>OY986045.1:24340570-25003070 GCA_963920215.1 Nineta flava
CATTTCACATGAAAATGGTTTTTCTTCCGTGTGGATTAATTTATGCCGAATTACACTGCTTTGCCGATTAAATGATTTATTACAAATTTCACATGAATACGGTTTTTCTCCAGTGTGGATTAATTTATGTTTAGTTAGATTGTTTTTCTGATGAAATGATTGTTTACAAATTTTACATGAAAATGGTTTTTCTCCCGTGTGGATTAATTTATGTTTTGTTAAATTACTTTTCAGATTAAAATTTTTATGACAAACGACACATGAAAATGGTTTTTCTCCAGTGTGGATTCGTGTATGTCGAGTTAAATCACCTTGCTCATTAAATTTTTTGTCACAAACATCACATGAATGTGGTTTTTCTCCAGTGTGGGTTCGTTTATGTTTAGTTAGGAAGCTTTGCCGATTAAATGTTTTATTACAAACATCACATGTGTAACGTTTTTTTTCAGTATGAATTTGTTGATGTTCCGAAACATTTTCATCTTTATTTAGTTCATCGTTATTTATTAATTCTGTATTCAAATCGTTTTCAAGTTTAATATTTCCATTTTTATGGATCTGTTCATGTGCCATTTTAACATTTTTTTTAATATTTCGTCTGTAGTTAGTTCATGTTCCTTTGTAAAACTTTCTTATAATATTTCATCATTAATTATTAATTTTCATTTATTTTTCAAATTAGATATCATTATTTGCCATTTTGTTTAAATTTTTTGTTGGTTTTATTATTTCACCAATTCAGAGTGAAACTACGACATGATTCAGAGTGTTTGTAAGTTTAAAATATTCTATGGATATAAAAAATTTGTTTTGTTGTTTATTGTGAATACCGTTGCGTAATTTGTTATTTATCACATTCCATACTGTTTACTGTTTAAGTTACAAGTTACTTTTTGTATTTAAAATTATACTTGTTTAATAATAACTATTTATGTATCTATACTTAAATTAACATCCACACCTCCGGGTTAAATTTTCCTCTCCACAAAAAACCCTATCGAAATAAGTAGTGTAAACAGTATTATTATTATTATAGAGAAGTTGCATTAATTTTTTATCGCTACAAATTCATTTATAAATGAAAAAATAATTCTTTTGAAGTACAAACGCATGTTTTTTTTTAACTCTAACTTTTATTTTACATAGTGTCACTTTTATTGATGTATTTTAAATACATTAGAATGAATATTCAACTGACTATAAAACATAAATAAACACCATTCATTATTTTCTTAAACTTATTCATGCAGAACAAAAGGATAAAATATTTTTCACAAGAACAAATACATATTAGAATAATATCTGTTTTTAATAATCTTTAAAAAAATAATATAATAATCAAAGGCTATAAAAGAATCAATTTAATCCCAAAAATAAAAATAAATATACGGAAAATAGTAATTAAGTGTCGATAAAGAACAATGTCGATATAGAACACTGTCGATGAAAATTGCTTATTTATATTCTATCCTACGCCTCTGGCATCTTCAAAGCGAAAAAAGAATGATTTGTTTGTAGAATTTTAATACGATATTACCACCTTTTTAAATAAATCAATGAATTATGTACAGATTGGTCTGTTTAAAATAAAGTGGCTACGTTCATAACTAAATGACTAAAAAGTAAAATTAAATTTATTGATTAGTTAATTCCATTGTAATATAAGGACTAAGATAGATAGATAGTTTGTAGAGTCTGTCCTGGATGGTACCCACTTTGACCATAAGGTCCATTGTGATGCCTAAGAATGTAAGGAATTTTGTTTGTAGACTAGAAATTGGTAGGATGTGCGGCTGCAACCGAACTATTTAGTTACTCATCTGGAGTTCGTGAAGGAAACTGCAGAAAACCTTCACAAGCACAACCGGGTACTTCATTCTCTTCCATACGCTGAAAGTTTAGTCAATTAACCACCCCCCTTTTTTTTTCAAACTGCCGGTGTCGGGATTCGAACCCATAACCTCCCAGTTCCAAATACACAAAACGCCTTTACTTGGCTGGTAATATAAGGACTTAGTTGCATCATATAGAGAGTCTAACGATTAATTTATGTTTAGAAAAATAGAGGAAACTGATGAATTGTCCTATGCATACAATACAATATAGCAACCCTCTAAAAATCATGTACCACTATAAAAACCGAGTTGATTGACAACTTAAATTCGCAAGATTGTTACCAATTGTAGTAGATGTGTCAACTTGTTTAGAAAAGTCCCCAAGAAATTTTTTTGCCCAAGTCAAAATTGTCCACATTCAAACAATGACTAAAACCATTTATAATGTAAATTGTCCAAACATGATTTTCGCTGTACTCATATTTTCGAAAAATAATTTGTGTACGAGCTGTAAGCGCTTTCAGGTTGAAAATAACACGTAAGGGAAGTCCTTTTCCCTGGTTTCTATTGAAGATTTTTTTACTTTGTCTAAATGAGAATTTTTCGTCAACACTTTATGATTTTATCTTCAAAAAATTTTCAGTAGGATTCCATTTACAAATTCGGAAGCGTATTGAATCTCCAAAAAGAAGTGAAACAATCAAAAGACAAAGTAAGATAGATTCTTGATGTCTTACTGAAAAAAAAATGCTGAAAGTATTAGACTTAAGTATTAGTAATTTGTTTTATTTGGTACGGTCAGATAGAGGTGAATATTAAAGAAGAATGCATTGCTCAAAATTAGTTTGCTCATTTAGCGGAAAGTCGCCTTGTGTTGACGAAATGTTCTTGCAACCGTTAGTCTCCATATGTTACGATCTCCATTGTTAATGATTTCAGTGTCTTGTGAAGTTTTGTGAAAACAATAATTTGGGTACGTCTATTTTTCTGTTTGTAGTGTATATTTTACTTCTTACTTTCAGATGTAACGAATTAATTTATCGAGGAAAGCTCGGAATCAAAATCTGAAAGTACGGTTTCTTAAACAAATGATGTTTTAGTAAATACGATAGGAAACAAGATAGCAAGTTTGCAACAGAAAGGCCAATGGGTGGACAGAAGGGGACAGTGGGGTATATTTCGCCACAAACAACAAGTGGAGCTGTCTCTCATAATATCATCAAAAAATCTTTGCAAAAACTAAATTTACCACCAGAAAAAGAGAATTGATAAATTTTCATATTATTTTAATGACATTATAATTTAAGATTTATTCAAGTTTACAAAATTCGAAGCAGAATTTGAAAAAAAATTCATCAAGCTGCAAGATTAAATGGAGTAATATTCTTTGACCTGAAATTTTCGGTGCAACAGTGCTTGTGAATATTGTAGGCTATTTTTCGATTAATTCTATTTAATAACAATAATAATAACAATATTTTGTTTATTGTTGAGCCCAAAAAATAGGATACAATACGTCAAAAAAATAAAGAAACAAATGAATAAAATACATTTGAAAAAAATTTTTAGAAACACAATTTGAAAAAATAAATAAACAAAAAATAGTTCTAAAATAAATCCATATTTGGTAGGTTCCTGTAAATTTTATGTCCTGTGTATATGGAACCCTTGCGTAAAAACTGGTTCTGTGGTGTATTCACAATGCCTAGTATTATGATGTTTGTCGGTGTTAAGGTTAAAATGTCCTATATCGTTCATTATTTTCAAAAGTTCAAAAGCGTAACACCAATAGCTGAAATTTCATCCACCATTGTAGATGAAATTCGTTTATAACAATATAAATAAATATTTTGTGTGGTAAACTGTATTACGTTCTAAGTAAAAAAAAAAGAAAAAATAGAACTAAACAATTCAGTTGTAACGAAACTTATATGTAAGTATTCTAAAAGCAGTTAAATTTTTGTATATTAAAAACATTGAATTCAATAAGCGAAAAAATACCGTAGTGTATAAGAAGTTTACTTTAAACTTAAATTTACTACAGTTCAATGGAAGGATATCTCTTTTTATTAAATTTCGTGTACTACATCTACTATGATAATAGTACTACTTCGTATTCAATATTTTATATGCGCCGACGTACATACGCATGTTGACCTAAAAATATATGGGTACTCGATATATTTTCGGTAACGTTGAACATATATGCGGTTGTTTCAAGCCCCAAGTATTTGTTTACATTTTCATCTATATCGCGAATATATATCGCTTCATATATAGGTAGTATCTTTAAATTCCGTTAGTATCTTTAAATTGTCTATTGTATCTATAATGGGAGAAAAAGTGAACTAGTGTACTTAACATTATTACCTTATATGTATTATATTTTGTAAATAGTAATTTTTATTCAATAAATAATTTTATTGTAAAATTTACCTCCTGTAGTTGAGTTGTTACTCTCTATCAAAATTGGCACTGCTTCAAATTACCAAAATTGAACTTTATAAATTTTGAAATGCGATTTTTTGAAAATGGCCTCAAAATTACCTTTGGAAAAATTCAACCATCGGAGCATAAACTGAGTTTGCAAAATTTGATCTATCGAGTTCGATAGAACTTAGAGCAAAAATTGGAGGGGAAGGGGCTTTTCGTATATTTCAATGACCATTGTAAAAGGTTCAAAGAATCCCCTCTTCGTTTGTACAAACTTGATCGAACCAGGTCATGCATATCGGATAAAAAGGATTTGTTTCTGTAAGCCATTGAACATAATTATTCTTTTCTTTAATTATACTGCATTTTTAACTACTAAGGTCATTTCACAGTGCGAGCCCAAAAAAATTAAGATATGCTTTAATGCTTTTTTTTAATTGGGTAGAATACTTTGGATTTTTAAAGTATTGTTTAAAGTGCTGTAAAAAATTTGACTCTATTTTTCATTGATGGCTTTATTGCTTTTTCTAATAAAAATAAATAATACTAATTATTATTAGCTCTTTTATTTAACTATACATTGTACAAAACTGTTTTGTTTACTTAATTTTGGCATTTGAAGGAAAGATAAAGTACGCAGCTAATGCTGACTTCATAAGGACGTATCCCAGAATTTTTCTTTAGTGGTTAACTATAGAACACTAAACGTAAGCATTAAATTTTACTTACCAGGCTTTTTACTTACGATATGAACTATGCTGATATTCATCTGGCGTTTGTGAAACGAAGCTACAGAAAACCTTCACTAGCATAGCCGGTAACTTTCTTTCTAGTCCATACGCCGACAGTTTAGTCAATTAACCGCCCCATTAATCCCCCATTAATTCGATCATAATTCCAAACGTTTTATTAACAAAGTGCAGGTTAAGTTAATTCCAAATTAAACTAAAATTTTCAGAGTGTATATTGCGCAGTAGGCCTACTTGGAAACTGGGAGGTTATGGGTTCGAATCCCGACATCGGCAGTTTGTCAATTATTAAGAAAAAAAAGGGGCGGTTAATTGACTGGCGGCGTATGGTCAAGAACGTTTTAAACGGCTCTGCTTGAGAAGGTTTTCTGCAGTTTCCTTCACGAACTCCAGATGAATATCGACATAGTTCCTATCATAGTCGGCTGCAGCCGCATATCCTACCAATTCCTAATCCATATACAAAAATTCTTTCCACTCCACTCACTTCCTCACATCCTTAGGCATCACAATGGACCTGATGGTCGAAGTGTAGCCCGTCCAGGGCAACCTCTACAATCTATCTATCTATCTCTTGTATACAAACCTTCGTTCGGAATGTAACATACTATTTTCTGGTATACCTTGTATACTTCGATATAATTTTGGAATATTAAACACGTTTATATGTTCGAAATGTTTTCTTGCTTTTATAAAATAAATATCCAAGTTCTTGAGATATGAAGTTTTATTGGTTTTTTTGTTTTTACAAAGCTTGTCAACTTAGTAGACCTGCTCTGAATTGTATGTACAACCAATTAAGAGAATAATTATAGTACGGCTAAACCAATGTTTTACTATAACTGCGACAATATGAATTTGCGCCGGTGCATACTTCAATCCATGTGTTGGAAATGGTAATTAGCAAATTGATTTAAAAGCACATAATGGACACTTCGCCAACGAAAAGAAAATTCAAGAACAAAATCACTCATTGTGTTAATATCTGCGCATATTTAAACACCCCAATGAATATTATTTTCTTGAATAGCCTCTTATAGTTAGGGAGACAGGCCCTTTTTTTCTCATTACCTACAAACCGTTGTCAATTGTTGTCAATTTTGTAAGACAGTACCAAATAATTTGTAAGACAGTGAAAATATCCCCACACCAATTAGCCTAGCCCGGTTATTATTATTATACTTCTAATTATTGTATTTCTAATTCATATAAGGGTACATGGTTGCTTCCCCGCCAAGGGAAATAATGCATTATCTTCGATAGCGTAAGGGATAGAAAAAAAATGTAAAGACAAAAAATCCTTTTATTGAAATGAAACAAAGTTGCTTTTTTAAAAATAAACAACTTTTTTTTCATAAACTCAGTGTGGGTATTTAAGCAATTACTTCAGTTAGTTGCTATTTTAACTTGTTTTAAATAAAAGTGCAGATTAATAAAATCTACTTGAATCTGTGTCACAACCTGTGTGTGTAGAGTTGTATGGTTATTTTTTCATATCAATTGACTTTAAGACTTGTATAGTTTATATACCTAGTTTTGCTTCCACCTCGAAAAACTTTTACAAAAATTGTTATCAAAGTTCGTATATTTAGTAGAGCTAGTGAGATAGTATTATGTTATTTAATAGCTTAAATTGTATAAAAGTATAATTTTTTAATTTAAAAAATAACAAATTCTATATATGAAACATACTAAATACAACGAAAGTTTTAATATTGCACTGGTCGTAAACACACATAAAAAACATTAAATTCCCTTATAGGATGAATTATTATTATTCATTATATTTCATCAGTTGGCTCAGTCCTTAAAGGCTGGTGTAAAAAGGATTTACTTTGCATGGAATATAACTATAAATAGAGATATACAATATTATTACCTTATAAATTATTCGCAGGAGTATACATTCAGGTTGCGCGCAATGAGAATAATAAATTACTGTTAATTTTGTGCTAGTATAAAATACTAAATGGTAAAAAATTTGGTTTTTTACCGTACAATATTAATACAATCGAATATATAATAATCTCGTGTAACGGTGTTTGTGGTCGAACTCCTCCGAAACGGCGTTTGTGGTCGAACTCCTCCGAAACGGCTTGATCGATTTTTATGAAATTTTTTTTGTATACTTGATAGGTAAGAGAATAGGTCGTAAAGTATTTTTCACCCTCCTACTCCATCTCCCATTTTTTAATAGCGATTTTAGTATTTTTGTATGAACAATATCCAAATAATTTAACCGTCGTTCATTGACGTGAAGTGTCGCGTCACTTAGACATTTCATTCTGCATTTGTTGTGTATCACACGAAGTGCGTGCAAAATTTTGCACGATTTATTTTAATTTACAAGAAATATATACGTGTTTTGTGACTGTGAAAATTTGGTAAAATACTAAAAGAACAAATACATTATCGGCATACCATTTTTCATCAGTAAGTACAACAATTTGGTCTGTTTGTGTGTGTGTGTTACAGTGAACAATGCCAGCAAGACGCAAGGAGGCCCATTTGGGCCGTCGAACGAATAAAGCAACAAACATGCGAAATAGTAGAGCAGAAATAATAAACGTACAAATCCAACGAAAGGTTCGTGTGAGCATGTCGCAATTGGGTGCATCTCAATCACAAGAGGCACAAGCTGAACGAAATCAACTACGACAATTGGAACGGAGACAAGCGCGCCGGTTTGTAATTGACACATAGAGAGGAAATGGCCGACAATGCCAACAAGTGAATCGAATATTTACATCCGCTTCGTTCCTTCGTCTCGCATTCGAGTACGAGCCAGATATTGAATATTCCGCTTATCCAAAAGTGCTGATTGTTGCTATGGACAAAGAATGTCCCCATTGTCATGCGCTCAAATTCAAACATGAGTCAGCTGGCATGTGTTGCGCATCAGGAAAAGTGCAACTACCAGAAATTGAACGAATCATTGAACGACTTGCTCATCGACACGGATCCAGATTCAAACCTGTTCCTGAAGTCCATTCGCACATTCAATTCATGCTTGCAAATGACTTCGTTCGGAGCAACAGAAATAGTTCACAATACTGCGGCAAATGGTCAACAATTCAATTCAACGTTCAAAATCAAAGGCCAAGTGTACCAGAAAGTGGGCTTATTGCTGCTAATGCCAAACGAACCTCAAAAATGTTTACAAATATACTTCATGGGCGGTGATTTATACGTACGTTCGATTTCTTTGATAATTTATATGATAGAACAACGTTTGCCGGGTTAGCTAGTATTACATAAAAATCGTACTGATTCGAAAAATTTCATATTTTATTATTCGCCTGCACACAAAAAACGTTTAGGTAATATTAAAAAACTTTTCTTAATGAATTAAAAAACCGAAGGTTTCTTAAATTTAGTCCCCCCTTTTTTTTCAAATTATAAAAATTTAATTTAATTTACAAAAAATAGTGTTCAAGTTAAAAAACATTGTACATGACTAAAATGAGTTTTTTATTCAATTATAAAAAAATAATAAAATTTAAAAAATTAATTTTGTATAAAATTAGGCGTTGTTTTATTTTAATAGCAGTATATTCAATTTAAGGTTGATCGGACACATGGTAAAATCGGCAATGTATAGATAAAAATCTGAATTTTTGATATGTAATTAAGTACTAAGTCATACGTATAAAATAATGTTTTGAAAAAAATATGATGAAGGGTTTTCATGTAATTAATCATTAAAAATTGTGATTTTAACATGTTGTGAATAGCAAATGTTGAATGAACGCATACATTTTCGATAATGTTGCTCCACCTTCTATAGATTAAAAAGTAAAAAACTCCTACTTTTATAAATTAAATCTCGTACATTACGTTAAAATCATAAAAAAATAGTTTGACGAAGTGTTTTGTAAATATCTTTATTAAAAAGATAAAAAATTCACGAAATTTTTCATAAAACCGTCAAAGTAATCGTCAAAAGACGATTATTTATTATTTTTAGTAATTAAATAATTACATAAATCTGATTACTAGTGATGTTAGGCATAGGTGAGCAGACCTTGACTGCACTGAGCTCTGAGTGAGAGGTAGGAAGAGAGACAGAGTAAATATAGGGTATCCTACCAATTGGATTGGTAAGATTGGTTGGATTAGGGTATAATACCAACTATTTTTTATGGTCACTATTATTCAAAGTATACAATACATACAATACATTGAATACATACTTTGAAATTTTGGGCTGGTAATTTGGGGCTGATGATTTACCGCTTGTAAATTTTTTGATGCTTTAGCTTTAGTTTAGATTTTAGAATTAGATTTTAGGAAACTCCGAATAATTTGCCTAAACTATTCATATCGGAGAACTAATAAACAATTATTTACTTGATTTAATTATTTTTTCTTAATAGGGGGTATGGTGTCATGGGAATTTGATGACACTGGATACAAAAAAGATGCCAATGATAAAGCTGGGTGGGGGGAGGGTTTGGTAATTTGTTACTAATTTTTAAATGGTTAAAGTTTACATAAAGTAGGAATACATATACTTGTTGTTGTTGTTGTAATTATTGTTATTGCTATCATCATTATTGTTGTTATTATTATTGTTATTATTATTATTATGTTTTTGGTGTATCTCTCCATATTGTAAAAGATATTTTTTAAACAATAAATATTTTTTAAAACTAATTCTAAATTGAATAAATTATTGGGCAATAATCGGTAGGCAACCTGTATTGAAACATCGTTCCGTCTTACTTCAAAACATACCTTTATTACTTACTCTCACCCAGCTTATGGAGAGTCCGTTCGACTCCGGCGAGCCGTCTGCGCCCACCTCTGTGTTAGATGCTATCTAAATTTAAATAATTAATTTGCAGATTAAAATTTTTATTTTCTGTTAAAAAGAGTGTTTCTGTTAAAAAGAGTGTACTGTCCGGTAAATTTTAACAGATGTATTGTAAATTTAATTATACAACCTTATTGATTTTAAAAGATACGTTTTAAATTTAAGATGACTTATAAAAATAAGAATAGACTTTTGTTTCATAATTCTATGAAAGGTAAATAAATTTAAAGACAAAATAAAATTAAAAATACAATTTTTTTTAACAGTCTATTTGGAGTTTTATTTAAATAATTTGCTGATATTACAATCCACATATTACATACACATATTACAATCTATTTAACGAGTGTTCACGTTTATAATCTTAAGTGGTCTTATAATAGAAAAAAGACGGAATAATTGTAATTCGATACGATAGTGCTTTCGAGGTAAATAACTAATAACAGTAGTCTTGATAAAATATTTTATTCAATTACTCTTTCAATTTTATGAATTTTTCTGCAGTGTTACTAATTTTCAATTTTATATATTATTAAATTCTATGTTAATCTTTATATAAAATTAAATACTTTAAAATGAAGTGTTTTGCATGCGGAAAAAGCTTTGATAGTATTATTAAATCTATTACAACTCTGCTAAGATTTTAAAGGAAAATTCTTCGAAAAACGATAAAACGCTAGTAAAATTACTAAGCATCGTTTAAATTTTACATACAGTATATTTCATTTGAAAAATAATTTATAAAAAATTACGAAAAGTTTATTTCAATTCAAATAAAATTCTTTATAAAAACAAGAAGATTCTCTTATAAATTTAATAATGGTTCTCTTGTCAAATTTAAAAAGATATTTTATTAAATTTATAAATTTCTAGTTATTTTAAAGAACTTTTGTCTTTCTTTATATTTAACGATGTTCTCGTAAAATTAACAAAAATAAAATTTTGATATCTATGAGAGGATATTTTGATTGTATTTTAACTAGAGGTTTCTTAAATTAACCTAGAAATTTAATAGACATAACAACATTTTTGGGTGTGTGGATCAATGATCACGGGTGTGAACACATTTAAAATGTTTTCTATCCAAATTTTATAAAACATCTCTATCCAAACTTTCAAATACAGTTTTATACCGCCAGAAAATGGCTTAATTTTTTTGTATTTTCCACATGTTTTCGTAAAAAGTCCTCAGATCATTTTTTGATATGCTTTTTCAAGTTTACAGCAGGGGTGAGCAAACAATCGATCGCGATCGCAGACAGCCGAGGAAGCTTTTTGGAAAGATTTCTAAATATTTTGCCTGAAATTATTGCATTTTTAGACACATTGGAGAAAAACATGAACAATTGGAAGATACCCAGTATGGGTAAAAAAGTTAGCATTTCTTACGGATTTTATGAGCCAATACAACTCGCTTAATATACAATTACAAGGAAAAGGACAAAATATTATTAAGTTGTTCAGTTCGGTAAATGCTTTTAAAGTTTTAAAGCAAAATTAAAACTTTTTACTTCACAATTAAAAAGGAAAAATTTTAAATATTTTCCATATTTAGAAAAAGTTAGTAAACTTACTGGTGAATGTAATATTGAAATGTTTTGATAAGAACTAGAAAACATTAATCAAGAATTTCAGAGACGATTTGCAAATCTCAATAATCTTCAACCGATTTTTGAATTTATTTCATTTTCCTTTGAAGAATTCGATAACGAGAATATTTCATCAATTCTAGCTTATACATTTTCAGTGAATTCATCGGAGTTCGAAATTTAAACAATACAATCACATAGAATTCTGAAAGCACATGCAAATGAAAATTATTTTTGGAATTTATTACCAGAAGAAAAATATCAGTCATTGAGATCGGTGGCAATTAGGATATTTGCACTTTTTGGTTCCACTTATCGATGTGAAGCAGCGTTTTCTCAAATAAAAAACATCAAATCGAAATTTAGGAGTTCTCTGACCGATGAACCACTTGATGGCATCTATTCGACTGTGCATTAGTGATTAGAAATCTAACTTTACAAGACTTGGTGAAATGGAATGTAATAAAGTACATTGCATAAAATAGTAAATACAATATATTTAATATATTATTATCAATAAACACCTTAATTAAATTTTTATTTATTTTTTATTTAACCCATTTTTCGAAGTCTAAATAAGCATAAATAAGAAAAATTAATGTCGATTATACCAGTATTAAGTTTGCTCACCCCTGGTTTAGAGGTTCTAAAACGAATTTACAAATTACACAAATAAAATATGAAATCGATTCGAAAGTTTGATTATAGCAAAATTTATTTGAAAATTTAAAAAATACAGCTGTTTTGATCAAAAGTTAAATCTTTACCGATGAAAAATTCATCAAAATTAACCATCATTTAAACAATTTTTGTGAAATGGTTCTATCGGTATAGCCGAAGCTTTATATATGTATTTATATATATATATATATATATATATATATATATATATATATATATATATATATATATATATAATCATAAATTTCTAATGAAATCATCAAAAAATGTATAATAAGTAAAGCTATACAAAGTAAATTTTGATATTATTATTTGCAATTTTAATATTATAATACTTCATTAGTACTACAACCGTCACTTTAGTAATTTGATTTAATATTCATAATTAGTAATTTATGTAGCCTATGTAACTCCTACGTAATGCATTTTTTACATATTTTACTCAAAAGATGAAAAATATTTATAAAAATTTAAAACCGAAATTTAATAAATGACAATCAATAGTGACGGAGTGATTATTGGGAAGCAGTGATGAGCATACGGAAAGACCTTAGTATAAGTAAATTATACGCGTATGATATTAAATAAGAGATAAGAAAAGTAGACATTGTCATGCTACAAGGAATGAAACACAAATACTGACACTCATGCATATCAGGCTTATGTAAAATACCTATTAGTATGATTTAATAACTGTAATAAAAAATTAGTAACATATGTTTTACAGACCACTTAGTATACATAAATAAGTAAAATTGTGGTATGAAACAACAGAAAACAAAAGTTAATATAGAATAATAATAATAATAATAATAAAATACCCTAAGGTGGTTAGCAAATAATTAATTAAAGTAACAAGTAGAATATAAGTGGTGTATCTAACTAAAATGTTTATTATTTTATGGCCAGAAATATATAACATTGCATCATACAGCGTCTGTTATAAATTTGATAGATTGCTGAACCATTTTCTATTATAATTTGATTTATACTTAAGAGAACTTCTATTTCAAAAGAAAACTTCTGTGTCTTCTTCAGAAAATAACCTCATATATAAATGTAGTGTAAGTCATTTATGACGTTGTTTAAGGAAAAAGCCAATTATGATCATACAGACGTATTCACTCAAACAAAAGACAAAAATAGCAGCGATTAAACGGTAGGTATAATTTTGGAAATGATCGAACTTGTGTAGATGTAAACGAATGGGTCGATCAACACAGGAAGTTCTATTATGCGGAATGAAACCAATGCTTGGTCATTGTATTGTCTTTGAAATAGGGAATATGCATGAACATTTTTTTTCACATTTATTTTCAGAATATGAAAATACTGTTAATACTGTAATCCGACAAATATCAAGGAAGCTATAAGCTTTTAAAGATTATTATCTGTCTCTTTCTTGCAAAAATACTAAAAACGGAGTTTTACGTGTATTTTAAATGGTGAAAGTGTAATATGACGTCACATAACATATCAAGAGGGCTACCACCCTCTTTGTCTAATCGGGAATTTCAATCATTCATATCTCGCTTATTTTTAAAGTTATTTAAAAAGTAATTTTACCTTAATATTTGTCAAGTAAACATGCTTCAATTCAAGTGAAAAAAAATTTTCGTGCATATTCCCTATTGAATGTTTCTGAGATCAACCTTCAACCTTCGTACTACATCATTTGGACATAATTGTTGTTTATTCTGCAATAGTTTTATATTCATATCTCAAGACTCTAAGGGTTGATCCACTCTATAGTGCCGATCACGGTTCGTTCTTGGTCCGATCTCGGTCTGGTAAAATATTATCAAGTTAAGAAACAATGTTATGCATTCATACTGTCAGTCCCGGTCGAATCAAACACCAGTCACTATCAGTCTCGAAGAATATTTTTGAGTGTCAGCTATTACCCACTGAAGCGACAAGTGCATCAAATATTGTAAATTTGAAAGATTTTATTAAATTCCTATTTAATAATTAAAAACATTTTATTATTTAAATAATCCTTTAGTTATGACTAAATAAATGTGGACTTTTGAAAAAGGTAATGATGCATAAATAATTTATATTTATAATAATATTTCTTTATCCAATTACAGATTTATGGAAGAAATGACAGAAGAATAGTAGCACTTACCTGAATTTTATTACAGTTGTGAATGATATAAATTTAATAAATTATTGTTATTTTTATAAAGGAAAATATTATTAATTTTTTTCAGATAAATTGCTTATTGTGCTGGTTAAAAGTAAAACAGATTTATACATTTTGCAATCACCTCATTATATTCAGACCGAGATCGGACCGAGAACGACCGTGAACGACACTCTAGTGTGGATCGACCCTTAAGGTTTAGCCTAAATAGTTCCTACGTGATGGACAATTCGAACGAGTTTTTCAAAGTAACACATTTTTCTTTTACGATTAAGTTAGTGTATAAAACAATGTTTGGCTACTGAATAATATCAAGAAGCCACCACCGATTGATGATAATACAGAAGCTTAAACCAAACTCGAACATATTTATCTACCATAGCGATAGATTCCGAAGTAATCACAACTTTTGATATCCTTTGATTTTTGTTTTACAGAGAGCTTTGGAAATTGGAACTTGAGCAAGTAAGTAAATATTATACGCAGTTTATTTTTCGTTTCATAGTTAACATATTATGAACAAACGCTGTACTTATCGAGTATAAAAAACTTATTTTAAAACGAGTGATAATATACTAGAGCCAGTGGCGGGGCAAGACCAAAATTTGATGTCGGCAAGGTACATTTTGCGAGGCCCTCTGGTGTTGCAAGAAGCAATGTTATAAATTAAAAAACAGTTGAAACATAGCTTTTTACTTTATTATAATATAGACAATGCAAACTAAACCATATTCTTAGACTAACATTAAAGAATCAGAAATTTTCTGCTTTTAGCCTTACTTAAATCCTTAATGATTGTGCCGTAATTCAGCTTAGATGGTATATCTGCTTCAATAGATAAAACTGCCAAAGCTGAAAGTCTTTCCTGACCCATCGTACTTCTCAGATAATTTTATTACTATTAATTTTGAGAAGCTCCTTTCAGCGGAGGCTGTACTTATCGGTATTGTAAACAAAATTCGATAGACAATGTAAATATTTGGGTAAATCTCTTTCAAGTTATTTTCTATTACATATTATATTATAGTTCTTATATTATAGTTCTTTCACATCTTTAATTAAATCTGGTATATTTAGGATCATCGTTTGTAATTCTTCATACAGTTCGTAAGGTTGGAAGTCACTATTTTCACCCATTCGCAGGACAACGCAACGCCAACAAATGTTGATAGACTAAATAAAACAAATTTGGTATGTCAATATATTTATCGTTTTTTGGCGAATACATTTTCACGTTACGTCCGAGTTATGCATAGACCATTGAGGCGCAAGGCCCCTCGGACCGCGAGGCCATAGGCAGTGGCCCACGTCACCCACGCATACGCCGCCTCTGACTAGAGCCAAATGGTTGGTCAAGGGTTAGCGTTTGACTACAAACATTCGAAACGTTATGAATCTTTACAAGGATGTTGGTTGTATCTAACTTTTACTATATTTGTAGGTATACATACAAATACATACAATCTTTAGTTATAAAGTTTAATTCTATTACAAGAACTCTTTAGGTAGAACTTCCTCTCATGTATTTTTATACAAGTAAAAAATATTTCCATAATTTTGTTCTACACAAATTGGTAATACTATCTCTGTCGTTGAAATACTGGTGATATGTCTTTTTATCTTTAACAGCAAAGTTAAAATTCTTAAACATATACAAAGACCCATTAGAAAACAACATTATATTTAGTCGATGTTTTACTTTCCAGATCGTTTTTAATTGTATATTACACGTGATGAGGTGTAATTAAAATGTATGAAATGATCATACTTTTTTAGCAAATTTCCTCCAAATGAAATGCAGCTATTGTTTTTGTACTGATGATCGAATTTCGTAAAAAATTCTTCAAATGTCCATCGATCCTACCTACTATATGTGAAAAATCACTTTTATAACTTTTTATTATCGAAATTTTCGAGTAATTAATTTAATATAATGTTATGAATGATAATCAAATCATTTGCTTGTAGTTATTCTTTCCACCACCCTACCCTCGATAATTTTAGCCGAACAAAAAGAACCACCACCACACGAATCAGAACTAATATTTCATCTCGATTGTATATATTGCCAACACAAAGTGGGAGTGTTTGCGGTTTCAGAAAGGATCACATTGCTTTCCCTTACCTTATATCCAGCTAGAAAAATCATACTTTCATATAAGAAAAACTATACAATATGAATTTCCTTGAAAAAGTAAAGGGACTTATGTACCATCCAGAAAACGTAGAGGATATTATGATATGAGCTGCATTTAGTTAATTTCCTTAAAACAGTTTTCAAATGAAATATGTACATTATATTTTCAGTGTTTTATTTCTGTTTACTTAATTTCAGCAGTACAAATAACTGAGCTACGACTTTTTTAAATACAGTAAATATTGTCACTTAAACATATTTGAGTTGATAGGGTAAATAAGTTGAAAATTTAAGATTCATTGATACAATATTTAAACAACATAGTTCTGGGTTTGATAGATAGATAGATAGATTGTAGAGGCTGCTTGGACAGGCTACACTTCGACCATAAGGTCCATTGTGATGCCTAAGGGTGTGAGGATGTGAGTGGAGTGGAATGAATTTTTGTGTATAGACTTCGTATTGGCAGGATATGCGGCTGCAACCGACTATGATAGGAACTATGCCGATATTCATCTGGAGTTGGTGAAGGAAACTGCAAAAAACCTTCTCAAGCATAGCTGGTTACTTCGTTTCTTGCCCATACGCCGACAGTTAAGTCAATTAACCGCCCCTTTTTTCAATTAACTGCCGATATCGGGATGATTATGGATGCCGATGTCGGAAGCCATAACCTCCCAGTTTTCAAGCAGGCATATTGCGCAGACATAACGCCTTAGATCACTCGGCCACTTGGACGGGTGCAGTTCTGGGTTAACTTCTATTTGGAAGTATATACTAGCTTATGAAGTTATTTGGTATAATGAAATAAATTGAAACTATTTATAAATTCTGAAATTGTGGCGTAGTAGCTGCTATATATTAATCAAATAATACCAAGATTTGGGTCATGTGTTATTTTTATCTACCGTTTATAAATGTAGCCGCAGTCATGTTCCCATTAAAATTTTGGACCAGATAGATCGGTCATCGAAGATCATCATATAAAAGGATTACTCTATTTTTCTAATGCATTCTAATTACTTTTTCGTTGCCTATTTTACTATTTTTGTTTATATTTTGAGCGAAGTTCTGAATAGACAACAAATTTAGTCAAGATGACAAAAACATCAATCCTTTTACGACTGTAATTTTAAAAGGTTGTTAACGACATTAAATGTTGTATACTAATATTGTTTTTGGTTATTGAGATTGTTGAGATCACAACAAAATTTTCAAAATATAGCGATCTCAATTGTCAATAAATAAAACTACACTATCTTGCTGACATATCAAACACTCAGAAGTATTACAAAAATGATAATAAAAATCAGCACTTTCTTTTTCTATTTGTTCTTGTTTGACGATTATTTTAAATTAATTGTTTTTAAATACTTGAAATAACAAAGAATTAAAACATTATTTTACTTCACTTTACGTCCATCTCTTGCGTTTAATGAATAATTTCAATTAGACGAAGAATATGAGAAATAAAATAATATAAATAATGAATTATTTTTAATGGAAAATAACAACTCTGTGAAAGGAAAACATATGAAGTGGTTAAAAAATGATCACAGCAAAAAAATTAAAATTATACTTGTTAAATTTATGTATTCTGATTCATTTAAATCTTATTCAAACTAAATACACTATTCAAACTGAATAGGACGTAATATGTTAACTCAAAAGGGTGTTATCTCACGGCTAACTGTTTCGGGTTATTTTGTTAAGATTCAATCCTTAAAAGGGTAAAAGATAGACCAAAGATTTTAAAAAATATGTCAACAATATGGATATTCTCTTATTGAATGGAAAACTTAATGGACGCATTCTTCTAACTAAATATTGGGTAATATGTTATGGGATTGTTTCGATATTTAACCCCACGAGTGAATTAAAATACGATACCAAATATTGTGAGAAAATATGTCAAATATTGTACAATGACATATTAATTAATGTATTCTGAAATATGGTAAATATGGCACTACGAATCTATATGAATATCTTTAATGATCTGAATATCTGATGTGCATGTTAAGTACAAAACGATCGTTATATTTTTAAAACACATGAGTTGGAAACACTGACACAGTACTTTCAAGACAGAAGAAGTGTGCAATAAATTTTCCAGTATATTTAATAAACTGACATTACACTGAACGGAGAGACTAGTTACTTGTGTGTGTGTGTCTTTATAGTCATTATGATAGATTGATGCATCTTATTACATGACAGGAGTGCACATGCAATACGTTTAATACGTATAATGCAATAGAGCCCAGGTGCTTTCAGAAAATTGCTTCCGTATGAGCAACATTAAAAAGAAGAAATGTGGACAAGATGTAGTTTACAACGAGATATTTCACAGATATACAATTTAAAATTTTTTATCTTTAAAAAAAAGTTATAGAATATTATATATTTTACTACTGGGGAAGGAGGCATGTAATGTAATTTATTTGATTAGAGAATATAAAATGAAATTCAATTTTAACCTCCATATACATCTTACACTCCATGTCCAAAACGATGTTGAGTTTAGGTATATCGAATCCCGTCAGTTGTCGCAGACGGGATTCGATCATGCAGAGTATCTGATTAGGAACCATAGAGATTTCGTCAATGAAAATAAACTCAATAGTTTGCCGTAAGAATGTTGACGATGACTCCATCTTTTTGTAGGGGTAATTTTAGCAGACGATGTAGTCTAGATCCACCGACCAATCGCGCTGCAACACCAGTGAGAGCACCTACTTACCCTGTTCCAGCTTCTAGAGGATATGAAAATCCTCTCTCGTTGTTTTTATTCATTAAATTGTTTCTTTATACTCTCTGTAATAAAACTGAAAAGCTGTCTCTGGTCTATATTCATTCCTAGTCGTCCCTTTGAAATTGCTCGTTATCCATGGTATATCACCTTCCATATTTATAACCTCTGGCTGTTCAAAAATTTTAAAATTGTCAAGTTGATTAAATGCGTTTTCTAACAGAATGTCACGGTCTCGATGTATATGCTCGTTTATTGCCTTCAGTTGATCCTCCCGAGCGAAAAAAGCATCTTTTGGGTTATTAAAACCTTCTAGCAATTCAGTTTCTGACCGATGAGGCAAGGCATATACTGAATTAGCAAGCTATAAAATAGTTTCCTGTATCTGTATCTGTATCTGGCTATGAAATAGGACATTCTCATATTAGCAGGAACATTTCTTATAGCCATCTTGCTGTTATCTATCAACAGGAAGGCTGAGCTTCGTAAGCATCACGATCAATACTTTCTTGTATATCGTTTGCCTTTTTTTAATAGAAAGGTTGGAACAGCATTGCAAATTATGTAAGACTCATATTTAGGAAATTATAATCAGGATGTTGCAAAGGATGTTTCTCGTATGTACCTTTCAAAGATATTACTACAATATCCAGTGGCATTTCCAGTTTTGTCAAATTGCAACACTCTAAACGGTTTTCTTGTTTTCTACAGCTGAGGAACACACAACTTCTCGAACTATCACGTAAAGGTATGCGACATAGAATATAAGCAGATTCCGAAATAGTTTACGTGAGATAACGGTTTCTTCACTTTGTATTTGTTGTATTGCATGTGTTATTCCTGTATTTACTCCTGTTGGGTCTCCTTTTGACAAGTACTTTGCAATATAGTACGCTCTTGCTTCGTTTGAGCCCCATGGCTATATGTTCATATAATAGTTTCAATTAATCTGGATGATAATTATTGACCAAAGCATCTTCCTTTCGACGCTTAAATAGACAGATTCTTCGTCCATTAGGAATGAAATCTTCATAAGAATGAGAAACTATACAAATCCCACTGCACTCGTGGAAAGTTGAATCTTCTGTCGTATTCTTTCCTCTGTAATAAACTCTGGCTGATCTTCTATACAAACGACCATAGAAAGATGAGGACTACGATTCTGTAATTGAATGTGCCACATCATAAGCTTTCGTACACATCCAGACTATTGTGAAACTTTACTTATATAATCAACTTGTCAGATGGAATTTTGTGCTCCGTATGTTTATTCTTTTTTTAAGATTCTCTGCTGAAATTGGATCTGCGGTTTGACCCATGTTTTAAACCCAAGCCAACGACATACTTGTTGAATTCTTCAACTTGGTGAACATTGCATATTCCACAAAGTTCGTTGGGACTTAGACTTACATAGTTCTTATTTTATAGTTAAGTCATGGGATAATCAAAACATACTTTGTGCGTGATGTTAAAAGCGGCATCTCACACACTCTGTAGTGTACCTGGAAGAATGACATAAAGATATTGAACCTGTGTGGTATAAAATGTTTTTTTTCATAGATTAAAAGTATTTTATTCGACAAGCTACTGTATTGATTACAATATATAAATAATATTCATTCTCTTCCCGAAAATGTTAATTTCTATTTTCGAACAGATTCGTATTTCTTCACAATGAAATCGATTTTTAACTAAATTTTTTTCCTCCCAGGTAAATAAAAGAATACTTCGAACATACGTTTATTTTTCTGTATATATAACTTATATTTACATATCATACATTCAACGTTTATTATGGATCTCTACCTCAAACAATTTTTTTTAAATAGTAATATATGCATTAAAAAAATACATTGTTCATTTGTTTGTGGTTCTAGTGTTGTTTTTTTGTAGATTTTTATTGAGATCTCATATATTATTTTTGTTCAACGCGTTTTTTGCGAATTTTTCAGTTATGGAAGGCTTATTTTACCGACGAAAGAAGGAGGTACTCAAATCAACTTAGGAGGTTCTCAAGTTAACCCGTATATGTATATCTATATATATATACATATATATATATATATATATATATATATATATATATATATATATATATATATATATATATATATATATATATATATATGTATATATATATATATATATATATATATATATATATTATGTATGACCACGCATAAATTTTTACAGAGTAGTAGTTTACAGAATTCCTTTTTTATTGGAAAGGGTATACTTCGAAGTTGATACCATAAATTTTGAAAAAAAATTTTGTCTCTAGGAGCAGAAAAATTGGGAAATATTGATTGTCCACCCACTGAATTTTTATCTGTGAACCGATTCTGTTTCAACGAGGCACACATATGTAGTTCTAATGACACTATAACATGTACGAAAAAAGAAAGGAACTGAAAAGGGAAAATTAAAAACTTTTTAACAAAAAATAGAACCGACGAAAGAAGAAAGTAACTGAAAACCAAAAAATTAAAACTTTTAAACAAAAAACTTTACCTTCGAAAAAAAAACGGAACCGAAAAGCGAAAAATAAAAAAGAACCTATTTAGTCTAAGTCTTACACTAATGTAAATACCTAAATAATTTTGAGTAAATGTAACCCAATTCAATTTAGGTATAACACAATAATATAGTATATAGTAACTACTACTGAGAATAAAATATATAAGTTTTTTCAAGCTTTACAGTGGATTTGCAGTCCATTGTACTTTTCAAAAAAATACTTTACACAAAAGTTGAAAATATTTTATATACAACAACTGTTGTTCGTAACATTCTCACAAAAAAGGAATGGATTCGACACAAATCGACTGTGAAAGCATATATTTAAATCTTCATTGTGTTAAATTACTGTAGTCCGCAATGGGACACAATGAATACTATTCAGTAAAATATCGTATTTTATTTAACATAAAAATTAATCGATTAAAAAGACAGATTCATACTCGGAAGAGTCGGAAGAGTTCATTAATTATACAGAACATACATAACTTGAACGTCAATAAGTTTACAAATAAAGCCATTTATTAAATATTGATAAGAAAAAATTTACTCGTAAGGCAGGAATCGAATCTCGGCCCTGTCGATATCTAGTCCAGCGTGCTTACCGCTACACCAAAGACGACGCTTACGTAAGAGCCAACTTTTTCATATTATTCACGGTATACTTCTTGTTGTTGTCAAATATCAACTTATTATTCATATATTTATTATTTTATACATACTTAAGCATCCAATACTTGTCAAATTCCATTTCGGTTACATAAGACAAATATGATAGAACTAACGTATACTTTATTGACAAATATCATGAACTTTTAATTAAATATTGATAAGAAAAAATTAAGTCGTCAACTAGGAATCGAACCTCGCCCCTCTGGATATCTAGTGCAGCGTGCTATCGACACATCAAAGACGACTCCGACGTAAAAGCCAACTTTTTCATATCTATTACTTTTTGTTGTTGTCAAATATCAACTTATTGTGGATATATGTATTATTTTATGTATTTTGTGTTTTTATTTAAGTATTGTATTTAAATTCAATATTTATTATTTTAATTTAAATAAAATGCTTTTTATAATTAAATAATCGATTTTTAATTTAGAAAACTTTTTTTTAATGTAACATAAAACTCTTTTAAGTAATATAAACAAATTAAAAGTAATAAAAATACGATTGCTCAGGTACACCTTGTATATATATATATATATATATATATTATTTTTGTTTTATTTTTGTACCGATGATAGATTTTCGTAAAAATTTCTTCAAATGGTCCTACTTAAAAATGTTAAAAATGGCCATCGTTCAAATTTATATATATATATATATATATATATATATGTATATATAAAACAGTAAAAATGTTTTGTTTTTTAAGTACCCTTAAAGTATTCTATTTTCCAGATGAAAAAGTATGCATTTAAAAAAAACAACTAAGTAGTCCATACATGGAAGATAAAAAACATACTTTAAAATAATAAAAACAATTACATAATAACTCTTTAAAAAAAAGAATGAGATAGTAGTGTGAAAATAGCGTAAGCAGTTGTTTGCAGTATCCGTAGGAACAACACAATATTACATCCCCAGTTCTTTATTTAACAGATGGTGTACTATATTTCTCCACTATGTCATAATGTTTATACCTATATGTTAAGGCTGTTCGATCAGAACTTATGAGCCAAAGCAGTGTTTAAATTTTTTTGTTTACTTAATTATAAAAATTCATTATAATCATTTATAATAATATAAAAAATTCGTTACGCAGGAGCTACGTTAACTTTGCGAATTTCTTTAGAATACATAAATCACTCTCTAGCGGTCATAATTTTAGTGTGATCAAAATGAAATATAATATCTGATATGACTTTAGTATTTGCAAAAATTAAATTTATTAATAGCCAAAAAAAAACGGTATAACGATCATAGTTTATAGATACTATGGAAACAACAATCAAAATTTTTTACAATAAAATATAATTTATGTATTCGTGCCATACAAACACAAAATATTAAACATCTCTCTTAATATTAGAATAATCGAAAAATGTAAAAGGAGTAAAGTTGTAGAAAATCAAGTTTGCTACAATTCATTACATGATCATTTTTCTCAAACGCTAATGTGAACAAAGGTATTTAGAATTTTAACTTTCAATCTTTAATTGTAAATATTTCGGTAAATATTAGTGTAACAAAAAAATGATATGAAACAAAATTACAGTAAAACTTAGTTCCTACAACTTAACTCTTGATAAATTTTTCGATTTTTCAAATATTAAGGGAGATAGTCAAATTTTGTGTTTTCGCCTCCCTCTAAACCCCTTTCCCCTAGCCTAATTTTACCCATTAACGAACTTAACCTTAAGAATACCAAAAGAAACTCGAATACCAAATTTCATTCCAATCAGAATAAAACTGTGACCGCTAGAGAGTCCACAGACATTTAAAAAAAAGTAATATGTATATATATACAAATTTTATAGCGATAGTGATTTTTAACATCTAATAGGTAGGATCGATGGACATTGAAGAAATTTTTACGAAATTCCAACATTGGTGCAAAAACAATAGTTGCATTTCCTTTGGAGAAAATTCGCTAACAACTTGCGAATTGATAATTTATACTTATTTTATAAAATAAAGTAATGAAATGATTTCATTATTTTTGACACAGGCGGTGTGATAAAAAGACGCGTGAGTGTATGAGTTTGGGCTTTTAAAAAAAATTAATAATAATAATTTTAGTAGCATCAATAAGTTTTATTAATGGTACAATTTTAGATATTTTTATCTATTTATTCAAATACTAATAAAATCTTTCTAACTCTCAAATCTTTAAATCTTAAAATTAAGCAAAAAAAATTATTTCCTAATTTATAATTAAAATTTGTAAGCTTCTTCGAACTGCATTCATTACCACTATGATATCTCCCTTGTTGATTATATTTTTATCTTTTTTATTTTCTCTCAGCTGGTTGCGTGACGTTGCCAAACCTTATTATTTTTATGTACCTTGGTTATAAGTATGACAGGTATTAATCGAGATTAAAGAATATAATTTAACTTCAAATATCAAAATAATTGCATTACTTTTTTATAAGTATCTAGAGCACGTTATAATATTCTACAAGTATTCAGCTATATTACCTGAGGTTATGATTAACTAAAGTTAGGGGATTATTGGTAAAATAAAACGAAATATTGTTAGCCGTAAGAGTTTATGTGTACGACTTTTGAAAAACGTCATATTTAAAGCATTTATTTTAAGAAACTAGTTATCAAACCTATAAGACCTCCTTCTCATACACATTGCTTAATGTATACATATGTACTCTCTCATACTCGTGGGAGATCCATTATACGAAAATGTAAACTAAACAGACGGTATAGGATATATATTCGTGCAGTAAACACGTAGCCTATGATAGAAGGTGCCTGTGCATTGGGTTGCATATTAAATATATCATTTTCAAGCTATATATTTGATAGTAGATAGGTGTTGTAAGAATGTACATCGTATTTTAGGATGCCACGATACTGTTTTAGAAAGTTTATATTCATAAAGTTCATTTATTATCAAGATATTTATTTACGTAAATACTTACTATTATTCATAATAAACTCCTTATTCTTGTGGACAAAAGTCAGTACTTTTGCGCCGATTCCATACTTTTCTAGGACGATTCTAATCTTCGGTTTTTGACTATCATCATTATTTTTTAAGAAATTTATATTTGATTATAGTTTGCCGACCATAAAGTTTGCTCATTCGATTGTTAAGTAGCATAGAATATAAGTTCCAAAAATTGCAATGAAACCTTTTTTTATGAAACATCCTTAATGTATTTTGCATAGACGCCGATACACTTTGAATAAATATACTGGCAGTAATATTTCTGTTTGGAATTTAAAAATAATAATTTTTTTTACATAGAATTTATACAATTTATTCAAAGACTGGCACAATTGAGAATTATAAATGTAAATTAAACCTTTATATCGTAGGATTCGAGCACATAATATTGTGAATATTGTGTTGTATTCAATGTTTACAATTAGAAGCTTGAGATATGAATATAAGACTATTGCAGAATAAACAGCAAATATGTCCAAATAATACAGGACTAAGCACGACTGATCTCAAAAACATTCAGTTTCGAAGACAATACAATGACCGGGCATTAGTTTCATTCCGCCTAATATAATTTCCTGCTAATGGAATATTACATGGTGTTTATATTGAACATGGTATTAGTTTTTGTTTTCAACGTTGTACGAAATTAAGAAAGGGTAGAAATTTTAAATGATATCGGAAAATTTTTATAGCAAGTATTTGTTTCACTTTATCTCGATTTCGTAACCAAATTACATACTTTATCAGAAGCAGCTTAAACAAACAAACAAGCATAACCAACATTAAACATTACAAAAACAAGTAATGTAACAACTAACTGAGTTAATTGTTTGAATACCCAGTATATACTCAGTTGTATATCAGTGATTGAATTATTAACAATTCTGCGTATTCGAATTGTTAACAATTCGGCTTTCAGAGGAATATTTAATCACAATTTATGAAGAAACTATTGAGTTGATGAAAAAAAATTTCAAACAAAAGTTGTTTTTTTTAAAAAGAAATATTAATTTTTTTTTATTTCATTTTCATTTTTCATTCTCTTACGGTTTCAAAGATGTAGATTTTCCAATCTGGCGGGGGAAAAACGTTCCGATTTTTCTCATTAATGAACTTCACCTAACTTTTTTGCTATAGAACACACATACGAAATTTCAGCTCGTTATCTCTTTTCGTTTTTGAGTTATCGTGTTCACGGACAGACAGACAGACGGACGGACATGCGGAAATAGCCGAATTAGGCCATTTTATGAATACCTTTGTGAAGCATTTTTGTCAAAGATTAACATTTTCAAGCGTTACAAAGTCGGGACTAAACTTAATATACCTTGTATATTTACATTTACTGGGTATAATAATAATAAAAACTAATCATTACGGTTATATATATAAAAAATTTTCGACCACTCAATATTATTCTATTTTCTACATTATTTGCATTCAATTGTATACATGGTTATATAGTTTTACAGAACATTTAATATGACGTCATGTCCGGTTGATGGTGGCAGCAAGCTTATTTCAATACGTCTGATAAATTTAAATATACGAGTATATGTATACCTATATATTTTTTTTTTCATGAAATGTAACACCGGAATTAAATTTCCCCAAGGAGATGTCATTAAATAGAAAATCATTTATATATATACATTTAATTTAACCTAAAATACAATAATTTTTAAATGTGAATATTATTGATTTATTTTAAGACATACGTATGTTTAGAAACATTATATTAGGTCTTACATAATCTATATTACAATATTTGTAAATCGTTTCGAATAGATCAATGGGTGGTAATAAATTGCCAAAAGTGATTAAACCTCGACTCGAAAACTAAACATAAAAGCCGAATATTATTTGGGGCTTTAACTTCACTGCGGCTAATACCACGAAGAGAAACGGAACCGGCTACTTGAACCGGCCACAGCAAAAAATTACATTTAATATTTTGTTTCAAAGGTATAATTTTTTCGATTTTATCAAAAAACAAAAAATTGTGCATGACAGTTCCGACGCCGGAGTTTACTCTAATAAATTATTAATTTTGAAATATTCTGCTGCCATCTATTGTCAGGTACGTATGTTACGAAAAGTTATTTAATCTTGAAATATTCTGCTTAAATGTCGCTAACATTAATTCATTCATAAAAACATAACGCCTTTTGTTAACGCTTGATTTTAATACCTATCGAATTTCCGTACCGGGGGCTTTAAATGAAATCGATCTTAAGGAGTAAACTTCAAACATGAATATAACTTAAAGTTCAATAGCTGAAACATCTAATACAACCATAGAAACACCTCTAAGTATTTTGTCAAAAATATCTTCACAAAATGTAATTTACTACTTATGTAAGTGACAATAAATATTATTACCTAATACGTGTTTGCGTGAAGTTTTTAAAATGTAAATAAACATAACTCATAATATTGTTTAGTACCATATTTAACATTCATTGAAATATTTTGTTTTTCTGTGACATTTCCGATAAATTTACATATTTTAGTAATCTGGTCAATGAAGAGGGATTAAAAATAGTTTGGAAACACAACAGTTTTTGCACTTTCTTTATCTAGAACAGCTGAAATGTAGTTATTGCATAGATTAAAGAATTTTTAAGTACAAAACCTTCCGAGAAAGTTTCATCGAAATAAATTCCGCTTTTTTAACATAAAACAACGTGTGTATAACAAATATTGACAATGGTAAAAACATTGACAAGTAAATTATTTGTCTTTTAAAATTTAGTACAAATCCTACATATTTCTTTTTTTGTTGAACGATAAGATTTCAGATTTAAATTCATGCATATGAAGTTCCGATTAGGGCATGCTAGAACCTTACATTTAATACATCTCCGGATACTTGCTTATTAGTAAACCTTTATTTAGCTAATTATCTATTCTTAATTTATAATCTAAAACAAAACAGAATTTAAGGCCCTTTCTCAACCACTTAGAGATTATATTTTAATAAATTATTTCAGGTAGGTACCGACATTACAAAATGTAAAATTTTTCTTGGGCATGCTTGCATGAAAAAATTTGAGTCAGTACATGTTTAGAGCAACACTAACCTCTATCAAATGTAAATGTAAATTAATATAAAAATTAATATTAAACATGTTAATATTAAACAATAATAGAAACACATATTTTGAAATATGATTACATACTCCAATAACCTATATTTATAAAATTGTATTAACTGTAATATTTTAAAAAGTTCAAACTACTTAACGAAGGAACTTGAAATTTCGAGAGCGAGTAAATTTCGAGATATTGGTGCCTAGTAAATGACTCTTAATTCTTTGTTTTTGTAGGTGTGACCTATGAAATTTCTTATGCAATCATTCGTGGTTAATTGTGCTAAAATTGAGCGATCTAACGAAACATCCTTCGCATTATTTATATATGGAAATTTAATATAATTCTTATATACTTCTGTTAATTTCTCACCAACTGTTTTCTTGTTGCGTTTAATACCAAAAACTTCTGACCAAAATATACCGTTCCATTAATAAAAAACAAAATTTCTGCTAGTACTTTAACACATAAATATTTACAGACTACAGAGTAGTTACAGCCGATTAAACAAAATCTATTCTGCAAATTTCTGGATGCCAGCGATTGATTATCAACACGGAATAACACAAACAAATAGAAATAAAATAACTTACATTTGAATATTAAAATTCCAGGAAACATTTTATGCAGACATACCTGAAAAAAATGAATTTAATTTTAGTGAAAATTTTATTGGAATAAACACAACAGGTAACATATAATGAACATATTAAAAGGAAATCAGTAACGGATGAACCATTTATTATAGAATTATTGGAATGGAAGAGTCGAGTCATTTTTAACGGAAGACTCTTGCTATAGTAACTATCACCGAAACTATTTTATATAGAAAATATGCATTGCCACTGAATTTTTTAACCTGTATATGTACTACCATCTAGCAGTTGGTAGCGATTATCTGTAATATCACCTATGAACAACTTGGTGACGCACGTTGAGAAAACGTCGGCGCGCTGTTGCCAGGTTTAACCCGCCGCAATTAATGTTTCACATCAAAAAATATATTGTACTGTTTGATTCATATAATAAATATCGATTTTTGCCCTAATTTCCTAGATAAAAAATTTTTGTATTTTATAAATACTTATTTCGACTACAAAGTAGTCATCATCAGTATGAATTAGCTAATTATAATTATCAGACCGTCACCAAATTAGCAACAAGTAACATCTCCTCGGAGAATAATTACAATTAGCTAATTCATACTGATGATGACTATTTTGTAGTCGAAATACGTATTTATAAAATACAAAAAAAATTTTATCTAGGAAATTGGGGCAAAAATCGAAATTTAATTCGGTAAATCCTAGAGTTCTCTTTGATATTATTTATATAAAAAATAAAAAATAATAAATAACACCTACTCAACATGTCCTACTACAAAAAGAACTGCATATTGTACAAACAACACTATTGTATGCTTTATCGTACAAGTTATATTGTAGAGAAAATTTGCTTAATCACTGTGGCTCCTACGAATATGATTCGACCGTCGAAATGATAGTTGCATAGCTTATGGCGTTGTCTTTCAACAAGTCATATGGCATTGTATAGAAGTTTCTAATTTTGTACAATGAGGTTTTATATACTACGTCCTCAAATTTTGAATTGAAAGTGACGTTTTCTTGTCAAAAATTTGCAGTTGATTTGTATCTGTACAATTTCTAAAAGGAACACCACTTATGATTCCAATAGTTTCGAATCGAATAAATTCATAATAATACGCGAAATACATGGAATCGAATCCAACTGTATATACCAAAAATCGAAATAAAAGTCACATTTTTATTACATTAATAAGTCGAAATAATTCGAAAATTAATTAACATAATGTTAATATTTTATATTATAAAAGTTATAAAATTCATCAGTTATGAAATTGGTGAGTTATAAAATGTATACAGTTGAAAGTTGGCGACTATATTCAACAGTTATGAAGTGTGGTACACTTAAGTGAAGTAAAAGTGAACAGTGTTGTCTTTGAAATTGTAATAGTAGAGTAAAATTGAATCAAGTATGTTTTTGAATCAAATTGAACTTTTTAATCAAATCTAATATATCCAGGTTTAAGAAAAAAATTTTTTTTAAATTTTACATCAGTGCGTGTTGTACCAATTGGCTTACATTAAGTAAACTTATTGCATCGTCTGTCAGTCGTCTGGCACGTTTCACAGTGTGCGGGTGTTTATAGAATGCTGATATTTCCGACATTGAGCAAAATAAGGATACATGGATGTAACAAATTAATTAGTGTATCGATAAACGGTTAACTTTGTCTAGCTGTTTGAAAAACATTGATACAATTACTCAAATAAGGATAAAAATAACATAAAATGAAAGGTAAAATATGTGTATTTTAAAACAGTTTCGAAGATAAGAAAAAAAGTTTAAAGATACATTTTTTTTTCATATATATATATATATATATATATATATATATATATATCACAAAATATACAATATTTCCAGCTGAATAAATTCAAATTAAAAATTACTAAATTGTATCTTCTTAAATATGATTTATCCTTAGTTGAAAGTAAAGATATGTAAAAAGATAACAAGATAATGTTGACAATATCATAGTGAGGTGGCATAGTTAAGGATGCAAACATCGTAACAAAAAACATCTATGTTTCGATGTATTGATTTAAAAAACAAAAAATAATGGCCCTTTAAACATCGAGGTATCGAAACATTAATGTTTTTTCTAAATTTTTTAAAATAAGTTTAAAAGGAGAGTTAAACACGCAATAGCACAATTGCGTGTAGTACGAAGTGCATGTGCAGTGTTTACACATTAACAAGGCTGTCAAAATAATAAAATAAATCACGATACATATAATTTAAAAGATTTATTTCGTATTACTTAGGTGAAACATTGGAATAGAAATCAAAGAAAAATAGGACCACTATTTATTTAACACCGAATTTAAGAATAACATCTTCGGCAACCTTTTTCCTGTTAAACGGTTCTGCTGCTGTGTTATGGTTGCTTCTGCTTTTTTGAAAAGAGTCTTTCACTTGGAACTGACGTAGCCACTATGGGTAAATATTTAATAGCAAGTATATACAGTACTGGAAAGACATACTTCACGTCGTTCCATGTTTCAATTGGATTTTGGGTAAATGAATGATTTTGGGTATCTGAGACTGTAAATGAATTTCCGAACTAGCATATTACAAATTGTGTATTTACATCGTAGAATTTGTAATAAATGGCTGAGTATGTACTAATTGGCTGGTGCCGCCAAAAACATCGCTAGTAATGACATCGACATATCGATGTTTTAAGATTTTAAACATAGATGGTAACATCGATGTTTTTAGGCAAAAACATTGATGTTTTAAAAACACCGATGTATCGTTTGCATCCTTAGGCATAGTGTAATGCCAGCAGTACACACTTGGTGAGAGCACTCGGCGAATGTCTCGGCAAGATATTCGTAAGGCCAGGAGCTGTGTACACTCTCGCCGAGTGTTCGGCCGACAATACAGTTCTTGTCATTTAGTCAACGAAATTACGTTGGTATTCCTGAAAAATGACATTATTATATTAATAATTACGGAGTAGTAATTCTATGATTAAACAATTAAAACTTATTATTATTCAAATGAGTATCGAAGGACACTAAAAGAGTAAAAAAAGTATTCATAAATTTATATAGTTTTTATTTATTTTCGTGTTCTACTATTAAGATTAATGGGTACAATTAAAGCGGTTGATAGTTTAGAATATTTATAAATAGCGGTTGAACGTTAAATCGAATGTAGACGAGAGCGTCCTTCGTGCTCGTGTCAAATGTATTAACCACTCGCTTTCTTTGACTGGATGGCGAGATGAGACCACTCGACACAAGGTAATCCGAGGTTAGTCTCGCCTTGTTTCGCCGAGTGTGTACAGCCGGCATAATTGTACATATTGTGATTCCAGGTCTTGTACTACCCCTTGTGACAAGTTGTATTTGGAATTTAAGACATGATGATCTCTGAAATAGCTAAAGCATGTAATGAGCTAATTCGTACTGGTTATCAGAAGGAATGAAAAAAACGCTGTAAGTGCTAGTGAAGCAATTTACACGGATTCATACACATGATAGGGAAAATGTTCCAGTGGTGTTTGATCTGTGTTCAATAACTATCAACCTATTAAACACTGGCGTCGATAGTCAAAATGTGTATCCATTAAAATTTAAACTTTAGCTATGCATCCGGAAAAAGAATCAAAAACCTTTGCAAAAACTCTTACATTATTTTGTTTCAATAGAAATTGCAGTATGCATTTATTATCGGATTTACTGTATTTTTATAAATCATTAAATAAATAACTTCAATGTTCAAGAGCCCAAAAATATATGGAATCTGAAACAACTCCAATATCTCAGGCATGCACAATATAAAGTGTCTCAATATCTTAAAATCAAGTCCATTCAATGTACCAAGAATGATAATAATTCCTTGCTACTATCACCAAATCCAAATGCACAATTGTTATGATTTGTTCTACTATTCTGTTCCGTTACCATAACTTTTTATTTATCTGATAAATTTGTTTAATTTTTATTATTTTCGTTTCAATAATTTTATACAAATTAAATCAAAACGGCGCTAAAAGTGCACCAGGATACCGTACTTTTACTTCTTTTAGTTATGAAGGTAGAAGAGAAACGTCCAATGGTATTGTTCTTTTTTTAGACAACTAACTTAGTTACATCAGTCGATAAACACTGTCGAAAACAATGAAAACAAATAATATTACTAGTAGCCTGTAAAAATACGATTTTGGTTTAATGTAATTCCCGGAACGCTGGAAATTGTTTCAATCACTTCGGTTTACATCGAAATACAGGGTTTTGAAGTTTGTCCCATTATACCTTGTGATTTTTAGGTGTGGCACCACAAAAACATCGAAATTTTCTGATTTTTTGAATTTTCCGCCCTTAACACAGAAACCGTTCATTCTACAGAAAAAATTATTCTGTAATAAATTATGGAGTACAAAATTCTGTATAGTATTAGTCTACTTCTGTGCTCTACAATTCATTAGATAATAATTTTAAGTTCGTTGATTAGTCTGATGTCAGAAAACTAATAATTCATAAGCATTAGAATAGAAATGTAGGTACTTTGTAAATTTCTTCTGTAATTAAGATGCGATAACCAATGCTCTCTCTCTAAAAATCCGATCAGAAAACGCTGTAAGATAGAACTTTTAAAAATATAAATAAGTAATATACGCTTCAATATATATAAAATCATTGGCGTAAATAATTGAAAAATAAATGTACCAAACAATTACAATATAATAATAACAATAAAAATAAAAATAATAATACAAAAATTGTAAGAAAATGAAATATAAGGTAAAATATTGATTTGTTTCTAACGTCTATATAAGAATATGTATATACGAGTTTTATAGTTTTTATTGTGAGGCTCCATTTGTGCCTTACTAAAACTCATGTAAACTATTGTCTTTCAATTAACAAACATATACCATCGATTAACATGGATTTTTGTGTGTTAAATTTTTCATTTTCCCTTTCATATTCATTATTTTTTAGTACCAAAAGAATCCTACTGGATTTTAATGTGAAACATTTATTGCGGCGTGTTGACCGTACATTCAGGTTCAAAAACTCATTCATAGGTGGCAATGCATATTTTCCATACAAAATAGTTAATAATAATAGTAATAGTTTAAGTAACTGATTAAAAGAATTGAGCCGTCTCAATTTTTAAAAATTTTTTAATTTTTGATCGTAAACTCTATATGTATTTTGATGTGAACATTTGATGTGGGGGGTTAGACCATTTGTTATCGTTTGTTACCTGGCAACGGCCCGAAGACATTTTCTCAACATGCGTCAACAACTTGTTCATAGATGAAATAACAGATAACAAATCAGTTTTAAAAATATACTGATAGATGACATTACATATAGAGGCTTAAAAACTCATTCATAGGTGGCAATGCATATTTTCTATACGAAATAGTTAATAATAATAATAATAGTTTAAGCAGCTGATTGCAAGAATTAAGCCGTCTCAATTTTTTTTTTAAAGAAATTATTTAATTTTTAATTATTTGTATTAAATTAATATGTATTTTTTTAATGAAGAATCATTTTTTTCTTTAAAAAATATCTGAATATTTTGATTTTGATTATGCCATACTTTTTGATTATGTCATATTTATTTCCTTTAATAAACCATCCTTTTATGCATAGTTTCTATACAAAATAGTTTCGATGTTTCACTTCTGGCAGGCGGCGCCGCGAGGGCTTAGTCTTTCTTAAAGCAGTGTCTATGTTAAAACCCGACAAATAGTAGTAGTAATATTGTATGTTTATAATATGTAGGCTTTTTAATAAGTCAGTTTTCGTGAGTTAATTTTATCAAAAATATATAGTCTTATAAACACAGTCTAACTTACGTATAGTCCTGTTGACACGGATGTAACTTGCTTTGGTACTGAAATATAAATTTTCCTTGAAGCTAGCTGACTCTACCATCACCATATAGATACAAAAAAAAATAAATAAATAAATAAATGGTACCCTTTATAGAACAAATATTCAAAATGTTTTCTCTTTTTTTTATTGTGTTAAAGTATAATTAATATCTTCAAAATATTTTGAGGCATTAAAATCTGCATACAAATGAAGTGAATTTTAGGGGCAACTTTAAAATTTAAAGTAACCCCATATTTTAATGCAAATTTTCCTTATACACAGAGAAATATTGGGCAAAAATTGCTTTATTTTTTTCATCTGACATCAATTTCTCAAGATTATCGACCGTATTCAGACATACATCAACATATATAACGGGAAAAAAGGATCGTTTCCAAAAATTATGGACACCTTTGTTGAATTATGAACACGAAATCTGTATAAAAAGTTCTAATTTGAATCCCGACTCTGCTAGGTTAGAAGTGGAGAGGTCCTTGTTGCGGTAAATGTGAGATAGATCATAATTACCAGTAATTGTATATTATTAACAATTGAGACTATTCGAAAGACAATAAAATCATAAAAAAATCAGAAAATTGAACAGAAGACTTTTTCCGAAAAGAACGTGTGAGTCTTGTTTTAGTATAAAAGATTTCTTGCTAAATAAATTTTATAAAATACGAAAGTATTTTTAAACACACGAATGGCGCCTCATATATTCTGTATAACATAGCCGATGTTGTACTTGGTACCTCATAACAAATAGACTAGAAAGAGAAAACAGCAATAAGCTTGTGATGTGGGTTTTCCACCGAAGCTATAATCGCGCATTTTGTCCTTGAACCCATTACAAAATACTACACATATGTATTGTATGTGTTATTTAAATATTGTACTGGGTAGATAGACTATTTACTAGTATCTCGAAAATTATTATGAAAAAATGCAAAGTTTGTTTGGTATCAAACGAGATATGCAAACAAGGGAAAAAGGAGACAAACATTATTTATCTGCAAGCTGTTATTTAACTTGACAACTTATAAGGAAACGCACTAAAAAGCAAAAAAATATTAGATAAGTAATCGTAAAGCTATGGAGTCTTTGTGTTGAAGACTATCGTATTTTAATTTCAGCATAAAGCGACCAAACCTTTTACAATTAACTAATTATAATTACTATGTGTTCTGATAAAGCTGGTTAATTTTTATAAATTTTTATGATTTTATTCGAAATAAAGGTGTAAAAAACTAATTTATGCAGGATAATTTTTTCGTTTTTAAAGATATTCAATCGACTTTTAAATAATTGATTGCATGTATTTAAGTTGTAGCGGTATCGCTTCTTTATTAAATTATTATTATAATTTTGTTTATCATTTTTAGTTGTTGCATAACAACTGTAACTTCCCCCTATTATCACGGTTGCTTTGAATGTTAACAACCTTGATAATTTACATATTAAAAATATATAATATTTTATAAATCAAATCAATAAAGATCAATTATATCTTTCACATATATTTATTATTTATTTAAATAATAATTATTTAATATATTAATCAATTACCTCTACAAAGTAAAATATTGATTATGGAAAACTTTTTGGAAAACCTATCTTTCGTTTTTTGTATAAATCATTGTATGATTTTACCCGTTTAAACCATCACAGTTGTACATTTTGTAGTTATCCACATTGAAGTTAAACATTTAAAAAATTTTTTTGTTAATTTTGTCAAAATAATCCTGCCTGATAAATGGAAAGAGACATCTTCAATATCATCAGAAGCAAATAAGTATCAATACAAACGATTATCTAAAAAAATCTTGCATAAATGAATTAAGGTAGGTCCAGCATTGTCTTGTATAATCAAGACAAAAAACCGGTTTGCTATTATTATAGAAAAAATACAAATACACATATATACACACATACATATATTGATATAGAAATCAAAGAACTTTTGAAACAAAAAAAATTAACATATTTCGAAAACAAAACGGTAAAACGTGATTTTTATTTTATTTAAGAAATATTTATCCTCACTATCCCAGTATTTTTTTTAAATCATGTCGATGTTTCTTTTTTCAATACAACAGATAATAGTTGGGCGGGCATGAAGTTATACATACTTCTAATGAGAGAGAATTAATTTGTTAAAATTATCTCGCGTTCTAAACGGTCAAAAATTCTGAAATTTCGGGATTTTTTACTCGTAAAACGTTTGATGCAAGTTTTCAAACGATTAATTTACTGATTAATCGCAGTATTAGGTTTTAATGAAGGTTTTTAGTTATATCAAAATAGAGAAGATTTCTATTTGACGCAATATTACCTACATTCAACTTAGTGCACTGTTTACGCATGTGTGGAATCATCTTTCGTGTGATAAATGTGCTTTGACCATATGGCTCAGGCGTAAACAAACATAGTATTTATAACACGTGTTGTTGGTTATTTGTTTATCATCTATGCAGGTGGTGTTTTAGCGATTTTATTATTATTTATGTATTTTAAAAATAGCTAAGATCTCATATACTAGAACTTATTGAATGATATAAGGATTTGAAAAATTTATATAATACAAAAGATCAAATTATTGGAACCATATGTTTGAAAGAAATTGATAACAAGCTTAACACCAAAGGCCCGGTACTACAACGAACGAAATAAAACTAAAAAATAGAACATTGCGTGTGCAATATTCAAACGAACGAAATAACTATGCCAACAGTAAAAAGACTGGTGGCGAAGCAGATGATATTTTGAGCCAAAATTATGGTGCTATCGCAAGCAATTGCAATTTTTACACTAATATGCCGAAACAAGGAAGAATTAAAATAAATGATTTTTTAATTTTTCACTTACGATTATATTTTTTTATATACAATATTGAAAAACTATTAGTTTTTGGTAAATAGGGACGAGGGTAGAAAAAATTACAACTTTTTCAAAGACATCATAATTTTTGTTGTACAATTGAAAATCACAACTGAGTTAAGTGCTTCAATACCCGATATATACTGAATTTATGAAAAAAAGTTTCAGGCAAAAGTTGTTTATTTTTAAAAAAGGGACGTTTTTTGTTTTTAAATTGTTGTTCTATCTCTTACGGGTTCAAAGATGGGCAATTTTGCCCATTTTGCCTAAACATGGTCCGATTATGCCTATTCAACGTCCGAATTTGAAATTAAGTTTAAGCTCTAGAACACACATACAAACTTTCAGCTCGCTATCTCTTTTCGTTTCTGAGTGTTTACAGATGGACGGCCAAAAATGCGGAAATGGATTATTTTGGCCATTTTATGAACACCTGTATCAAAATTTTTTGCTATCATTAATTTCAATCGTTACAAAGTCGGAACGAAACTTAATATACCCTGGTATGTACTATATACCGGGTATAAAAAGTAAATAAATAAATTGATGGGTATTTTCCATTAAACAAATTTCAACATCCAAAGCTTTTTGCGAATGATCATTCATTTGAAGATGTCTGTTGTGTAAACTTTTTAATCGAATCTTTATAATCTGTTCGACCAATCCATATTTTCACCCAGAGCTTACTTTAACTTTGTTTTAACGAGTTTTGAAGCTATAACTTAAGGCATTAAAGCTTCTGTACGATGCTTTATACAGTTTTAAAACGCCCAGTATCAATTTATTCAATTTTATTTAATAATTATTTATTTATTAGTAAAATTTGTAAAATAAATAAGTAAAAAAAAAATTAACTGTTTTTAATAATTGATAAAATTTGTCAGTTCTGATAATTTTGGTTAAATCTATACCTATTTCTCATGTTGATGATTTTTTTCATATTATTTAAAAAAAATCCTCTTGGTGTTAAGATTTTACCCAAAAAATGCTATACAAAATGAATAATAAAATACATCAAATATATTGCTGAATTCGTGTTTCAATAAGTTTTTATTTAACAGCACACGTAGCCCTTGAATTTTTGTTTTTGGTTTTTACAAAAAAATATTAGTGCCTAATAATTGTAGATAGATAGATTGTAGTGGCTGCCATGAACGGGCTACACTTTGACCATAAGGTCATTGTTAGTGTTTCACCGAGGCTACGCGGTAACCTCGCCTTGCCTCGGCCCTCAGTTACGAGGCACGAGGCGAGGCGAGGCGAGGTTCAAAATTTTAATCCTCGTTACTAACCGAGGCGAGGCGAGGTATATTGTCCCAAAAACCTAAACCTATTACCTCGGCCGAGGCAAATTTACAAAAAGTAAATTTAAAAAAATAATAATATAGTGATACATGAAGCAATAGATAGATTATTTGGCAAATATTTTTCAAATGTCCAGCGATCCTACCTAGTAGATGTCGAAAGTCATCGTCTCTAAAATTTATATACATATATATATATATATATATAATATTTTTTTACCATATTATGTACATTCATGCAAAATAAGTCAAAGTTAGTAAAAATTTTCCCTCGCCTCGCCTCGGCCGAGGCGAGGCGAGGTTGATAGCTGGCCCAACCGAGGCGAGGCGAGGCTAGCCAACATTCTGCCTCGGCCGTGGTGAGGCGAGGGAGGTTGATATTTAAAAAGCGAGGCGAGGCGAGGCGAGGTTGATAGCTGGCCCAACCGAGGCGAGGCGAGGCTAGCCAACATTCTGCCTCGGCCGAGGCGAGGCGAGGGAGGTTGATATTTAAAAAGCGAGGCGAGGCGAGGTTATACCAAAACCTCGCATCGCCTCGTGTCTCGTGAAACACTAGTCATTGTGATGCCTAAGGATAGGGATGCCTTTGACCATAAGGTCATTGTGAGTGGAGTGGAAGGAATTTTTGTGTGTAGACTAGGAATTTGTAGAATGTGCATCTGGAGTTCGTGAAGGAAACTGCAGAAAACCTTCACAAGCATAGCCGGTTACTTCGTTCTTGTCCATATGCTGACAGAGTAGTTAATTAACTGCTCTTTTTTTTTCTTAATAATTGACAAACTGTCGACGTCGAGATTCAAACTCATAACCTCCCAGTTCCAAGTAGACATAACGCCTCTGACGTACGCCTTAGACCGCTCGATCCCTTGAACGGTTACTAAATGTAAATTTATGTCCCCTTTAATACCAAACAAATTCACCCAGTACAATATTATCCACCCAGTATAATCCTATAAGTATGTGTCTATCAATTAAACAATAATAGTTATTAAAGAGTAAATTTAATATTCAGTTATTTTAATGTGCGTGATAGGCCAACCGGACACTAGATACGCATTTATATCTTACCCGATCTCAGCTGACACCATAAATACCCAATATTTTCGCTATTAAGGACAAATTGCCTATATATTTAGAATGACCAGAAACATAATATGTCAAAAAATCAGCCAATTCCAACTTAATGGATGGAAATATTTTTCTACAATTATATAGCACATCCCATTTTGAGTGATTCTGACATATCATACAAACCATGATGATAAAAGTACTCACTTCTCCACAAAACGTCCAACGGAAATGAACATTCAACTACTTTTATACAGTGAAATGGAGAGTTCTTCATAAATACACCTTAAGATATAATCAACAGCCTACTTACACCTCTTCTTTTTAGTTTATTTTTCTCTTTTAAAATTTCCTCAACGATTAAGATGAAGAAACAAAATACATTTCAGAATGAAATAAACAAAGATAGTCATATCAGCAACAAACAAACCTACGTATATAAATTTATACATATACAGAAGAAAAAAAAAACATTAATTTGTATGCAAAATGAAAATTCATCCATAATTATGGTTTCGGTATATAAAAAGAGACAGAAAAATTATATAATAAAGATGGAAGAATGTTATGATAACGATTATAGTTAAAAAGTTTTTTTCCTAGTATGATATTATCGTGGACCAGTCTCATTTGTATGTAACATGGCGTTATGTTGTTTAAGAAAATCAATTCAATATGACGTCAGCATTTGCTGCGACTCTTGTAAGGCAGTCGAGATATCCACAGGTGGCGACGCTTGCTTGTTTTTCAATAGTTCGTTGTATATAAAACATTTTATTAGTATTAGACAAATGAAATTATCTCATTTAGAGTAGAAAAATTCACTGTATGAATTTTAAATCTTTTGTTTTTTACCATCAACTATCAGTCTTAAAGGCAAAATAAAAATCTGAATCACGCAACGTAACTTGTACTTTGATGACTTTGAATTTCGTTTAAAAAATAATATTGTTAGTTGATGAAAAGTCTTAATTTAAAGTAGTTCTAGCATGAAATCACTTTTCGACAGATTTTGCTCATTTTTTTTTTCACAGGCTAAAAATAACGTTTTCTAATAAATCCCGAAGATTCAGAATTTTTGACCGTTTAGAATGCGAGATAATTATTTGTTGTATAAAAAACAATACACGACAGGATATTAAAAAAAATCACGTTTTACCGTTTTGTTTTCGAAATATAATAATTTGAAATTTTTTTTTTTCAAAATTACATTAGTTTAAATAAATATATATATGCCAGTATATATGTGAAGGTGTATTTGTTCTATAATAAAACCAAACAAGTTTTTTATCCTGATTATACAGGAAAATGCTGGAACTAACCTAATTCCATAAATTTATTTAAAAAGTTACCTACCTAGGGTAGTTTGGTATTCACAATCCGAGATCAATTTAAATAACAAATTATGTGTGAACATCTTTATGTTATAACATATTATGGATAACATATTATGTGTGTAAAAAAGAGATAGAAGCAAAACTAAAATATTAAAAAAATTAATTAAATCTAAACCGTGTGGTGAATCGTTTCGAATTTTTTTTAGTATACGTTTGAAACTTCGCTCTATCCATTGAACTTGTTATTGAACAAAGATATTCATAAGAGCTCATGTATTGTTGCATAACTTAAATTAATTATATGTCTTAAACAATGTGGGGTCAAGTTTAAGTGATGTGGCTACCAAACTACCTTGAAAAGAATCTGTATCTTTGATATCTACAATAACCTCTTTGTAGATATCAAAGATACAAATTCTAAAACTTCATTTTTTTTTTAACGAGGTGTTCTTAGATGCCAGTGATTGATCTTGATGCATTGATTGATCCTGCGCATTCAAAATGAAGTCTGACAAATTGATTAACAAAAATTGTTAGCCAGACAAATTGTAACAGATAGAAGAGATATTAAACTTTATTAAAAAAAAAAAACAAGGAAGTGTTATGAAGTGCATTTTCATAAAAAATAACAATTAACAAATTTTTTACTAGCCTGGCGGGCGTAACATTTCTTTACATGTTTTTCAGCCATTCTCACTTTATAATTTTGAGATGTTCAATAAGGACCCTTTTTGTCATGGCAGCTTAGACTAAGAGCTTTTTTGTGGCTTATAGTGTCATTAGAACTACATATGTGTGTCAAGTTTCAACAGAATCGGTTCACAGATGAAAATTCAGTGGTGCAAAATCAACCAGTCCCTATTTTTCAACCCTTAGGGGCGAATATTTTTTTTCAAATTTATATGGTACCAATTTCGAAGTTTACCCTATCCAATAAAAAAAGAATTATGGAAATCGGACTTCTCTGTAAAAAGTTATGCGTGGTTATACATTTAAAAAAAATAGGGGTTGACTTGAGAACCTCCTTCGTTTTTTCGTCGGTTCAAAAAACATTCAAACTGCGCAAAGATATTGAGTGCTTTCAAATATTGTTTACACACAGAACGTATATTATGATATTTTTCTTTAGTGGAAGCGCTGTAAAGTCTTATTTTTTATTTTTTTGTGCCTAAGCTTTGAGATTTTATCTAATTTATATGGGACCAACTTTGGAGTATATCCTATCCAACCAAAGAAGAATTATCAAAATCGGATTACTCTGTAAAAAGTTATCCGTGATCATACATTAAAAATTCGTTACGCAGGAGCTGCTTCAACTTAGCGAATTTCCTTGGAATAAATAAATTACTCTCTAGCGGTCACAATGTTAGTCTGATCAAAATGAAATGTCATATCTGAATTTAGTATTTGCATGGCCAATTTTATTAATAAATAACATACGTCAAGGGGAAAGGGGGGCATAAAGATAGAAGAAAACGCAAAATATAAAATATCTCTCTTAATATTAGAACAATCGAAAAATGCGCAAGAAACAAAGTTGTAGAAAATCATGTTTGCTACAATTCATCACTTTATCATTTTTGCTCAAACTCTAATGCGTACAGAGATTTTGAGGAATTTAATTTTCAATCTTAAACCGTCAATATTTTTGTAAATATTAGGGTTACAGAAAAAATGATAAGAAACAAAATTACAGTAAAACTTAATACCTACAACTTTACTTCTTATAAAATTTTCGATTTTTCGAATATTAAGGGAGATATGACAAATTTTGTGTTTCCCCCTCCCTCTAAACCCCCCTTTCCCCTAATCCGATTTTGCCCATTAACGAACTTGACCTTTTGAATACTAAAAGCGCTTCAAATACCAAATCTCATTCCGATAAAATGAAAACTGTGACCGCTAGAGTGATTACAGACGCATATATATATATGTATATATATATATATATATATATATATATATATATATATGTCCATAGATATATATATATAAATTTTACAGATGGTGATTTTTGACATCTACAAGGTAGAATCGATGGACATTTGAAGAAATTTTTGCGAAATTTTGACTTCGGTACGGGACCAATAGCTCTATTTCCTTTCAGGAAATTCGCTAAAAACAACAATTTACAGGTTGAATTGAGTACCTCGTTCTTTCGTCGGTAAAAATGTGCCAATTCCAATCGGTTTTCGAAAAAAATTTTAGGAGAAAAGTTGGAAGCATTTTTAAAACTAACAACTTTTATTTTTTAAAGTTTTTTCGAAAACAAATAAATTACACACAAATCGGTTGTAAAAGTTTGAAAAAGGATCGTCATTTTTAAAATTGATAGAACTATGCTTATATTATACTTGATCATACGAATTTCTTTTAATTGGAAACGATTTTTAAACAGTTTAAGCGGCAACCGTAGTTCCGATATTACTAATCTAATTCTTTGCAGAACTAAAGAGGAACTGTCCACATATACGAATATAATTTTATGTAGGAATGTTTAAAATTCCACTAGTTGGGAATCAATTTCCGGTCACTTCGGAAAGGTAAGCGTTGGACGACGGACGTTTGATAGGAATCGTTCGTGATAGGAAATATTTGCGAAAATTTATTTCCTTTCTTATGCGTTTATTTCAATGGAAATTAAAAATTCGGAAACGATTAATTTTGATTAACATTTGGATATGTAATTATGAAATAAAGAATTTGTGATTGAAACTTTTTTTGGTACATTTTTCTACTTGAGCGTGTGCGACATTAGAACAATTTATTTTATCTAACTGTATAATTTACTTTAATGAGAATGTTTAAAAAATTATTAATTTAAAAAGATTTTTTAAGTTAAAAACTTTGAATTTATAGATGTCAAACAGTGTTTGATAAATCATTAATCCAATTGAACAATATTTGAAATAACAATAAATGGTTTTAACAGCAATTTACGTAAAAGATTTGATTAATTTTTCTTCAAGCAGCGTTTAATATAACATATTCCTACTGTGATATAGATAGTCATATGTCAATGTTCCTATAAAATAAACAACAACAGATATAACAATGATTTATTACTTAAACAATACATTCATTAATCTTTTGATTCATGACTTTATTTATAATAAGTGCAATCAAAATAGTATTTCATTACTTTTTTTTCACACTTATCACAATTAAATCCAACTTTTCTGTGAAGACATTCACGAAATGAAAAAAAAATTTCGTTACGCAGGAGCTGCTTCAACTTAGCGAATTTCCTTGGAATAAATAAATTACTCTCTAGCGGTCACAATGTTAGTCTGATCAAAATGAAATGTCGTATCTGATTTTAGTATTTGCATGGCCAATTTTATTAATAAATAACATACGTCAAGGGGAAAGGGGGGCATAAAGATAGAAGAAAACACAAAATATAAAATATCTCTCTTAATATTAGAACAATCGAAAAATGCGTAAGAAACAAAGTTGTAGAAAATCATGTTTGCTACAATTCATCACCTTCTCTTTTTTGCTCAAACTCTAATGCGTACAGAGATATTGAGGAATTTAATTTTCAATCTTAAACCGTCAATATTTTTGTAAATATTAGGGTTACAGAAAAAATGATAAGAAACAAAATTACAGTAAAACTTAATACCTACAACTTTACTTCTTATAAAATTTTCGATTTTTCGAATATTAAGGGAGATATGTCAAATTTTCTGTTTCCTCCTCCCTTTAAACCCCCCTTTCCCCTGGTCCGATTTTACCCATTAACGAACTTGATCTTTTGAATACCAAAAGCGCTTCAAATACCAAATCTCATTCCGATAGAATAAAAACTGTGACCGCTAGAGTGATTACAGACACATATATATATATATATATATATATATATATATATATATATATATATATATATATATATATATATATATGTATATATATATATATATATATATGTCCATAGATATATATATATAAATTTTACAGATGGTGATTTTTGACATCTACAAGGTAGGATCGATGGACATTTGAAGAAATTTTTGCGAAATTTTGACTTCGGTACGGGACCAATAGCTCTATTTCCTTTCAGGAAATTCGCTAAAACTGTGGATAGTAAATACAGACAGACGACTAGGTGAGACAGCTTAAAAACTGCTAATGCCGGCAGTACACACTTGGCGAAAGTGTTGGCGAGATATTCGTAAGGCGAGAAGCCGCGATTGGAGCTGTGTACAACTGTGTTCCCAATGGCAATGTAATTGTTAGCATATAAACTGCTTTTAATGCGATTGAAAACTTTCACGTGTAAAAACATATACCTATAACAATTTATAGATAGAGGGATTTAGTAAGATTGTAAAACATTTTTGTTGAAATTTATCATAAGAATAAATTTAAATAAACGGATTAATAATAATTATGCATAGAACAATTTTTGTAATAAACATAGTCCAACTATGTCATATAACCGATTGTATTTTGTAAACATTCGTAATTATATTTGCTATTGAATATACGCTCACAAAAGAGTGAGATTGATGGACTTAAAGTACTGGTTTAGCTGTTACAACTCAAGTCCTAGTTTTTTTCCCAAAGATTTTTGTTTTCTGGATCCAAATATTCAGATAGTGGTTTCAATTTCTAATTCTGAAGTTGAACTTCAAAAAGCTTTAAAGGTGACGGTCAAGGTTAAATTCAAAGAGGCGTCGGAATGTCGTTGAGCTTTGTAGCCTTGGTAGAGGTCATACATGCATGCGTAAATTAGGACATAGTGGCATACATGTAAAATTAAAAACTTACATAAGACTGACTTCAGATGGCAATATCTTCGAACTATGAATTTTTAGAACTTTAGAGCCAATAAAGAATTTGGTCTACTAATCAACCAAAATTCTAAGTTGCAGACAATTTGATGTATGTATATGACCATTTAAAGAAGTTTTTTTACCACATTTAGAAAGAAAATTTGCAAAAAAACATAAACAGTTATTTCTAATTCGACTAAAACCACGTAATAATTTATACTGTAATCATGTCTATAATTAACACATATTCTCACCTCACATGCAATGAGTAAATTCATTAAATGGGCGTTAATTCAAAATTTATTGTCTACCACATCAATCCAGAGAATATATCGAAAATCTATACACGACATTGACTTGATAATTAACCTTAAATGAGGCAAGCCCTTATATGTGGGTTTCAAATATATACGAGTTGGGTATTTATTACATATAGATAGTATAGCAGATACATTGTCACAGGCCTACATTTGTCTATTAATTGTTTATGTGGAATTGTGATGGGTTTGTGTGTGTGTGTGTGTTTGCCAATTCTATTTAAGTTTAACATTTCATTAACAATGATATAGAGTTATTGGATGAAAGTGAATTTGTAATTAATAATCGGAACTTCTCAGTGTAATACCAACATTGTATTTTAGAAAGGGATTTCCGACGTATTTGTTCAATTTAAATTTCGTATATTTCGATTAATTTGCATATAAATTCAACATATCTAATCAAGTGAGAAGAATAGCAACTGGTATTCAAATTTGAAATATCCAGTAACCGGTTTTATATTCGTATCGAATTAACTTTTTTAGAATCTTTTTTACATTTTTCAGAATCTATATGAATTATCATTTAAAGCTTGTATTGTTTATCGCTTTAAGGGTTAAAAAAACTTTAAACTTTTGTTTGAAATCGTCCAGCCAGAGTGCATTAAAGGCTATTTTAATTTTTTGGCGTTACGCAGGAGCTGCGTTAACTTCCTTAGAATACATAAATCACTCTCTAGTCACAACTGAAGTCTGATCAAAATGAAATGTCGTATTTGATATAAAAAATTTAGAGTAGAGTTTTAGAAAATCAAGTTTGAAAATCAATCTAATGTGAACAGAGATATTTAGCATTTTAAATATCTCAATCTTTCAATCTTTAATTGTAAATAATTCTGTAAATATTAGAGTTACAAAAAATGATCAATAGATAAATTGTAAGTAAAATTAACTTCATTATGTTAATTTTTTCCATTTTATCAAGAGTATTTATTCCATGAGTAGCCTGTTTCCTCTGGGACGATATTGCACTATTATGAACTTGACCCCTCAAATAACGATAGTACATAGTCACATAAACAAATTTCATTCCGATCGGACTGAAAATGGCCTACAGACTGCGTACAAACATAGTCATAAATTTAGATGAAAACAAATTTCTCAAATAGAAAATAGAAATCTGACAAAATAAGCATTTAAAACACAAACTACAGTAAAAATAGCCAACTCTCGTCCATTTATTCTAAGCGCAGGTAGCGGTCCACCTTGATAACTGCATTATTTAAATTGTATACAGAAAAATAATAACCGTCCTTTTTGTTGAATAAAAAAATAAAACAACATGTGCCCAATATTTTTCTTAATAGAATTTCCAGGTGTAAATGTCAAAGTAGACTCGTTCGTGTGACGGACATCATTATATTATAGCTTTCAAAGAATATTGGACAACAAATTTATTATTTTTTGAATGTTTATTTCTTGAGATGTTTAAAGTTGAATTTGCTAGACATTATGTACACCCGTATAGTAAAGAAAATTACACGTGTGTATGTAAAAAATAAAGAATAAAATTAGAGTTTAATTTAAAAAAAATTGTGTGTTTAGTTTTAAAAAAAAAAGACTAAACACTTTATAGAAAATAATTGAATTATCAATTATTTTCATAAATATGAAAGTTAAGTTAATTTAGTAATTTTAATTAAAAAGTTATTATGATGTATTTTAAAAAAAAAATAATGAAAACTAAATATACGGTACTTTAGAAAAAAAATCCAAAGCAGAGTATTGTATGTGGAATTATGAAAATTAGAAAACGATCGGTCCTAACGCCATACACGTAAATATAAAAAAAGATAATCACGTTGAACCGAAAGTCTTTCAATAAAAGCTGGGCCCATTAAAAAAGATAATATTGAGGTAGTAAGACCTTTACTATCCAGTAAATGTCTTAGTTATCGACAAGTGATTCGAATCTGAAAAAAAAATAAAAGGTACAAAAAAGGGAACAAAACAAATATATGTTAAGATAAAATATATTTGAAATAAATAATTTCTAATCTAATACACTGATAGTACAACTATCCTTAAAACACTAACATTGGTTGTACAAGTTATGAAAAAAGGGATTACATGAATATGTGCTAAATTGAACTGTAGTAAAAGAAAACTACAGTAAAAAAAAATATGTTCAAATATGTCTGATTTGCAAAAATATAAATATGGATTACAAATTTAATTCAGATACATAGTTGTATATAAAGAGACATTACGCTTCTGTAAAGAAAAAATACACGGCCAAAAAAAACCAAGCGTATACAAACAATATAGTTATAAATTGAAAACGTCAATGCATATTCACATAAAATATAAATTGTACACCAAAAGTGTGTATAGAATGTGTATTGAATTGTTACAAGTTTGAGAGACCACAAGTTTCGGAATAGTGAATTAAATAAATTATACAAAAAAAAATATACTTAGATACAATCAGATAGAAACCATTAATTCGCCCATTCGATATTTCAGCACAATCCATAAAAAAATATTCAACTTGTAAATTGAAGAAATAAAATTTTAAATACCATCTGATTAATTGATGTGAATCAACTAATTTTAGTAATTGTCTTCTTTTTGTAGCTATTTTTTTTGTGACTCTACTGAGCCAACTAATTTTTGTAACTACCTCGATGAGAGAACTATTGTAACTAACAGAGAGAAATACTCTTTTTAACTGAACTGAAAGAAGTATTTTTTGTAACTCCTTGATGAGACGATTTTTTGTAACTCAGTTCATGAGATTACTTTTGTAACTGATTTTAAATATGTGCTGAAATATTAAAGTAAGCTTGTATATACGCAAGTCATTTCTGATCTAAGCCAATGCCTGTTGAAACTATGCAAATTCTCAACTAGCATAAACCAATAATTATATAAATTCTTTGAATAATAAAAATATGAAAAAATATCAATAATAAATTTTTATACAGTGGAGTATTAAAAAAAATTATTCTCCACTCCAGGGGGCCAAAAAAATTAGCGACATGCTAATTGGAAAATATTAAAGCAAGAATGACATGAATAGATGAATGAAAAATCTTACAAATGTGGATTAGACGTGAAGATTTAAACATATTTAGATGTTTAATTAGGATGCAGTAACGTTACCATTCCCTTGATATCCTCTGAGATAGTATGGCCGAATGTTGTATATCGACATGCCGAAGGTTTTCTTATTAGATTTTGGAGCTTTTAGCCTAACTGAAGTTGGTGTAGTGAACTTTATTATCTTGTACGGTCCATTGAATTTTGAAGCGAATTTAGGTGCGATATTCTTGTTCATATTCGGGGCCAAGTTTTTAACCATGACCAATCGACCCACTTTATATTTAGACAGCGTTGGTTTATTTAAAGTTTGGTTGACTCGTTGTTGGTGAGCAATCTTTAACGCATCTTGTATATGTGCTTGTGATGGTTTAGCAGAACTCGTGATTAACTCAGTTAATTCGTTTATAATCACAAACGGCGTCATTAACTTTCTACCAAAATAAACTTCAGCTGGTGTTGAGTCGATTGTACTTTTGTAGGAGTTGTTGTAATTGAAAATTACAAAACTCAAAAATTTTGACCAATTTTTATGGTCTACAGAATATTCTTTGAGAATGCATCCTAAATTATATTTTATCTGTCGATTGAGGCACTCGCTCTTGTTCGAAGATGGTGTATAGCTCGAACAGTAGGCAGCTCTAATACCATTATTAAATAAGAAGGTTTTCCACTTGATCGACGCAAAGGCTGGTCCGTTGTCGGCTACAACAACCGTCGGATATCCGTTTTGCAGGAAAATCTTCTGTATCAGTGAAATGGCAACGTCACTGGTCTGCCTTTTACATGGAAAGGCGAAAGCAAATTTTGAAAATCCATCTACAACAGAAAAAATATATTCAAAACCTTCACTTGATCTAATAATAGGACCGATAAAGTCGACGTACAAAGTATGTAGGGTATACTCCGGCACAGAACTACTCAACTGAACCTTATCGTTACGTGTATATGGCCTTATAGCCTGGCACACTTTACAGGTTCTGACATAGTCCCTTACTTTTGCATAGAGGTTTTTGTAGTAAAAAATTTTACTAATTTCACGGAATGTTTTAATTACTGAATTATGCGCAGCATATTTAGAATCATGATAATATCGAAGAACATAGTCGAGTAAATTATCAGGTAAAAATATACGTTTTAGTCGATTCTTTCCGACGAACTTATATATTAACCCATCCTTTATGCAAAAATTAGGGACATTCATCTGAGCCTTAAGGTTTTGATAAATGATTTTACATTCGGGAGAGTTACGTTGCTCGCTTTTAACAGAAAGGTAATCAAAATTTGTATTAGCTAAAACGTTAATAAAGTTCAGTTGCGCATTGTTCCTGATTTCTTCATTCACCGATTCTAAGTCAGTTTGATCCAAAGTATTGGTTATCTTTTTTAAAAGGTTTGCATAACCTGGATCATTGCTATGCAACTCTTTAACTTTAATGAAATTTTTGCCTGAATCTTGATTTGAATCAGAAAATTTGTTCACTAATATATGGTCAGTTTCGTATAACCTAGATAGAAAATCGGCCATATTGTTCAATTTGCCCTTAATATGTTCCGGGGTAAAGTCATATCTCGAAATTTTAAGGATCCACCTAGATAATTTATTAAATTTATTGGGGGTATTAAAAATCCACAATAACGACCTGCAGTCAGTCTGTAGAGTAAACTTGCGGTCGGTTAAAAAATCTTTAAATTTATCTAGGGCCGTTACTACTGCGAGAAGTTCTAATTCATGACTGTTATATTTTAATTCGGCTGGATTCAATTTTCGAGAACAGTACATAATGGGGTGCAAACCGTCATCATACTTTTGAAGTAATACCGCGCCCAGACCAGTAGCTGATCCGTCAGTTTGTAGCACAAAAGGTTTGTCAAAATTAGGATGTTTTAAGACAGGCGCACTTACTAAAGATTTTTTTAAAGTAGAGATTGCATCAAGATGAACCTTAGTAATTTTGAACCTTACACCTTTCTTTTTTAAATCGTTTAACGGAGCTACAATCTGACTGAACATGGGAATATAGCGGGAGTAAAAAGCCGCAGCCCCAACTAGACGCATAACTTCTTTGACGTTTTTTGGAGTTGGCATGTCATTGATTGCTTGCACCTTAATAGGGTCTATAAAGCGTCCCTCAGCGGATATTACGCTACCCAACAAACGTACCCTCGACATACAAAATCGAGCCTTAGAAGGATTAATAGTGATACCGATAGACTTTATTTTAGTGAACAAGAGATTCAGGTGATTTAAATGTGATTCAATGTCGGGTGAATGTACAATTAAATCGTCATAATAAATAAGAAGAAATTTATGACGAAATTCTGCGAGACTGGAATTTAAAAAACGAGCTAATGATTGACTAGCCACCTTTAGCCCGAAAGGCATGGTATTGTACTCAAACAGACCATATTGTGTGACGATCGCGGTGACATGTTTCGAGTCATCTGATAATTTTATCTGATGAAAACTGGATTTCATGTCGAGGAGTGTAAATACTTTCGAATTACCTAAGCTAGCGAAAATATGAGCCATACTGGCTGAACTCATCGGATCAAACTCTATATGTTTGTTAACAAACCTATAGTCAGCGACTAACCGATAAGAATCGTCTTTCTTTTTAACAAAGAAGACGGGTGAGCTATAATTAGAGTTCGAAGGAGAAAGTACCCCCTGTGTAACAAGCTCTTGAACATGCTCGTCCAAAAGTTTGGCTTTATCGGGTGCCAGATAGTAAGGAGCTTTACAAACCGGAATGTTATCGATTAACTTAATTTTATATTCAAAACCCTTGGCAAGACCAGGAATGTCAGAAAAAATCGATTTAAAGTTTTGAAGAAGTGTTTGCAACACTTTGGTTTGTTTGCTATTAAGATTTACTTTCGCTTCGACAATGGTATTAATAATTCGATTATTATTACAAAAACCCGAAAACGGTATTTCAACATTAGGATGAAAATAAAATTTGATCGTCGACTTAAAGAAGTCCAAAATCATGTTGCAATTTTTAAGTGTGGCAACACCTAAAATTACCTCAAACGGTAATGAATCTACTATAAAAAAAGTTTGAGTCCATGAAAAATTAGCCAATTTAAAATGAAGTTTCGCAGTTAAATTACATTTTAAAAAATTATTTCCCGGCAAAGAAATAGTTTTATCAATTGATTCGGTGACGATGTTTCTATTGTTAGCTTTTAACTTGTTAAAAGTCGCAGTTTTAATAGCATTAACAGTAGCACCGGAATCAAAAAGTGTTAATAAAGGATAACCTTGAATGAAAATGGTTTGTAGAGGTAAAATAGTATAATTTAAAATAACATCATTAATAAGAAACTTGGGGTCTATTGCGAGTTTTTTGGAACCGTAGTACTAACATTTATATTATCCTTCTTTCTTTTAAAACAATATTTAAAATTGTGATTAGTACCTTTACAGAAGGTACAAAAAAATTTAGAGTCATTATGCGTATTTTGAATTGAAGTAACGTTTACACTGACGGGTGTTGTAGTTATTCGCGCTTGAATTTCCTCAATTTTAGTGATTAGTTGATACAAATCTTTATAAGTATCGGGAATTTGATATAAACCAAGAATAGATAGTACAGAATTATTGGCATGAGCAAAAATAATTTGTATAATTTCGGATTCAGATGAATCATTAAGTAGGATGTTCGCGAATTTTATTATTGAAGGAACAAATGTCGAAAATTTTTCAGTGTCAGGTTGATTTCGCCGGACTAATCTATCAATTAATATCTGTTTAGTCAAAGGTGGAATATAAACTTGTAATAAATTATGTTTAATATTTTGCCAAGACAAAGAGTCAGCCAAACAAGTAGACCAAAATGTTTGTGCGTTCGAAGCACACCTATTGATTAAAGATTTCAAAAGAACGTCTATAGGTAAAAAATTAATATCAACTAAATGTTGAGTATCGACAATAAACTGAATAATATTTTCTGGAACCGAAATGTCCAGAATAGTGATTTTATTTATAAAGGAATCAATACTCGGTTTTGCAAAAAAACTAAAATTTGAAGTTAATTGATTTGAACCAGTGCTATTACTTGATAGAGTAGTTGTAATTGTTGCCAAGGTATCGGTAATGCTACTTATCTATTTGCTTTGATGTTGTATTTGTTGCTGTACATCCGAAACGTGCAGCACTGACGCATGGAACTGTTGAGCTGTAGTCTGCATCTGCGTAGTTATAGCCGCTAAGTTAACCGCTGATACTTGATGAGGCGTGATGAATAAGTCATCTGGTGAAGCTGGAGGATTGTCATCTCCTGGGGTACCTGGTGTATTACGAGTTGTTCTCGGCATAATGAAAATTTAAACCACAAACAAAATAGAAGAAAGAGAAAAAAAATTAGTACTAAGTTAAATATAATTAAAGAATTAAAGAAAATGTAAAAGATATAAATGAATAAATATAAAGAAAAAATTAGAATCATTTCAAATTTCAAAAAGAATTTCAGAATCACAAGTCGAGCTTTGTGAAAACTATCGAAAACAAAAGACACATATGGATATTTGCTCTGCTTCCATATGTGTATGTAAAAAAAATTATTAATGGGTATTTAGTTTAAAAAAAAAATGGTGTTTAGTTTTTTTTTAAAAAAAAAACTAAACACTTTATAGAAAATTAATGAATTATAAATTATTTTCATAAATATGAAAGTTAAGTTAATTTAGTAATTTTAATTAAAAAGTTATTATGATGTATTTTAAAAAAAAAATAATGAAAACTAAATATACGGTACTTTAGAAAAAAAATCCAAAGCAGAGTATTGTATGTGGAATTATGAAAATTAGAAAACGATCGGTCCTAACGCCATACACGTAAATATAAAAAAAGATAATCACGTTGAACCGAAAGTCTTTCAATAAAAGCTGGGCCCATTAAAAAAGATAATATTGAGGTAGTAAGACCTTTACTATCCAGTAAATGTCTTAGTTATCGACAAGTGATTCGAATCTGAAAAAAAAATAAAAGGTACAAAAAAGGGAACAAAACAAATATATGTTAAGATAAAATATATTTGAAATAAATAATTTCTAATCTAATACACTGATAGTACAACTATCCTTAAAACACTAACATTGGTTGTACAAGTTATGAAAAAAGGGATTACATGAATATGTGCTAAATTGAACTGTAGTAAAAGAAAACTACAGTAAAAAAAAATATGTTCAAATATGTCTGATTTGCAAAAATATAAATATGGATTACAAATTTAATTCAGATACATAGTTGTATATAAAGAGACATTACGCTTCTGTAAAGAAAAAATACACGGCCAAAAAAAACCAAGCGTATACAAACAATATAGTTATAAATTGAAAACGTCAATGCATATTCACATAAAATATAAATTGTACACCAAAAGTGTGTATAGAATGTGTATTGAATTGTTACAAGTTTGAGAGACCACAAGTTTCGGAATAGTGAATTAAATAAATTATACAAAAAAAAATATACTTAGATACAATCAGATAGAAACCATTAATTCGCCCATTCGATATTTCAGCACAATCCATAAAAAAATATTCAACTTGTAAATTGAAGAAATAAAATTTTAAATACCATCTGATTAATTGATGTGAATCAACTAATTTTAGTAATTGTCTTCTTTTTGTAGCTATTTTTTTTGTGACTCTACTGAGCCAACTAATTTTTGTAACTACCTCGATGAGAGGACTATTGTAACTAACAGAGAGAAATACTCTTTTTAACTGAACTGAAAGAAGTATTTTTTGTAACTCCTTGATGAGACGATTTTTTGTAACTCAGTTCATGAGATTACTTTTGTAACTGATTTTAAATATGTGCTGAAATATTAAAGTAAGCTTGTATATACGCAAGTCATTTCTGATCTAAGCCAATGCCTGTTGAAACTATGCAAATTCTCAACTAGCATAAACCAATAATTATATAAATTCTTTGAATAATAAAAATATGAAAAAATATCAATAATAAATTTTTATACAGTGGAGTATTAAAAAAAATTATTCTCCACACGAACTAAATTTATATATGATATTCGAAATTTAATTGACTTACTAATTAAATCAAATGTATATTTTAGTAGATATTAGACAAATGAATGTAAAATTATTATTACTTATAATTGAAATGTAATGTATAAAATACATCATTTTATATACAAGCTAAAAGTGTAAATTATATTTCACAGCAGTAATAATCTACATTAAGTTCTTATTAGCGCGTGTACTATACATAAATGTACAATGATTGCCTTAAATCGTAAGTAAGATGGTGACCAGAATTTTTATTATCATGATCATAAAAGGGCTTTTAATGAGAATTTTTTGTTGGCCACAAGCCATAAACCAGTAAGATGCATTGTTAGTTGCTGGAAATGTGGCCACACCTTACTGGTTTGTGGCTCTGTGGCCATATAATTCTTATTCGATTACTATTATACCAACCCATTTTATGACCATGATAATAAAAATTCTGGCCCCCATCTTACTCACAATTAAATGATTGAATTTTGAAACACGCACTAACAATTTTACCTCTATGTATGTAGAATAAAGAGGTATTGTTTTGGAAAATCGATATTAATACTTAATTTTTAAACGAATCTTAACTTTTTCATATTCCTTGATACCAAAAAACCTACTTTTGGCCATTGGTGGGTCTATGTGTGTGTATGTCTGTATGTGTGTATGTATGAATGTATGAACTTAATGTGTGTTTGTCTGTGTGCCTGGATGGATGCGTGTCTGTAAACTAGAAATCTTAAAAATGGAGATAGCAAAAGGTATGAAACTTTAAACTTGAAAGTTGTATGTGTATATTTTCTGCTCCTTCGACTGCAAAATCTTGGCGGAAGTTAAACCGGAAATTACCCTTTACTTTTAAAGGATATCCTAATTAAGTTGTAAAGAGTAGTACAAAGTATAAAAAATTTGAGCTAAAGGTACGACATTTGAAACTCAAATTATATAGCATGAAATAACGCAAAACGCAAATTTTGATTAAAACTATCAAGCCGAAAGTGGAGCTTTACTCTTGGAGTTTAAATCGTTTTTTTATTTAGATATTTATAGTTTTAAAGAACTAGATGAAAACTGCTTGAGTCCTTTCTTAAACCCTGTAGAGGGCGTGTGAAAGTTTCAACACCAGATTGTTTTGTATGCATTTAAATTACGACACAGTGGAATATGCCACTGTCTTTCTGGCGGAAGTATACGCCATACTGGCTTGCGTCCGCGAGAACTCACGTAAAGGCTACATTGACCAGAACGTATGAATTCTCTAGGACAATCAAGCTGCTATAAAAGCTTTGCCTGCAACTAAGGTCACCTCAGGGGTAGTCAAGGATTGTCTGAAAGAACTGCTGGAACTGGCAAAACGAAACAATGTTAAATTGATCTGTGTACCGTGTCACAGTGGTTTCGAAGGAAACGAAAAAGTAGATACCCTAGTAAAGAAGGGAGTCGGATTCCATTTATAGGACCAGAACCTATTTTAGGTTCCAAAGACTACATGTAAACAGGGGATCAACGAGTGGATGAATGCTAAACACCATGATCACTGGGAAAATATACCACAGCAAAAGCTCGGGAATACTCGTTCGGAGTGCATTCAAGAGACGATTCCTTGATGCACTACACCTGAACAGGATACAGCTGCGGAAGATTACCGGATTCGTCACCGGGTATTGCTCCCTGCGAAAGCATCTGCACACAATGAGACGCCATAACGGATCCATTATGTGCAGATTATGTGGCGAGGAGGAGGAATCATCCAGCCACATGATCTTTAACTGCAAATCTCTAGATTACAACAGATACAAGATAATCGGTGCATCTCAACCCGAATATAAAAACCTTCAGGAAGACCTCATCAGCAAGCTACTGGCTATTGCCAAGATATGGGAGAAGCTCTGAAGAGATCTCGTCAGACTGAAGTACAAGGGGGAGCACAATGGGTCATAAGGTCGAAGTGCAAATCATTTATATACTCCAAGAGATATCCATCTATATATCTATGCATTTAAATTTGTCTCCCATATCTTACGGCTTTTATGCCAGAGTAATATATTGTTGTGTTGAAAATTAATAAGAATAATTTTTTTCGACCTTAACACAAAAAATATTTAAGAAGATAATTGTGAAATCATATATAATTTATTTTACAAAAAAAAAGTATTAATTCAAACATATTGAATTCTGTCAATAATATAAATACATAAACAGGTCAAACGCGAATCTAATGTGTTCTAGAAGAATCTATAGAAAAATATGTTTTCAAATACAATATTCTCTATTAATGTCAACATGCATGTTTCTAGAAAGATCCACGGTCTGTATATATGCAGCGACATTCACCAGTTCAAATCTGATTAAGATTGGCATTTGATTAGTTCAAAATCATTTTAACATTACCATTGTTCGAGTAACATCAGTTTAAAAGTTTTATTTGTGCAGTCAGTTATAAATTAACAGTTGTACATGGTTGTATTAAAAACAGATAGAGACTCATTTAATTGTGGGAAAAAAAAATTAAATTCTTTTTTTTCAAATAAAATAAAATTCAGGTTTAAATATAATCATAAAGTTTTTGTTTTATTCAATTTTTTTTAAGTGCGCGTTGTCCACTTGACATAAATTTAGTAAACTTTTACTAATATTTTGTGTTTTTTTGTGTGTCGAATATCGGAATCAGTTGTAGGTTCTACAGCGCTCCTTTGAAGGCTAAAGAGAGCCAAGATATGGCGACAATATAAGATATGGCGACAGGTCATGGCTTGATATTTATTTATTTATTTATTTAGGATATTGGTATTTAGTGGTTGCTTTAATTATGGACATATGTTTACTTACTAATGACTTTAATTTCATAATGCATTTTCAATGTTCAATACAAAAACTTTTCTATAAAGGATATTTGCATATCATTTGGATATTTAGACATTTGGATATTTGCATATTTGCATATATATATAGCACACTCTTTGGTGTGAGAATTTCTTCCACAATGAAATGATTCTACTTATATTTTTGATTCGTTTTTTGTGCTGAAGCTTTTCACCTGATGTATAATTTCTTCATGAGCATTTTAAGTCATGTGCATACAGCAATTCATAACGTAAGTTTTTATTCTTCATTTAATAAAAATATTTAGATACTTGAATATATCATGGATCCAAATTAGATGAACATGTGTATAATGCTTATCTTGAGATTCTGAGGATCCGAATTTTTTCCGGATTTTTCGGAACAGATCATTTTAAGGAGATGGTAGATTATTTATCTCCGTTTACATCCTCTCATAAAATAAAGGTCGGGTTAGTAGTTTTTTTTACGTTTTTTTTGACTAGACCTTTTTTGAAATGAAAATTTTAAATTTTTAGTGGGTAAATTAACTTTTACGATTAGTTTTCATAAGTTTACTTTATATATGTATATAATACGGTTGGTAATATGATATCAAAATAAATTCCATAATTACTTCCTCGTAAACCAATTATTGTAATTGACAATTTGAAAAAAATTTGTTGACTTCAAGCGGGTGGTATACTTTTTGGTCTGTATCAAGATTTTTGCCACTTTCTGATAATTAAGACAGAAATATTACAATAATCAGATTAATGTGGTTTTTATATTGATATTTAATAAGATTTTAAAAAAAATACAACTTGTTAGTACTCAACTAAACTAACCATAACTCTTAACAAAAATACAAGGTTGATAATAGTGTAGGTAAATGCCGATTTTTGGGAACGTTGTCTATAGCAGAGGTGGGCGCAGACGGCTCGCCGAAGTCGAACGGAATCTCCATAAGCTGGGTGAGAGTAAGTAATAAAGGTATGTTTTGAAATAAGACGGAACGATGTTTCAATACAGGTTGCCTACCGATTATTGCCCAATAATTTATTCAATCAATTTAGAAATAGTTTTAAAAAATATTTATCGTTTAAAAAATATCTTTTACACTATGGAGAGATACACCAAAAAACATAATAATAATAATAATAATAATAATAATAACAATAATAATAAAAATAATAACAACAATAATGATGATAGCAATTACAATAATTACAACAACAACAACAACTATATGTATTCCCACTTTATGTAAAATTTAACCATTTAGAAATTAGTAACAAATTACCAAACCCTACCCCCCCCCCCACCCAGCTTTATCATTGGCATCTTTTTTGTATCCAGTGTCATCAAATTCCCATTTCACTATACCCCCTACTAAGAAAAAATAATTAAATCAAGTAAATAAGTGTTTATTAGTTCTTCGATATGAATTGTTTCGGCAAATTATTCAGAATTTCCTAAAATCTAATTCTAAAATCTAATCTAAAGCTAAATTATCAAAAAATCTACAAGCGGCTTTTGATCCTTTACAAAAATGTGAAGGATCAAAAGATTTATATTTTATAATTTATATAACATTTATATTTTAATCATACCCAAATATATTAAAAAGATACATTTTAAAAAATGTTTTAATTAAAAAAAGGAAATAATAATAATTGGTAGGTACCCTATATTTACTCTATCTCTCTTCCTACCTCTCACTCAGAGCTCAGTGCAGTCAAGGTCTGCCCACATATGGTCTATGGCACAGAGTAAGTAATTTGTAGCCCTTCGGAGGTTGGAGTCTCCAGCTCCAATAAATAATTGAAACACAAAGATACGATAGCAAGAAATACTAGAAATAGGCAAATATTTTGTAATTGTCACATGAACATTAGTTTATAACTTTTAGTATGTTACGTTATTTTATTTTACTTTCAATGATAGTAATCAGTTTTCCCCATAGGAATATAAAAAATATATAATAAAAGTATCCAAATGCAACAGGCAAAGTAAATATAATATTACTACAACTGTAAAAGGATCAATACTAGTAAGAGAAACAAAGAACGATATAAATGTAGAGCATGTATTGTCCTTATTATACCATGATAACCTCGACCCTTAAAAAACTTGTGCCTACTTATGTATATATAGTTAAAATAATATACACTTACTTCCTCGTCAAAATTTATTTATCTATTATTTGATATATGCAAGGTTGTCCTAGTTATTTTCTTCTGGATCTTATTCGAAACGGAATTAGCTATTTTTTGGCAAAGTTTTGATTAAATCGGTAAAACCGTCGTATATATACTCAACCCCTATCTTGACCGCTGGAACGGCTTCGCCTTGGCTTACTCTCGCCCTAGATAGATTATGTCATACGTAGAAGGAGTGAAAATTAAAGTTATTCGATTGTTCCTGTATGTTTGAAGTTATTACGCGTCGAATACGAAAAACCACATCCCTTTAGCATTTCTAGAAGTGGGTTAGATTATTTAAAAATGAGTGGGTCGGACACAAGGGGCTGTATATATTATAGAGCTCGCATATTATAGAGCTCTGCACGGATGCGGATCCCGAACACCCTTTTTTTACAGAACCTAACAGAAAGAAACATAAAAACCAAGTACTAAAACCAAACTTGATTAAAGAGACATTAAAGAGACATGTAGTGACAATTTTTTTAATAAAAAAAAACAACTAAAAACTTCTTTTTTCTTATTCGCCAATATGACTATCGCGTTCCTTATAGAAAAATTCATTTCATTTTGAAGGGCATTTATTTAATGAAAAACTCGTTTTAAAAATCTTAGATTTCTAGGCCTTAATAAATTTTATTCTATTTACTATTATTATGTTGATTATTTTTACAAAGTAACATTTGGTACAAAATCCTTATAATCGGTAATATATTTTCAATGGACATTATTATGTCTTAAAGATGCCTTAAAGGCATTAGGCCGTGAATGGTTTCTACATGAATGAAAGACAACAATGTTACTCTTAAAACCAACATCTATAGTATACGAAAGTCGTTTCCCCCAAAAAATCATTATTAGTTATAAAAGATTGTTTGAGTTGTAGTATGTATAGAGTTATATGATAAAATATTGATAACACACAGCCATATAAGAGAAATAGATCAAATGTTTCATATAATAGTAAAGACAAAGGTAACAATACACATTGCTGTCTGAAAACATTCAGGTTCTTCTATTTTATGCTTTTCAATTCGTATACAAAATTCATCATCGTTCAATTGACAAAAGGAAATTTTGTCGTTATTTTCATCACATTTAATTTTGTTTCCAGTGAAATTTTCTATTTTATTTATTTTTTACATCGTTGTATAACATATCTTGTCATTTATTATTTATACAACAAAGAAAATTCAATATGTACCAATAATAATACACTATATCTTATAAAAACTAACCTAATGTTCTTCGCTCAATCTTTCTAAAAGCTTTGCATAAAGTTAATTTAATTTAATTTCAAAATATATATTGTATCCAACAGGAAAATAATAAAAATATGTGTATGTGCAAGACTTCTCTGTTTTTTCTTTTATTTTTTTATTATTTTTTAGTTTTTTTTTATATCTTATGTAATACAGTAAAAAACCATGGGGAAAATTGAAAGGAGCCATAGTTTGACGCAATTTATAAATTTGTGGGTTGTCTATAAATTTATTAAATTCAAAAAATTTGATCACACTCGAAGTTGAATGCACTTCAAGTTTCCACAATTGAATAAATCATATATTACATAGGAGTGGCGGGGTATTTGCCACAGTGCCATTCAAAATATAGTAAATAGTATAATTGCGTTTCAAATGAAGTAGTACCAAGAACATCACATGGCCTTACGTACCCATCTTTTTGGCATCATTTTAAACTCTTTGTTTTTTAATATGGTTTTAATTAATCAATAATACGTTATTAAAAATTTTTTGAGATTATTCGTAAAGAACATAAATGAATGACATTTAAAAAAATGCAAGTACCTAATTATTGCCAAAAAAATGTTAATTATATATAATTTAAAATAATGCCTTAGACTATATTATGTAATGCAATAAAAAATGCTCATTTAATTATATTAATATCCCACAAGAAATATTTTAAAATGTAGACCACAAAAATTTCATAAATGTGTAATCGATATAACGAAAACATATAACAACCCACCCTAAAGATCAAAGCTTGGTTCCCACAGCAACATAAATCTTGTTATAATATATTATTCAGTTCTTTTATTTAAATACAAAAACCAATACTAGAAAACTCAATGTGAATGCCACTCTACCCTTATACAGGATGTTTTGAAGTTTATTCAGGAAAACTATACCACGGTGTAGAGCTGCATATAACAAACAAAAAAGTTTAATAAAGTTTTTCGATTTGACGCTTAGTTTTTGAGATATAATCAACTAAACGTTAATAAATCCAACCAATCACAAGAGCACATAGTGTAAGGAGGCGTGACCTCAGCAGTAGAGCGGGGTGCTTTACCTTTTAAAGGCTCGCAGACGGTAAGCTCCGTCTTCTTACACTATGGTTGAATTTACCAATGTTTAATTTATTACATCTTAAGAAATAAGCGTCAAATCGAAAATCTTTATACAACTTTTTTGTTTGTTTTTTGTGGCTCTACACCGTGGTATAGTTTTCTTGTATGAATTTCAGAACACCCTTGGATAATGAAAACGGGAGTTTATAAGTTGATTACGTTTTATAACATATGAAAACCTTTATTAAATCGTTTCATTAACAAAAACAACCAAACAAAATTTCGAAAAAAATTATAGAACAAGTAACAAAAAAACCATTATAGCTAAGCTCCATTGCCCGATTAGCGTTAACAAAGTTGTGAAAATTGGACATCAAAATTATTTGAAGAAACAACTATAGTGATTGCAAAACTATAGACGAAATAAAAATACGAAAATCTCCAATATTAGATTAGTTACAGAAAAAACTGTAATACAACTTATCTTCTACAACTTGTTAAATATCCCCAGAAACTTTTCTCTGCTAATCTGATGCCAAAGGGGCGGCGTAGATCTGATAAAAATCTAACGATCCTTATCAGGTCTGAGCAGTTAGAAAAGATAAAAATTAATAACTCGCATGTACTGGATATCCACAGATATAAAAAAGGACTTATACAATATCCTTAGGGATGTACGAGCACTGGAGCTTCAAAAAGATTAAGGCTTGTTTATTTTACATGTAGTTGAAGTGCATATAAATCAATTATAAAAGTTTCAAGGGGGATTACGGGGATCTTGAATTAATTATTTAATTCAATTTCAAGTTTTAATGCATTGCTCTTATCGAGAAAGACGAAGAAAAAAATCGTAAATAGAAAATAGAAATATTAATAAAGAGATTGTCCAATAACATTCCGGTATGACGGGACTAAAAATATAAGATATTTCAGAAAAAAACTGAGTTTCGGGTAAATTTTATTTCTGTCGGCGGTAGCTTAATTACCCGAAATCACAAGTATTTTTCTTAAATATCTTTTTTTTAGACCCGGTATGACGGGCATAAATTAAATTTTAATTTTAACTTACGACAAAAAATCATAAACTTTATTGTGGACTTTTATGAATGTACTATATAAGATTTTGAAGAATTTTATAAAGAAGTCTATCTAGTGCTCGTACATCCTTAAGCTACAATATAATATTTTATTAACAAAAGTTGAACATTAGAACAATAACCGAAAATGAGTTTTCGAAAATTCACAATGATTATTCCTCCGTTGATTCTTCAATACGTTTCATCTAGTTCCGAGTAAAATAAACAATGAATATGCACGACACAAACACCGGTGAATGTAGATCGGTAGGTAGATGTGTTGGTGCCTATACGAATTTAATAATAACATACGGAATGTATAAGACAAGAAGCGAGAAACTTCCAGCTGATAAATTTCTGTGCTTTTATTCAAACAATATACAGTTAATGAGATACAATATACTAAGCTTTTATTATATTTTCTCACTCATATATCTATACAAATAGCGTACACTCATATACAGGCTGTTCCAAAACTATATTTCATAAGTTGTGTACGTATGAGTGAATAAACGTGCGTAGTGTTTCACCGAGACTACGAGACCTCGGTTAAGAGGCACGAGGCGAGGCGAGGTATATTGTCCCAAAATATTATTAACTGTTACTAACCAGGGCGAGGCGGGTTATATTGCCCCAAAAACATCGCCTCGGCCGAGACAAATTTACAAACAGTACTTTTTTTTTACAAAATAATATAGTAACATGTATTTTACAATCACCCCTACCTCGGCCGAGGCGAGGATGATAGCTAACCCAACCGACGCTAGTCAACATTCTACCGAGGCCGAGGCCGAGGCGAGGCGAGGGTGATATTTAAAAAGCGAGGCGAGTCGAGGTGATACCAAAACCTAGCCTCGCCTCGTGCCTCGTGAAACACTAGACGTGTGTCAGAAAATACAAAATATTCCAACAAGAAAATATATAGAGCGTTTTAATTGTATCGTATCAGTAGAACCTAAAACTCAATGGAGAAATCGATATGAATAAAATTTTAACAAAAAAAAATTCGTTACGCAGAAGCTGCGTCAACTTAGCGAATTTCCTTAGAATACATAAAACACTCTAGCGGTCATAATTTTAGTGTATTTGCAAAAATTAAATTTATTAATAGCCCAAAAAAAAACGGTATGACGATTATAGTTTATAGTTACTATGGAAACGACGATCCCGTCGTATATATAAGTCATATCAGGTATTATATTTCATTTTGATCACACTTAAATTATGACCACTAGAGAGTAATTTTTGTATTATAAGGAAATGCGCTAAGTTGACGCAGCTCCTGCGTAACGAATTTTTTTTTGAAAATGACTCGGCTCTTTAAACTCAAAATAGTTTTAAATCTTAAGGATGTACCAGCACTGTGTTTTGCAATCAGCACAACAAACCGGTGTGATGCACAAATATAAAACACACATACACAATAAATACATAGACAAATACACAGTTCACATATACAAAATAATGTTGATTTGAAGAAAATAAATATATTTAAACTTTTATATTTCGAAAACAACTAGTTGGACGGGCATGAACTTTACATGCTTCTAATGAGCGAGAGTGAGAGAGAATGATAACTTTGATATTAATTATTTCGCGTTCTAAACGGACAAAAATTCTGAAACTTCGGGATTCATTTGAAAACATTATTTTTAGCCTGTGAAAAAAAATGAGCAAAATCTGTCGAAAAGTGGTAGTATGCTGGTACATCCTTAAACTTAACATTGAAATTTTTTTTAATAAATTTTTTTGTGTCTATAGTTTCGGAAACACATTTCCTTGTTCAGGCAAAATAATAATTAATTTAATAAGAATAAGAATAAGAATATAAGAATTACACTGGTAACAAATATATCAAAAAATATTTTTATTAACCAACGGGTGTTTTGATATTGTAGGTATCAAGGGAAATAATACACACACTGTCGGCTTCATTTAAACAAAAGTAACAAAAAGATCAACGTTATTATAACCTCTTTATATTAATTACAAGAATGTAACATATAAGTCTATGTGTTCGTGCCGGAAAAGAATGATATGATATTCATTTTGAGTTTTTACTGAATCCTTACGTTTCAAAGTCCTCTGATGATAATAAGACTTTTATAAAAAAATAATGATAACAAGATTTCTTAAGAATCGATTTCATTTGAAGCCCTCGGTACGACAATTTGATGGGTAGTAAAATCTTGTATTAGCAAAAAAAGCGTTTTATTTTTTGAACAAGCTAATTTTTTATACGCTATGATATTCAATTTGAATTTATGATGTTTTACAATATTTACAATATCTTTTAGATTGATTTTACATTAAATTTTTCTTTTTCTTAGATCATTAATTTAATTTAAGAAAAAAAATATTAAAATAAATTTTTATAAAAATTTAAATAATATTTTGAATTGTATATTAAATGCTAGCTTAATATTGGAATTTCGTAAAAATTTCTTCAAATGTCCATCGATCCTACCTACTATATGTTAAAAATCACTATCGTTAAATTTGTATGTATATATATACGTTTATGTGTCTGTGGACTCTGTAGCGGTCACAGTTTTATTCCGATTGAAATAATTTTTGGTATATGAGGGGCTTTTGGTATTCAAAAGGTCAAGTTCGTTAATGGGTAAAATCGAGTAAGGGGAAAGTGGGTTAAGAGGCAGGGGTAAACTCAGAATCTCCTTTAAAATATTCAAAAAACCGAAAAGCTTATAAAAAGTTGTAGGTACTAAGTTTTACTGTAATTTTGTTTCTTATCATTTTTCTGTTACACTAATATTTACAGAAATATTTACAATTAAAGATTGCAAGTTAAAATTCTAAATATCTCTGTACATATTAGAGTTTCGGAAAAAATGATTAGGTAATGCATTGTAGCAAACATGATTTTCTACAACTTTACACATTATACATTTTTCGATTATTCTAATATTAAGAGAGATATTGTATATTCTGTGTTTTCTTCTTTCTCTTTGCGCTCTTTCACTTAGACCTATGCCATTTATTAAAAATCGGATACGATATTTAATTTCGATTAGATTAAAATTTTGGCCGCTAGAGTGTAATTGATATATTCTAAGGAAATTCGTTAAGTTGACATTTCCAAATCAAATAACTGTTCGTAACATAGTTATATACGTACCTCACAATAGATGGCAGCACGTGATTATTCTGTTAGCGCCATCTAAGCAGAATATTTCAAAATTAAGTAACTCCATCGCCCTTAGGAGCTGCCACGCACAGTTTTTTTTTCATTGGTTACATCTGCGGATACGCGTGTCAGAAAAAAATAATGATTTCAATATTAATATTTTGTCTCAAATAAATGAAATGAATATTCTGTGAGACACTTGTTACATCATTGTAAATGGTACACGCTATATTAAAAAGTATTAAGTTTCCATAAAGTTTGTATGAGATATACAAACACTTATAATACCAAATTAAACGCACATTTTGCCAATCAATTAACGAACAATATGTTTACCAACATTAATTACAATTTATATTTGAAATCAGATAAACAAAATCAAAAACTATGAAACTGAATTTGAAATTAATACACACACATGCATTGATAATAATTGAATTTGTTTATCTGAATATATTTAATTCTATTTAATCATATAGGAACCCCTCAATTGGTATACTCACAAGAATCATATTTATTCTATGGAGTGTACAAATAATAAAGTTTTTTAAGTTATACTTCGTTTGGCGCGTAATGAGAATCCGATCGGAGTATATTTTTAACCGCTAATATAACACGCGACCGATGTAGCACTCGTTCGATCGATGTAACAATGTTTTGTATCGTGCTCTATTGCACACTGTTTGGGGAACATTCAGTAATAAATGTGTATCATACAGTATACAGGCAAAATGTATGTAAACAGTCAAAACCGGTCGAAATCGGCTATACCGACATCGTTTACAACGACGGATCGTTTATTACGACAAAATGGCAAGACCCCGGTCGAATCCCTATATAAACACCTTTGTTAACATACCGCCTATAACAACATCGAATAAAGCGACGAACCTTTATCGAAATTCTTCGGCTATAACGAACAGCCATCATACTTTTTCAGTAAAACAAAACATTATGTTGAACCTTATTACAATGATTAATGACATACGAAGAATTATTTTGTTTCCTTCCACTTAAACAATTTAAACAGCCATTTAAACTATCGAATATAGCGTCCTTGGTTATGTGGTCTCTTCAATGTCGTTATATGCGGTTCCGATTGTATATTGCTTATAACAACTATCAGATATAGCGTCCTAATTATGTGGTTCCTTCAATGTCGATATATCCCGTTTCGACTGATATGAAACAGTACCAAATAGTATCAAATTTTAAGCGTATTTATTACTGAATATCTGTATATATTACATACAGTAACACTTTGAATGGTTCAACAGGTTGAATTTTATTGAATGGGAGTGTAATATATTAGATGCTTGAGCGAAACAGACCAAACAAAAGTATGTCACATAGACAGTGTGACCCCACACTCCAGTGGACAATAATTTTGTTTGTATATGACATGATTTCTGGATATTGAAAGACAAAACAATAATATACATTATAGTATATTCCATTAAAAATAAAACATTTTCAATACAGTGTATAGTTTTGAACATCTAAAAATTGAAATATCATGTAAACCGCTTGAGATATTGAAAAAATAATTGCTGAGTTTTTGTTGTACGTCAAAATACAACAAAGAGCCTGCAAAGTTAATGCTGACTTAATATTTTCGGACGTAAAAAGTGAAATATGTCGAAGATAATAATAGCTCGATCTCAAGAACAAATTTTTGATTTTTTTTATCGAACCCGAAATAATTAGTAGGTAAAACAAGTAAAATGTAATGAATAATGAGACATGTACACTCTTTTCTTATTATAGGGCAAACCCAATTGGACCATATACTTTTTGTAGATATGGTTGCCTTTGTAGTGTAGTTGCACGCGATCTTGGGCAATATCGAGTCGCCTATCAAGTCCAATACATGCTTCACGAAAAACGATTATGAGCAGGGGCGCGTGGAAAACGACATTTGACGAACGCATTAAAAAATGCTCTATAACCATTGAAGGAGGAGTATCACACCTGAAAGAGGCTAATAAATATTACATATTGTATTTAAAAAAAGTAAGTAAACATACATTTTATTAAAAATAAAATACATTTTATATTTATTATTGTCAGTTGGCTGTAAAAAGTAAAAATAATCATAATTAAACAAACATTTTAAACAATTTTGCTGAAATTATATTAATTTATATTATTTTTGATTTCTGAATTCTCAACTATTTTATGAACGTTTGGTTAAAAATTTGTTATTATTAAAATATCCTTTAATAATTTTGAGACAAAGATGGACATCATCATCAAACTGGATTTTTGGCAATATATCAACATAAATATATTATTTCAACCTCAAACGATTTACAAAGGCCAACAATTGGATTGTTTCGTAAACAAAGTTTTATTGGAGTTAATATAATTAATCTGATATCAAGTTGATAAGATTTAAAAAAAAAAACTATTTGAACATAAGAAGAGGTCCAAAGAGTAATTTAGTTTCTTTGTTATTCTACTAACAGACAAACAGTATTTTAATGTTTAATTTAAATATTCAGTATGTAGTGTTAGATTTTTTTAAATATTTATAATGTGTCCCTTAAACTCGGCCTTGCGCACTACCGTGCTCTAGATAATGCTTATTTAATGCCAAATTAAATGCTAATTTTGATCAGGGCGTGATCTACACTCCTCTTCAAAATTTATTGCAAATAGACTACAACCTCGGGAATCAATACTTAACTAATTCCGCCGTGATTCTTTTTGACGGTCATAATAATAATAGAGTCATTTATCGTTGTAATGATTGATTGTGCGAAATCATCGATAAATCGTTTCACCTCGTAGCCTGACATTATGAGGGAAATCAGGTGAGTTACAAGTCCAGAAATTACTAGAAAATGTTACCTTGAAATGGCTCATTTTTTGTAACTTATTAGGAACCATATTTCAGTTCGAGCACCGAAGAACCAGCGCCTATGAATCCTATGGACAACGCGGTTGTTAGCACAACCTGTATATGCAATATATACAAACATGTATATAGTTATAATAAAAACAATACAAACAAAACAGGAGCAACATCACATCCGACCGAGATATTCTATAATAAAGAATACATAGTTACTATGGTAGAATAGATGATGATAAGTAGACGTGCAAAATAATGTGAGAGAAAATTGTGTACACTCACTGATGGAATGATATGTTTGATACATCGTCTACTTGTTTTGTTTTGTTTCTATGTCTATGAATTATACGAATTCAATAACGTTGGTTACTAACACACATACCTGTTTGTATACTCGTATAAACATAACTTCAGTATACTCGATAATTTTCATTCAAGTGAAAGTGAAATAGTCAGATATATGTAACTGCAAATAATACCCCGTTATGTTTAAAAAAAATTTTGATTACCCACTGTTTTGAACTGAAACGTAGATAGACGACCATTTAACCCATCCTCAATTTATCGACTCAACTGGAAACCTTGATATAACAACTCATTTCTTCCCGTAAAAACTTATTATATACTTTGGGACAAAATTATCCGAAATGACGATGGAATCTTTGAACCTTTTTTGATCTACTGTGCATTAGAATGACTTTTCTCGACATTTAAAGAAAAAAGGTTAGAAATATTCTGTAATATTGGAATTTAAAAAATAGGTAAATCACTGAAAATAAACCAGGTTAAAATTAATTATATACATGTTTTATATTTTTATGCATTTTTACGTCGTTTAAGAAAACAATGAATTGAGCATATAACTTGGTCACCCTATATATATATATATATATATATATATATATATATATATATATATATATATATATATTTATATATATATATATATATATATATATATATATATATATATATATAACGGGCACGACGAAAATTCCGTTCGTGATGGGACTTGGTAGATTAGTTGTATAAATTAAATGTTCGTTCAAGCAAATATGAAAGCGCACTGGCTATCCAAGTGAAGTTTACATCTGGGTAACTTTGTTTGATTTACCTAAAATAAATTCAGGATCCACAAATTTTGAAATCAAACTTCTAAAATCGTACATTCAAATGAAATTTTATTTGGAAGGAGAATTTACACATAAACTGTGCTTGAAATTTTTTCTCAGAATTGAAGATAGACACCAAATCTGCTAAATCGTGCCTGCCAGCAATAAGGTATCTGATGATTGCACTTTATTATATATATATATATATATATATATATATATATATATATATATATATATATATATATATATATATATATATATATATATATATATATATATATAAATATATATATATATATATATAAATATATATATTTATACACTCCCGTTCAAAAAAAATGTACAAACCAGAACCGAATCAGTCTCTCACAGTGTTGATTATTCTTGTAGTAAATGTTTTTCATAGATACAACATTATATTTTATTTTTATACGTAAGAGGAAGATATAACAATTTACATGTATTAACATTACATATATTTTTTTAAATGCTTACTCTATCACTGACACCGCATATATAAATAAAAAATATAAATTCAGTTATACTTTCATTTCTTTTTAACACTACTACTAAAAAATATACTACTTATCTTTGTTTATAAATAAATAAAATTATACATTATATAACGAGTTACAAGAGCGAGGAGTTTTATGAAACCTAAGAAAATTAACATTTCAGGTCAATTCATTTTTTTTGAACGGGAGTGTACATGTAGATAAATATATAACATTTAGTTTTATAGTTTACCATACAATATTATTCTAATCAAGTAATATAATAAAATTAACTAGATATTTCTAAGCTAGCATCCATTAATTTATTGTTGTTGGTTATGATAATAAGTGTCATTTGTTATTAATAATGTTAGTAATAAATAATAGTGTACCTAAATATAACATGTCTATTGTTTATCATATAATATAGAATATATTAGAAAGCAAAATGATAGCAGAACGTGATATATAATACATTAGCTACCTAGAGAATTTCAATAATATGGTTCTACACTTAATTCGTATTTATTATATTAATGCTAATTAATTTAATAGCGTGAATAATTTAAGATAAAATTTTCATCTGCAAATGCAATATTTTGTACTTCCCGTATAGAAAAATAAGATTGGTAGAAAATCAATAGCTGATTTTTCTTTGCTAAAATACTGCCTAGAAATAGAATTGGAATCTGTATGATAATTTTTATTGAATATTATTTTTTACCCAAAACATAGTTTTTATTTTTTTATTTTGAATACTTATACTTATATAGACAAAAGTTCTATATAATTTTCTCCGATTTTGCTCATCACTATTTTGACGTTAAATCTAATTACAGTTAACTAAAAACATGATACCTTCCCATACCGTCCGTATCTGTGAAAATAAATATGAAGAAAAAAAATTATTTACAAACACATTGAGAACGATAAAGATTAAAAGCGTCTCAAATGGTCCATTTTCAGTAAACAATTTTATTCAAAATTTTTTGTAATAAAGTGGACAATTTTGCCACAATTTCAGTTCAAACATCTGTAATTACAATAGAGTATATGTATATAGCAACTTTATACACTCCATTGTATTTTTTTACATCTGTGCGTCTGTTAGTTAGTTGCTATTTCACTTGTTTTATTTATATATTCCAAAAATAAAAATAAATATACGATATGATGAACTATGTGTAACGATGACGTTAGAATAATCAATTAGATGATATATATTCAGTTCGTGACCTGGTTGTATATTAGATGATATCTACTCTTTCAAGATAAAATGTCAACGGTTATAACCAGCATATCGAAATATACAGGTTATGTTCTTATAGTTTGTGTAATGATATAGTCGATTTTTAACTAAGAAAATTCTAAAATAAAATAATAGAAAAAAGAGTAGTAAGTATAGGCTAATCAATAGCAAACAACCGAAATGAAATGGAATACTTCCATCATTATAGAAAATTGCGTTTTTTATTGGTTTCATTTTTTTTTTAAATGAATGAAACCAATAAAAAATGTGTAATTTCGATCGATACTCCTTTGTTCCTTATCAGCTAACAACCGCCCCCTCCCGTTTTTTAAGGTGATACATTATAAACTTTTAAATATATACTAATGAATAGATACAAGAAAACATCCAATAAAACCATAATTATCTTTGAAATAATCAATTTCGGAGAATATCGTTTGGATTTTATTGTTAAATGACACATTTTTAATATCTTTTACGTTAGGAATACTTGGCGTCAAATGTCGGACTATCATTTCAAAATTTTATAATGGAATTGTAGCTTATTTATGTGGCTTTCAGTATAGTTATAATGATCAACTTTTATTCAAGTATTATTTCAAAAATCGAATAAATAAGGCACAAATCAATTTTATAATTTTGAAATGATAGTTCGACTTTTGATGCCAAAGTACATACTATAACAAAATTAGCGTTCGTTTTTCTAAATTTTTTACTTATATTTTACTTTGTTCATTCGGTTATTGGGAAAGCTTCGAACAGAAGTTAATAATATTTATAATCAACATCTTTTATACGAAGCATTTTTTTTTAAACATAAATACAACACAAATTAGTTATAAAATTTTGAAAAAAGTATTACCTAAGTCCGTTTGTCTATCTGTTAATGCGATAAATGAAAAATGAACACAGATAACGAGCTGAAAAGTATGCCTTTTATAAGTAAAAAATTCGATCAAGGTCAAGAATAGGTATTCGGTCCATGCGTGCTTCCGCTATGTTTAAAACCACAAGAGATTGTAGAAAACTTAAGTGCAAAAATATTCCTTTTCATAAAATAAAAAAGGTTATTTGAAACTTTTTTACATAAACTGAATAGTTTTGCTGCAATTTCAGTTCAAACAGTACAGAGCAACTTTATATACTACTTATAAAATTTCGTCGGTTAAAAAAACATTCAAACTGAGCAAAGATGTTGAGTGCTTTCAAATAGTGTTTACACACAGAACGTATATTATGATATTTATGATATTTTTCTGTAGTGGAAGCGCCGGGAAGTCTATTTTTTTGGTTAAAATTTGAATTTGTTTTTCAAATTTATATGAAACCAACTTTGAAGTATACCCTATCCAACAAAAAGAATTATCAAAATCGGACTACTCTGTAAAAAGTTATGCGTGATCATACATTAAAAATAAAATAAAATATACAGGTTGAATTGAGTACCTCCTTCTTTCGTTGGTAAAAAATGATACAAATTTTCAAACAAACGTTGTTTGTTTTTATAAGATAAACATTTTTTGTATTTAAAAATTTTTCTTATCTTGCACCGTTTAAAATAGAATTATTGTATTATGTTTCCTCCTTTAAACTAAACAATTTTTGTTTGAAACTTTTTTTTTCTAAAATGAATATTTCAAAAATATTTGGATGCAAAATTTTCAAACAAACACCCCGTAGATTTTGATATATAACAATGGATGGATACCAACCAACAAACTATTAAATAAATAAATCATTATTATCTTTGAAATGTTCTTCAGTTTCTAGGAATATCGTTTAAATTTTATTGATAAATTAAACATTTTGAATAATTTTTACGTTAAGTACCATTGGTTGGTAGGCGTTGACATTATGGGATGGTTGATGGTGGGAGTGATTACGTTACGGAATGTTTTGTTTTTGTTGTTTTTTTTTTAAAGATAAATAAATGTCAAATAATTTTTTTTTTATTAATGTTAATTGTTACTCATTATTGGTGGTAGTTGTTGTAATTGAAAAGGATTTGTAAAATAATATTGTCATTTATATAATATTAATTAATTTATCTAAAACTATCGAGTTTGAATTAGATAGATAGATAGATACATCTTGGGGTCCAAAAAGTATTGCACTTCGACCTTATGGTCCAATGTGCTCCCCCTTCTACTTCAGTTCGACGACATTCGCTTCTCCCATTTGTTGGCAATAGCCAGGAGCTTGCTTATCAGGTCTTCCTGAAGGTTCATATATTCGGGGTGAGATGCACCGAATATCCTGTATCTGCTGTAACCTTATATATATATATATATATATATATATATATATATATATATATATAAGATATCCCCCGTGGTTTCACCTCTCTACGGGGGATATACAGCTATCCCTGGTGGTTTCATATACATACATATATATATATATACAGTATACATATTATATACAAGGGTATTACAAGTTCCGACTTTGTAACGGTTGAAAATATTGATCGCAGAAAACAATATTGGTGTTTTTTATAGTATAGGTGTTTATAAAATGGTCTAATTATTTCAATTTTGTATGAGAAAGAGAATAGAAATGTTTCTTTTTTTTAAAAGAAACAACTTTTGTTTGAAACGTTCATCATCAGCTCAATATATAGATAGATAGATAGATTTTAGAGGCTGCCCTGGACGGGCTAGTCTTCGACCGTAAGGTGCATTGTGATGCCTAAGAATGTGAGGATGCGAGTGCAGTGGAAGGAATTTTTGTGTATGGACTAGAGATTGGCAGGATATGAGGCTGCAGCCGACTATGATCACAATTGCCTATATTAATCTGAAGTTCGTGAAGGAAATTGTAGAAAACCTTCTGAAGCATAGCTGGTTACTACGTTCTTGTTCATACGCCGACAGGTGAGTCAATTAACCGCCCCACCCTTTTTTTTTACTCAATATATACCTGGTATTTAAACTATTAACTCACTTAGTTATAAATTTCATTTCATTTGTTTATATTTATGCTTCTTTGTTGGTAATAATTATTTCATTAAGAAATTATAACTATTGATTTTCAAAAAGCATTTTAATAAAATTAGACAATTCACAACATATACATATTGTGTTTAACAAATTACTAAACTTATAAATATTTTATTCATACTGGTAGTGTCGTATAAATACGCAACCAGCTTATTGGCTGACATCTATTAGCATATACTAGAACTCTTTATACGAAAATGCCATCTAGAATGGAATTATTACACCGTAATCCATACACACATATGAAAACTATTTTCTTTCACCGAAGAATACAATATACACTTTTACTTAGCCTACCAACATCTCAACGTAAAATAGAATACCTTTTAAAAATATATGTATATGATTGTTCGTGTCTGTACTGAATCTTTGTAGAAATATCAATAGGTTACACCACTGAATGGAAAATTGAACATAGAAAACCATAAGAAAATGGAATATTTACTATCGAATAACATTCTACCATTCTCCTTATAGTTATCATATTTTGTATATAAGATTAAGTTATAGATAAATAAACCGCATATTAGACAGACTAAAATTTTCCTACCATTTCCATACCACATGCTTTTAGACGTTTAAGAACTCTCCTTTGATGTTTTCAAGAACCAATATTTGATTATTAAATGGTTGATATTTAATTAATATTAATTATAATTTCTATCAACACTTTGATATTCAAACAAACATTTGCCTCGTTAAAATGGTATTGCAATATGTAGGTACTTAGAATAATTATTCTTGGAAAATTTAAATAAAAAATGAAATTGAATTTATTTGTATAGTGAAAGGTAGCAATTGATATCCAAAAGTTTAAATAATGAAATCGTTGAGTATGATATTACAATTAATACTAAAATTTAATTTATGTTTCATAAACAATGTTATATTGGTCATCATTAACCCTCTTATAAGGTTTGCAGAATAATATGGCAACTAAAGCTACAAGACGAAAAGATGTCTCTGGTCCATGTCTGGCACAAAACGATATGTCGAGACTTACCATTCCAAGTGGTCTAAGGCGGTCTGAGGCGTTATGTCTGCGCAGTATGCAGTACTTGGAAACTGGGAAGTTATGGGTTCGAATCCCGACATCGGCAGTTTGTCAATTATTAAGAAAAAAAGGGGCGATTAATTGACTAAACTCTCGGCGTATGGACAAGAACGAAGTAACCGGCTATGCTTGAGAAGGTTTTCTGCAGTTTCCTTCACGAACTCCAGAAGAATATCGGCATAGTTCCTATCATAGTCGGCTGCAGCCGCATATCCTACAAATTACTAGTCTCATATCCTCATATCCTTAGGCATCACAATGGACCTTGTAGCCCGCTCAGGGCAGCTTCTACAATCTATCTATCTATCTATATCGAGATTTCAAACAAAATACACGAAGAATCAAGAGATCAACGAATGCAAATAGCAGTAAACTATAATATATTGACGCCTTCGACCTTTAATAGCGTAAGCAAGATAATGCTTCGCTGGAAAATCTGATGCAAAAGTTTGTCATGGTCGTGAATTTTTTTCTAAATTAATACTATATGGACGTCAACATAATACCCGCCATAAATAGTAATATCAAAAACAATGCAATTTAATGCTTTACAAAAGTAACATATTTAATGATTTTGATCATCCCTAAAATGCTTTTCTTTATTAGAAATAATTAAAACTAGTTTTCAATTCAAATAATGGACGCAAAAATGAACCTATATAGATAATAAATTGAAATGGAGCATTTTTTGACCAGAAAACAAGGTCCGGTATTGGTAAACAATCGGTAAACCAGGGTTAGGTTTCAATCTACCAAAAGTATTTTCCCATATGGTTTGTGCTGCGGGTTCCGTTGCGTTCCAAAATTAAACAGGAATACAATGATTATTATGTCATACTATTCCTAAACAAATATAACAATGCGATAACAATTTTCGTAGAAAATAGTATTTCTATATATTTTTTTAGAAGTTTATCCTGAGATTTGCATAAACGTAAGCATTGCTAGAAAATGAAAACTGCAAATTTAAACTGTTGGGTACTTATAATTAGTGATGCCGAGTCTCGTTTTTCAAGTTGAAGAAAAAATGGTTATTATTGTATTTTTCTATTCATATAAAGTGCATATTTTTGTAAGTTTTTTAAATTTTAATTAAAACTATATAGAAAAAATTCGTTACGCAGGAGCTGCGTCAACTTAGCGAATTTCCATAGAATATATAAATCACTCTCTAGCGGTCATAATTTTAGTGTGATTAAAATGAAATACAATATGACTTGACTTTATATGATATGACTTTAGTATTTGCAACAATAGCTGCATTTCCTTTGGAGGGAATTCGCTAAAAATTAAAATTATTAATAGCCAAAATAAATCGATGTATAACGATTATAGTTTATAGTTACTATGGAAACGACAATCAAAATTTTTTACAATAAAATATATTATATGTATTTGTGTCAAACAAACACAAAATATTAAATATCTCTCTTAATATTAGAATAATCGAAAAATGTATAAGGAGTAAAGTTGTAGAAAATCCAGTTTGCTACAATTCATTACATGATCATTTTTCTCAAACTCTAATTTGAACAGATATATTTAGAATTTTAACTTTCAATCTTTAGTTGTAAATATTTCTGTAAATATTAGTGTAACAGAAAAATGATAAGAAACAAAATTACAGTAAAACTTAGTACCTATAACTTAACTCCTGATAAATTTTTTTATTTTTCAAATATTAAGGGAGATAGTCAAATTTTGTGTTTTCCCCTCCCTCTAAACCCTCTTTCCCCTCGTCCGATTTTACTCATTAACGAACTTCACTTTTAGAATATCAAAAGCGACTCAAATACCAAATTTTATTCCAATAGGAATAAAACTGTGATCGCTAGAGAGTCCACAGACATTTAAAAAAAGTACATATGTATATTTATATGTATATTTATATGTATATTTATATATATATATATATATATATATATATATATATATATATATATATATATATATATATATATATATATATATATACAAATTTTAGCGATAGTGATTTTTAACATCTAATAGGTGATGGACATTTGAAGAAATTTTTACGAAATTCCAACATTGGTGCAAACACAATAGCTGCATTTCCTTTAGAGGAAATTCGCTAAAAATTAACATACCACCCAAAATGATTTTCTGTTTTATGATTAGTAAATTTTTACAAATTAAAAATCTGTAGAGATTGAAAGAGAGTACTATCGTCTGTCTCTCAAATATTTATCGAACATCATAATTTTAATTTTCGTCTCTTTCATGAACTCTGTTAATAAGTTTTCCCATCTTAACATTAAGTAAAATTCCTACCTCAATATTTTTTAAACTCTCTGTGCTATTTTAAATCTGTATATAATAAGTAACAATGGGAGTTTACATTCTATTCAATGTATATTTCAATTAATTTATAATGGCTTTGTTATGTTTAGAAATCATTTTATTCCATTAAAAAAATACTCTGGGGTGTAACAAAGCCAGACATGGTATGAAGTACCAGAGAAAACAGTTAAATTATCCATTTAAATAACAGCTTAAATTGTATACTTATATAAATGAGTGGCAGTATATATGTTAAATAAATATAAAAATATTATACAATTACTCCGAATTCTTAGAATTATTATAAAGTAATGCTGAGACACGATAGAATTGTCTATTCCCTATAGTATTTACTTAACCGCAAGACCAGCGAAGTAGCCGAGCGGTCTAAGGCGTCATGTCTGCGCAGTATGCAGTACTTGGAAACTGGGAGGTAATGGGTTCGAATCCCGACATCGGCAGTTTGTCAATTACAAAGAAAATAAAAATAAAAAAAAGGGGCGGTTAATTGACTAAACTGTCGGCGTATGGGCAAGAACGAAGTAACCGGCTATGCTTGAGAAGGTTTTCTGCAGTTTCCTTCACGAACTCCAGGTGAATATCGGCATAGTTCCTATCATAGTCGGCTGCAGCCGCATATCCTACCAATTCCTAGTCTACTCACAAATTCCTTCCACTCCACTCAGATCCTCACATCCTAAGGCATCACAATGGACCTTATGGTCGAAGTGTAGCCCGTCCAGGGCAGCCTTTACAATCTACCTCTCTCTACCGCAAGATGCACTTGAATAAATTCTGCGCTTGTCACGCTTCTGGTTACTGACGCGTGCTGAGTATCCTTTTTGTGTTTACATATCTTACCGAGTAAGATATATAACACACAAAAAGTTAGAATTGATCAAAGGAATGTTCTGAAATTCATAAAATTTACAAAATTTGTTATTCTCATGATAATCTCTTTAAAATATGGATGAAATTTATTCAAATCTATCTCAATTTGCCGATAACAATTCTATTTAAAGTTTAATTTCATTTACATATTTTACAATTTTCTTAAAAGTACTCCCAACAAGAATTTTAGATATGAGATAATTTAAGTTAATTTAAGTTTTTTGCGAAAAATCTCAGTCGAAAATGAATACGAGAATATTTCATATGAAAAAACGCATAGGAAAAAACGATTATTATAATTGTCCGTTAAACTAATAAATAAGTTTCTATTAAAAAAATATTTTTAAAAACAATAAGCTTTTTATAGTAAAACTAATTTTCTACAACTTTACTTCTTATGTGATTTTCGATTTTTTCAATATTAAGAGAGATATTCCTACTTTTGTGTTTCTCCCCTCCTTCTAAACCCCCCTTTCCTCTTGTCGATTCTTTTCATGATTACCATAAAAATGTATTGTCATGGGATCTGAACCAACATGTAAAAATTCAGATCCGTAGGATAAGAGGAAGTGGTTCTAATTCAGATTGCAAGATTTGACCCGAACATACATACATACATTGCAAGTTAAATAAAAGCTTGTAATAAATTGTGCTATCGAATCAGTTTGGTCTTCCAGTAGTATTAATCGCCTTGCTTATGCTTGTGGATATCGCTGGCCTCCCATAAACTTTGCTGTGAGCCCTATTTTGCGGTACGTAATATTTTTATATTTTGGTTTGGTTTATGATCTTTTTGAATAAGATGGTTGGTGAAAGTTTTCCAGGATATACAATATTCCAATTTGCTAACCTCAAAATAATATTTCATTTTAATCGGACTTAAATTGTAGCCGCTAGAAAATATACAAATATATGAAAAATATATCTGTCCGTTGCAACTCTAGTGGTCACAGATGACCGCCTTAAACATTAATAAGATAAAAGTAAAATTACGATCTATTTCCAAAAGAGAAGTGATATATATATTCTGAGGAAGTTGACGCAAGTCAACCTTCATTAACCTTTTTCTTAATATATATATATATATATATATATATATATATATATATATATATATATATATATATATATATATATATTGAGATGCTGTATACAAACCTTCTGCATTTCGGAATCTATAAGAGATAAACATTTCTTTTTAAATAGATACTTTTGAATTGTTTTTAGACACAATTTTATGTTGTTAAGTTGAAACGAAATTTTATCGAAAGCGGTTACCAATGTGATTACTACTATGATATACCATAAACAGTTTTTTTTTGGATCTAAATGACGTAAATACTGCCCGCCGCCCAACTCATATTCTAGAAACCGCTATTAGGTACATAATGGTTGAGGTCACCTGTAATAAAGCAAAGTTCGAGTTTGGCTAAGAGGGCAGTTATTGCAACTAGCATCAAGACGGAAATTCAGGGACATCATTATATATGAGAAGAAAAAATTTCAACGGCTTAAATCTAAGCTATAATTTGTGTTATGGTTAAATCTGGATTCATTATAATTATTTAATAAAATCCATCTTCTAACCGTATTAAATTAATGCTAAGTTCTTTCATCGTTCAAATTTTTATTCTGATTTATAATTAAGCCTCGGAGTAATATGTATTTTTATAGTTTTTGAGCTGGTTGCATCAACTGTGCGCTCAATAAATGGTAATGCAAATTTTGGAAACCTAATATCAAGTATTAGCTGAACTTTACATTTTAGGCTCTAATTTAGATTTTTCTAATTGAAAGTGTTGCTTGAAGTCTATCGTTGGAGTATCAATTGTGATTCATTCATAACACTTCTATGCCTATACAATGGTCTATTACTTTCTTTAAACGGTCGTTTCCAACTACTTTGTCACAATTTGGAACTTTCATAATTAGCAAAAGAAGTAATCTTGCATGTTGTCTTTTTGTAGAGTAAACCTCCTCCATTTCTCTTTTAATTCTGTGACCTTAATTTGTTTGGAGATAGGCCTTTTCATTTTCAGTGCGCATGCGTTCGCATCAGCCATTTTTTTCGTACTGTTATTTGTAAACAAGCGTGTTAAAGTGCCCGCGTACTAAAACTTAAAATTAATAATTACTATTATAAATGTATTTATGATTTAAAAAAGTAAAAAAAGTAAAGTAGTAAGTGTCAAGATTCAATAGAGCAGTTTTGCTGTAGACTATAATTATGTTGTCTGTACGAAAAGGTACAACAAAACGGTGTTGTTATGGAGTATGCAAAAGTGATACACGTTATAAGTCTTTTAAAACAAATACTTATTATTTTATAAACTTTCCAAAGCCTTGCCTGGAATATCGCAAGAAAGTAATTAAGTCATCCAAAAAAATACATATTAAAACATGTCAAAAATGTTCTAAATGTGATTCGTGGGTGAAAAAATGTGGCCGAAGTGACAGAGGATTTAAATCTATTGATGATGTTACTAAGGACACTTATATTTGTTCGTTGCATTTTTCTGTAGAAAGTGGTCCAAGTGAACAAAATCCTGATCCTTTGAGCTATCAAGAATTTCAACAAATTCATAAATCAACCAATAAGGTATAATTATTAATCCAAAAATTTTATTTTTAAAGTAATAACCTCAAACTTCTTTGACAGGTGATTAAAGCAAGAACCAGCTTATTAGAAAAATATCAAAGACATGCTATGGAAGAAAAAAATTTATCTGAAGAAAGAGATATTAATAACATTTCTATAGTTACACAGGTAAAGTATGAATATTATAATTAAAAAAATACATGTGAACAAAAATTATTTTTTTTGTTATAGGCGTCAACGGCTCATGAAGAAGTTGACAACATTCTTGATAATAACATTAGCTTCAACGAACCTTTAATACAGGATCAATCATTGGAAGAAAGTTTCAACGATAGAGACAAAATCTGTGAAGAAAATAACAATTCCACAGCCACAATACAAACACAAACGGATTCCATAAAAATGTGTAATAAAATGATTCAAGTTAAATTGCAAATAAACTCAGCCATGGAACGTTTCATAAATTCTATTTGCACTGATGATAAGAAATGCATTTTCTACACAAGTCTGCCATTTGAACAAATTATTGCTCTGCATAAATTTCTAAGTCCAGCTTGTGAAAAATTGGAGTATTGGGGCAGTCGAGATACGAAAAATGAATGTTCGGTAAATAATACAAAATACAAGTTTTCATCGATGCAGCAGCTGGTTTTGGTATTACTAAGATTGCGCATGGGATATTTAATAGAAGATTTGGCTTATAAATTTGAAATTTCTACTGGGTTTGTCTCAAAAATATGTACAACTTGGATTTACTTTTTGTATAATGAATTTACCACGCAATTAAAACCATTCATGTTTCCATCAAGAAAAACAATAGCTGAAACTTTACCTAAAATATTTCGTTCCATTAAAAACATTCGGGTTATTGTTGATTGTGCCGAGTTTTTTTGTCAATCACCATCTAACTTTGAGCATCAAGGTAACTTATACTCAAGTTATAAAGCTCATACCACTTTTAAAGTTTTAATAGGATGTACTCCCAATGGCTGTATTAGCTTTGTATCAGATGTATTTGAAGGTTCAATATCTGATCCAGAAATCTTTAAGCGATCGAAAATTGCCGAACTATTACAACCTGGAGATGTAGTACTTGCAGATAGAGGTTTCACTGTTCACGATGTAGTTGAAGCAAAGCAAGCACATTTAAATATTCCACCTTTTCTAAATGGACGAGATCGTTTAACCCCTCAAGAGGAGATTTTAACAAAAAAAATTGCAAAACAACGTATTTATGTTGAGCATGTTATTGGACGTATAAAAAAATTTCGACTTCTACAAACTTGTTTACCATTAAGTATGCGAACAATGATATCACAGATTATATTTGTCTGTGCATGTTTGGTAAACTTTCAAGCACCTTTAGTTTTTGATGAACAAAAATAAGACTATATTTGTAATATTAAATTGTAAATTGCAATAATTAAAGCATACTTATAATCTTTATAAATTTTTCTATATTTTTAAAATAATAGTGATACTGATTATGCATCACATACATTTTACTTTTGTAAACTTTTACAAACTTATACTTTTTACTTTTATAAATAACTCTGTACTCATTATACAAATATAATTAACTTAGATAACATATTCTAACATATATTTAATTTTTGGCAACAAATTAATTATTTTTTGGTTCACTACAGACAAACAGGCAAATAAGAATAGAACTGGACATTAAACAAGAAGAAACTCACATTTAAAATTGTTCAATAGGTCTATTGTTTTAAGATAAATTAAAGGGCGTTAATTTCCGTGGAATCCTCATCTCAAAATATTCAGGAGCCAATATATTCTGATGAAAAGCGCTGACATGTTTAAGTATAGGCTCAATAAAATTACTATCATAAATAATTTTTTCAACATGAAAACCTTTTGGAGTCCATATAACAAAATCACACCATGATCTCTCTGTAATCGCCATTTGTGTTTGTATTTGATAATAATATTTATGAGATCTTTTTAATTTAATTGAATTATTGCTTACACGAGTACAACAAAATGAATTACGTTGCTGTGGCGTTAACAAATGTAAATCAGTAGGCTTTAAATTTTGCAATATTTTTGGACATTTAATTTCCAACACACCTGCCGTATTTTTTAAAGAGTCCATAACTAAACCATCGGGTGATGCGCCTATCCCTGGAAACTTAGAATTCACCCATAAGCCTGTATCCTCAACTATGTAAGAGAATCTTGCCGAAGTAACGCACTTATATTTCTGACGAGCAAGTTCTTCATTACTTTGGCCATAGCGCATAGCTTCATTCGTTAGGTTCTCATCAGTCCACAAATTAGAATTGACTAGGTTATAGATTTGGTCCTTTGTTTTCTCACCTTTAAAATGTATTATTCTCGAAGCTGTTATTAAAATTTTTCGTAATCTCCACCATTTTTCATCATCACCCTGTACGCCAAATGTTACGTCAATAGGCCCATCATTGTCCTTAAAAATACTTCTTGTTAGTTTATAGACTAAAGTTTTCAGAACACTTTTCCGTGGTTTTTCGAGATCATAGTCATCATATTGTGGTTGTAATAATAATTCCCACATGGAAGGAGCTTTTTTAGTAGAACTTGACACATGTAAATCAGATATTAAACAATTAATTTTTTGCTTGTTAATTGGTTTCGACAAACTATTTCCAGGGTCATATGATTGACGTTTTGATAGGTCAACTTTATTTTTGTACGGCATTTCATCTGCTTTATGCGATTCTTTCTTCTTGCGACCTTGATTCCAAGTGCACAATTTGCTTGTACAAGGTACTTCATCATTACTCATATCATCTACATAATTTAATAAAAGATACAACAATGCAGCAACATGACAGCAACGACCCATACTTGAAGCTTTACAATCACAAGCTCCATGAAACACTCGGGCGCTTGAAGGATCAATCATGACAGTGACATTATGAATTTCTTTTATTTTATAAGATGCATGTATTTTACATTTCATGCAAAACATATTATTTGTTGTTACGCCGGAAAATATATCAAATACGTGGCCACTATCAACGTATAGCTTTCCTCGCTTTAAAGACTTGGACGTGCTAAAATCAACTTTCGATACGTTATTACTATCAAAATTTTCAACGTCTGCATCATCACCTTCATCTATACACGATGTCACCAAATAATGATGAATAGAACCAGAATTAAAGTTCTTTGGTACATCATTAGAGGGAAACGGTTGCCAAATTTGAGGATAATTAGGAACAGTTTGATTTTGAGTTACTGGTTGATTCGCATCACGTTTCTTCAGAATATCAAGCCATTTTCCTTTGTCAACATTTGGATCGACAGGTATATTATTTTTTATACCAATTTTGACCCTGAAAATAATATTTATTATTCAACATAGTTACTTATTTGTTATTGAATACATCTTAGATTTAATTAATTATAAGATATAACTAATAATAATTATTGAATTTAAGTAGCATGTATGAACAATATGTTAGTCTTTGAATTTTCAACTCCTTTTTAAATGTCATGTTGATTTTATAAATATTTAATTATGACATTAGTTATATTAGTCAATTCTTATATTAATTAAGGTGCTTTTATATGCAAATTTAAATGAAATCATGATTTTTATTAATTTTTTCTGATTTTTTTACAAGAGTAAATACAAGTATTGACACCTAACCTCTCAACTAGCACATTTTTTTTTCCTTGCTGTGAACGTCCGTGACATTTTAACCATCTTTTTAATTGCTCACAGCTATGAGCTTCCACAGAGTTATAAATAAGTGAAGCACCATCAATTAATTTTTCAAGTAATTTATTATTTGGTAGAGATATTATTGCATTCCCAGCCATTGCTAACAAAAACAGTACGAAACTTTTAAATTACCGCTATTTCAAAATGGCTGCAGCGCTTGCGCAATCACCTGATGAAAAGGCCTATTAATGACTTCTTACCCACTTAATTGTACTCGTATATATATTTTTGTTACTTCACTTTAACATAGTTTGAAATATATTATTTATCGATTGTGTTGGATTAATTCTCATATATTTTTTTAAATCCATTCTGTCAGTTCATTATCTGTAAAATCCTTATCGGATATTAAGGTCTCCTATATGCTCGCTTGCAATAGGCTCCAGGTGTGTGTTCTTTTTTGGACGTTAACCACAAATATTCTAACATTAATAGATTAAACCCTCGTTAAACCCTCCAATCTTAAAACTCACAAACAGCACAATAAGAGTAGTAAAATTGGTACCATTTCATCGCCTTACGAATCATCCCCACTCATTTCAATAAGGTATTGAAGCAATATAAACTTAAACATATTATCTAGACGTGATAACTGTGAATGGTGTTAAAATAATAAAAAAGTTTATGTCACATAGTAAAAAAACAACAAATTAATAATGTAAAATATAAATAAACTAGAAACTTGATAACACTATAAAAAATTTAAATGTTTTTTATTCAATAAAAAATTAATAAAATGAGAAGTTTATAGATATTGCTTGATAATAATTAGAATGACACTTTTAATTATAATTTAATTTCAATTTTAAAATATTTTAAAATATGAATATAATGTATTAAATGTAACAAACAAACAAAATTTGGATGTTGGGTACAGCAATGAAAAACACAAAAATTCGTCACTTAGATTTCTGATCACTAATATTAAAAGTGTATTATCAACATTCATATAGGCGGTTTCATGAGGAAGGGTTAATATCAAAGGAGGCGTCATAAATAGAGCATAAAATTATCCGTTTTTCGATAAAAAGTGTGATTGATGGTATTCCTTAGAAAAAAGTTCATTTGAAAATCCATGAAAGTTCATTTTTTGAACATATAATCGAGTAATACATTTTCTTTTTAAAATAATATACAAAATTTATCGAGCTAACATAATTATAACAATATATAAATGACGTCACAAGATTATAAAATGCTGCAAATGGCTTAAAAAAATTTATCACCTAGCACGATAGTCAGACAAATCTTAAGCATAGAATATGTTTTACACGAAGAATTAGAGACGGATTACAGGGCTCTGTATCTCAGGACCTATAAAGGATCTTCTCGTCCATACCTTAAAATAAGTGGAACGAATCGCCATGAATTTAGAATAATTTTGAAGGTTAACAAATTTTAATCGGATCGATATTTTACAAGAAAAAGAGTACTAACAGGATTTTTATAAATGAATATTCGATCTTTTGAAAGTATTTTGAAACAAGACAACCTTTATTTGAGGTTTGAATATGTTTGTTCTCTAATATTGATTATAATATTATATTATGTAATAATAATGGACGTAATAATAAACTGAAATTGAAAAAATTTCATTTAATTAATAATAAATGTAGGAATGACGTTTTATATCATCATTTATTAACCATTTGATTATTATATGAGATAAAGTGGACAGTTTGTGTGTCGTTGGCGTGGATTAAAATTAAAAACATTTTCAAAAAACATTAAACACAAGTATTGATTATTGATATTTATTAACATATATTCATATTATTAGTTTTATGGAACATCCAAACTCTATGATGGGTGTTACACAATCAATATGTATTCAATTGCAGTCCATTATTGTCAACAACGATCAAAAAAAATTATATCTGTAAAAATTGACACTAATTGTGACCAAGGGGGTTAGGAAAAAAATAAAAATAAAATGTGTTCTTTGAATACAATTATATTGCAAAATATAATAAATAAAGAATGCTAATTATTTATTCATTGTAATATAAATCTGATTATTACCTATTTGAGGGTGGATTCCTTCTTTGTGACATAATACTGATAGAAATGTTTCTAAAAGTGTAACTGAGTGTGACAGGAGGGGGAGGGTAAAATATTTAAAAAATGGTATGGCGAATTATATTTGTGACTCTTTAACAATTTTAATGCTCCTCGTGTAATAATATCTTGTACAGAGATTCGCTTCCCTTATTTAAAATAGTTCCGTAAACTTTATAATTAAAAATTTCCGTCAGTTGCTCAATTCAACCGAAATGTTTGTGTCATTATACGGTACCAGCCAATGTCACATTATCGCTAATAACTCACACAATAACTTGTCTTTCAGGAAGTTAGTACATTGAACAACGAACCAGACGAGTTAATATATCGATCATGCGGTATATGATCGATACTCATTTCTTACATCTGGATCGTTGTTCACATACGAGGAGGTACCCAAATAAACCGGAATAGCATTTGTGGCGGTCAGGAGACTGGTTCTTCCACCACGATAATACACCTGCACAAGAACTGCCATCTCTGTTAGACAGCTTTTGGCTAAAAATGACATGGTTTTGTTACCCCAAGCACCTTTCTCGCCCGACCTGGCTCCGTGCGACTTTTTCTTATTTCAACGCATGAAAAGGGGCATGAAAGGACACCAATCTGACAATATTGAAGAGATCAAGAAAAAAAGAGGAAGGAGCTGTCAACTATTTCTAAAGATGACTACAAAAAATTTTGAACAGTGGAAGCACCGGTGAGACAAATGTAACTGATACATATAATGGAGAGTATTTTGAAGGGGATAAGGTTGTTTTGTAAAAATTTTAAAATATATAACTTTTAAAAAATAATTCCGATTTTTGGTACTCACTTACTGAGTGAAAACTAAACGACACTGTGGATATTTATACACGTTTCGTCCACTTTCAATAAATGTTGATGCCATGATGGGGATTTAAAATGATGTAAAAACTTCTATATTGTCAATAAGACTTCAATATTATCCAAAGTCAGAGGGAATCGCTACTAGCACTATCCGTTGAGGGTTTGCCAGCAAAAACTTGTAAAGACCATATAATTAATTTCCTTATTTATAATTCATTTAGGCTGAGTATTAATTGTCATGTCTGTAATTTTCAAATACCAAACTTCTAAACAAACACTCATTCTGTGTTTCCCCACTTAAGAGTCCATTTAAAAAAAAAAAACCTCGGAAAAACGTATCTTATGATGTATGACTGAATTCACTTCTTTAGCCCCGTAAGAGGATTTTCGAAAAACGCTGAAATTGTGATTGTATGAAAAAATGTTTTATATATGCTACTGCCACTACGTGTGACAAGTTTATGTGTGTATACGCTACATACAGTACACAACAGAGAGGGAAATACTATTTTGCGTCTTTCTCTTTTTATTCCTCTATTGCTTTTCACGCCAACTAAGAAAGCGATAAATTTCCGCCATTTTGATAGAAAACATGCAGGTGTACACTCCCATTCAAAAAAAATGAACAGACCAGAACAGAATCATGTCTAAATAGACGAGGATCATGTCTTTGTATTCTACGATTGTAAAACATAATTTGGTTACACATATTAACATAAATTTTGATAATATTTAAAATATTTTAAAAAAAATTATCTCAGAATACAATTTATTAAAGCGAATCAATGCATAGTTGTTTTGACAGATGGTATACATTCAACTCAATTCAAAGTTGCTAATTATAATAAATTTATTAAATTCAGTATTGTTTGAATGCTTGAAATCCATAATCATTAGAAGAAAATTTTATTTGAATATTTAAAGTGTTGTGTAACCAAACTAATCATGTATCAATAATCATTTTTATGAAATTTCTCTCTGTAGATCTAGTCCAGCGGTTGTATTATAAAATTTCCATAGATTTATTCCTATATAGAGATGTGTCGAAATACGTTTCATCAAAATCGTTTATCATCTGTAATTATCCGGGTTACTAATAAGATTGCGGGTCACTGCTATTGGAAACTACATAAAATTTACAGTTTAAAGCAAAAAAATTGAACCAAACCATGCCGTTTCCAATTTCCATGTCACGTCAAAAGTATGACAGTGCAAACAAATTTTGCATGGCACAATAAAGGCTACGAGAATCAAAGTTAAAAATAGAAGCTTGTGGAGAAGTATTGTGAAAGAAGTTAAGACACACCCGAGCTGTATTGCTACATTATAATAATAATCATCACGCCTGGTACAATGTTTCAGGATATTTCAGCTAAGACTATTTACGTGATCGAGCTCTCTGCATCCATAGAAATGAGCATAGTCTTGAAAAAGGAGCAAAAACAGACTAAATATCTTGACCTTCTTTAAGAATTACGATAACTTTTGGCGGTATACGCCCCACTAGTCTAATATATCCATCATTCCGGCTTGCAGGCTCATCTTCATCAAATTATCACTTCATACAAAAGGCAGTCATAGGCACCCTAAGTACATTGCATTGAGATCGCATCAGACTGTCTTCAAATAACAGGCCTTGAAGTTATTTAATGTCTTATTTTGCAGGTTCCACATCCGTGCAGTTCAAGGACGTAGCTCTGCATGACCAGGACTCTACATGAGAGATTTACTCCCTGACTCGGAAGATAGATGGATCCTTTGGACATCGCGTTGACTGACGGACATACGGACTTCACGACCATTGGGTAGTGAATCATCTTTAAAGTACGTAGCTATTTTGTGAAGATTGATATTTGTCGAAGAGGTAGCTGACCTCTGGGGTGTATATCCTGTATCCACTCAACTCCTTCAACAGACATAAATTTGTTAAATTTCAATTAATAATAACAATAATAATAATAATCCACCGGCACTTGTCCATGTTCGTGCAGAAGAAAAAAAAAGTAGTAACAATCATAAGTAAATGACTAGATTAATTTAATCAATAACACGTTTATTGAGTATTTGGTACGTTGATATAATGAATTTGTCTAATTGACCGTCATTATTCCCACTAATCCGATTAATGCTTCCCTTCAGCTGAACGAGTGATTTTACTTATAGACTACCAATGCAATATATATTGCATTGGAGTGTGTATTATTTTAGTTCATAAAGTAAATAAAATTAGCTCGTACATATCTAGCATTCGTTATACGTATAGTAATGTATGATTATTCATATTCCGATTAAAAATTCATTAATAATTCCTTTTACATTACCATTAGTATTTAAAAAACTTTAATTACTATAAAAATTATTTGAATTTATTACTTATGCCATAAGTACATTTATAATTTACTTTCCTATTGCTATTCATCATTAAAAACGAATTCAAATAAAGCAAGTCTTTTCTTTACGATGAAATTAAGAATATAAATCGAAAAAGTTATTCTTAGTTATTATTAGTATTGAACTTATTATATTAATTATATTTATTAATCAATAAATAATTAGACCAACGGAGAAATGTTGGTATTAAGTAACTATACAATGTAGTCTAAAGGTCAATCGCATTGATTTTCTATTGAGAAAGCCCACTCGAAGAAACATATTTCGATTGCGAGTTCAAACTTAATCTCCTCTTTAATATGCGATTAAATGAAAAGTGCAAATTTTTTCTTGTAAGATCATTTATACTGCAATTGTGTATACTAGAACTAGACCCTTAAAGCCAAAAATAGACAATTTTATTGACTGTAAAGCATAGGTGGCCAGGGTTTGACTGCAGAAGCTCTGAGTGAGAGGTAGGAAGAGAGAGTAAATACAGAGGACCTACCAATTATTATTATTTTCTTTTTTTACTTAAAACATTTTCTGAAAAAATGTAACCTACTCTTTTTTATGGTCACTATTATACAAAGTATACAATACATTGAATACATACTCTGGAATTTTGGGCTGGTAATTTGGGGCATAAAATGTCCCTTTTTAATATATTTGTGTATGAATAAAATATAAATGTTATAAGATGTAAGGACAGTGAAATTAACTATGGTTGTTCTTTAGAAACTAATTCAAAGTAAAATGTGTAGAATACTTCCTTTTCTTTTTAAATACATTTAAAAAAAGTAAACTTTGACTGGATTCTCTATAATAAATAGAGAGCGGGTAATTAATATAAATAAGTTTCTATTGAATAAAACATTTTTTAAAACAAGCTTTTTATAGTTAAACTACTTTTCTACAACTTTACTTCTTATGTGTTTTACGATTTATTCAATATTAAGAGAGATATTCCGAATGTTGTGTTTCCTCCTCCCTCTAAACCCCTATTTCCCCTATTGTCGATTCTTGTCATGCTTACCATAAAAATGCATTGCCATCGGAACTGAACCAACATGTAAAAATTCAACTGCGTAGGATAAGAGGAAGTGGTTCTAATTCAGCTTGCAATATTTGACCCGAACATACATTACATGCATACATTGCAAGTTAAATAAAAGCTTGTAAAAAGGTAAAAAAACATAATTTAAAAAAAAGAAAGATATTTTCTTTTGGCAAACGTTTGAAAACCCTCAATTCAGGACAAGAGGTGAAATGAAAAATTGACTACAATTTAAAGAACTCTAGATATAACTCGGCAAAGTTGGAAAAAGATATTTCTTGAGTTACCCGGAATAGTATACTTTAAATCATATTTTGCGATTTTGTCATTCGGGCCTGGCACAGTTTGTCGAACAAAGATCTATAAAATGTCTTTTTTTTTCGGGTAATTTTGTGTTTTAAAATTATTTACAATATCATATAATTTTAATGAAGAAGGTTGCGATAAATCGTATAACTCTTATCGATATATAAAAAACCGTTATGACCCAACTGTCTCCTGCTCGACTCCACTCCACTTTGACCAGAACATTCTATCTGACCTGATTTAGTGAACACGTGTACAAATTTTCATCGTCTCAACGTAAGATCCAAGTGCGATTTGAATTTGCCGCTTTGACTCCGTACTAATATAGGTACGGATTATAATCAAATATGATTTCCGGTATTTTGAATATAATTTTAATATTTAACTTCAAAGCAAATGTATTAATATAGGTATGTTCTTTTAACGTTTAAAAATCCAAGAATCAAAATGAATGTCGAATCAAGTTACCGGTGATATAGTAGTAATTCATTAGCTTATTTAAATTGCAAAAATCATTTTAAATATATAACAGTTATTAGAAAATGTGGTAAGGTAATAAATTGAAATAAAATTAATTTTCTACAAGTTTGATGAATTTTTTCATTTCACTAACATGAAGAGAAATATTCAAGATTTTATGTTTGAACCTCATACTAAGCCCCTATTCACCCTGTACCGATTTTGCATATTAACGTCCTTGGGCTTATAAATTCTAAATTAAAATTAATTTGATATTTATACTTTGAAACAAATATAAAGTTATACTTTTTACAAAAAAAACCTTATTTAGAATATATAAAAAAAAAATCCAAATTAAGGTAATTTGGATTTTGTTTTTCAAATTTGTTTTTCAATGGCACATTCTCCATAAGTCTACCATCAAGAATTATATTATGAAGTAAACAGATTCTTTGCTTAAGAAGAGAAATATATAGTTTTAATATTTTTCATTAAAGAATTAAAAATATTCAAGATTTCAAATTGTACTGTCGAGTCGAAATTTAGTGCATAATTAGAGCCTTCAAATTATCACGAAGGGGACATTAAAATCATTAGTTTTATGGCCTATTTTAATGCTTTATTAATGATTTAAATACCATAATCATAATAATCGTAATCATTATTATGAGTATGATTATTATTATTTGATGTGAAATTTGTTTCGCGAAATTTATAATGGTAGTAAACGTATTTTCATGTTTTTTTGTGGTATTTGTTGTATCTTGTTCCTCTATAACCGTGGAAGAAAGTAATTCTTGGTGCGGAACATCCTATATCGTTTTAAAGCTTATTAATTTATCCAGTTTTCCAAGCAATAAAAACAAAGTGTTGATTGAGCGTATTAACCAGTTATGGTCCCATGAAACTTTGATTTAATTTTTTTTTGCTAACTCAAAGTTTATAACGGCCAATATTATTAGGCACTTAATAGAACTTTTCTCACAAACCAGAGATTCAGTCTTAATGAAAATTTTGTGATATTTCGAAAAAATAAAACAAAAAATAGCAATCAAACACTATAAGATATTTTGCAGGAAAAAATAATCGAAAAATTATAAAAATCGCAATTAAGAAAACCCAGAGTACCGCCTTTATAAGAACTTTTTGGTTAGAAATTCGGCGTAAAAGTTCTGGTATTTTTTTGTTTGTATGTATACGGAACATCCTGTATAATGGTATTAGTAAAATATGAAATATCTTGCACCTGAGAAACTTACACAATAATCATTTTCTCTATACATTTTCTTCGAAAATTCGCTAAAAATCTCAAATGAAATTCAGTTCAGAACAAATGAAATGTGCCTCAATTTTATGTTTTTCAACTTTGTAAACAAGAATTTTTATCAAAATCAATACAAGAAGAAAACGTATGTCAGAAAAGGACGATTAACTATGTTTACTTAACTCTCAATCAACGTAAAGAATTTAAAATTTTAAAAAACATCTAGTTACAAAATTCAAAAATACTAAGAATTTCTATTTACATAAAATTTACTACACTGTATTTATTATTACAACAGTAATGTAACCAACCAGACATATTGCTGGGTCAATAAACTCTCATGACTGAAAGTATTATATAGGCAAATATCAAGGAAACATTTAAAGCTAATATATAATTCGATATTATCGTGTCCAGTCTATATTCTAGTTAAAAACTGGACAAAATAAACAGAAATTTTTTCTAAGGGTATACCGGTTTATGAATAATGAATCTGTCCAATATAATTATAGTAAAGTTTTGATTAACCGAACTGATGCGGCATCTAAGATCTCACTTCAATATTTCTTACCAAATAACGAATTTCCTCCAAAGGAAATGCACCTATTGTTTTTGCACCAATGTTGGAATATCGTAAAAATTCCTTCAAATGTCCATCGATCGTACCTATTAGATGTTAAAAATCACAATCGCTAAAATTTGTATTTATGTACATATATATATATATATATATATATATATATATATATATATATATATATATATATATATATATATATATATATATATATATATTATATACATATATATATATATATATATATATATATATATTTTTCAAATTGTTTTTTGTAAACTAGCGTCTATTTATTTCCATTGTTAGTATGGTTGCCTTTCGGTTATGTTATACCAACGGAAGCGACTAGCGTTTACTTACTTTGACATTTAAGTAATTTCGATTGAAATGAAATTTGGTATTTGAGGCGCTTTTGGTATTCTAAACGTCAAGTTTGTTAATGGGTAAAATCGAACGAGGGTAAAGGGGGTTTAGAGGGAGGGGGAAACACAAATTTTGACAATCTCCCTTAATATTTGAAAAATTGAAAAATTTATCAGGAGTTAAGTTGTAGGTTCTAAATTTTACTGTAATTTTGTTTCTTATCATTTTTCTGTTACACTAATATTTACAGAAATATTTACAATTAAAGATTGAAAGTTAAAATTCTAAATATATCTGTTCACATTAGAGTTTGAGAAAAATGATTAAGTAATGAATTGTAGCAAACTTGAGTTTCTACAACTTTATTTCTTATACATTTTTCGATTATTCTAATATTAAGAGAGATATTCAATATTTTGTGTTTTTTGACACAAGTACATGAAATATATTTTATTGTAAAAAATTTTGATTATCGTTTCCATAGTATCTATAAACTATAATCGTTATACATCGTTCTATTTTGGCAAATTTAATTTTTGCAAATACTAAAGTCATATCATATATTATATTTCATTTTGATCACACTAAAATTATGACCGCTAGAGAGTGATTTATGTATTCTAAGAAAATTCGCTAAGTTGACGCAGCTCCTGCTTAACGAATTTTTTATTCATTCATATCTATGAGAGATTTGTATACAACAAGACTGATTTTGGTACAAGACATATAAGACAATTTTTCAAAAACTTTTAAACAAAAAACGTAAACAAATAATTTGTACTACAAAATATTTATTTCAAAACATAACGTCTCTTTCATCACGGGTAAAGGAGGAAAATCTAGTTATGATCAACACCTCATATCGGAAAATCACTCTTTCAACGATAAATTCGAAGGTTTACATATCCAATCCAAAGGATTTGATTAATTTAATAATTATAATGAATTTTAACATCTCATTCTATACAAATAAAATCAATAAAAATATTGAAATAAATATACATATAATATATTTATTGTTGATATTGAAATAAAACTGGTTTAGTTATGTGGAATCATCATGTAAAGAAAAATTCGGCACGCAGGAGTAGCGTAATCTAAACGAATTTTCTCAGAATAATATCAGTGTTTAAATTGCAAATATTAAAGTTACAGAAAATATGGTCTAGTAAGTAATTGTAGAAAAATTTATTTACTACAAGTTTACTAATTACAAATTTTATTAATATTAAGAGTGAAATTCAAGAATATTTTAGCAAATATAAAGAAAAATATTTATATAAATTACTAGCCTTCTGTCCGCGGCGTCGCCACGTAGACTATAAGATTTGTAAAGTTTTTTTTCATTTTAATCGAATTTATATGTTGTACGTCCATTATTCGTGTATTAATCAACAAACTGTACCAACAGCGTATACCAAGTTTACGCCAACTAGGCTGCGGATAGGTATTTACAGTTTAAAACAGGATTGTATATCACATTAATGTTGGTAGAGGTAGATTGTAAAGGCTGCCCTGGACGGGCTACACTTCGACCATGAGGTCCATTGTGATGCCTTAGGATGTGAGGATGTGAGTGGAGTGGAAGGAATTTGTGAGTAGACTAGGAATTGGTAGGATATGCGGCTGCAGCCGACTATGATAGGAACTATGCCGATATTTTTCTGGAGCTCGTGTAGGAAACTGCAGAAAATCTTGTCAAGCATAGCCGGTTACTTCGTTCTTTCCTTACGCCGACAGTTTAGTCAATCAACCGCCTTTTTTTTTTATAATTTACAAACTGCCGATGTCGGGATTCGAACCCATAACCTCCCAGTTTTCAAGTACCGCATACTGCGCAGACATGACGCCTTAGACCGCTCGGCTACTTGGCAGGTGTTGGTGTTGGTACTATCTGGTGCTAAAAAGATCAGGCTGCTGTTGGAATAGACCCTGGAACAGGCCACATAGAGTTGTCCATGTAAAAACCAATCCTCCTTAAGTCGATGCCTGCGACCTTTAACGACTGCTCCTGATATTTATTAATGGTCATTGCATAACTAGACTTTAAAGGGTCATTGCAGTCGCTTTAATTCAAAGGCATAGTCAGATTCAATAAGCGGTATTCACGGTATGAATACCGATTCTCCCCGAGCACATCTGGTAAACACAGTGGCCTCGATAAGGTTTTTGCGAAATGCGGTTACTCACACTCTAGCCCCGTTACAACGCTTAGGCGGGTTAAGCTTTCGCAATAGCATGACAAATGTACCAACCTTCAAGATAAATTTATGAGGAGGGAACCAGGTGGGTTAATGCTATTAATGAATTCCATAGGACAGTGAATGCTTCAACCGTTTGCAATACTGAATCAATAGATCTTTATTGGGATTCAGTATATATTTTTTATATTTTTTTAGATATTAGGCCTGCTAGAGTTGTCATTACTATAGCCAACCGGGCAGAAATACACAATTTTCTTTTGGACTCGAGATAATCCCCGTTCCCTATTTTGATTGGAATGCCGAAAAATTTCCAGCAGAGATTTTCCTCGTTCTACACTTGATTATCTTACAATTAAACTTAAAAATAACTTGATCCTCGTAAACTTTGGATGAACGGACAAATCGGCATGTCAATCAATGGAATGAACTCCGAGACTCCCACCTCAATGTTCAACGGCTTCCAGAAAATTTCGATACCGTTTTCCAAAATTTTATAATTAAAAAATTTGTGCGTCTTGTCAAAACGAAGTTACTTACAAAATAACATCTTGATGCTCATCATCCTGAAAAAAATTCGTTACGCAGGAGCTGCGTCAACTTAGAATACATAAATCACTCTCTAGCGGTCATAATTTTAGTGTGATCAAAATGAAATATAATATCTGATATGACTTTAGTATTTGCAAAAATTAAATTTAAAAAACGGTATAACGATTATAGTTTATAGTTACTATGGAAACGACAATAAAAATCATTTACAAAAAAATATGTTTTATGTATTCGTGTCAAACATACACAAAATATTAAATAACTCTCTTAATATTAGAATAATCGAAAAATGTATAAGAAAAAAAGTTGTAGAAAATCAAGTTTGCTACAATTCATTACCTTATCTTTTTTCTCAAACTCTAATGTGAACAAAGATATTTAGAATTTTAACTGTGTTTTATTTTAGAATCTTTAATTGTAAATATTTCTGTAAATATTAGTGTAACAGAAAAATGATAAGATACAAAATTACAGTAAAACTTAGTACTTACAACATAACTCCTGATAAATTTTTCGATTTTTCAAATATTAAGGGAGATAGTCAAATTTTGTGTTTTCCCCTCCCTCTAAACCCCATTTCCAATCGTCCGATTTTACCCATTAACGAACTTGACCTTTAGAATACCAAAAGCGACCCAAATGCTCAATTTCATTCCAATCGAAATAAAACTGTGACCGCTAGACAGTCCACAGACATTTAAAAAAAGTACATATGTTGTATATATATATATATGTATACATATATATGTATATATGTATATATATATATATATATACAAATTTTAGCGATAGTGATTTTTAACATCTAATAGGTAGGATCGATGGACGTTTGAAGAAATTTTTACGAAATTCCAACATGGGTGCAAAAACAATAGCTGCATTTCCTTTGGAGGAATAAAAACCCTTCGCTAAAAACCCTTTGGTTCCCGGACCATTAGTAATATATGCACAATTAGTATTGATTTTTACTTAAAAGAGGGGTTTTACCTCCGTTTCTGAGGCTCCATGGCCTATAATGGAGGCCACCCACATCATTATTTTACAACCTGTATTAATTCTTTTAACGATACATTACTGATGTGAGTGGGAATTTGTAGGTGTACGGCTGCAGCGAACTGTACCGATATTCATCTGGATTCACAAGTATCGCCGGTGACTTCGTTCTTCTTACCAGCCAAGTAGCTGAGCGGTCTAAGGCGTCATGTCTGCGCAGTATGCAGTACTTGGAAACTGGGAGGTTATGGGTTCGAATCCCGACAACGGCAGTTTGTCAATTATAAAAAAAAGGGGCGGTTGACTGACTAAACTGTCGGCGTATGGACAAGAACGAAGTAACCGGCTATGATTGAGAAGGTTTTCTGCAGTTTGCTTCACGAACTCCAGCTGAATATCGGCATAGTTCCTAGTATAGTCGGCTGCAGCCGCATATCCTACCAATTCCTAGTCTACTCACAAATTCCTTCCACTCCACTCACATCCTCACATCCAAAGGCAACACAATGGACCTTATGGTCGAAGTGTAGCCCGTCCAGGGCAGCCTTTACAATCTACCTCTACTTCGTTCTTGTCCATACGTCGACAGTTTGATGATTCACAACGTACGATGATTCTTGAAACAATTCGATTATTTCAATATATGATTATCATAATCATCATCTCCTATGCAGTCAGTAGTATCGTCAGGCAAGCATGTGCAAATTGCATATAATATGATATTTTAAATGCAATTATTACATCAATTCAATCGCTCTATTGATTAATGTTTGTTACAGTGAAGTACTAATACCTATTATTCAATTTTAATGTTTTATTTTCTTATTGGTTCTTCTATTATATGACTGTATAAATTAGTTTGTAAATACATTACATGTATACCTAGATAGATGAGAGCTGTGAATCAATGTGGCATTGATATAAGGTCATGTAAGGGATGTTTAATAAGTAACGCAACCACATATTTCCACTGATAACTGACCATTTTGGTCACGATATCTGATGGCAAAACAAAGCAACTAAATTTAGCGTGCAGTATCTTCTTTACATATGAAAGAAAAAATGTCCGAATTGTTTGGAGAAAACCACAGTAGATAGTACGGCACCAAGATCTGAAGGTAGATCCTTATAGAACTCGGCATAGAAAACGAAAAGTAAGAATACAATGTTTCGATAGTTCGTTTCGTTTTCGAGTACTTTAGTTTTTGCCACAATATGTGAAACGCCTTTAAGTGCAGGGGTCCAAAAAAAAAAATTCAATATCTCCAAAACTAAGCGAGATGTAGAAAAATTTTATTCTTAATTTTCGTCGAGTTCTACAATAATCCACAGTCAGATTATGGCACCGTACGAATAGTAGTATCCCCAAAATTAGAAAAAAATAATTATTTAACCATAAATAAAAACACACATAATAGATTTCTTCTTTATCCGCCTTCAGGTCAGTTTTCAATATATAAATATTTATTGTTTATTGTTATATGTCAATCTCCTCCACTATACTGTTGTGCCAAAAATTAAACGGACAAATGATCTGCACATAATCTAGTTACAATGTTAAACAGAATATAAAATTAGGATTTTTCTTATGATTTATTGATATGTCGGTTACATTCAATAACAGATTTTCGAAAATTTAAACCAACTTGGTCGATGCTGGGTTTGAGAGGAATTTGCTGGTTGTTTGCTTGGTTGATGATGAGTTTGTTACTCTATTACAAAGGATATAGGAATGTTTTTATTCTTTTTCAGTATTTTATATAAATCTTAATTTTCAAAATCGGTTAATAAGTAGTGATTCAAACAATAAAACTTATACCATAATATTCGAAGAAAATTGTATATTCAAAAAGTTTATTCAAAATATATAATTATAGATACACATTAAACTGACACTTAGATATCGGTATTACGATTGCATTCATTTTATTAATTATTTTAAATTATGTTTCCACCAAAATCGAAAGAAAGAAAACTCGAACTAATTCGAGTATATTGACCGACTTTAAATCACTTAGACGCACGTGCATAATACCTATTTATAAACATAATAGTATTTGAAGATTTAAATATTGAAAATGGGAAATTTTAATGATTTAATATTATTTTATTTTTTACATACGTTAAACGCGTGAATAATAGGTGTACAGACATTGAATATTATTTTATATGCATCACTATATTAGTTTTGTATACGCTCTCTGAACTCAGTACCTTATGTTTTTAATAAAAATTTGCGATGTCAACTGCGATAGAAATTTTTTAATTTATGTATGGAATATTTATCACAAAAATAAATAGCACCTTATCTAAGGAATTTCTACTAAGAAAATTGATAATTGATCAGATATCAGATGTCCCTGTTAATTGGTGTGCACATATTCCAAGAAATTCCTATAAAAACAATTCCATCTTAAGAGATTGGTCATAATCGATCAGGAATGCCTTTCTATTTAACTGGTTAGAGATATATAATTTTCCAATTAATTTTTAAAAGTTTCCCAAGCAACAAATAAACTTTTGGCGCCTTACCGAAAGAAAATAAAAAATATTTTTTAAAAAATATATAAAATAGAAGCTTTTATTAAAAGATAACGCATTTCAAAGCAAAAAATAAGTAAATACTGAATTGTTAAGGATGCTTTGCATTGAAGATTTATTTGACTAAGTTGGCTTACTTCAATACAAATTTGTTGCTTTGAAGTGCGTAAACTACGAATAAAAGCATGTATTTTCGTTTTTTTTAATTTAATTTTTTAAACTAAAAATTAAATTAATTTATGGACATTTCGAATGTTATTGATGCTTCCATCAAATTTTGTCACAATATATTAGTTAGTTAAATGTATCACTTTAAAGAGCATTGCTTTTTATGGACGTTAAAAATTATTGTGTAGCGCAGTGACGGATTTTGGTTTGCTGCCGCCCTAATATGCCGTCCTTTTGATATGATGCCGTTTTTGGTTACATGGAAGTAATTATCAAGAGCTTGTACTAAGTATAGGCTCTTGATTTTATCTACTATGCTACAAAAAAATGTTAACTACATCATGTCAAGTTGATTGATGCTTCCATCAAATTTTGTCACAATATATTAGTTACTTAAATGTATCACTTTAAAGAGCATTGCTTTTTATGGACGTTAAAAATTATTGTGTAGCGCAGTGACGGATTTTGGTTTGCTGCCGCCCTAGGCCCCGTCTAATATGCCACCCTTTTGATAGACCCCATTTGATATGATGCCGTTTTTGGTTATATGGAAGTAATTATCAAGAGCTTGTAGCGGTGTCGCTTCATCATCAAATTATTATTATTATTTTGTTATAAAAATATTAACATGCTTAAAATTCCCAGTGCTTTGTGTTAAACCTTCAATATATGCCGCATCGTAATTGCAATGCCAATCTTCGCCAGAGTATTTGTCGGTAATTGTAATATCAATTAATGTGTTATCTATAATATCCAGTTTGACCAAATATTCTCGACCTTTGAAACAGCAAGGAGTAACTAAATGATGGTCTGCCATATTAATATCAAGTATTTTAAATTCGATTAACATAAATTTTGTGTCATCGCACATAAATTTTTCATATGTTTTATATTCCATTAATTTTTTATTAGTTTTAATTATTCTTTATTAGTTGATGGGGGGAAGTATATAGCGGTGTCGCTTTATCATTCAATTATTATTATAATTTTGTTCTTCATTTTTTATCTGTTGCATTTCAACTATAACTTCCCTCTATTATCACAGTTGCTGTGAATGTTAACAACCTTGGTAATTTACATATAAACATAATAACATTTCATAAATAAAATTAAAAATATCAATTTCAATTAATAAAGATCAATTATATCTTTTACATATATTTATTATTTATTTAAATAATAATTATTTAATATAACAAACATTACCTTACAAGGTTATATTAAGTATAGGCTCTTGATTTTATCTACTATGCAACAAAAAAATGTTAACTATATCATGTCAAGTTGATTTCAATTTAATTCCTCTTCCGTTCTTAATACATTTATTTTATTTATAAATAAATAAAAAAAAGACAATAAATTTTATTTTTTTAATAAAATACAATTTATTATCTGACTAGCGATTTCTTTTATAGTAATCATATATGAAGTAAGGGCAAGTAACCTAAAGCTAGCTATAGCTATAGCTGTTGTCATATATCACTTCTTGTTGAGTGAAATATGTGATCTTCAATATTAAAGAATTTTATATATTATTATTAAGATAGTTCCAGCGTGAAATCACTGTTCGATAGATTTTGCTCATTTTTTTCACAGGCTAAAAATAACGTTTTCTAATAAATCCCGAAGTTTCAGAACTTTTGATCGTTTTAATTATCTCGAATTAATAGCAAATAATCATTCTCTCTCATTAGAAGAATGTTAAGCTTCATTCCCACCCAACTATTATCTGTTGTATTGAAAAAAAACTCGACAGAATTTAAAAAAAAAACTAAGACAATAAGGATAAATATTTCTAAAATAAATTTTATTTTTATTTTTATTTTTTTTTAATTAGTTTTTTAATAAATTTTAAACGGCTTACGGTTTTGTTTTCGAAATATGATAATGTAATTTTTTTTTCTTTCAAAATTACATTAATTTGTATATAAATATTTGTATATGAGTATACATGTGGATTTGTATTTGTTCTATAAAAAAAGCAAACTGGTATTTTGTCCTGATTATACAAGTGAATGCTGAAACTACCTTTAATACTTCTAAACTGGAGACAAGACACGAAGGTTTAATACAAGGTGATGTATTCTTCAACGATGTACCTATTAAACTAAAAAACCGATATATAATTTAAAATTCAATAATATTTAACTACAGTTTCAGTGGTTCCGAGGTCAGGAAAGGAAATGGTATGTTTGCTTCGTTTCCATACTCTCACATTCAGAGCGTTGTTGGTCAAAAAAAAAAAATAAATTGTGCCACATCTAAGAAATGTATTTTAAGATTCAACTTATAGGTTAGGAATTGATAATAAATGATCATGTTTTTCCCTTGATTAGTCAGCGATAGAAAACAATATTAATTAGTTCTTAAAAGTTTCCAACGTCCCTAGCTTCATAGTAAATGTCAGAAATTGGTACCAATTCGTCAGGTATTCCCGTTAATTGGTCAGCGATAGAAAATTCTTAATTTATCTGGTATCATTTAAATTAAATGAATAAAATTGATATGATACAAAATGAATTGCAACAAATGATTAACGTGCACGACAGCGTAGTTACTCGTCACGTATTTTCGATATTCAAATACTTCGCAATATTATAGACTTAACAGAGGACGATGGAAAGGGATCCTATTTAAATTTGGTTTTGCATTGTTAAAATTTTTGTAATGAAGATTTCTTTTGAAAAGCAAAATTTTATCTTTTGATTGATGTTGTGATATTATTGAATTTTTAATTATACATACAAGAAGAACAAAAAATGGTCGGTCGCTGAAGTATGCATAAATCGGCTGTAGAAAATAGATCTGAATAATTTTTCCAGAATTTCCCATCTTAGTGTAAATATTGGACCATAAAAGAGATGCATTATTTATAGACATAAAACTTTCATTACTTATAGATATAAAACTGTTTTATTATTTTTAATCACGACATCATTGTCAGTAGCAACGTTCACATATTTCTCGTAATGGCATGTATAGTAAGTTCAAACTTAAATGAGACACCATTCCCCTTTTGCGCAGAAATAAAAAATTGGAATGGGTAAAAATACACTAATGCTATTTAATATATGAAAAAGGGGAATTTAATATAATAATTCAATAAAGGGAAAAGATACACTTTATCAATTATATAAAAAGAAATGGAATTATAATAAACTTATCTTATATTTTATTTCTATTGGCTATGGCCATCGACAAAGATATTCACATATGCAACCATCATAGTAAGAACGAGATGGCTATTATCAATAAAAGATTATATTTATTTATATACCAGTGGACATCAAACAAAATGCAAGTGAATCAATGATGTAAATAGTACGAAAATAAATTATAGAATTGATATTCAATAAAATTTTCGGATTTGTTATTAAATAAAATGTTTTTGAACAAGCAATTAAATTAATACTATAACTGTGCAGACCTCAGGCCTACGTTTAAGTACAAGTACTTAAAATTCTATTACATTACCTTTAAATTATTATCATAATTACCGGGCTTTAACCCATTATGATTGTCGGCTATATTAAATAAAAATCGGCTAGCCAAAATTATTCTTTGATAAATTTCAATTCTTTTATTAAGAATTTGTTAATCCTGTTGTAATATAATAGAATTTTAATTACTTGTAATAAAACATAAAACCGAAACATATGTTTGCTTATTGACCTGAGGTCTGCCCATGTTTTTGTAACAAGGAAATATAATTCTATTATATTATATTATATGACAGGATCAAAAATATTATTATTATAACAGGATTAAAAAATTCTTAATAAAATAATTAAAATTTATTAAAGAATAATTTTGGTTAGGCGATTTTTATTGAATAAAGCCGACAATCATAATTTAACCTAAAAATTATGACTACAAATTTTACCTGAATTAAAGAAAAATAATTTTTTTTTTTTGAAGCGGAGTATAAGTAAAAACAAATGTTTGAATTTTTCAAACATTCATTAAATTCATTAAATTTTATTTGATAATTATTATTATTAATTATTATTTTAATTTTATTTTTTTGTTTATACGGCTTTGTTTATATGATTACAAATGCGTATCCATTCTTCTTGACTGACATTTTCAAATTTGGTTCTAGCCAGTTTCTCAACATCGTCAAGTTTAAAGGTTACATTATGTGTCGCTACCCAATTTTTGACTAGAGCCCAAATTTTTTCAATTGGATTTAACTCCGGGTGGTAAGGTGGTAGCCTCAAGGCGGTATGACCATAAGCCCCTAACAAAGTATCAATGTTATACTTTATACAGCTCGGTTTATGTAACTTGATCAAGCCGTATAGCTCGATCTTCAACATTTTGCTGTCGAAGAAAATATTTCTGTCAGATAACCACCGTTGCATTTCTTCCTTTTTCGAACCAAAATTCGGGGGCCTGTCATCACTTTTATTGTGATAAGTGGCATTGTCGATTACCACGACAGAATTTTTTGGCAAGTTCGGAATCAATTGCTCCCGAAGCCATTTAGAAAAATTCTCATAATTCATGTCGTCGTGGTAATCCCCAGTTTTTTTCCCTGATTGGAAAATTAATAGACCATTTGGTATGAAGCCCATTTCACCACCGGCATGTACTATTATTAATCGGCGTCCCTTTGATATTGGCTTCTTTAATCCCAAATTTGAGCTGTCTGTCCACTCATATGGGGTGGTGTGAGATGAATGTATATAGGTTTCATCAATATACACAATTGGGCGTCCTTGTTGTCGATAGGAAGTTATCTTCCTTAAAAATTGTACCCGCTTTCTTCTTATATCTTCTTTTTCAAGAAGAAGACATCTGTTATCAGATGTTTTGCGCCATTTAAACCCCATTCTTTTAATAATTGATCTAACCGAGCTTAGTTTTCCCTTAAACTCAATGTCTTCTTTCAATTTTTCGAAGACGGTTTTTATTGTTGGCCGACAACCCTCTGTAATATTAAAATTATGGATGGTACGCCGAATTACCTCCTGGGAAAAACCGTCGACATTGGTTTTCGGTTTGTCAGGTGTTATTTTCCTCTTGGGTGATGATACATGACCAGTTTTCTTCATTTCACGGATTGCACGACAAACGGTCGGTTTCGATAAACCTACAGCGTCGATTGTTCGTTTTAAAAAATTATGAAGTTCTGGTTTTTCATCAGCCTCTTTTTTAAAGAAACTATACACTTTATATATTATTTCTTTTGTTTGGCTATGTAATTGTTTCCTAGGGGTATGAACACGCACCTACAAATAAAGAATAAAAAAATTGAAATATAAATAATAATAAAAACATTAAACGTATAAAATTCAAACAAGGTGAGAATTATAATGCAGAATGCTGCTCCATTTATTTTGGGTATAACATCGCAAAGTTAATATTCTTTAATATTCTTTAATATGTATTATTTATTCTTTAATATGTAATTTAGGATAAAAAATTTGCCAATTTGCAGATATTGAAATACCGATAAGAAATGAGCCTTAAGTATTAATAATTTTAATATAATTTACATATTTAAAAAACTTACACTCTCTTCAATATTTTGATTCGATTCTTCAAAAGAAGTAGATGCCGTACATTCCATTGTATTTAAATATTTAAAAAAATATAAAAACTTCCAAAATACCACACACACGAAACTGTTTGAGATTCACTGGATTAGTTGTTACCACACAGAAGTGTAGAATGATAATGATATACTACTTCACCTTAAATATCATATAGACTAGGTCCAAAAAAAATGTGTTTCTGCGACTGTCTCATTTAGGTTTGAACTTACTATAGCTTTGTATTTGAAAGTATATATATACATATATATACTTTCAAATACAAAGCTACATATATATATATAATAAATAAATAGCTATATATATATATATATATATATATATATACATAAATATATATATATATATATATATATATATATATATATATATATATATATATATATATATACACCAATATACCAATTCTAATTATAGAACTAGCCAAAAGGTTCTCATTAGTTTTAATTATGATAAAAATCCATAATCTTTGAACCTTTTTAATGCATCATACAATACAACATTGAAAATTAACACCACCATTCAATAGTTTATTTGTACGAGATGTGCACCCATAAAAAAGAGCAGCCTAATTTTAAATGTATCACTTTGCAACATGTGACTATGCCATGTGGGTTTTGACTATGTCATATTGATCAACAAATATTGAAAAATGGAATATACAAAAATTTTGAAGAGATAGCATTTGGGTAGAGAAAAACATAAACACACACATATATATATATATATATATATATATATATATATATATATACATATATATATATATATATATATATATATATATATATACATATATATATATATATATATATATATATATATATATATATATATATATGTACTTTTATGTGTCTGTGGACTCTCTAGCGGTGACAGTTTTATTCCGATTGAAATGAAATTTGGTATTCATTTTCATTTTATAGATAATTTTAAGACCTTTAATTAAAAAAAAAAATTATTCATGCACCCTAAAATGGAATGCACCCTTTTTATGGTGACTCGGTATTTAAATAATTGTCGGGGGCCTAATTTTTTTTAAGGGCTAAAATTGGGCACATTATTTTTAACATATAAAAGGCATACTTTGCCATTGTTAAAAAAAAAATTAAGTAATTTTTATATTTTTAATTTAAAATTTTTGCGTTTTTCGAACTTTGGGAATTTTTTCCACGAATTCTAATAAACCGATTTTAATGTTTATGGGCTCATTTGTTTTCTTTTTTTATATAGAATTGAATAATATTCTATGTCATTTTTAAAATTTTTAGTTTTAAAAAGGATATTAAGAAAAAACGCTTTTTTGTTATAAACAAATTCAGTTTTGGCCCTGTTCCGGCACGAGTCGGGCCGTAAAAATTTAGGGTCATAATCAGGACGTCAAGATGAATCGATTAAAAAAAAGGGGTTCCAAGCAACCTGCCTGAAAAATCCTAATTTGCTTCTACTAAAGACTGAAAGTTAAAATTCGAAATATCTCTGTTCGATGCTATTTATTAATAAAATTGGCCTTGAAAATACTAAAATGATATCAGATACGACATTTCATTTTGACCAGACTTAAATTATGACTAGAGAGTGATTTATGTATTCTAAGGAAATTCGCTAAGTTAACGCAGCGCCTGCGTAACGAATATTCTATAGTTGTGATATTTTGGCTATATGTTATAGCAAAAAGTATTTAAAGTGTATCATCAGCTTATACACGGATTATAGTTTCACACTTTTATTTTCGACGTACGTATATAGTTCTGTTGCATTTTCAGCAAAAGTCGTTATTTTTTTAGCATGGGCTTTAACGATCCGAGATATTATATTTTATTCCGCAAGAGAGTGTGTGATTACTTTTTGGTCAGCCTGCATTTTTGTATGAAAGAAAAATCTTCTATTCTTATAAACTATTTCAATAAAAATAAATATCGAATAAACTTCGTACATAATATATACTTTGATACAAATATAATTTATAATATAATTGATTATTTATCCAAAGAATTTTCATTAATTTTAATTTATTATGTTTGGAATATATCCAAAATTACATTACAATTATTGTATCCAAAACGATAGTTTTTTTAAAATAGATAGTTTGAAATATTGGTACATTTTTTTTGTAGTAAATTATTTTTTTATAATCTTATTATTTACAATCTGACATTACTATGAAAATCATATTGTGGCAAAATCTAATGAATTCATTTAAAATTAGCGAGTGTTTAATTTTATTTAACTACCAAGTGAATATGATAATGTAAAACAAAAATATTATGTTGATAGTATATCCGATCAAAAACCAACAGTTTTATTCCGATTGGAATGAAATTTGGTATTTGAGGCGCTTTTGGTATTCTAAATGTTACCCATTCGTTAGTGGGTAAAATCGGACGAGGGGAAAGAGGGTTTAGAGGGAGGGGGAAATACAAAATTTGACTCTCTCCCTTAATATTTGAAAATCGAAAAATTTATCAGGAGTTAAGTTACTAGGTACTTAGTTAGTAGGTACTTAGTTTTACTGTAATTTTGTTTCTTATCATTTTTCTGTTTCTAATATTTACAGAAATATTTACAATTAAAGATTGAAAGCTAAAATTCTAAATATCTCTGTTCACATTAGAGTTTGAGAAAAATGATTAAGTAATGAATTGTAGCAAACTTGATTTTCTACAACTTTATTTCTTATACATTTTTCGATTATTCCAATATTAAGAGAGATATTTAATATTTTGTGTTTGTTTGACACGAATACACGAAATATATTTTATTGTAAAAAATTTTTATTGTCGTTTCCATAGTAACTATAATCGTTATACATCGTTCTATTTTGGCTATTAATAAATTTAATTTTTGCAAATACTAAAGTCATATCAGATATTATATTTCATTTTGATCACACTAAAATTACGACCGCTAGAGAGTGATATATGCATTCTAAGGAAATTCGCTAAGTTGACGTAGCTCCTGCGTAAGGAATTTTTTTTTTTTATTGGCTTGGCAGCATAATTTCTATTTAGGCATTATCTAATTAATGTACAATATATTTCAATTATAGAAAATAATAGACGTAGGAGAAAAGTTCTACAAACACGAAAAAAGGCCCAATTCCTGTCCTACGATGATATTAGTGTAAGAATATTATTTCATCCCCCTCGGAGACTAAACTATAGACAATCAATAAATTTTAGTAATTTATGACAATTTTGACATCATCTAAATAGATTTAATGATCATTTGAAGAAAATTTTCTAAAATTCGTCCAAGGTACAAAACACAATTTCTTTCAAAATTCGCTAAATAATGTTTTTATTAAACTTTTCCAGGGCCTTTTATTTTGACCTTTAAACAAAGATTGTCTAATTAAAATAAATTGATCCTTTTTAAAAATAATATTTAATTCCAAACTGCTAGAGAAGTCCAAAATATTAGTTTTAATTCGTAATTTTCTAGCCCTGGTTTTTAAACATTTTTTTTAACTGTTGCTTTATGAACTTGCCAACACCCTTCACGATGTTTTCATATATTATGGTTCTTTAAATACATACTTCAATATGAAGTTTAATAATATTTTAATATGAATAGAATATCTACCTTCTACATATGAAATTTCATATTCGTTTCCTATTAAACATGTAGTGACATAATTAAATTTCATTAAATTTGCATTTAATACAATTATTTCATACAATTTTCGAGTACATCGGGAATGTAAACTCTAATCTTATAAACATATATTTAAAGGCAATTAGGATTCGAGAGTTGGTATACATAGTTTATTTTTGGAGATTGTTACGATTGTCATTATAAATTGTATTAAAAATTTTTTTATAATTATTTGACTATTGCCGTTGCAGCAAAATTTATTCAAATACAAATACAAGGTATTCGCCCATTGCGAATGCTAGGAAATGATTTTCCTTGTTAATAAAACAATAACAATAATTTTATAACAAAATTCTTAAAAATCCTTTGGAAAATAAATATCCTTTGGTCTGATCAAAAGTTCTTATGAGCGCGACGCATGTCTTCGGGTAATTTTTTTGACTTACGTTCAATTAAAGATATCATTTTATGTATTCATTTTTTTTATATTTTATTTTGTAAGTTTTATTGTATACATACAGGTGAGTCAAAAGTCATGGAGTGAATATATAAAGTCATGGAGTATATATATATATATATATATATATATATATATATATATATATATATATATATATATATATATATATATATATATATATATATATATATATATATATATGTCACAGCCATATATATACAGGTATATATATATATACAGGTGAGTCAAAAGTCATGGAGTGAATATATAAAGTCATGGAGTATATATATATATATATATATATATATATATATATTGTTGTAATGAAAATTATTGAGACTAATTTTTTTGATCCAACACACATTTTAATAGAAAAATATTAAGTAAAATATTATGCAAAATATTTAACAAAACAATATTTTTCTCCTTGCAAAAAGAAGGAGTTTTTTTTTGAAAGTACAAAAATAAAATAATATAGCTCGATTTATTTTTTTTCTTAAACTAAGTTTTTTTTTTAAGTCGAAAAATGATAATAAGATTAATAAGATAATAAAGATAATAAGATGCTTTTGATTTAAAGTTTTCTATTTTTGAAAAAAATCAAAAATCGAAAAAAAAACTATTACATATAATTTAATTTAAAAAATTCAAAATCATACAAATTGAATGTTTTTAAATAACATAAATAGATCACAAATAAATAATTTTGTAAAAACAAGATAGTTTTTGTAAAACAAATAAACAGAAGTAAGCTAGCTTACAGTTATGAATGTATCATAAAATTTGTGTATAGATTTTGAATGGGCACTGGCCGTGTGTGATGAGTGGATATTAAAATATCAACCAAGCGGGGTGTGACAATGGGTCAAACCCAAGGAGAGGTATAATTTTTAATTAATTTTGTAAATAGTCTAAACACTCCGACTACGTCCATGGGTGTTGACATACTAAAATATTCTAGAAGCCTCCATGCGAAAATATATTGTCAAAAACAAAATATTTATTCAAAAACACAATCATATTCTAGAACGACCCATAGCGGGTATATAAACCGTGACCAGTGTCGATTCAAATCAGTTTTAAATCGTGTCTGATGAGTTTTAAATCGATCATTGTGCGATTAGTATAAAAGTTGAAATCAAGTATTGTCTAATTAGTTCAAAGTAAATAATTGTTGTTCAAACCAGATCAAAGTATAAGTTGGAATTTGTACAAGTAATTTGGTCAAGTAATTCAAAGTTTAACATTGTGTGAAAAAGAATTAAAAATAATTGTTGAAAAAGAAATTGGATAATCATTTTTTTTTAAAGCAATAAAATCAGGTTTTTTTGTTTCGTAAAAACTTGTGTTTAATTTAATTTTTTTTTTCTTTTCTTTAAACAAAAACGTGCGTGTTGTTCCAATTACAAAATATTTAGTAATATCGTTTACTAATATATTTTTTTTGTTTTTGTCGAGTATCGGAATCATTGCAGGTTCGGGCAGCGCTCCTTTGAGGATAAAGAGAGCCAGGATACCGCGACAAGTGGCGACCGTGACAGGACCAGGAGACGCACGGAAGAAGAAAGGAATTACAATGGCAAGCCGCAGCATTCCCATGCCACGTCTGCGTGAGATGATGGAGGCCGAAGGCTCCCTTCCAAGATGGGAGGAGCACCAATCTAGGCAACAAGGAACACCAACTTCAAGGACTCAAGAACCAGCCAACCCTACATCGGAACGACAAAGAAGTTTGGTATCAGACCCGGAGGAGCCAATTGCATAAACAATGGAAAAGATGTTCGCAGCTATGATGTCAAACTTCAAAAATTTGGATGAAAGAATGGGTGATCGACTTAAAGGATCTGAAGAACGGATGGATGAGCGACTTGGAAGTCGACTTCAAGAGTCCGAAGAGAGGATGAGCAACCAACTTCAAGAGTCCGAAGAGAGGATGAGAAATCGATTACAGGAATCTGAAGAAAGAGTGGGCGAACAGACATTAAGTATAATGCAACAAGTCCAACAAGAGCTGAAGGAGGACTTGTCGGAGCGAATGGAGAACCTAAGAGAAGTGTGCGTACGACGTATCAGCCAAATAAGCACTGACGTCGAGGCTGTGAAAGCTGACATCACGAACATCAAAACCGATGTCGCTGTAAACCGCACACAAATCGAAGGCATAGAAAGCAACGTAACCACACGACTTGATGGCATGGAAACGAAAATGAATGAACAATACAATAAAGTCGTGGATGACATCATACGGATCGAAGAGCGTCAGACACAACAACTGCGCGACATGCGTATTGATCCGCAAGAAGTGAATACAGTCATTCGCTCCGCCACATTGGACACAACGACGCTTCTGTCCATCATGCCGGAGTTCAGTGGTAGACCGGCTGAAGATCCAGTTGTTTTTTTGAACAGAGCAACGACATTACTGCGACAAACGCATCTGCCCGTAGACTGTTGGATTGAGATGGTCACAAAAAAATTAACAGGACCAGCCAGAGATTGGGCATTGATGAATCGTGGGTTGGGCTACACCTTCGATGAGTGGAAATGGCAACTGGAGAGTTTCTTCAACAGTATAGGAAGAAAAGCTAAAGCCGAACTGGAATTGATGACCGTTTCCCAACCCACAGGATTGAAGACAGAAGCGTACGTCAACATGAAGGTGCAGCTATTCAGAAGAGTGCACGCCGATAGGAATATTGATGACGTGGTGCCCATAATATTGAATTTACTACGTGACAATGTACGACCACTGGTGAAGATTTCGAATCCAAAGTCATTAGATGAGCTACGTATAACCGTTAGAACACTGGATGAAGAGCCAGCGAGGAATCGGCAAGAACCACCAGCAAGAGCACCACCACCACCACGTCTAAGCAGTCCAGGCACGTGCTTCGTATGCCACCAAGCGGGGCACATAAGACGAAACTGTCCCAGAAGGGGACAACAAAATAGACCTGGGCCGTCGGGAAACTAATTCCAGGATCAATGAAGGAGGAAATTGGTTCTGGGGTACACATTAACCTCCACAAAGACGCACAACATCGGCGTGAACACAAACAATTACCGATTCAATTAACAACAATGGAGACCAAGAACTCACACCAGAATGGGCCAATTGTGGAAGTTGATGTGCGTGGAAGATCAATATTGACACTGATCGATAGTCAAGCATCACACAATTTTATCAGCGAAGAATTGGCAAGAAGTATTGGTAAATGGCACCCTGTCAGAGATAGTACAGGGAGTGGAGCCACATGCAATAATACTTTCAGAATTCTTGGGAAAATGTGCATGGATGTGATGATATCGAGAATGAAGTTCAATGTTGATGTAATGGTTGTACCTGGCTTACGAAACCATTTGATACTTGGTCACGAATTTTTAACAAACAATGGTGTGAGCATCGATTACCGGAGTGGTATAATTTACTTGGGGTGTGATAAGAGAGTCCGCATTGCATGGAGAAAACCAGATGGAGCCCATAGAGAAGTGGCAACAATTAACAACGCATTGGGCGAGTTACAAATTAAACTCCTTGAGAACCAAGAGCAGTTAAAAGATGTCATTCGGCGACATCCCAGCGTTTTCGGCAAAGTTGGAAGGACAAAAACAATCACACACAAGATCGAGATTACGAAGAATTCCCCCATTAAATTACGACCATACCCGTACAACAATGAGAAGCAACGGGTATTAGAAGAGATGATTGAAGAGATGGAAGGCGATGGCATTATAGAACCATCCACATCGCCTTGGGCCGCACCCGTCGTATTGCCGAAGAAGAAAGATGGTACTTTTCGATTGTGCGTCGATTACAGAAAATTGAACGATATCACAAAGAGCAATGCGTTTCCGATTCCAGATCTGCAAGAGATGTTGAGAAAAGTCAATGGAGCAAAAATATTTTCTACATTGGATCTTCAGACTGGTTATTGGCAAATTGAGATGGAGCCACAATCGAAAGAGTACACAGCATTTACCACCCCAAGAGGTCTCTATCAATTTCGCGTCATGCCGTTTGGACTGAAGAATGCTCCAGCTACGTTCCAGAGTTTAATGAACGAAGTTTTGTCTGGATACATCGAAGATTTCTGCCAAGTTTACCTGGATGACATACTAATCTACAGTCGATCAGTCAAGGAACATTTACATCACCTGGATCTTGTACTTGAAAGACTAGAACAACATGGATTAACTTGTAAACCAAGCAAATGTGTCATTGGCAGCAACAAAGTCAAATACCTGGGACATATTTTGAGCGAAGACGGCATTGACAGAGAGGAAGAGAAGAATGAAGCTATCAGTAATCACCCTGTACCAAGAACACGAAGACAATTACGACAATTTTTGGGATTATGTGGTTGGTACAGGAGCTTCGTGAAGAACTACGAAGATATAGCTGCACCTCTAAGCAAATTGCTCAAGAAGAACATAAAGTGGCGCTGGCTAACATTGCATCAGAAGGCGTTCGAAAATCTGAAATCATCGATTGTGAATGCACCGAAACTAGCACATCCAGATTTTAAGAAGACGTTTTGTTTAAACACGAATGCTAGTGACGTCGGATTGGGTGCAATATTATTTCAAATGGAAGATGATGGCAAGACAAGGAGAATAATAAATTACGCCAGCAAGAAGCTTGGACCCACAGAAAAAAAGTACGCCACGACAGAAAAGGAATGTCTCTCGATAATCTGGGCATTGAGGAAGTTTCGAGGATATCTTGAAGGAAGGCATTTTAAATTATACACAGATCATGCAGCGCTCCAATGGCTGAACAAAACTAAAGATAGTCGAGCCAAATTGACAAGATGGGCATTAGCATTGGGAGCCTATGATTACGAAATAATTCACGTCCCCGGAAAAGATAATCAAGCCGCCGACTCCTTGTCCAGACAACCACAGGGTAAGGCTGAAGATGAAGAAGTGGAGGACATTCCAGAGTGGGTGATTGAAAAGAGGGCAAAAACACCGATAACCCTCAACGTAATTGAAGTGGAAACACCCACACTCGACGATATTAGACGATGGCAGGATGAAGATCGTGATGTGACTGCCATCAGAAGATACATCGTAGATAACAATAGTCCACTGAGAAGCAATCTACGTCGACGAGTGGACAGAACACGAGCTAATTACACCGTAGCTGACGGGATCCTCTGGTACCATAGTCAACAGATGGTACAAGAAGTGCCAGTGGCTCCCGAAGAACGCCGACTTGGTTTTCTGAGAAAATATCACGACAGTGATGAAGCAGCACACCCAGGATGGAGAGAAACGTATCGTCAAATCCGTAACCGCGTCTACTGGTATGGGATGCAAGATGACATACGCAGATATGTAAAAGGGTGTGACACGTGTGCTAGAGTGAAGCCACTGAATAAGAAACCAAGTTCAGCAATGAGAAGTCGAAGACCTACTTCACCATGGGAGGTAGTCAGCATCGACTTGATGGGTCCATACCCACGCACATCACGTGGAAAAACAAATATATTGGTTGTGACTGATCTTTTCACTAGATGGATCGAAGCATTTCCATTGGGGGCCACGTCGACCTCGAAGATAGCCCAAGTACTGAAAGACGAAGTATTTAGTCGTTATGGATATCCTAGAGCAGTACTTAGTGATAATGGTCCACCGTTCAGATCAAAGGAATGGAAAGCAGTGAACTGAGATTGGCACACAGAAATTTGGACAACGCCAATATACCATCCACGAGCCAACCCCACGGAACGTCAGAACCAAGAGTTAAAGAAGTTGTTGCGTTTAAATTTATTGGACCAAGCACATAAAAACTGGGACCAACAACTACACAAGTGCTTATTCGCAATAAGAAATAGAGCAAACCGAACAACTGGTTTTTCGCCCGCCAAATAGTTACTGGGGGCTGAAATGAAGAAGCCTGGGGATTGGCAAATAATAGTCGAAGAAGAGCCTCAAGATATTGAAGAATGGGCCAATGAGAGAGGCCAGGAACGTAAAGAAACTGTTGAAAGAGCTCGGCAAACAATATTGGCCAATGCCAAAGAGAACGACCAAGTGGAAACGGGACTCGTTTACCAACCTGGAGAGTCCGTCTGGATGCGAAACCAAGTACTCAGCAGTAAGGTGGAGTTTGTCCATAGTGGTTTGGCACCAAAATGGAAAGGGCCTTACAGAGTGCTGAGGAGTTTACCAGCTGGAATATATGTTGTGGATACAGTGCCTCCCACGAAGATACAAGGAGGTCTCTTGGAGCCGGCCAGTGCAAGGCCCGCCGCCAATGGGAATCTGGGAAGATTGAGTGTGGGGAACGAGGTGTTCGGCCAACTACTTCCAGATCGATTGGGGGGTCAAAGGCATGGAGGTGATGGAAGACGACGGGATGTACCAAGTGTGGACGAGCCAGAGGCCAGAGCATTAAGGCCAGGGTACAACTTGCGGCCCAGACGACCGGCAATCAACAACAGGCGCCGTTGAGGAAGAGTGAAGAACTAATGTGTACGTACACTTTTAAGTTTTGCTAGCTAGCTAAATGTACTAGTACAGTTCAAATAGTTCTTAAGTCAAAAATTGGTCGACCAAATATAATAAGCAAATTAGAAAATGTGTGTTGGAATCTAGAGGGGGAGATTTTGTTGTAATGAAAATTATTGAGATTAATTTTTTTGATCCAACACACATTTTAATAGAAAAATATTAAGTAAAATATTATGCAAAATATTTAACAAAACAATATTTTTCTCCTTGCAAAAAGAAGGAGTTTTTTTTTGAAAGTACAAAAAGAAAATAATATAGCTCGATTTATTTATTTTCTTAAACTAAGTTTTTTTTTTAAGTCGAAAAATGATAATAAGATTAATAAGATAATAAAGATAATAAGATGCTTTTGATTTAAAGTTTTCTATTTTTGAAAAAAATCAAAAATCGAAAAAAAAACTATTACATATAATTTAATTTAAAAAATTCAAAATCATACAAATTGAATGTTTTTAAATAACATAAATAGATCACAAATAAATAATTTTGTAAAAACAAGATAGTTTTTGTAAAACAAATAAACAGAAGTAAGCTAGCTTACAGTTATGAATGTATCATAAAATTTGTGTATAGATTTTGAATGGGCACTGGCCGTGTGTGATGAGTGGATATTAAAATATCAACCAAGCGGGGTGTGACAATGGGTCAAACCCAAGGAGAGGTATAATTTTTAATTAATTTTATAAATAGTCTAAACACTCCGACTACGTCCATGGGTGTTGATATACTAAAATATTCTAGAAGCCTCCATGCGAAAATATATTGTCAAAAACAAAATATTTATTCAAAAACACAATCATATTCTAGAACGACCCATAGCAGGTATATAAACCGTGACCAGTGTCGATTCAAATCAGTTTTAAATCGTGTCTGATGAGTTTTAAATCGATCATTGTGCGATTAGTATAAAAGTTGAAATCAAGTATTGTCTAATTAGTTCAAAGTAAATAATTGTTGTTCAAACCAGATCAAAGTATAAGTTGGAATTTGTACAAGTAATTTGGTCAAGTAATTCAAAGTTTAACATTGTGTGAAAAAGAATTAAAAATAATTGTTGAAAAAGAAATTGGATAATCATTTTTTTTAAAGCAATAAAATCAGGTTTTTTTGTTTCGTAAAAACTTGTGTTTAATTTAATTTTTTTTTTTTCTTTTCTTTAAACAAAAACGTGCGTGTTGTTCCAATTACAAAATATTTAGTAATATCGTTTACTAATATATTTTTTTTTGTTTTTGTCGAGTATCGGAATCATTGCAGGTTCGGGCAGCGCTCCTTTGAGGATAAAGAGAGCCAGGATACCGCGACAATATATATATATATATATATATATATATATATATATATATATATATATATATATATGTCATAGCCATATATATACAGGTATATATATATACAGGTGAGTCAAAAGTCATGGAGTGAATATATAATGTTATGGAGTATATATATATATGTGTGTCGTGGGTCACTATTGGCTGATGAGTTAGGCAGAATGACTGCTAGTACTCCACTAAACGGCATCTAGCCGTTTCTTGGAATGCCGAAAAGCACAATAAAATATAACATAATCGTTCTTGCGTAGTGGTTCATATAAAAAGCTTTTCATAGAAAAAGCTCTCCAAACGTTTACAACTACAAAAAAAAATTGATGATACGAACTGGCCACTGCAAACTCAATAAACATATGTACAAAATCAATCACAGGAAATGATCTCCGCTTAGCTTTTGTCATGAAGAGAAGGAAACCGAAATTCCAAAGAAAATCGAAAAGCGCTCATTCTCATAGGCACACTTAATGTATGTCTGGGGGGATGTTCGGCCCCTACGATAGGCCAATGTGGTGACAGAAGGTATTAAAATAGTTCCCATCATATATAATCATATAAGTATAATCTAATATATAATCTAAAGTAGCATATAGACTATACGGCGATCCTCTGAACATCACTGTGAATATGTATAAAATACATTAAAACATATTACGTGTAAGTTGTTTATTTAATAGACGATAAATATTGAATAGTTTGTACATAACAATTTCAGATGAGAATACTTTCTTGTTTCATATTTTTTAGAGCACGATTTTTCCGTAGTCGGGTTTTAGTTTTTGAACTTTTTTTTAAATTGATATTTTTAGATAACTCAGGGTCACACCGATTGTAGGCATATTACATCAAAAACAAAAGTTTACCATTCTAAATTCATATTGTCATAGATTAATAAATATATTCTCCTTTCAAAACATTCGTACTAGATAGAATTGAAAATACTGACAAAATGTTTAAAATGCTATTGTTAATGGTTTATCCACCTTTTCCACTTTGTTGGAAAAGTTAAGTGGGCTAGAAATCAACATTCAACATTCAATGACATACAATTTTTTTCCGAATATTTCGTAATAAGTATTATTATTTGAATAAGTATAAAAAGTCACATAATTTGTATCAATTTTTTTAATAATTTGTCAGTATATTCGAATTTTAGTTTATTTGTCAATTATATTGGGCCCTTCTGTGTCGTTTTGTTTCGAAATTCAATCGTATGGCATTTATCAAATATATTATTTGATCACATAGCACGGTAGTCCATTAGGCCAAGTAAGCATAGCCGTAATATGTTTTAAAAAGGAGCACCTGAGAAACTTACACAATAAATGTATAGTACTCAATTGCATACTTTTCGAAATAAATATATACCAGTCATATTGTCACTTGTGTTAAACAACTTGACTCTTACATAGAACTCTCTCCTTTTGTAGGTGAACTTTTTTGGTTTTGATGGGATATCAATACATTTTTGTATTTCACATTAATTATTTTGGCGGGATACTAAATAAACATAACTATATTATATACACACCTAAAACCGTAATATTAAGGATGTACGAGCACTGATGTTTACTCCATATATAAAATTCGTCAAAATCTTATATAGTACATTCATAAAAGTCCACAATAATGTTTAATATTTTTTGTCGTTAATATATATAAGATAAAAATATATAAGATAAAAGATAATGATATGTAAGATAAAAACCTGAGATTTCGGGTAATTAAGCTACCGCCGACAGAAATAAAATTTACCCGAAATCTCAGTTGTTTTCTTAAATATCTTTTTTTAACGCCCATCTTTCCGGAATTTTATTGGATCAATCTCTTTATTAATATTTCTATTTTCTACTGCGAAGTTTCTTTTTTATTCGTCTCATTTTATTCCAAGTGCTAATTGTCAAAATATGTGTAAAAATATGGGTTTCTCCATAGAAGCAATGCATTAAAACTCGAACCTTAACATTAAATAAATAATTCAAGACCCCCGTAATCCCCCCTGTAACTTTTATAATTGATTTATATACACTTCAACTACATGTAAAAAATCAAGACTTAGTCTTTTTGAAGCTCCAGTGTTCGTACATCCTTAAACACAACAGTATTACTATTTTAATAATTTTCATTGGCCTAAATATTAAACATCAAAACATAGTTTGTACATTCATCCCTTTAAGTTGCAATATTATTATTGTTATATCACGTAGCATCTCGTAGCCTAGAAGCATCATCATAATAATATGTTTCGAATATACATACAAACAATTCATACAGCGAGAATAAGCATCACTGTCTGCAGTGAGCACTTTTGTAAGTAAACATTATTCTACACAAGATTTATTATTATACATGCAAAACATCCTACAAACTTAAGGATGTACGAGCACTGAAGCTTCAGAAAGATTAAGGCTTTATTTTTTGTTTACGTTGAAGTGCATATAAATCAATTATACAAGTTTTAGGAGGGTTACGGGGTTCTTGAATTAATTATTTAATGTTAAAGTTCGAGTTTAATGCATTGCTCTTGTGGAGAAACTCATATTTTTACACATATTTTGATAATTTTCACTTAGAATATAATAAGACGAATAAAAAAAACTACACAATAGAAAATAGAAATATTAATAAAGAGATTGATTCGATTAAATTCCGGTATGACGGGCCTAAAAAAAAGATATTTAAGAAAACAATTACCATTTTGGGTAAATTTTATTTCGGTCGGCGGTAGCTTAATTACCCGATATCTCAGGTTTTTTTACGGGACGGGCTTCAAATAAATTTTAACTTTAACTTACGACAAATAATAATAAACATTATTGTGGAAATTTATGAATGTAAGTATATACGATTTTGAAGAATTTTATAAATGGACTATACATCAGCGCTTGAACATCCTTAACTACGAGCATCTACACACAACAGTTGGTTCAAATTGGAGTCAAATTAGCTCAAAAACGGGTTATCAGGCAGGTTGTTGGGAACCGCAATTTTTGTTTAAATCGACGCATTTTGACGTGCTGAATGTTTCTCTAATATTTATTGATGAGTTATTGATGGTTTAAGATTGAAAATTTAAATCCTAAATATCTCTGTACACATTTGAGTTGAAAAGAAAGGCTAAAAAGTAAAAATAAATAATAGTTCAAAAAAAACTAAAAAACACGCTTTTATAGCTAGCCGAACTAAAAAGCAGGAAATAATTTGTAAATATGGATACAATTAATTTGATTGTAAAAAAGCATAGGGTGCTTAACATTAAATGTTACAAATAGTTCATTGTATTGTAAAAAGCACCTCACGCTTTCTTACAATCAAATTAATTATATCCATGTTTAAAAATTATTTTCTACTTATAAAAGCGTGTTTTTTAGTTTTTTTAAACTATTATTTATTTTAACTATGGCAAAGTATGCATTATATATGCTAAAAATAATGTGCCAAATTTAAGCCGCTTAAAAAATTAGGTCCACGACAATTTATAAAATACCATGTCACCTATTTATATAAATAAAATGAGTGCAAATATTATTGCTAGATGAATAATTCTAAAAATATTTTCTTTTCTCTTAACTTATAGATTTTTTTTAGATCTTTAATCTAAAAAAAATATCCCGATCACTTTTAAGAGAGTTATCGTATACTTTACCTGTTGTTAATTTACTTAAAACTTTAATTAATATTTGTAAGTTTTATGAGGCTTAAACGAAAGCTTAAACAGTTACCAATCTAACTTTAAACTCAATACAATTTCCCAAGCAATACAGTTTATTCCTTTAAAAAAAGTCGGGTAAAATCCGTAAGTCTCAGCTTGCTGTTTGTAACTATTTAAGTAGGGAATAATAATTTTAAAATTGAGAGATTAACAAAACAGAGACAGAACCATCGTATCTAAAGATTGTATATTTTGGACTGATCTGGTCATAGTTTGCGTGCGTTCACAAGCATACTTAAATGTTTACAAACACTTTGCCGAATTAGAGTGGTTAGCAAGCAACAAGGACAAATATGAATTCAACCATAGCATCGATGTCTTTCCTCTTTCATATTGAGGACATTAAAACGCGTCGATTTAAAAAAATTGCGGTTTCCAACAACCTGCATGAAAAATGGTAATTTGACTCTACTAAAAAGCAATTATATTACTATTCAAAGAGACAAAATTTTGTTTTCACAATTACGGTGCTATTTCACAGTCTTTTATGGCTACATATATTTAAAAAGATACCCTTAATCAAGTAAACCATCAAAACTGCGTATTTCTCAGAAGCCGATTTGATTTCAATGATTTAATAAAAAAATTGTGTCTGTCGTATTTTGTAAGAAATTATAACCAAAAAGGTTTATCTCAATTTTATATGATATTATTGGGTTTAAATAATTTTAACATTTGGTAAACATATTTATTTATTTATTTGATAAAACTCAAAAGACATATTTAACCCAAATTACCGGACTATGGCGAATTTGCCCAATTTAGCACATCCACCGATAATTAATCACGATAATTCAAAAAAAAAAAATTAAAGCTGGAATTTTGTTTGTGTATGTTTTAGAGATTGAGCTAAACATTGGAATCGTACCGTACATCCTCGTAACGACAAAAAATGTTGTTTTTTTTCAAATATAAACTTTTATTTGAAAATTTTTTCAGACACTGAAAGAAATTGTTTGAACTTAATTTAAACATCACAAAATAATACTCGACAAAGAATTTGCTTTTCGAATTTCTATTATAGAAAAGTTTATGAGCTTTATTTTGAAATGCTACATTGAAATGTTTTGTATTTCAAACATTAAACAAAAACAAATAATTTAAAAAACATTCGGATTTGAATCTGGGGGTTGCAGTCAAATTAATTATTGACATGACTACGAGATTCAATATCCTAAGTACAATATAAATTGATGGAATTCAATATTATTTATAATCACGTTGTTCGTGAAGAGTGGAAATAATTGGCCAAGCAATTAGTTCTCTATCATAAATCATAAATAAAATCATAAATAGTCCAAGATTTAATACATGGTTTTGAATTTTGCAATTGAATTTAAAACAAACTACAATCAAGCTCCAACAATATGATTAGAGATAAATCACGACAAAAGCACAAGCATTTGTGTTAATTGAAAGTTTTTGATGTGAAAACAGTGAGACTATACGGGGAGATAAGATATAAGATTTTATATGGGGAGTGAAATGGGATTTCGGGTCCCGGACGCAAAACTTTTTTTTCAAAGAAATTTTCAACACAGAGCACCCCAAGCTTTTACAATATTAACTATTTATTGCTGTAAGTGCGTAACCTACTAATAAAAGCTTACTTGATATCAGGATTACATTTAAATCATATCAAATGCAAATATGTGAATGTGTATTTAATCAAAACTTCTCGGCGTTGGCGCGATGCATTGTGAGTAGATGCAACGTTTACCCAGATGGAATAAAACAGGTTTTTCTTAGACAATATTTAAAACGTGCAACCTTCTACCTCTTGGCATTGAATAGGTATAGTCCTGCTACTTGACCAGCCAAGTAGCCGCGCTTGTTAAGGCGTTGTCTTTACTTGGAACTGGGGGGTTATGGGTTCGAATCCCGACACCGGCAGTTTGTCAATTAAAAAAAATTAATGGGGCGGTTGATTGACTAAACTGTCGGCGTATGGACAAGAACGAAGTAACCGGCTATGCTTGTGAAGGTTTTCTGGAGTTTCCCTTCACGAACTCCAGATGAATATCGGCATAGTTCCTATCAAAGTCGGCTGCAGCCGCACACCTACCAATTCCTAGTCTGCATACGAATTCCAGATCCTTCACTCACATCATAAAAATGTAAAAGTAAAAATTATAATAAAGGTTGAAAAATAATGATGTGGGTGGCCTCTGTTATAGACAGTCGTGTCTCAAAAACGGAGGTTAAACCCCATTATTATAATTATTTATAGGTATAGTCCTGCATATTTTCTCGATCTTTGTGTTAAACATACGTGAAATAAATCGAATAAATGAATTCCAACTTTTTTTAAAACTTTAACTTGGTTCAATGTTATTGGTCTAAGTGTACCTTCATCATAAATTAGAAAAATAAATAAGTTTTAACTACTTATAAATTTATTTTTTATTTGTAGATAAAAGATAAGTCACATCACAAATAGAAATGTGGAGTAACCTATTTTAATAATAATATAAATGAGAAAGTGTCTGTCTGCTGAATCGATTTTCATGATAGTTTACAAATGTCGATTTAGATTTACGCAGTTCGCTTTTTGTAAATTGTGAGCAATTTATTTTCAAACGAATTTTTTTAGGAATTATGATTTTTTGATTAAATATAGTTTTTTCGATGCGATGTAAATTGTTATTTAATCTATTGGCCTTCATCTACGTACCAATGTATTAAACAAATTTAAAACAAAGAGTAGGAACGGCGACCGTAAAAAATGGAGCCGATTTAATAGAAGATGAAACTTTCACAACATATAGTACACTGCCGTTCATAAAAATCGAACCAGTTGAAACAGTTACTGTAGGTAATATTCATATGTAAGTAATATATACGGCAAGAATGTGACTTTCTGGTGGTTCAATTTTTATAAATGGGGGTGTACATGTAGGGACCTCAAACACTAACCAAGGAAATTTTTAGTCGCTCTAAGTTTTTTTCTATAATAGTTAAGCGAAAAACACATTAATACTTTTTATACCCTATAAAATATAATATATGCAAGGGTATATTAGGTTTGGTCCCGACCTTGTAACGGTTGAAAATGTTGATCGCAGAAAAAACGTTTGGTATACGTATTTATGAAATGACATAATTAGTCCATTTCCGCATTTCCACCTGTACGTAGACACGATAACTCAAAAACGAAAAGAGATAACGAGCTGAAATTTAGTGTGTGCGTTCTAGAACTCAAAATATAGGACCAGTTCGTGAATGGGCACAATCGGACATAAAAATCCAAATCATCTTTGAAACCGTAAGAGATAAAAGAAAAAAACTTTTGTTTGAAACTTTTTTGGAAAGTGAATACTTTTACAACAATTACAGCTCAAAAACAAAAATAAACAGTTCACGCGTTGATAATAAATTCAAATGATTCTTTTGAATCGAATGTTACTCGACCTACTGTAAATTGCGTTTAAAGTAACCGAACTTGAACGTCCCTTTTTCAATATCGCCGTAACAAACTACCTGGAAGTACAACCTTTTATTTCAACAAATTTTATACTTTTTTGATGGATAAAATCTTTAGAGTAGTGGGATGGGTATAGGAACCATCAAAACATACATTCGAAACCTTCCATTGAATATCAATTGTTCCAAATATGTAAAACAAGAAAATTGCCTCTAAACTAAATTAGACAAGTCATTTATTGAAGGACGTTCAATACAGGTGCTTCAAAGGCAAATTAGAGTCGAGTTTATGAAAAAAAACGAACAGCCTTTATGAAGTTTATAAAAAAAATCGTTTTCTTTTAACTAGACTCGCTTTTATTTTGGTCGAGTTAACCAAATAGAGAATTTTGGTTTCATCACAAAAAAGTGAAAATAATTTCAATCATGTCTGAATGTCGAAAAACCACTCATCATTTCAAAAAAACATTTGAAACTACTTTTCATGCACTCAATAGACTCCTGCATTAAACGTACATTTTGTGACTATTCTGCCACTGAGAGAATTAACGACGTCTCCATATATTGAGAAGGTAAAATTAACGTAATCAAAGTGGCGCAGTGAAACTTGCAAACAAACAAAAAAACACACAATTAAATAGTTCTTTATGACAAAGCCTCAATACACGGCTTGAGATAAATAATTATTTATTAATGAAAATGTCCAATACATAAATTCAACTTGGAATTGACGTCTTTACATACATGATAATGAAACCTATTAAATTCATTAAGAAACAAATTCAAGTTTAGATAACTAAATAAACGCTATTAAGATTATAAAGTACTTTACTATTCAATCATCTATTTGTAAACTAAAACCGTATTAAAACAAAGCCACAAAGTTTATATACATTAAAATTATTTTGTATACACACATATTTATGAAGACCCGATTGTGTCATTAGTTAAGGACGTTCATACATGAGGTTTAATAGTAGATTTAAAAAATTTTTTTAGTGAATTGAAAAGCTCGATTATTTAGTTATCCTCCCTCAAAAATTTAACACCTGTTGACGATCATTTTAAAAAAAATCAAACTTTTAACTTATAGAGAACATAATTTTGTACATAAAATTAGAATAACTATATTATTAAAGTAGACAGGATAATAAATAATGTTTATAAATATTCTTGGAAATATGCAGTTTACATATTTGCATTAAAAAAATGGTGTTGACGGGCATTTGAATTAATTATTTAATAAAATTAAAACTTTTTTGTTAAGTTTGTTTGTGCCACCATATTTTGAAAAATGGCAACCACGCACACTAAAATAATATACATATTTTTGTTTTTTTCTGGGTACATTAACAGATATATTCCATATACTACATAAACATCCGCACAGAACCGGTTTTACGAACATCAATTCCCAATTTTGATATTCTTTGTGCTTTGTATTTTCATTTGTCTGGTAGCATAATAGAGATGTCAGTTTACAATATCTCCGAATGTGAGACCGCGGCCAATTTCAGATTGTTTTATATATTTGAAATGGTTTGCAGGTAAGATCTATCTTATGAATGTTCATAGCGACGTATGCCCGCAAATACAGGGTCAGGAGTCGGCAGGAATGGACCAAACTCCGACAGTGCATTGTACTCTACTTAGAATAATTCAAAAAAACTGATATGTTCTTATCCGATTTTCATTTTTTTCAAGTTATAGCGTAATAATAAAATGTTATCTTGTGTTTTACAGTATTCAAAATTGGTGATTTAAAACACTTGTAATCAGTATGCTATGTTCGAGACTCAAAAAGGTAATTGATAACTTGTTCTGATAATGTGTTAACGCATTGTGGCAGTTATTTAACTTTTATAAAAGATATCTACAAAAACAATTAAAATCGCATTAGAACATATGATTTTTTAACATTTTTTTCACGTGTATAATACACTCCTGGAGTTTGGTCTGTAGCGGTGTCAGACATTGAATTATGGATAATTCAGGTTTCTCGTTTCTTTAGTATTCGAAATATTATTGACATTGGGGCGAAGTTCATGCTAGCTTCTTTAGCTATACCTGTCGATTATAATTCTCATGTTAGAGATATCATTGCCAATCCACCTCAAGAATTTAAATTTGAATCACTCAAAAATATTCTTAAAGAATCATTTGGACTTTCTCGTAAAGAACGTCTAAATAAATTATTGAGTTATTGAATTATCTCAAAATAATTTCGATTCTCCCCAATTATTATATAATACAATGATATCCCTATCAAGTGGTCTTAATTGATTCACGCTTCATTCGTGAATTATTTATTCATTGGTAAATTGGATGCTCGAATACATATTCAACTTGTCACTATTGACGATAATGTTGATCTAAAGTCAATCGTAAAATTTGCTAATGATAGTCATAAAATTAATTCTATATCTAAAAATTTTTAGAGTTTCTTACTGTTCAAAAATTTTCTTTTGTTTTCCTTTATAGAACCACTAGAAACTTTTTAGTTCATCATCAGATTCTTCACACCTGATCGTGACTTAGATGCTCATTGGAATATCCCAGCCACCCATCAGTGAAGTACAACTTTGTTTTTGGAAAATTTCTCCTCCTTCCCGGCCATACATCAGTGAAGGATATCTTCACATCTGATTTTTGTTTCTACAGCAGGTTTTTTGTTTTACTATCAATTATAGATGAAAATTTGTAGTATTAACATTTTCTTAAACAAACGAGCACACCCCATTCAAATAAATAATGTTGCTGAAATTTATTTTGTACATCTAATGTTCTGGCCTCTAAACAAGTATTTCAACTAATTTTGTGAATTGAATACAGATTATATTAAAAAATCCATGTATATGTTTCACAAATTTTCCAAAATACCAAATAATCGTATTTTCTTGAAATTCATTTTTCAAATTAGGTATCGATTGGTGTACCCTCACGCATACAATGAATATACTCGAAATGAACTACAATAAACCTCTTTTCTTCGTCACAATTTCCAACATATCTCCGTGGTATTTATAATTTATTATTCATGAAAAGATATCATTTCATAAAAATAGGTACATATTGATTTACTGTCCCTTGATGTTTGTAATTTTTATTATTTTACCATTATTTCTTTCAAAAAAGTGTTTTATTAAATGATTAATTTACCTATATTATTACCTACATTAAGTGTAAAAAATGAGTTGTGTGTTTTAATTAAAATTACCTCCACGGTGAAAGTATTTAATATAATCACGTGTAACCGTTCAAAAGTCCTTTCAAGTGTTTATTGAACCATTTTTCTTCAATGAGTTACTACACCTTTACGAAGTGAATAACTTAAATTCAAAGTTAACTGTTTTTTCATCTGGTTTTATGAAAGTAGTTTAATATAAGAATAAACAGTTTGATGAAATTTGGTATAATAAGGGTTCAAGATTGAAACCGGGAATAGGACAAATGTTAGTCTTTTTAAGTATTTTTTTAAAACTCTTAAGATGGTAAAATAGGAAATATATTTTGAAATATATATATTATATATATATATATATATATATATATATATATATTTAAATATATTTGAAAAAAATATATATATATATAATGTTTTTAAATATATATATATATATATATATATATATATATATATATATATATATATATAGTGTGTAAACGCGAATTGAAAATACTCAATATCTTTGCGTACAGTCACGCAGCTCCTTTTTAGTTGGTCGTTATACTTAGTGTGCATTCGTTTTGGACGCTCACAAGCTTTGAGCGCTCACGCTTATAATACACAAATTATTTGATTTGTCAACGATTTAAATTTTTAAGTACTTTAATAAATATGACAAAAGTTTGGTTAGCTAACGCTCACGTAGCATTCGTTTTGATAAATAGTAAGATTTACGCTCACGCTTTTGCTGCCCTACCTAGAGGTAGATTGTAAAGGCTGCCCTGGACGGGATACACTTCAACCATAAGGTCCATTGTGATGCCTTAGGATGTGAGGATGTGAGTGGAAGGAATTTATGAGTAGACTAGGAATTGGTACGATATGCGACTGCAGCCGACTATTATAGGAACTATGCCGATATTCATCTGGAGTTCGTGGAGGAAACTGCAGAAAACCTTCTCAAGCATAGCCGGTTACTTCGTTCTTGTCCATACCCAGTTTCCAAGTACTGCATACTGCACAGACATAACGCCTTAGACCGCTCGGCTACTTGGACTGGTTTCCCTACCCTCTGTGGAATAAGCGTCTGTGAGCGCGAGATCCACCTCATGAATTCAGCCGCAAACGTGATTTTTTGACACTCACAGCGTCAAGTCGAACGCTAAAAATGAAGATTGATCGCGCTGAAATCGTATGAGCGTCCAAGACGAATACACCCCCAAAATTTGAATAAAAAAATATAAGAAATAATTTTTTGTTTCATACACATAATTTCAAATAATGTAACTGAAGGATACACCATGACATCTCGCTTACAGAACCAGTACCAAGAGGTCGTGGGGTCGATGTCCATGCTGTTTATGACTTTTCATATCAATCTACCAATGTTCAGACATATTTATATGTTAAATTTCATATTGTACATAATATATATAATGGCAACTTGAAAATGCTCAGGTATCAGCTGGATATATTATATTGTGCAGTACGCAGTACTTGGAAACTGGGAGGTTATGCGTTCGAATCCCGACATCGGCAGTTTGTCAATTATAAAAAAATAAATAAAAAAGGGGCGGTTAATTGACTAAACTGTCGGCGTATGGACAAGAACGAAGTAAGATGAATCGGAATAGTTCCTACCAATCCTACCAATTCCTAGTCTACTCACAAACTGCTTCTACTCCACTCACATTCTCACATCCTAAGGCATCACAATGGACCTTATGGTCGAAGTGAAGCCCGTCCAGGGCAGCCTTTACAATCTACCTCTCTCTCTCTGGATATATTAGTTTAGATTACCTCAAACAAAGAATTGACGTCAATGAGATGAACATTTTTGAAATGGAAGAACAATCCAAAATTTTGATCATGTCCCAAAGCTGGAATTTGTAGTAATGACATTTTTTGGTTGGTAAAACTCTTCCATCATGCCAAGTCAATAGTTTAGAGGTTAAATTTTCTTTACTGTTCTAACCATTAAGGTAATATATTATATACTATGATTTATTCACTATATACATTGAGGAAAAAGTCATGATCATGAATCACGATAAATTTTCTGAACAGACATTCTTTTCAAGAATAATGTTAAGATGGTTTTGGCTCAACATGTTGTTTAAAAGATATTACACACCATACAAACAGGTGTTGAAAACTTCCTCTCTTGAATGATTATTTATATAGGATTTAAAACGGAAAAACTTTTCAAAATGTACTTTCTGAACAAATAAAGCAACAAAAAGTTACAACATACAAGAAAATAAATAAATAACCATGAAAAAACACAGTGATTGATTTAAAATATTGTTCTTGGCCTTTATAAAGGATGTTCCAGCATACCACCACTTTTCGAAAGATTTTGCTCATTTTTATTTCACGGGCTAAAAATTACGTTTTCTAATAAATCCCAAAGTTTCAGAATTTTTGACCGTTTAGAACGCGAGATAATTAATATCAAAGTTATCATTCTCTCTCACTCTTTCTCATTAGAAGCATGTAAAACTTCATGCCCGCCCAACTATTATCTGTTGTGTTAGAAAAAATACTCGGCAGAATTTAAATAAAATCTACGAGAGTATTTCTTAATATTTCTCATATAAATTTAAAAAAAAACCGTGTGTTACCGTTTCGTTTTCGAAATATAATAATATAAAATATAATTTTTCCCAATTATAACAAATTCCGTTTATGGTAAATAGTGGTCCGACAACGTTGTGCGCCAATCTCTCTCAAGTTGCATCAAGTAAAGAGTGGGAATTGTTACTGTTGACATAAGCAATAATAATATATAGGTATATGCACAGAGCAACGTTGCCAGATTACCGTACTGGAAATATTTGATAGTATGTGTAAGTGTCTATGTGCCGATAATATGTGTAATATGTGTACACAGTGCTGGAGCGTCCTTAATGCAACAAAACAAATTATTATTATTATTAAGAGTATTGTGGAATTCCCATTTTGTTCACGAAATTATTCATTTACGCCCTCGTTTATTTGTATTTAAAATTTCAGATTTGTACGACACTTGCGATCGGAATTAAATGTAGTTAGCGGCATCAGAATTAAATGTAGTATTCAGGAATGGATTTTCTAAAACTATAAAATAAATAAAGTAAAACAAGAGAAAATAATAACTGACTGAATTGATTACTTAAACCCTTTTTATATACTGAGTTTATTACCAGTGAATGAATTGTATAAAAATACGGCTTGAAGTGTATTTACAAATTTGCTTTATGCATATATGATATAATCATGGTTTTTTAATTTATGGTTGCCAAAATGCACTAATTTGGTCATTTTATATTTATTTTTTATTTTATTTATTTTGTATTTACAAATTTGCTTTATGCATATATGATATAATCATGGTTTTTTAATTTATGGTTGCCAAAATGCACTAATTTGGTCATTTTTTATTTTTTTCATTTTTACACCTACACCAAAAATTTTGAATCAATATTTTACCGTTACAAAATACCCGTATGCCGGCAGTACACACTCGATGAGGCAAGACGAGACATAACGAGCACAAGAGTGTAATCATAGTGCTCAGTCAGCGTTAATTAAAAATCGTTTTTTTTGACACGAGTCAAAGAAAGCGAGTGGTGAATACATTTGACACGAGCACGAAGGGCATTCTCGTCTACATTCGATTGAACTTTCAACCGCCATTTTTAAATATTCAATTATCAACCGTTTTAATTGTACTATCAACCGTTAATCTTAATAGTATAACACGAAAATAAATAAAAACTGTATAATTTTATGTATACTTTTTAGCGAATTTCCTGAAAGGAAATAGAGCTATTGGTCCCGTACCGAAGTCAAAATTTCGCAAAAATTTCTTCAAATGTCCATCGATCTTATCTAATAGGTGCCAAAATCACCATCTGTAAAATTTATATATATATATATATCTATGTATATATATATATGTCTGTAATCACTCTAGCGGTCACAGTTTTCATTTTACTACAATCGCTACAAAATAATAAAAGTTATAAAAAAAACACAAAGGCACTTGTGATATTTATAAACATTGGATATAGATTGAGTTTATTTATTGATCACGCAGCGTTACCACCTTAAAATTAAATCTTAAAGGCTTATAGGTGACAAATATCGGCTTATTATGTATGACATAATGATAGCGACGCGTAGTTTAAAATAAAAATACACTTTATAACGTGCTTTATTAACATATAAAATTTTTAGTTTGAAACAATTTTTCTATATTTTTACAATGGAAACAAATTATCTCACTATATACTTATATATAGTACATGGCCGCCAGCGTATAATGAATGCGTATACGATCTGTTGACTACATAACGTATATTATCTACGTGTTAGATATTACATTTTGTTGATGCTAACTGGTTCACGTAACAGCATCCGGCATACATGTTGAAGTATATATACATCCTAAAGTCATTCAATAATACAATATCGAATGCCATATCAATCGATTAATGGTGTTGTTTAACTGATCTTTTCTTTCTGGAAAAGCTGCATATTAACAATTCAATAGGTGAACTCAAAAACACACCTGGTGTAAAAGTCCATTATCGAGATGAATATTTTCGGACTAAAATGAATGTTTTTAGAATGTGTTTTGCTAGACTCGAGGACTTCCGAGGTTGAGTAACTCTAGACTGTCGTATACCTATTGCTAAAGTTCAACATTTTTTTAAGTTTAAAATATAAAAAACCGAGCTAGGCTTGTAGAGAAGGGGTATGTAAATAGTTTCAAGGAGACAATTTTTACAATGTATATAGAGTGTCATCTGTAATTTGCAACTTGCCGCCGGTCATTTTGATACCAAACTTTGACCTTATATAAGTGGTTTTGTTGTATTCTCAATAATAAAAATGTTCCATGTGCAAATAAGTTATTCCATAGTCGTGTGGCAGTTGTGAAAAAGTTCCAGGTATCGATTGTCACATGTAACCATTAACCCTCTTTATCATTTTGTCGCGGTATCTTGACTCTCTTTAGCCTTCAAAAGGAGCGCTGTAGAACCTACAACAGATTGCGATATTCGACACAAAAAGAAAACTCAAAATATTAGTAAAATTTTACTAAATTTATGGTAAATTGGACAACACGCACTTTAAAACAAATTAAATAAAACAAAACCTTATATATTCAAACCTGAATTTATTTGATTTGAAAAAGAATTTTAAATTAATTTTTTATTCCACAATTTTAATTGAATCTCTATCTCTTTTTTTATACAACAATGCACAACTGACTTTACTTGAACAAATTTTAAACTGTGATCTTACTTGATCTAATATCAACTTATTTTAAGCCAGCAACTGCCGCTCCTTAAATATCCATCAAAGATCTTTCTAGAAATATGATTGTTGACACTTTAGAAAATATTGTTTTTGAAACCATATTTTTGTTTAGATTCCTGTAAAAAAAATAAGTTTCTCAACAACCATGAACGCATTCAGAGGGATCGATAATTAATATACCTTATTAAAAATTATATTGGTTCGTCTGGGGTACGAACAAACACAACATCCTTCTTGTGATTATTTAGTGCTCGTCGCCACTTGCTTATTCAACATTTATATACAATTTATAGTACAACATAGTAATTGTTTATGTAGGTACCAACTTATTTTCTAGGGCTATATATATATACGCATACATGCGCTGTGGATGTATTTAACATACAGATGTACTATACGCACTGAACCTATCTATATAGAAAACCAAATAATAGATTCCTAATATATGAATTGATATTATTAGAAAAAACTAAAAAATTATTATTAGTATAAAAATATATTTGACGTAATGCTCATTTCAAGACTATATTAACAATATATTTTATTTAGAACGTAGCTAATGGCAACCCCAACTTTATGTACCTATTCTAGTGACCTATGCTGGCACATTCAACATTCATTTTTCTCGTTACACACAACTCTATTTAAATGTACTGTTTACAACAGGTGTTTTTGCAAATACGTTAAAAACAATTTTATAAACAAAAACTATTCACATTTCAAATATCAAAAGTTTCAACAGAACGTTCATAGTAAAATGTTTTAAGTATTGTGGTAGTTTTGCTCTCTGAAAAACAGAGCCTACGAAATAAACAAAATTTCATTTAAATATTTACATAGTTATTTAAACTATAGGGGAATATAAGATTCGTTGAATGGACCATAGCTACATATTCTTTGCGAAAAATCCCGAAGAATCGATTTCCACCACCCATATCTGGATAACTGTCCATTTTCCGGCCGTGTGACCATGAGAACTCTCTATCAGTATCTGAAAAGGAATAACATATATCGATTCTAACGTATTTCACCGAGGGCGACTTCCCATAAGAAATGTGCGGGCTGCTTATTATATTATTATTACATACAGGTTGTTTAGTTTACATCTTCGTATAGCAGATATCCCACGAGTATGAGAGAGTACCTATGTATACATTAAGCGATGCGTATGAGAAGAAGGTCTTATAGGTTTGTTTTCTTAAAGTGAAACTGTTGTGTGCTGAACAACAGAACAAATTATAATAACTGATCTGTTCACTTAAAAAAACCCCACTCTCCAAGCATAACACATACAACAGTTTAACGCCTACAACACACAACTGTTTAACTTTAAGTAAGAAAACAAACCTATAAGACCTCCTTCTCATACACATTGCTTAATGTATACATATGTACTCTCTCATACTCGTGGGAGATCTGTTATGCGAAGATGTAAACTAAACAACCGGTATATTATTTACTTACGTCTCAGCAAGACATTTACCAATCAACCAACTGTTATATTTCTTAGTGTATACTGTATACATTACATATTTTCTTATTCACATAAAAAACATTATTTTCAGATGAATGTATGATAAATCATACACATCTTGAATGAGTCTACGGCATCTGGTCTTTCGGAACAGTGCTTTATTAACTAAGTTACCCAGATGCTATCCACTATCTGAATGATTATCTACTATTGATATTCTTGATTATCCACATACAGCTTGTATATTAAAATACATCCAATCTTGAAATCGCGTGTAGAGTATCTATCGCTGTCTAAATACAGTGTACTATGATATGGTGTCTTTGTTACATATACGACACGAAGATCATCAACACAACACGACGGACGATGTATACATGCACGAGTAAGATGCAACTATATATAAATGATTGTAGTTAGAAAGTGATAAGTATATATAGTTATCATACTATAATTATATGTTATACAATACTGATTTTAATGCAGTTTAAGTGTAATAAAGTGACCATACCATAGTACACTGCATTTAGACAGCGATAGATACACTATACATTGTTTCTAGATTTGGTGTATTTTAAAATACAAGCTGTATATACATTTGTTTTTGTAAATTTTTTGTTTATCCATCCATTGTATGTATGATGTTTTTCAATAATGTTGTACTAACGGAGGTGATTGGCATTTAATTGATTTACCTTTTGTATTAACCTTTTGTACTAACGTCATCTCCCTTAGTAACATAACCAAAAAGCAACAGCGGATTGATAGACATAAAATTTTTAAAAACAATTAAATATACACTAAAATAGATTAAATTTTTTCATATAATTTTCTGACTAAGTGAGGAACCACAAATGCGTCCCATACGTCGCATATTCGAGACTTCATAGTTAGATTCGACAGTATTCAACTGTGGGATGAATTATGCGGATTTTTGTATTGGGCAGTATAGCAACTAAAAAGAATATTCAATTATATATGTATTTATTATATAATTATATAAGTATATATATTTTAACTACTTTTATTCAGCTTTTCAATTTTCTATTGTAGTACATATAGGTATAAAAGAATAGATACATTAGAAATACGTCCTTGAGATAAATTATCTCAAGAACGAAATTATGGAATAAGAGTTATAAGCTGTTTTTAGCGTTTATAAGCGAAATTTTTTTAAATGTCTGATTCTTTTTTACTTCGTAGAACCAAAAATGATTTAGATTTTAATGATCGTAAACTCTAGAAAAAATTGAGTTTTTACTTACAAACAATCTTTACTAAATTTAATGGATGTATTCGTTTTGTGCGCTTACACGCTTTCAGCGCTTAAGTTTTTAACGCAATTTATTGACGTTTGTGATCGCTTTCTCTACTCTAGAAAATGCCGTTTGTTTTGGCATTATAAGTATACGTGTAAGCTTCATTTGACATCAATATTTAATATGGCGGATCAAAACAGTTTATCTGTTTTCCAAACAATATATTTTTGTTTGAGTGACTTCAAAAGCCTCTTAAACCAATTCAGAATGCCCTAAACTGACAATTTGAAAAAATATGTCGGCAATGTCGGTTATTTTCTAATAAGATTTTGTATGTAATGTGGGGTTTTTTTTTAATTCAGAAAAAAAAATTATAATAAATATTCAAAAAATACAAAAATTCAATGAAATACACAAAGAAACCTTCGGTTCACATGACAGATAACGAACCAAACGCTTATACAGTGATCGTTTTGGAGTTCTGGAAGTTAGTGCGGTCTATCTTGGAACTCAACCAATAGTGCAGTTTGTCAGTATACAGAGCGTCAGATGAACACTAAAAACAACGCTTGATGGCGCTAAAAGCGTGTAAGCCCCCAAAACGAATACATTTAATGTATCAATAAATTACAACCGTTATTTCAATTCGAAAATAATGCAAATCTAATTGATCATTTTCTAAGTTGACATTCTAAATTGAAATAAAATTTTAATAAAATAATTTTATAGTTAATTTTTAGTCGTATAGTTTCTGTGGAAATGATAAAATCAACAAAAAATTTAACCCAATCCAAAAAAAAGAAGGAGATTCTATGTTCGACTGTATGTATTTTTTTTGTAATGTTCACCCCCCTTCAAGATTATTTTTTTAGACAAAAGATAGCCTATGTCCTTTCCTAGGATATAATCTATCTCCTTGTTTAGTCGTGAAGAAGTAGCAAACAAAGTTACTTTCACATTTATATAGTAGTATGGATTAAAAATACGTGAATATTTTTGTATGGTTTTTTCTTTGTTTGTTATTTATTTATTTAAACATACAAAGGGGATGTTGAGTAAAATGCTTGTTATACAATATTATACAATAAGATTTAAAGAAGAACATAGAAGATTGAAATCCAAATTTTCTAAAAAATTGTATTACATACCTGAGATTTTGTAACGAACTTAAGTGGGTTGGTTTCAAAAACCAAGGACCTAGACTCTTTACAAACAATTATAAAATGAGGTTACAATTTCGTATTGCGACATGGAATTTTAGATAATTCAGCATACTTTTTGTTGAATAAAATACGGTTAAAAATTATATTTTTACCGATTTTTGATACAAAATTATTTTAAAATGCCTAAAAATAAATAAAATGTGTATTGAATTTTATTTCTTAGGAAAGACAAACGTATGTAACATTATGCAATGTCTCTCAATGGGTGGTTTCCACCGTATAGAATGGTCGAAAGTAAAAGCTAACTTCCTAACATACACATATACGCCCTCATGTAGAGATGAAGCTAGCGACATTTTTATGTGTATTATTTTACTAAGGATAAATTTAAAATTGTGTATTTTACCTGTAGAAGACGAAAATACTATGCTGCTAACCATGCAGTGGAGCCGCATAATTTTTTCAGGTGCTTCTTCGAGTGTCTTATCGAAATATGATATGTCAAGTAATTGTATATTTTACAAATACTCGCTTGTATACCAAAATATCTGTTATCAAAAATAAACTGTATGACAACGAAATCGTCAACTGTATAAAAAAAAAGTATTCCAAAAGCTATTGCATAAGTAAATTTATCAGCAAAGAATAAATTAATTTCAAAATGTTTTAAAACAAAAATGAAACTCAAAATGTATGGATATCGTTGGTTATAATACATAGAAAAATCCTAAATAAAAATAAGTCTAAATAAAAGGAGAATATGTTTGTTGTTTGTCCGAATTGTTTGGAGAAGACTATAGGAGACAGCGCAATAATAACCAGAAAAGACCCTAGAATAATTTTCCTTATGACCCGAAAACAGAAGTCCAAAATTCCAAACAGTTCAAAAGTTATAGCCGTTTTCTGACCGTTACAAGGTTAAAGGTCTCTAATAATAATAAATCAAAAGAGTTTCTATAGAAATACCCACGTTAACAAAATTTTGGAAATAAATTTTTGTAAACTAGCTATCCCCCGCGACTTCGTACGCATTTATATGAAAGCTAAATATATATGTATTGAAAATAATAATCACACTATATGATATATGTATACAACATATTTTTTCTTGCGACGTTACAAATTAAAATAAATAAAATAAAATAAATTAAATAAATTTAAAAAAATAAAAATAAATTATTTAAAAAAAATTCTCCCTCCAGCCGGATTTGAACCAGCGACCTAAGTATATCTATATCTATTCAATATATTTTTTCTTCCGACTTACATTACAAATATCAATATTTAAGGCTAACTAGGAATTTTAACGTAATGTTAGATAGCCTATAGCCTTCCTCATGAATGTGGCTATCTAACGCAAAAAGAGTTTTTCAAATCGGACTGTCAGTTCCAGAGATAAGCGTGTTCAAACAAACAAAAAACTCTTAAAAACTCGCTTTAAATTCAGCTTTATTATATTAGTATTTCAAATATAGTTATAAATTTAAAAAAGATAAACCTTCTTATATTGCATGAATTTCCTACGAATCTCGAGGCCCGGGTAATATCGTATATTTAAGCTAATTTCTTATTAGAAATTATTATAAACTATATGTGCTTTGCAATTCAACTTGCTTCACGATACCTCTTTTTCTAAAAGAGAAGAATGCATCCAATTGAAATTCTGCTCGACTTGATGTTTTGCGTTACCAATTGTTTAGTCAGAAACCTTCTCGAGTGCGCGCACAAAAATAACCAAAGTTTCATCACAAACGGATGAATGGTATATAACCGCATACAAGACGAAAAAAAAAACAAATATTCATTTTCATTACCATTGTTAGATTACCATTGAATTCATTGATTGTTAAAACAACCTAAATATTCTCTGAGTTGATGTCTGATTTGAATGTATCTGCATGATGGATAGTACGGATGTTTAATTGTAAATATTAAAATCATTTTAAACACGCAATTATAAATGATTTAACGAATAAAATTGAATTAGTATTTTGTATTATATATATATATATATATATATTGTTGTAATGAAAATTATTAAGAATAATTTTTTTTGATCCAACACACATTTTAATTATGAAAGTAAAATATTACGAAAAATATTTTAGATAACAATATTTTTCTCCTTGCAAAAAGAAGGAGTTTTTTTTTGAAAGTACAAAAAGAAAATAATATAGCTCGATTTATTTTTTTTTCTTAAACAAAGTTTTTTTTTTAAGTCGAAAAATGATAATAAGATTAATAGATACTTTTGATTTAAAGTTTTTCTATTTAGAAAGAAAAAAATCAAAAATTGAAAAAAATTATTGCATATAATTTAATTTAAGAGAATCAAAAGTTATACAAATTGAATGTTTTACAAAATAACATAAATAGATCACAAATAAATAATTTTGTAAAAACAAGATAATTTTTGTAAACAAAAGTAAGCTAGCTTACAGTTATGAATGTATCATACAATTTGTGTATAGATTTTAAATTGACACTGGCCCGGTGTATTAAGTCTCTGCTTAAATATCAACCAAGCGGGGTATGACTATGGGTCAAACCCAAGGAGAGGTATAATTTTTAATTAATTTTATAAATAATCTGAACACTCCGACTACGTCCATGGGTGTTGATATACTAAAATATTCTAGAAGCCTCCATGCAAAAATATATTGTCAAAAACAAAATATTTATTCAAAAAAAAACAATAATATTCTAGAACGACCCATGGTGGGTATATAAACCGTGACCAGTGTCGATTCAAATCAGTTTTTAAATCAGCCATTGTGCGATTCGTTCAGAGTTTGAAATCGATCATTGTGCGATTAGTATAAAAGTTTAATATCAAGTATTGTCTAATTAGTTCAAAGTTTAATATCGATTGTTGTTCAATCCAGATCAAAGTATAAGTTGGAATTTGTACAAGTAATTCGAAATTTAACATTGTGTGAAAAAGAATTAAAATAATTGTTGAAAAAGAAATTGGATAATCATTTTTTTTTTAAAGCAATAAAATCAGGTTTTTTTTTTGTTTCGTAAAAACTTGTGTTTAATTTAATTTTTTTTTTCTTTTCTTTAAACAAAAACGTGCGTGTTGTTCCAATTACAAAATATTTAGTAATATCGTTTACTAATATATTTTTTTTTGTTTTGTCGAGTATCGGAATCATTGCAGGTTCGGGCAGCGCTCCTTTGAGGATAAAGAGAGCCAGGATACCGCGACAAGTGGCGACCGTGACAGGACCAGGAGACGTACGGAAGAAGAAAAGAATTACAATGGCAAGCCGCAGCATTCCCATGCCACGTCTGTGTGAGATGATGGAGGCCGAAGGGCTGGACAGCACTGGCTCAAGAGAGGTCTTACAGGCAAGATGGGAGGAGCACCAATCTAGGCAACAAGGAACACCAACTTCAAGGACTCAAGGAACAGCCAACCCTACATCAGAACTACGTAGAAGTGTGGTTTCCGATCCGGAGGAGCCAGCTGCAGCAAGCATGGAGAAGATGCTCGCAGCATTGATGACAAAGCTCAACAACATGGACAAGACAATGGTCGACCAACTTCAAGGATCTGAAGCAAGGATGGATGAGCGACTTGGAAATCGGCTTCAAGAGTCTGAAGAAAGAGTGGACGAACGAATGAGTAGTCGATTTCAAGAGTCCGAAGAGAGGATGGGCAACAGACTTCAAGGATCGAATGAACAAATGGGCAACCAACTAGAAGAAAGAATACAAACCATACAATACGAATTGGGAGAGCGAATGGTGGATCTGAGGGACGCGTGCATACAGCGGATCGACCAAATAACCACGGATGTCGAAACTGTGAAAACCGACGTCGTTAACATTAAAGCCGATGTCATTGAGAATCGCACGCAAATCAAAGGCTTGGAGGAGAAGATGCACGATCAATACAACAAAGTCGTGGATGACATTATACGGATCGAGCAGAATCAAACACAGCAACTGCGAGACATGCGTATTGATCCACAAGAAGTGAATACAGTCATTCGCTCCGCCGCATTGGACACAACGACGCTTCTGTCCATCATGCCGGAGTTCAGTGGTAGACCGGCCGAAGATCCAGTAGTTTTTTTGAACAGAGCAACGGCATTACTACGACAAACGCATCTGCCCGTAGATTGTTGGATTGAGATGGTCACAAAAAAATTAACAGGACCAGCCAGAGATTGGGCATTGATGAATCGTGGGTTGGGCTACACCTTCGATGAGTGGAAATGGCAACTGGAGAGTTTCTTCAACAGTATAGGAAGGAAAGCCAAAGCCGAACTGGAATTGATGACCGTTTCCCAACCCACAGGAATGAAGACAGAAGCGTTCGTCAACATGAAGGTGCAGCTGTTCAGAAGAGTGCACGCCGACAGGAACATTGATGACGTGGTGCCCATAATATTGAATTTACTACGCGACAATGTACGACCGCTGGTGAAGATTTCGAATCCAAAGTCATTAGATGAGCTACGTATAACCGTTAGAACATTGGATGAAGAGCCAGCGAGGAATCGGCAAGAACCACCAGCAAGAGCACCACCACCACCACGTCCAATTAGTCCAGGTACGTGCTTCGCATGCCACCAAGCGGGGCACATAAGCCGAAACCCCAAGCCGTCGGGAAACTAATTCCAGGATCAATGAAGGAGGAAATTGGTTCTGGGGTACACATTAACCTCCACAAAAACGCACAACATCGGCGTGAACACCAACAATTACCGGTTCATTTGACAACAATGGAGACCAAGAACTCACACCAGAATAGGCCAATTGTGGAAGTTGATGTGCGTGGAAGATCAATATTGGCACTGATCGATAGTCAAGCATCACACAATTTTATCAGCGAAGAATTGGCAAGAAGTATTGGAAAATGGCACCCTGTCAGAGATAGTGCAGGGAGTGGAGCCACAAGCAATAATACTTTCAGAATTCTTGGAAAAATGTGCATGGATGTGATGATATCAAGAATGAAGTTCAATGTTGAAGTAATGGTTGTACCTGGCCTACGGAACCACTTAATACTTGGTCATGAATTTTTAACAAAAAATGGTGTGAGCATCGATTACCGGAGTGGAATAATTTACTTGGGGTGTGATAAGAGAGTCCGCATTGCATGGAGAAAACCAGATGGAGCCCATAGAGAAGTGGCAACAATTAACAACGCATTGGGCGAGTTACAAATTAAACTCCTTGAGAACCAAGAGCAGTTAAAAGATGTCATTCGGCGACATCCCAGCGTTTTCGGCAGAGTTGGAAGGACAAAAACGATCACACACAAGATTGAGATCACGAAGAATTCCCCCATCAAATTACGACCATACCCGTACAACAATGAGAAGCAACGGGTATTAGAAGAAATGATTGAAGAGATGGAAGGCGATGGCATTATAGAACCATCCACATCGCCTTGGGCCGCACCCGTCGTATTGCCGAAGAAGAAAGATGGTACTTTTCGATTGTGCGTCGACTACAGAAAATTGAACGATATCACAAAGAGCAATGCGTTTCCGATTCCAGATCTGCAAGAGATGTTGAGAAAAGTCAATGGAGCAAAAATATTTTCTACATTGGATCTTCAGACTGGTTATTGGCAAATTGAGATGGAGCCACAATCGAAAGAATACACAGCATTTACCACCCCAAGAGGTCTCTATCAATTTCGCGTCATGCCGTTTGGATTGAAGAATGCGCCAGCTACGTTCCAGAGTTTAATGAACGAAGTACTATCTGGATACATCGAAGATTTCTGTCAAGTTTACCTGGATGACATATTAATCTACAGTCGATCAGTCAAGGAACATTTACATCACCTGGATCTTGTACTTGAAAGACTAGAACAACATGGATTAACTTGTAAACCAAGCAAATGTGTCATTGGCAGCAACAAAGTCAAATACCTGGGACATATTTTGAGCGAAGACGGCATTGACAGAGAGGAAGAGAAGAATGAAGCTATCAGTAATCACCCTGTACCAAGAACACGAAGACAACTACGACAATTTTTGGGATTATGTGGTTGGTACAGGAGCTTCGTGAAGAACTACGAAGATATAGCTGCACCTCTAAGCGAAATGCTCAAGAAGAACATAAAGTGGCGCTGGCTAACATTGCATCAGAAGGCGTTCGAAAATTTGAAATCATCGATTGTGAATGCACCGAAACTAGCTCATCCAGACTTTAAGAAGACGTTTTGTTTAAACACGGATGCTAGTGACGTCGGACTGGGTGCAATATTGTTCCAAATGGAAGATGATGGCAAGACAAGACGAATAATAAACTACGCCAGCAAGAAACTTGGACCCACAGAAAGAAAATACGCCACAACAGAAAAGGAATGTCTCTCGATAATCTGGGCATTGAGGAAGTTTCGAGGATATCTTGAAGGAAGACATTTTAAATTATACACGGATCATGCAGCGCTCCAATGGCTGAACAAAACCAAGGATAGTCGAGCCAAATTGACAAGATGGGCATTGACATTGGGAGCCTATGATTTTGAGATAATTCACGTCCCCGGAAAAGATAATCAAGCCGCCGACTCCTTGTCCAGACAACCACAGGGCAAGGCTTAAGACGAAGAAGTGGAGGACATTCCAGAGTGGGTGATTGAAAAGAGGGCAAAAACACCGATAACTCTCAACGTAATTGAAGTGGAAACACCCACACTCGACGATATTAGACGATGGCAGGATGAAGATCGTGATGTGACTGCCATCAGAAGATACATCGTAGATAGTAATAGTCCACTGAGAAGCAATCTACGTCGACGAGTGGACAGAACAAGAGCTAATTACACCGTAGCTGACGGGATCCTCTGGTACCATAGTCAACAGATGGTACAAGAAGTGCCAGTGGTTCCCGAAGAACGCCGACTTGGTTTTCTGAGAAGATATCACGATAGTGATGAAGCAGCACACCCTGGATGGAGAGAAACGTATCGTCAGATCCGTAACCGCGTGTATTGGTATGGGATGCAAGATGACATACGCAGATATGTGAAAGGGTGTGATACGTGTGCTAGAGTGAAGCCACTGAACAAGAAACCAAGTTCTGCAATGAGAAGTCGAAGACCTACTTCACCATGGGAGGTAGTCAGCATCGACTTGATGGGTCCATACCCACGCACATCACGTGGAAAAACAAATATATTGGTTGTGACTGATCTTTTCACTAGATGGATCGAAGCATTTCCATTGGGGGCCACGTCGACCTCGAAGATAGCCCAAGTATTGAAAGACGAAGTATTTAGTCGTTATGGATATCCAAGAGCAGTACTAAGTGATAATGGTCCCCAGTTCAGATCAAAAGAATGGAAAGCAGTGAACAAAGATTGGAAAACAGAGATATGGACAACACCAATATATCATCCAAGAGCCAACCCCACGGAAAGACAGAACCAGGAGTTGAAGAAGTTGTTACGATTACATTTGTTGGATCAAGAACATAAAACCTGGGATCAACAACTGCACAAATCATTATTTGCAATACGCAACAGAGCAAACCGAACAACTGGTTTTTCGCCCGCCAAATTGTTACTGGGGGCTGAGATGAAGAAGCCTGGGGATTGGCAAATACAAACAGCTGAAGAGCCTCAAGATATTGAAGATTGGGCCAACGAGAGAAGCCAAGGACGTCAACAGAATGTTGAGATAGCTCGGCAAACAATATTGGCCAATGCCGAAGTAAATGACCAAGTGGAAACGGGACTCAGTTATCAACCAGGAGAGTCCGTCTGGATGCGCAATCAAGTGCTCAGCAGTAAGGTGGAGGGTGTCCATAGTGGATTGGCACCAAAATGGAAAGGGCCTTACAGAGTGCTGAGGAGTTTACCAGCTGGAATATATGTTGTGGATACAGTGCCTCCCACGAAAATACATGGAGGTCTCTTGAAGCCGGCCAGTGCAAGGACCGCCGCCAATGGGAATCTGGGAAGATTGAGTGTGGGGAACGAGGTGTTCGGCCAACTACTTCCAGATCGATTGGGGGGTCAAAGGCATGGAGGTGATGGAAGACGACGGGATGTACCAAGTGTGGACGAGCCAGAGGCCAGAGCATTAGAGCCAGGGTACAACTTGCGGCCCAGACGACCGGCAATCAACAACAGGCGCCGTTGAAGAGTAGAACTAATAAGAATAAGAAGAGAACTAATGTGTACGTACACTTTTAAGTTATGCTAGCTAGCTAAATGTACTAGTACAATTCAAATAGTTCATAAGTCAAAAATTGGTCGACCAAACATAATAAGCAAATTAGAAAATGTGTGTTGGAATCTAGAGGGGGAGATTTTGTTGTAATGAAAATTATTAAGAATAATTTTTTTTGATCCAACACACATTTTAATTATGAAAGTAAAATATTACGAAAAATATTTTAGATAACAATATTTTTCTCCTTGCAAAAAGAAGGAGTTTTTTTTTGAAAGTACAAAAAGAAAATAATATAGCTCGATTTATTTTTTTAAGTCGAAAAATGATAATATGATTAATAGATACTTTTGATTTAAAGTTTTTCTATTTAGAAAGAAAAAAATCAAAAATTGAAAAAAATTATTGCATATAATTTAATTTAAGAGAATCAAAAGTTATACAAATTGAATGTTTTACAAAATAACATAAATAGATCACAAATAAATAATTTTGTAAAAACAAGATAATTTTTGTAAACAAAAGTAAGCTAGCTTACAGTTATGAATGTATCATACAATTTGTGTATAGATTTTAAATTGACACTGGCCCGGTGCATTAAGTCTCTGCTTAAATATCAACCAAGCGGGGTATGACTATGGGTCAAACCCAAGGAGAGGTATAATTTTTAATTAATTTTATAAATAATCTGAACACTCCGACTACGTCCATGGGTGTTGATATACTAAAATATTCTAGAAGCCTCCATGCAAAAATATATTGTCAAAAACAAAATATTTATTCAAAAAAAAACAATAATATTCTAGAACGACCCATGGTGGGTATATAAACCGTGACCAGTGTCGATTCAAATCAGTTTTTAAATCAGCCATTGTGCGATTCGTTCAGAGTTTGAAATCGATCATTGTGCGATTAGTATAAAAGTTTAATATCAAGTATTGTCTAATTAGTTCAAAGTTTAATATCGATTGTTGTTCAATCCAGATCAAAGTATAAGTTGGAATTTGTACAAGTAATTCGAAATTTAACATTGTGTGAAAAAGAATTAAAATAATTGTTGAAAAAGAAATTGGATAATCATTTTTTTTTTAAAGCAATAAAATCAGGTTTTTTTTTTGTTTCGTAAAAACTTGTGTTTAATTTAATTTTTTTTTTCTTTTCTTTAAGCAAAAACGTGCGTGTTGTTCCAATTACAAAATATTTAGTAATATCGTTTACTAATATATTTTTTTTTGTTTTGTCGAGTATCGGAATCATTGCAGGTTCGGGCAGCGCTCCTTTGAGGATAAAGAGAGCCAGGATACCGCGACAATATATATATATATATATATATATATATATATATATATATATATATATATATATATATATATATATATATATATATATATTATTTTTAAGATAAGACTTAAACCAAAAATCCATTAAAGATATATTTTAAATTCAATATTTATAATTTATATTTATAATTAATTTATATTTTGAATTATGATAATCTGTTGCATGTAAAAATTGATTAGTTGAAATAAATTCGAGTATCAAGGACAACTTTTCAGCAATATAACTGGTGCTCTCGCAAGTATCGGGCAAAAGTTGGGGAATGGTCGTGGGCTTGAGGAATTTAATGTTTTTGAAAAGTCTACCGGATAGTTGATCTTGAAATCACTCTCTCAGTCACTCCCAAGTCAATCCCATTAAGGTGAATGCCGATAATAACCGTAGTAAAAGTAATTTAGGTCTTAAAATGACAGATTCGCATAAAAATTGTAATATTTTTAGCGAACTTTTTAAGAAAATAAAGTTGACCCTCCTAGTAGATGTCGAACAGGACCAACACTATAAATGCTGTAACACGCATTTCTCTTTACAACTAATGACCTAAATACTTCTTGCATTTCATAAAACTCCTCACTTTTTTGACTCTCTGTATAATTATTCATTTATAAACAACGATAAGTAGTATATATTTTAAGTGTGAAAAAAGAAATGGAAGTATAGTAAAAAACAGTTAGTACAAGAATAATCAAAATTGTCAGAAACTGATTCGGTTCAGATCTGTTCAATTTTATTGAACGGGAGTGTACATGTATACTTCAGACACATGAGAAAAATAGAAAAATCCTACACAAAAAAGGTCTCTTACACTTTTTCTTTTTGCCCAACAAATCAAACAATACTGGAGGTCAAAATTTGTAGAATCTATTTAAAAACTTTGTTTTCTTTTAAATTTTATAACTTATTAGTAAGCAGCATTAGAAAATGAATCATTTGTTTAATCGATAAGCGGAAGCGTATAAAAAATAATCGCAACCAATTTTGATTTTACCTATGATATCTATATACCTATGCGCGTGGAAAAGTGCATTACTAAAAAAAATTCAGTATTTTCTCGATTATTCCAGTTAGATGTTACATTTCTTGCTATGAAACACTTTGTGTATGTTTAGTTGCGTCGATTTCTCTTTGTAGAAAGAACATAGCATTCACGAAAATAAGAATATCAAAATCAATAATTCTATACCATGGAGGTAAAACATTGATACAAGTACTTCATATGTTTAATTTATTGTATAACGATGACATAATAGCACTTCAATGTTGCTTCACAACGAACAGCTGACATAGACATATATCGACATTAAGTAATTTCCTTAATTAAATGACAAAAGTATTATTATTTCATATATAATATCATTTAGGTAATTAATACTTCAGCTTATTTAAAGCTAACCTATATATAACAAGTGAAAATGACAATTAATTGAATTTATTGCTTAAATACTCGGTATATACTTAATTTATTAAACAAGTTTCAAACAAATTTGTTTATTTCTAAAAAAAGGAATATTTTTTCCCTTTTAATTATTGTTTATGTCTTTTGGTTTCAAAGATAGGCAGTTTTGGCCATTTTGCACAAATATGGACCGATTTTTCCCATTCACAAACTTGACCTTACTTTTTTGCTCTAGAACACACACACAAAATTTTCACGTTAACGTGTCCACAGACGGACGGGCAGACGAACGGCGGACAGGCGGACATGCTAAAATGGACTAATTAGATCATTTTATGAACACCTATAACAAACATGTTTTTCTACGATCAATGTTTTCAACGGTTAAAAAGTCGGAACTAACCTTTATATATCCTGGTTTACATTATATACCTGTTATAAAAATAGAGGTAAAAACTCAAGGACTATTACAATTGGTATACAAAAAAAAATCCGCAAGTAGGCTAATAGAATTTTCGGCACGGAGATTTACGTACGAGAGAGTAAGCGAATTTTCTAAAAAAATTTCTTTTATAAAATGAATTTACACCAGGATGACGATTTTAAAATTTCTTATTATCTAGAGTACGGTAGTGCGTAAGGCCGAGTTTAAGGATTGGGTATTACAATACGAAAGTGATTTCTGTAAAAATCAGAGTTACAGAAAATATGGACTGATAATAAGTTGTAGTAATTTATGTATTTTCTTCTTTACTCCTCAAAATTATTTACATCATACTTATATTAGAAGATATATTCAACATTTGTGTTTCCCCATCCCTCTAAGCCCCTCTATTCTGTTGACCGATTTTACTCATTAATGAATCTAGCCTATGGAATACAAAAAGTATTCGGCAAAAAAGGGAGTCGAATTGCCCTTCATAAGCCCAGAGCCTATTTTACAAATTCCAAGGACTGCATGTAAACAGGTGCTTCAGAGTATTGCTTCAGAGTGCAACCAAGAGGCTCTCTCTCGATGCACTGAACCTTAACAGGCTGCAACTGCGGAGGTTTACAGGATACATTACCGGGCATTATCCCCTGTGGAAGCATCCGCACACAATGGGACTCCATAACGAGTCAATTGTGTGAAGATTTTGTGGCGAGGAGGAAGAAACATCCAGCCACATTTTCTTTGACTGCGAACCTCTAGGTTACAACAGATACAGGATATTCGGTGCATCTTACCCCGAATATGTGAACATTCAGGAAGACCTGATAAGCAAGCTCCTGACTATTGCCAACCTATGAGACAAGCGAATCCCGTCGGACTCAAGTAGAAGGGACAGCACAATGGACCATAAGGTCGAAGTGCAAGACCTTAGATGTATCTATATATCTATGGCCAGATATACAAAAAGATACAATCGGTAAGGGGTTTTTGACGGTATAAAGTTCTAAGTGTAACCCAAGATGTGCATACTTTTATCGGTAGGACATTTCAACAAACTTTTCGAAATCGGTATACTGAAACATCACCAATAACTAAAAATAAGTTATTTCTAAAATTTCGTCAATGCGTTTCTATTGAAACTATAAACTTTATCAGAGATATGTCGGAAAACTTTGGAGCGGAGCGGTCAGAAAACGGCTTTAACTTTGGAACGGTATAGAATTTTGAATTTTTGGTTAGAAACCTTCGCGCGTGTCCCCACAACTACTCACCAAGCATTCATCGTAATCGGATGAATGATTTGGACAAGCATATATATATTTGATTGAAGTAAAATTAAAGAAGATGGATTTAAATCATTTTAAACAATAAATTACACTTAAAAACTATTTAAAAAAATTTAACATATTTCATTTTTATATTACTGGAGCCAATATTTTTCATCAAATAATATTTGAAAACCAAGCAATTATATCCAGATTATATTATCCATTGAGCGTCAATATTAACAAATTCGTCACGCAGGAGTTGTTTCAACTTAGTGAATTTCCTTCGAACAAGTTTCCTACAATTCATCACCTTATCCTACAATTCATCACCTTAAATTTAATTTTCAATCTTAAAGCGTCAATATTTCTGTAAATATTAGTGTAACAGAAAAAATGACATAAAGAGGCATAAAATTGCAATAAAACTTAGTTCCTACAACTTTACTACTTATACATTTTCCAATTTTTCGAATATTAAGGGAGAGATATCAAATTTTGTGTTTCCCCCTCCCTCTAAACCCCCTTTCCCCTTGTCCGATTTTACCATAATCGAACATGACCTTTTGAATACCAAAACCGCCACAAATACCAAATTTCATTCCAATCAGATTAAAATTGTGACCACTAGAGCGATTACAGACACATAGGTGATTTTCGACATCTACTAGGTAGGATCGATGGACAGATGAAATTAATGCAAAATTTTGAAGTCGGTACGAGATCACTAGCCGTATTTCGTTTCAGGAAATTCGCTAAAAATACATATTAATTTAATACCAAAAAATTAAAAATTAAAGAAATTTCTTAAAAATTGAGACGGCTCAATTCTAAACTATTGTTATCATTAACTATTTTGTATAGAAAATGTGCATTGCCACCAATGAATGAGTTTTCGAACCTGTGTATGTACCGCCGTCTATGAGCATCGTTTTAAAACTGATTTGTTCTATGTAATATCACTTATGAACAACTTGTTGATCGTGTGGTGAGAAAATTTCGCCAGACCGTTGCCAGGTAACAAACGGCCTAACCCGCCGCAATAAAAGTTTCACATCAAAAATCAATCTGTTATAGGTCCAGATAGGCGTTATGAAGTTATCCAAACACCACAAGGCAACTTAAGGATTTTAATACTCATACCTATTAGACTACCTACATTTACTACGGCCATTCAACTACGTTTATCTCTTACAATTTTCAACTAATCATAATTCGTATATTATTATTAAGGTTACGATGACTAGTAGAAAACTTAAATTTTCGACATTGGATTGTAGAAAGTTGAACGACTTCAAAGAAGTATAAAAATCAATGAACCGAATCAATTTTTACTATAGAAAGACGTACATTTGAATTCTTGTAAATTATCGCATGACTACATGTCATTTATTTTACACTGTAATTACTAAAATTTTATATTTATTTTGACATCCATTACAATGGCTGAAAGGTTTTTAGTGTTGTCGATAGTTATTATTTTAAACGACTTGAAGATTATGAAGCTTAAAATAACGTTAGCCTTGAGCAACATATTCGAAGAAATTTTCTCCAGTTGGTCGTTTTCCTACAAAACTTCAGAAACTGATCCGATATGGACGTTTTTTTTTTTTAAATTGTATGTTTTACTATTATATTGTTAGGACTAAAAAATATTTCGAAAAAGTATGCAAATTTTTCTGTTCAAAATTCCAGTAAAAATTTTTTTTTAAACAATAAAAGGTTGCGTAAGTGCGTAATGAAAGCAGATCTATTTTTCTCTTTTAAAATGAGAATGCAATACCAAATCATTTTCGGTATTTTCAGGATTTTTAAACAAACAATTATGAGTCAGTTTCTGAGTTTATTCTTATAAGTTATATACTATATTACGAATATATATTACTATGTTACGAAAGCTTTAATTTTGAAATATTCTGCTTAGATGGTGCTAACAATAATATTATAAAAATTATTCATTATAAAAAAAATTTAAATTTATTAATAGCCAAAATACAAATTTGCATACTTCTAACTTATATATAACGATTTATAGTGTGCTAGTATAGTTTATAGTTACTATGAAAACGACAATCAAAATTGACATTTCAAAATTGAAACAAAATTTTAATAAAAGAATTTTATATATTTTTTTTAGAAGCTAACATTTAATATACAATTCAAAATATTATTTAAATTATTATAAAAAATTTATTTTATTATTATTTTTCTTAAAATAAATTTATGACCTACGAAAAAGGAAAATTTATAATGTAAAATCAATCTGAATATCAAAACATCATAAATTCAAATTGAATATCATAGCGTATTAAGTGTTTAAAAAAAACATAAAACTTTTTTTTAACACTTGATTTCACTACCCATCAAATTGTTGTACCGAGGGCTTTAAATTAATTGAAAACTTAAACTGTTAAAAAACTGTTAAAGATTAAAAAAAAAATCGAAAAGCGAAACTGGACTTAAAGCGTTTATTTTAATAATCTTAGACAGACATAAAAATATATGGTTGTAGACAATATTCTCAACAGAGTGTAATAAGTACATAACAAATTTCGAAAATTTTACATTAGAAAATACTAAATATTAACAAATATAAAGATCAACAACAAGGTGCTTGACATAAACAAGGTCAAGTGTCAGAGCTATGCTTGAACTTGACTGACGAAACAATAAATCACGGAAATAAGTTGGCGGAACAAGAATTGTTGAAAAAATATGACTGTTCAGTATAACATAGTTTTTTAACGTTTTAAATTAAATTCTTTTGGAACCATTGACACGCTAAAAGCGTTTATTTGACACTCCACAATATAATCTTGAAAAAAATACTCGTATCAACCCCCAAAGCTGCATATATTTTGAGGAAATGTTCAGGGATTATGCGATACAGCTGTTCGAAACTAGTCACGCTCCGAGTTGGCCAACGTATAATCGATGATACCTCAAGACTGTGGGTAATTCGGCAGCAAGGTAAATTCGATTATATTTAACAAACTTTCATAAAGATGAAATGATGATCCAGAGATTACACGGATTTTTTCCGTGTTTCACCATGAAATGAAAAATGATCACGATCATATTTATCCTAACGCAGATATTCAAGTTTCTGGCCCATGACAGGTTTTACTCACTCGGGCCTAATGCACAGAAACTTAATTTAAATTCTGTGTAGAAGATATTATTGTAAAAGCTTTTTATTATTTACTAATCAGTAATAGAAGTCGTTGGATGTATTTTGTTTTCTCACAAACATAAATATATTTATAATGAAATTTTCCGGCAATTTGTAAATAGCATGCCTATATTTGTATTTCCATTCAGATTTATACAACTTGTCTCCCCCTTTTAAAGTAATAATTTTTCATTTTATTATACAAAAAATGAAATAATTAAAAAGTTTTTTTTATTTTTGTTGTAGTTTAGATTTTCATTCAAATAAATTAAATTAAAATCATTTTATTTGTAGAGAAAGACAGGTACTAAATACTGATTTACAAGTAATTTTTGAGAAATGAGGGCTTCTACAAATGTTCATGCTTAAGAAAAGAGTATTAGTTTGCCAATATAACAGTTGGGCATTTTTGGGATGGCATAAATATAATTAGCGTTAAAATTTAGGAAATACATAGTCTTTAAGTTCAAATAAAATTATATAATTAAATATGGTTATAGTCAGTACGACAACCGTACATAAGATCTGGTATACAATTTGTTTTTTCTATTTAGGTGTCATGAAGCCAATTATAAAAAACCGAGTTTTCCATATCGACATCGGCTTAATTTTCGGTGGAATAAAAGTTACAAAATTTTTGTATTTGTGTTTATTTTTCATTCCGGTTTTACAGCTTTGGTAGTTTTTTTTAGTAATATTAAGGAAACTAAATTTTGAACAGATTACAAGTTTACTGTCATCCCAGTAACGGCAGTGCCGGCAAAATAGGACATTGATTCGCTACTATATGTATGAAAGTTCGTTTTTCAGGTGGCAATTGCTGTTGTTTGTTAATAATAATAATCAAAGCTCTAAAACCGTCCAATACCGAGATATTATAAATAACGAGATATTTATATATATACTTAAGAAATTATTCAAATACATTGCAGTGACGAATGTAATCTAAAATGGACATTTTTGGTACAAGCAGTCAAAATAGATAGATTTCTCGAATAATTGTCATCATAGTAATCTAACTCAGATAGCTTTTACTATTTCATATATCAAATACAAAATGTATCCTTTTTTTGACATTTTTCTTTAAATCGTACCCACAGGAAAAACCCCAATGGAAATATATAAGTGTACTCAAAGGCGAGAGAAATAACCCATTGCCAATGTTATAATTTAAATAATATAAAAACTGGTCAAGTACATCATACTATGTGATGTAACTAAAGGTTTCGTGTTTTATTGATATATAATCCAGATAAAATATAAAATATTTTGTATTGAATGGGTCGTTAATTGACGAAAATCCATCATAATTATTAAATAAAACAAATATTAGAAATTTTCGTAAAATCACTTTATTTGACTAGTTTCGGAACACAGTTCCTTCTTCAGATATAAAAATGCAATGACCCATTTCATTTTCAAATCTTTGTTTTATTTAATTAATTTAAAATAATTAAAAGAACTATAAATCGGATCAATTAATTTGATTCAAAAGTGAAGTATCTCACGTGTGTTGATCATATGACTATTTCAAAGTGGTATAAAAGTTTTATGAATAGTTTGACCTAAAAATGTGTCTAATTAAAGACATAAAACACCAGCCGTTACCCGCCTACTCTAGTGAGCGTAACTTAAAACTGATTGATTCATATAATAATTTATTGTTTATAATGATTATTGGAATTGCATGCCTTTTATGTGATATTATCTGTATTACAATAAACAATTTGTTGTTGTTTGAGGAAATACTTCCGTTTTATAAGCCTATTGTATATATTATTTTTTCTGCTGTACCACGCCCGTATGTATGCCAAAACTATCGAATGTATGGAACTGTTTCGAACTTAAGTTGTTTTTATTAGATATCAATTGTTTACATTTGAAGGTTGCGGGCACAGCTACTACCTACTAAGCGTGGTAATATAGAAAAATGATCGAAATTGCAAGCTATCTATTTTTAAAGCAGGAACGTTTTTTTGTCTTTGAAGTTTTCTTCTATCTTTAACGATGTGAAATTTGCATATATTCGCTGTCCCTAGTGGAGAAGAAAGGGGGGAGGGGGTTTTAGGGACCATGAGCGACATTGCAAGTTATTTTTTAAAACTAACATTTTTTGCCTTTGAATTTTTCTTCTATTACTTAGAATTCACCTAAACCACAGAATAATGCATAGTTCCATCTGCACTGACTTCATAAAGGGTCCATTATGTGCAGTTTATGTGGCGAGGAGGAAGAAACATCCAGCCACATTATCTTTGACTGCGAACCTCTAGGTTACAGCAGATACGGGATATTTGGTGCATTTCACCCCAAATATATGAATCTTCAGGAAGACCTGATAAGCAAGTTCCTGGCAATTGCCAACATATGGGTGAAGCAAATCTCGTCAGACTGAAATAGAAAGGGGAGCACAATGGACCATAAGGGCGAAGTGCTATACTTTTTAGCCCCAAGATGTACCTATCTATCTATCTATCTAACCAACCAATCAGTATACGTAGTTAATCAGAAAAGTATCTCAACCTTAATAATTGTTATTACTACTGAATGAAGTATATATGGCCCAGTTAATGAGAGATATATATGGCAGGAGAGTGGAGGATCAGAAGTAACAAAGAAATCAGTAATCTATTCAACAATCAAGATATTGTAAGATTCGTCAAATCAAGGCGCATTGAATAGCTCGGCCATATTGAAAGAATGGTAGAGAATAGACAACCAAAAAAACTACTATATAATACCATCACTCAAACCCGTTAAAGAAGTCGCCCAAGGAAAAGGTGGATACAGGATGTGGAGCGTGACCTTAAAATCCTGAAGGTTACAAACTGGAAAATTAGTGCTAAAGATCGTGACGGATGGAGAAGAATTGCGAGGGAAGCCAAGGCTCATACTGGGCTGTAGAGCTGAGTTATATATACTGAATGAAGTAACGAAAGTCACATAAAAAGAGAGAAGAAATATATACAGTTTTAGTTTAAATGATAATGATGAGCCAATGAAAACGAAGTATGTACGGAATCCTAATAACATTATATATTCTTCTCACAAACGGATATGACCTTTTACCATAATCATAACGGCATGTTTGTAGAGATAATAATAATAAAATAAATTAACGATACAATTGAGACACTAAATATGCCTTTCTTGCCATAAGTGTAAAAAGTCACTTATGGTGAAATAAACAAAAACAAGATTGGAAATTCACCACTAATTAATTATCCAACAAATAGCATCACATAATTCACGTTGGAAAAAGTTAAACTAGCATTATTAGTTATGAAATTTTAAGAGTTTGCTAAGCAAAGAGTAATTATTTCAGTCATTTTATAAACATCGCTAGTAATGAATTATGTTCTGTTTATGGTTCTAATTTGTTCTGTATATGGTTCTGAAAAGTATTCGAATTATCATATCTAATAACAACTAGTTAAAATAAGGAAAAAAATTTCACACTTGGCAGATGTGAAATACCGAAACCATTTTGTATAGAAAATATGCATGAAAGGAAATAAATATGGCATAATCAAAAAATATGGCATAATCAAAACCAAAATATTCAGATTTTTTTAGAATTAAGAAAAAAGTTATTCTTTATTTAAAAAATACATTTTAATTTAATACCAAAAATTAAAAATTAAACAATTTCTTAAAAATTGAGACAGCTCAATTCATTCAGTCAGTTACGTAAAATATGATTATTATTATTAACTATTTTGTATAGAAAATATGCATTGCCACCTATTAATTAATTTTTTGAACCTGTATATGTAGGTACTGCCATCTATCAGCATCTTTCTTAAAAATGATTTGTTATCGGTAATATTACCTATGGACAACCTGTTGACGTGTGGTGAGAAAATGTCGCTAGGCCGTTGCCAGGTAACAAACGGTACAACCCGCCGCAATAAATGTTTCACATCAAAAATCGGGTAACAAAATTTAGTATTTTTAAGTTTAGTTAAATTTACCCCTATAACAGCTTCGATATCATATGGATAAAAACATTATCCCAATCGGGAGGCAGTAAGCTACTAGTAAAAGATTGTTGCGCAGGAATAACGAGAACCTCTCAAAAATGAAAGCAAAATCGCTCTTGAATTTATTTTACACAGCCGAGGAATCTATAGTCATGGGTTAAATTTAGAATATATAGACATTTTTCTATTAGTTATATAAATATTATATTTTTCGTTCACCATTCAATAAATATTTTAATAATTTATAAGAAAACTCTCTTTAAAAATATCAGCTTTTGGTCAGGTTTTGTACTTGCAAAAATATTTCGCAAAAATTGATTCAATATTCGTTACCACTTGAGTTGCTACTCAATTTGATGCCTTCTGATAAAAAAATTTATAGCAATTCATGCATATATATATATATATATATATATATATATATATATATATATATATATATATATATATATATATATATATATATATATATATATATATATAATAATAATAATAATAATAATAATAATAAAGGTCTTTATTTAAATATTATACAAATAAGATAACTATTAATAACAAATAAGACAAATTATTAATAATAATTTTTCAGACATACTCTATGGTCATTGAAGACCGTCAGAGGAGTTGTCTTTTGAAAAAAAAGCCACAAAGAAAAAGCAAGAAAAAAAAAAAAAAAACAGAAATACATATGCAAAATGAGAAAATGAATACATAAAATTAAAATAAAAAGAGAAAAAAAAAATAATAATAATAAGTTAATAAATTAACACAAAGTAAAAAAATTCTGTTAATATCCATTTCGTGATTATATTATTAGGAAAGAGTGAAGGCATTGAAAATTTAAATACATGAATCATGGTCTGCTCCCCATTAGAAGTTAAACTCAGATATCAGTTCAAATCTATATCTCCAGGCACTTGAGCAGTATTGTGCAAGCTTCATCCAATCTTTTCCATTTAGAAATTCCATAAAATCTTCAAAGCAAAGTATAGACTTTTTTAAATATTTGATACGGAATTCTGAGAGAATCGGACATGTTGCCACAAAATGAAGAACGGTTTCTTCTTCTAGAGTGTTACATAAGGAGCAGGTTTTTATGTTTTGGCTATACGAATAACTATTAAGATATATTAACTCACCTCTAGCCTTGAGTATCCAACTGATCAGATTTGAATTAACATCGAGGTAAATAAAACTATTCTATGAATTCAACTGTTTATAAAGAGGGTGTTTAATACTATTCAATGCCCTCACTCTATACTCATTCATGATCACGTCACTTAAAGAGTTGATTATGTTCGACACTCTGATGGACCCATTAATTAGGTCATGGATATTAAACCCCGCTTTATTGCATAAGTTTTGGACATCATTGTAAAAGAACAGTTTTTTATCAATTATTTGCTTAATAAAAATATTAGGATATCGGCCAGGCGGTAAATTTATGCATCTTTTTATGTACTGTAAGTGAAGCTTAAAGGCAAATAAGAATACTGGAGATATGTTAGTTTCTAGATAAATAATAAAATCCGTTGTGTTACCAGGAAGATTAAAACATTTTTTTATGAATAGTTTCAAGACTTTCTCAATGTCATAAAATTTCTGAAAACCCCATACTTGAGCTCCATAGCATAAAATTGACCGTGTTACCGCATTAAAGATATTAAGCTTGGCGAGAAATGGATGGTCTTATTTAAGATTATATTGCTAAAAGAGAGGGTTGCAAATTTTGCACTTTCTGCTTTCTCCGTAAAGTGTTTGCCCAGAGACAAATTTGTAGATAGGGTAAGACCTAGATACTTATATTTGTTGACCACATCTATACTTTTACCTTTATAATACCATTTTTCATTTGAAGCAGACTTTCCCCCATTTATAAAAATCATTATCTTAGATTTTTCTAAATTCAGTTGCATATTCCAAGTTTCACAGTAATTTTCTAAAGAGGTTATCATTTTCTGCATAGTTAATCTGTCTGATGCTAATAAAACAAGATCATCCGCATAAGCCAACATTTTAATTCGGGTATTTGAGACATTAATCCCACCAACTAAATGAGTTTCCAAATCATTTATAAATAGAGAAAACAGTATGGGACTAAGAAGACAACCTTGTTTTAACCCCATAGATGTTTCAAAAGATGCTGTGAGACCTTGACGACACCATACCGAAGTAGAAGTTCTTTCGTAGACGTTTCTTAATGTATTAATAAATTTAGTGGATACGCCCATTGAAAAAAGCTTATACCACAAAGAGTATCGGTCAATGCGGTCAAAGGCGGCTGAGAAATCCACGAAAAAGGCAAAGACTTTCTGACGCTTTTGGTTTAATCTTATTTTAATTAAGCTCATAAGAGTAAAAATATTATCAACAGTGGAATATTCTTTCCTAAAACCAGCCTGATATTCCCCTAATATATTGTATGTATTTTCCCATTTTATTATTCTATCTAAAAGGAGGCCTGTAAAAAGCTTACTAACAGCTTTAGAAAATGATATGCCTCTATAATTTGCTACTTCATTTACCGATCCTTTTTTATGAATGGGAAAAATTATTGTTTCTTTAAAGTTACTTGGAATATTTGCATTATCATATATGTTATTAAAGTAATCTACTAATATATCCAAGAACTTGTCAGAAGCATTTTTATAAAATATATATATATATATATATATATATATATATATATATATATGTAGGCAGCCAACGGTAGAAGAGACATTAGCGAATTCGATTGCGTAGTACAATTATGAGAATGTTTTAACCTTTCATCATTATTATATTTTAATCGATCATATGAAGTCATGTGAATAAGCCATTTTTCCACCAATTGACATTTGATTTATTTATTGTATGTTATTAATAACAAACGGTTTATCTTTTTATTGAAAATATCTATAATGAGTACTGGTTCATAAAATCATACGCAACTTATGATGGATATGGATGCTGATAATAACATATCCACCAATATAGTATATATTGTTATAACAAACTGTTGTTTCATCATATACAGGTGGACACTAAATTGGTTAGAAAAAGTTTTTTTAATAATTTTATATGCGATAAACATTGATAAGACTGGTTAGTCACTGTCATCATGATTTTTGTGTTCTATTGTCCTTGTGTGTAACCTAACCTCGTTTCCGTATAAAAACAATTGGTTACGCAGGAGCTGCTTCAACTTAGCGAATTTTCTTAGAATACATATATCACTCTCAAGTTATCACAATTTTAGCCTGATCAAAATGAAATGTCGTATCTGATATGATTTTAGTTATTATAAGACCAATTTTATTAATAAATGGAACCATTTCCCTTGCCCTATGAATACGAAGAAAACACAAAATATAAAATATCTCTCTTATTATTTGAACAATCAAAAAATTTGAAAGGAGCAAAGTTGTGGAAAATAATGTTGGCTACAATTCATTACTTTATGATTTTTCTCAAACTCTAATGTGTACAGAGATATTTAGACTTTTGACTTTCAATCTTAAATTATAAATTTTTCTGTATATATAGTAAAAGAGAAAAAACGGTAAGAAACAAAATTGTATGCTATCGTATGCAAATTCTAATTGTATGCAAAATTGAATGTCGTAATTCTATCAAAATCTAAGAAAAATGGATCCTGATAATTGTTACCATCTCCACTATACTTATCTTTCTAGATTCCGGCAAAAAAGCCGCCATATAAACTCCAAACGTAGTAAAATCGACATGAAAGCCTCATTTTAAGAATCATTTTCCTTCAGGTTTTTGCTGAAAAAACATGCAAGGAAGCATTTTTGGTGCTCGTGCCTGTGAGAACATTTTTTAAGCACATCGAGATGAACAACATACCAAAAAATTACTGAATTTAATCTAGGGCCATTTTTCAGTTAAAATGTGCCGGGTACTTTACGATAGTAATTTTTAACATCTATTAGATAAGATCGATGAATTTTTGAAGTCATTTTTACGAAATTATATCATCGGTACAAAATTTCATTATGAGGAAATTCGCTAAAAACGAAAATTGAGGTATTTATTGCAAACCGTTTCCTTTGATCACGTTCTTTTTCACCTCTATTCTTTGAGGTGAGTATTTCACAGTTGTATATATCGAGAACTATTGGTCCTACGTAAATTTTTTTGGAGGCCTGTTTTGTGAAAAATAAACTAAAGATTAACTTTGATGCTGAAAATTGAAGAGAAAAAATTTTTCACGACTTTTGACCTTAAACAAATTTATTTTAATATCAGTTGTCAATAAATTTTAATCTTACGAATCGACATAAACCTAACCTAAACGTATTGAACCACACATTTTGCCCCTTTTATAACTCAGTTTAACAGTTTATTGCATCGTTACGAAAAACTTTCAATCGTATATCTCGAGAGCTATTGATCTGGACCTTAATGTTGAATTGGACCTTTTTTATGTAGAATTAGTTAAGATATAAATTTAACATTGACTTCTGTAAAGGAAAACCAATAGTTAACGAGATATTTGAGAAAAACATATTTTTGGGACCTTTAATCTTCAATAATTTTTTTTTGCACGCGCGATTTTGTTATGGACTTTTGGTCATTTTTTTATAGTGCCAAAAAGATAATTCCGTTGAAACATCTCTACAAGTATTTTTATGCACAAAACGTTAGCTCATTTTTAGGTACTATTTCACTGGGCTATATAAGGAAAGTAGTAATAAAATTGATATGTGATTGTACATGTGCAAATGACAAACAGTTAAAAATTCAAGTACCGCGTTGAGGGAGTTCAGTAACATTAAAAAATTTAAATCTGTGTCGTAGTTACACTGAAAAATCTACAGGCTCCAAGCAAAAGCATGATCCATTCATAATAATTAATTGGACACATTTATTATACACACGTTTAAATAAATATTTTGTTCTTATAATTCCAATAAATCCTATTCCTTGGTCTAAAGTAGTCAATAGACTTTTTATCTCTCTCAAGCACAATTTGTAACTAGAAAATAAATATAAAATCCCTTAATATAAAATCTATTTTAATACAAAATTTCAATTTCCAAGGTATTATCTTACAACCCATCGTATAGTTTTCGATTTTTCGGAAACCGAATGGATTCGACACAAATCGACTCTGAAATTTTTTAGAAAGTAAAAAAAGGTACTTTGACCATGTGAACCTATAGATGAGCATTTTTGTTTTGTTTGAAATGAATGAATCTTTTCTGTTGTTTTATGAACAAAGTAAAAATAATACACATGGCGAGTAAAATATCTCATAGAGAGAATATGAAAGAAATGTACAAATTCTTTTAACATTCCACAACCACGAACTGTCTGAATAGAAGATTCATCGAATAAATATATGTCTCCGTCTCCTGCACTGTGTTCGAATATGTTTGAATATTATCTAATCATATAGCACAATAAATGAATAGTAAAAAAAAACATTCTTAAAAACAAGCTTTTGTTTTAACGCTCTAAAAAGAAGAAAATTAAATTAAATCAAACTCATCAATTTATTACATTATACAATTTATATAATATAAAAGCTTGTCGCAAGATTTACCTGTGTAAATTTATTTTATGAAATACATACACTCCCTTAAAATCTGAAAAATCTGAACCTGTAACTAACATTCTTAGCGTATATATTACTAAATATATATATATATATAATATTACATACAGTTACTCTTAGAATGTTTCAATTGGTTAAATCTTTTTTAACGGGAGTGTACATTTTTTCTTAGATTCTAAAGATCAAGTTTCCAGTCCAAGTGGCCGAGCGGTCTAAGGCGTTAAGTCTGCGCAGTATGTCTACTTGGAAACTGGAAGGTAATGAGTTCGAATCCCGACATCGGCAGTTTGTCAATAATTAAGAAAAAAAGGGGCGGTTAATTGATTAAACTGTCGGCGAATGGACAAGAACGAAGTAACCGGCTATGCTTGAGAAGGTTTACTGCAGTTTCCTTCACGAACTCCAGATGAATATCGGCATAGTTCCTATCGTAGTCGGCTGCAGCCGCATACACAAACATTCCTTCCACTCTACTCACATCCTCACATCTATAGGCATCACAATGGACTTTATGGTCGAAATGTAGTCCAAATCGTCCAGAGCAGCCTCTACAATCTATCTCTCTATCTATCTAATATCAAGTTACATATTGTATTCTTGTTTATCTACACAGGTATATCTTGCCACAAGCTTTTATATCATATAAATTGTATAATGTAACTAGCGGGTAGCAACAATTATCTATAGCCAGATGACACAAATTTGAAAATCTGACAAAAATGCCAAAAAATTTTTCCCCGATCGCTACCAAACTTCACTGGATCACCCGCAGGGCTAATCTGAAGATTGGCTTAAAAATCCATCCAAATCGGTCCAGCCATTTTGGAGTACATAGGAAACATACATACACACATCGATTTATATATATATATATATATATATATATATATATATATATATATATAGATATATTGAAGGGTTTGATTTAATTTAAAGTTTATTTTCTTCTTTTTAGAGCATTTAAATAAAAGTTTGTTTTTAAAAATGTTTTTTTACTACTAAATTATTTTTTAGTTTTCGCTGTTTTTATTCATTTATACTTATATTTATTTTATTTTTTTACCAAAACAATGCATTGTCATCGGAACAGAACCAACATGTCAAAATTCAACTCGGTAGGATAAGAGGAAGTGGTTATAGTTCAGCTTGCAAGATTTGGCCTAAACTATCATACAAACATTGCACGTTAAATAAAAGCTTATGTAATAAAAGGGGTATTCTCTCTTAGGGGTGGTGTAAAGCATATTTTCAATGGGATAAAAGTTGTTCATTAAACTCAGTCAGTAAAAATAAGTCTTATGATTTGTTAAAAGAGGATGAAATCTAGTATAATTTTTTTCATATAAAAATATTTCACTATAAATTAATACGACTAAAAAGTGCTATACAATAGCAATTCTCTTTCTCACTCACGTCATAAGTATTAGTGAGTTTGTAAATATATTTACGTGAGGTCAAATCTTCTGACCAGAACAGTTTGAGATAATAATCACGAACCAATACGTATATTTGTTATGAAAATTCGTATAAAAACCAGTTGTTCTAACAATCAATAGTTTAAAACAAAATATTAAATGCATTAACTATCGTACATTTGCATTCATAACGTACATTCAAAATTTGTGGTCAATCCACGTTTGTAATACAATTTAAAAAAAAAAAAAAACTATTTATAATAATAATTTGATATGTTATCTGTTTGTAATATTAAAATAATAGCATTTTACGAAATGCATATGAAGGTCTATACAGTACTTATAACAAAAAAACAATTTTTTAAATTTTTGTCCCCATTTCTCCCCCATTTTATGTGAATTTTCAGAAATCCTTTCTTTTCTAACGTTTACTATCTATAAACTACCTACCTCCCAAATTTCAGCTTCATGAACACAAATTCTCCATATTATCTTTACAACCCCATTCCACCCCCTTTTAGGTGTAGTTTAAAAAAAAAACAAATATGTAAACTTTAATTATTTGTTATCAACATTATTTCTGCAAAGTTTGAACGACATAATAAGTTTTATACAAAACTCACCCCCACCACCCTCTTTTAGGGGTAGTGTTTTTTTTTATAAAAACCTTCTCCTATACGAATACAACGTTGTGTAAAAATTTCAAAACGATCGGTAAAGAACTTTAAGAGATTTACGATTTTGAACAAACGAACATTAAATTTATTTTTTTTAGAATATTGTAGATTTTGTCAATTCCACAGAAACTATACTTCTAAAAAATAACTATAAAATTATTTTATTGAAATTTTGTTGCAATTTTGAAATTTCAACTTTTAAAGTTGTCAAAGAGTAAATTACGACTAGCTAATTTATACTGATGATGACTACTTTGCAGTCGAAATACATATTTATAATACAAAAACTGATCTAGGTATTGGAGCGAATTTGAAATTTTATTTCAAAAACAGAGTTATCATTAATTATCATTCGATAATCTAATATACAAATTATCATCTGACCATATTTTTACTCCAATATTTACAGAAATATTTGCAATTATTATGTAATAAATACTTGATAATCAAAGATATTAGTGATGTCACCATGGAAAATTGATCATATTTTCATAATAATTCCTTTCTCTACACTCGTACGGTTTTGAGAATATTATTTACTCTTGAAATAAAACAATAATGCACGAGTTTATTTGTCCGGAGTTAATTTAAAGGCATTTTATTCAGCACAAAATAAATTTAAATTAATGAAAAAAAATAAAGTCCACGCGGATGAAGCCGCGCACGAAAACTAATCGATTATGTTTTGTAATATGATATAATTAAATTACTGACATAAATGAATGATATACTTTCTTTCAGAAAAGTGAAATTTGTGTCATACATTATAACTAATAATACCACAACTTGTAAAACATTCTTGCATCCTGCATCAATGGTAATTAAAAAAGTTTCTTTAATTCAACTAATATAAATAATTATAAGAAACCAAACATAAACAAACTAAACTAACACAACGTCAATGTAATCGAACTAGGTAGAACATTGTTTGTATTTGGATACGTATAGCAATTATAATTCTTCCAGCTCCAGATCATTATTAGTAGTTTGTTTTTGTTTTAGTTTCTAAAAACACTTCAAAAGTTTTTATTTTCTAAACAGTATCTCTTTTAACACTATTATCGTAACCGATAATAAACTTTCACCGTTATAGGCACGATGAGCATGCCCTAGTAGACTTGTGACGTCACACTTTCACAGTCTATTGAGGCCGATAGGCTGATGGTATTATATCCAATGCCTTTATAAAATTTAAAAAAAAACAATGAATCGTGCTCGATTCGGAACGCAGTGACGTACTTAGTGATCATAGACGATATGCTGACACGTTATGTCACATTTTTGACAACATATTATCTGTTTTTGGCACATGAATACTTATATTGGAAAAAAGAGATGACTATTCGCTGGGTGCGAATATTCATCTACTAATTTAACAGTACAAATTTAACAGTACATAGTCGTCTACTAATTTAAAAGTAAACGTGTGTTGTATGCACATATAAATTGACGCCAAAACTTCCGTGCCGCCTTCGTTTTCGGTGGCGTAGAATGGCACTGACGTTAGTAGTTTGTACTATTTGTAAACATGGGTAACCTAACTTGAATCGAAAAAAAGTTTACTTTATAAATGTTTTTGTTAGTTAGTGTAATTCGAAATGTGACACTGTGATGTGCAAACAAACACACATTTACTTTTGTAATTTTCGTGAGCAAACAAACTAAAATTTTACAGGTTTATCAATTTACTAGTGTTCGCACCACAGCTTTGCCCACGTGGAACTATACACTGTACAAAATCTTGGTCAGGGCGGCTTATATTTTGTAAATATCTCCTTTGTAGGAATGCACTATATCGATAATGAGCGAATTCACACTCCGACTCGCACTTGGCCGATTTTCGGGTGGCTGTGACCACAACCTTTTTTGAGGGCTGGATCCGCGCCTGTCAACAATATTCTTACCTGACAGGATACCTGACAATATTTTTGTAAAAAATAAAACATAATTTGAACAAACGTTTCGTGTGTAGAATTTATTTAGTTTTTTGAGTTGTTGTAGTTAGCTATCGTATCTTAAATTACAGCAAATGAGGTCGCATTATACCAATTAACATATATTTGGATTAATTAAAATCACTCCCAAATAAATATTAATCCGTTACGTATAAAAATTCAGAAACGAATGCAATCAATTTACTGAAAGATTCAGAATGGAATTCAATCAATTCATTTGGATATTAGTTCGATTACACAGCTTCGGGCTTTTACATTCTGAAGGAGTATTACGTGCACCAATTTTAGCTAGTTAGCGGTAGTTTAAGGTAATTTCAAAATATGATCAGATAGTCTACGGCTTCAACCGCGTTTCACACACTGCCTATCGACTGGTCAACAATTTCTTTCTTATCACAGAAGTTCAATAACATGTTAATAAACGTAGCTTGAATACAGGATAATCCTGTTCCATCCTTGATAAATGTGATCTATCAATTAATGGACGATAGGCACAAATGTTCACAGCTCTCCAAACTGTGATCAACTATCTGTGACAACAATTAAACATCTCTCGATAGATAATCACTGGATAGTCTGAAAATTGACCAGCTGATACATCGCCCTTCAGATATACTCACAAATTTTTGGTAAGTTTGTATATTTCTATTCAGGGCCACAAAATAGATTTTTTCAGAGAAGCTTTCATTTTGTCAGCTTGGTCTCCGATAGTTATTTATTATTAATAGCCTAAATCCAATTTCTATGCCTCTTATTAAAAGACGGGACGCGTATACAATCCATCCCCTTTGGATGGATTGTCGCATCCCGTCCCTAGGCTGGAACCTCCAAGGAAGCAAAAAACGTGGTAGACTCAAGATAACCTGGAAGAGGTCTGTCGAGAAAGAAATAGAAGAAGAAGGAAAAACCTGGAGAGAAATAAATCAAATGGCCCAGAAACGAGTACGGTGGAAGGCATTTGTTGCGGCCCTACGTCCCCCAAGGGAATACAGGAATTAATATAAGATATATATATATATATATATATATATGAAAAATTAACTCATCCACCAGGAATCGAACCCAGACCTCTGGATCAACTACATTAACATAAGAAAATAAATAAATAAATAATTTTGGAGTAGTAGTTGCGGTAATAATTTAAAAAAAGTTAGTGTTTTAATGTCTTTTTACGATTTCCATTTAGTTTAATAATATATCGGAAGTATATCCACCAAAATCCTCCAAATGAAATAACAATGAGTTAAGTATACACGTATATATAACATGTTGTAAAAGCTAATATTTAGTTATGCACCTAAATAAATGTCAGTAATAATATATCATTATAACAATTTAATTTCATCACATTATATACCTAAATGTTAGGTATATTAAGCTTGCTAGGCTGAAGATAAAATCTAGGCTTCAACAAATTAATTTTTGATGTAGCCGTTTACGAGAAATTAACCTGAACCCTTCAACATACGGTTGGACACCTAATTAAATATAACAGAAACCTTAGACCATAGAACAAAACTAAACAGAACACTTTGAGGATGGTCACACAGACCAAAACATGGTCTGTGTGACCACGAATTGAAGTTTTAATCACAAAAACACTCTGGGAAAATTGACAAGCGCCCCTCGTATGACCAACGGTGAAGAATCTCGGGAAAACTCTGTAAACATTCAGTACAGATTTTCCGTGATCTCAAACTACAGTTGGTCATACGAGGGGTGCATGCCAATTTTCCCAGAGTGTTTTTTTGATTAAAACTTCAATTCTTTACATCGGCATGTAATTTGAAAACACGGAAGTCCCCTTTAATATTGTTCATATTTCGTAATCCTTTATTAGAGCTTCAATTTGTTTGCACTACCTTATGTTACAAAGGCAGGCAGTATAATATCACGGAAAAAAACAAAAATTCTCAACAAAAAGACCTCTTGACCGGAAAGTATAGATAAAGATTATTTCTTAATCTATACTTTATTATTCCTACAAAACATTAGTTGATAGATTCGATGACCTTGATCATTTTTTTATCTGTACTACTTACACGGTACTACTTACACGGTGGTCCCGAGGGAAGACGAGTACATTACAAACGTTGTATTATTACCAACGCGGGTTCAAATCCCCAACAGGCCCCACTTTTTTTAATGATCTAAATACATGTGCGTGATATGTGGTGCGCGATGGTCTGTTGAGATGCGCTGGCTGTGGAACTACTGCGCATGAGCAGAAGGGAACAAAAAGTGCAAAATCGACCTCAGAATTCCTTATGGGAAATAACATGGGAAAACGACCTCTTTTGGGCTCGTACTCTCATAGCTTATCTACTATTATCAAGACTTAAAAAGACATGCGGTATAAAAAGGGAGAACGTCGCCTGTCACCATCTCCTGGTCTATAATGTATACAGCAGTCTATAGAATTCATAATCATGAATGTCGACACCATTTCATTTACCTATATCATTGTTATTAACATAAAATTTATATTATTTTCCATGGATAAATGCAATTATATCTTTGGCAATTCATTGCACGACTAATTTTTAAAATTAGACGCCCTTTCTTTACCCATTCATACAATATAATAATGATATTGGGGTTTTATCTCCGTTTCTAAGACTCCACGGTCTATAACAGAGGCCCCTCACATCATTGTTTTACTACTTTTAATAATTTTTAACGATACGTTTTTATGATTAGAGTGAGAGAGAGGAGGCCAAGGAATTTGTATGCAGACTAGGAATTGGCAGGTTGTGCGACTACAGCCAACTCTGATAGAAACTATATTCATCTGGAGATCGTGAAGGGAAACTACAGAAAACTTTCACAAGCACAGTCGGTTACTTCGTTCTTGTCCATACACTGACATTTTAGTCAATTAACCATTAATTTTTAATTGACAAACATCCATCGCCGGGATTCGAACCCGTAACCTCTCAGTTCCAAGCAGGCAGAGAGCTCCAAGCATATTTCTCCTTTTTGCGATCGTATTTTATAGGAATACCGTGGCTATCAAACGGTATATACGTCTACTTTTATGATAAAGCCACCAGTACATAGAAAATATTTACATAATGTTTAACATAAAGCAGCTGCCTATCAGATATACCTTCGATAAGTAAATTTAATAAAAACTACTGCAAAAATGGCAGGTATGTTGGTAAGATAAAAAGCTGCGCCTGATTTGTCTGCGTCTAGATAAAACTTTCTTTTAATTTGTCTCACGTTCGATATTTTTGGATCTTTGATGTTAACGGTAGGGCCTTCAAATTGTACTTGAGCATTCAATGCTGTCTCGGTTATATTATTAGATCATCATAGAAGAAACCAAGCAAATATATCGTTAGTTTTGTCATATTTTGTAGTATTTGAGAATACTGGAGATATTTTTTACTAGATAGCTTGAGACTATAGAGCAGGCTCACGCGTTCTTGGAAAAGATAGATAGATTGTAGCGGATGTCCTGAACGGGACACACTTCGACCATAAGGTCCATTGGCATGCCTAAGGATGTGAGGATGTGAGTGGAAGGGAAGGAATTTTGTGTTTAGGCTAGGAATTGGTATGATATGCGGCTATAATGTATTTAATCGAGGCTTGCTGAGAGTAAACAAATATCAAATAAATTATACCACCATTATTGCAGTAAATTGATTTATTACTTTTCTTCTCTTTGATTTATTACTTTTGCAATATACGACCTGGCTAGATCAAGAAGAAAACTAGTTAACACCTAGGAAACAATTTTTTTTTATTTGTGACCGAAAATATCAAAGTTTTACGTAATTGATCTCACAGCATCTTGGTGAAAGGCCTAGCTAGCTTAATATACCACTTAATGTTTATTATAATATACATTGTAGTATGTATATAATGTATATAATATAATGTATGAGTATATACATTATACTCATTTCACTTATATATACTAAACGTAATATTTTTGACGGTCAAAAGGTCAAATTTATGTCATATAACATATGAGAGTTAATTTTTACAGGACACAATATAATAATGTAAGCTTTATACTTATAATAAACCGAATATGGTTTGTCAGTGAACAATTCTCAATACGACGATAATCAACAGGCGTAACACGTGAGCACCGTTTTTGAAAATGTGTTTTAATACTATATGTAAACTGGGACTAAACTCCTCTTAAAAGAAATCGTTATTGTTAACTAATACAGTATTTATTTTATGAATACTTAATGGAAAGACATAGTGATACTAATAAGTTTTATTTTTTAATAACACTAAGAAGAGGGAGCCACGAGTTGTGAAATTGACGAGCAAAGCGTCACCCATTGTGAAAGTATCAAAACGCTATAGCCAGCCAATTCTGAGAAGAAGCCCACAAAAAAGCTAAAATTTTCAACACAGGGTATTACGCAAACCGAGCAGAATTTATAAAAAATCTCGTCTTGCCAAAGTACTACATCCTCAAGTATGGCACGGTATTTTTATATATTTTTGTTTTAATTTATGTGGTTAAGGCCTAGCGTAGTTATATATACCCATGTATTCTACAAACGAACCTATTATATATCCTCGAATGGAATTTATTGAAACAGGAAGCCACATTAAATATTATTGAATATATATATATATATATACATATATATATATATATATATATATATATATATATATATATATATATATATATATATATATATATATATATATATATATACTTATATAAATATATATATATATAAACTTATATATATATATATATATATATATATATATATATATATATACTTATATAAATATATATATATATAAACTTATATATATATATATATAAATGCAGTACGTAGATAAGATTTTTTGCTGGGGAGTGTAAAATTAATGCTCGGAAAAAAAAGTAGTCTAGATCAAAATTTTGGACAATTTAAATCTATACAACTTTCTTAAGTTGTTTTCATGTTTTTAAGTTGATAATACACGAGATAATTTGATAATTAAAGTTTACCGCTGTTTTTACGTCTAATTCGAAAAATATCGATCGCACAGTACACATTGTATGGACAATAGTTGTAGAGAACAATAGAGTCACATAGAGACCACTAACAATAGAGACCGGTTTTGTTGAAAAGTTGGAAAGAACAAAAGCTAATTTATAGTTACTAACCAATAATAATATTTCTGTCGTAAATTTATTATTTTAAACCCTTTTTTTACTAACCCTACTAGGCGATGTGTGTAATTATGACACTCCCGAGCAAAAAAATTTCTGTTATTAAAAATCTAAAATCCGAAACACATGGAAATTATGATATTTGAAAAAAATGTGTCGGTAATGCAGGTATTTCTCAAATGCGATATTACCAGTGATACTACCTCCCCTAAAGGTGCAGTAATAAATTTCCTGTCTTGAAATAATTAAATTGAAACCGTTTATTTTCTATTAGCCCCACTGGGCGATGTGTATCTGTATGTGAATATGGCATGCCCGAGCAAAAACTATTGCTGTTTTAAAAAACTTTAATCCGAAATGCATGGGAATTATCTTTGACGTTAATTGTAAATGCACATAAATCCAAAGAGATATGTGCATTACCTTAAACATATGTTTATATTTTTCAGGATATAGTTTTCGAACAGGATCGTTTGTTGGATGTAAGGAAACAATTATTTACTGTTTCCGGTATAAAAAAAATAGTACTTAATAATTTAATTTGTGATAATAATTTAATTTGTGTAGTTTGCAGATGAAGATACTTTTTAGAGGTATACTAGAAATAAACCAGAAGCCCTTCATAAGTATACATCGTGGTATCATAGAAAATGTAACCGTCAAATTCATTAAAATTAATCCTAATATTGTAGTGCCTGTCGTTGTATTGTAGTGTGAAAAGAACGATACCTCAAAAACAAAAAAACAAAATGGAACATTCAAATATCATAGGTAAGGTTTGAACCACTGTAATTTAGGGTGTAGAGTGTTGAGTTCCACGATAGACGACTTCCAAAATAACTTTGAAAATGAACACTGTATAAGCGTTTGTTTATTTATCTGTACTCCATTGCATTTTTTAATTTTTTGAATAATTTAGATTTTTTGTTTCTGAATTAACAAGAGAACCCACATAACATACAAAATCGCATTTGAAAAAACCTGCATTACCGACATTTTTTTCAAATCATAATTTCCATGCATTTCGGATTTAAGTTTTTTAATAACGGCAATTTTTTTGCTCGAGAATGTCCTAATCACGTACAGATATACATCGCCCGATGGGGTTAGTCAAAATAAAGAGTTTAAATTTAATTAATTTACGACAGGAATTTCATTATTGCTTAATAACTAATGAGCTTTTGTTATTTTCAACTTTTCAACAAAAACAGTCTCTATTGTTAGTAGTCTCTATGGTGACTCTATTGTCAGCTCATTACAAATTTAGTCCTTACAATTTTTACCGTGCGATCAATATTTTTTTAATTAGACGTAAAAAAAGCGGCAAGGTATAATAATCAAATTATCTCTTAAATAATCAAATTAAAAACATAAACGTAATTAATAAAGTTGTATAGAATTAAATTCTCTAAAATTTTAATTTGAACTACTTTCACAAGGCTGGGTGTTTGCTCATAAAAGTGACTTAACACTACGTTTTTTCTCTCTTACAACATTATTTTCGGTTGTAGCTTCTCCACACACCAAACAAATCTCTATTTTGCTGGTAATACGTTTTGGTTCTAGAAATGAAATCGTAGAGATTAAAATGTACTAAAGTCGAATAAAGTTGACGGAGATAACATAATAACTAAGAGCATCATAAATGGCTTTCGAAAAAATGGTTATACACATATTTTTGAAAACCAATAAGTTCGACACAAGCCAATAGCAAAAAAATATAGTCTCCTGTGAATTCGATTTGATTAAGTGTGAAATCGATCAATATTGTGAGACCTTATTAAAGTAGCGCAAATAATACCCTTCCCACTTATTCGAGTACACCAAACTATTTAAAAAAATGAAAAATAGAAATAGCAAATTTTCAAACAATCAGAGAAACGAAAAAGACTTGAATATTTGTCATAATTTTATGTAACTAAAACTTTCTCGTGATCTTTTTAAGATATCGCGATCACATACCGGTTCTTACATCCACATATTACATAATATGATATTTGTTCTTTAGTGGAAGCGCCGGGAAGTCTATTTTTTGGACCAACTTTGAAGTACACCCTATCCAACGACAAAAAATTATCAAAATCGGACTACTCTGTAAAAAATTAAGCGTGATCATTCATAAAAAAAATACAGATTGAATTGAGAACCTTCTTCTTTCGTCGGTAAAAAATACGCTGTAGACTGTATCTAGAGTAAAAGACACAAGGATAAACTTTTACGTCATCAAAACGTCATCTTTATGTGCTATATTGTACCTCATATGTTATTTTAAAGACGCACCAAATGTTTTTTTCTTCAAAAATTGTAAATTATTCAATATTACTTTCATAGTATAACAAATTATATACACGTTTCCTTAATTAAATTTAACGCAGAATATAAACTAGGGATGTAAGTAATTTTTTATAAACTTTGTAAAATTCATCCGTGTTAGTAAGCCCATAAATAAAGATAGAACTACTTAACGTTTGTAATTGCATTAAAAATTAAATACAAATTTATAAAATATCCATATTTTAAAAAAAATTTATAAACGCAATAATTTTTTAATGAAGCAGTTCGTAACGGTTTTATTTTATGTTTCGCTGTAGAACATACGAAACGTATAGTCACAGAAAACATTAGGAAAAACAAGATGGCAAGCGTAATTTAATATTAATACTTACTTTACCTCTTTTAACTGGATAATATAAAATATTTGCTAGTTATAAACAGTGCCGTAACTAGCCTTTGATACGCCCGGTGCGAGCTTCTATGACTGCGTCCTTGAAAAATTTTCTAATCTTACCCGGTTCTGACAATAAAATGGATTATGTTTATAAAAATAAATCTATCATTTAAAAACTACATTTTTGTATACTTAATTTTGAGTACTTGATAGAGTTTTCAATAAGGAAGTATATATAAATTGCGTTTATAGGAATTAGGTGAAAAAACGTCAGTCTGAAACAAGTTAGTTAGCAACTAACTGAGTTATTTGTTGAAATACTCAGTATACACTGAGTTTATGAGAAATTTTCAAACAAAAATATGTTTATTTTAAAAAAGTAACATTTTTTAGCCTTAAAATTTTGTTCTACCTCTTAGGGTTTCAAAGATGGATATTTCCTATCCTGGTTGGGGGAGGGGGTATGGTACGATTTCTCCCATTCATGAACTTGACCTTACTCATTACTTCGGTATCTCTTTTAGTTATTGAGTAATTGTGTTGACGGACAGACCGACAAGCATACGGATGGAAATACACTAATTAGGACATTTTATGGACACATATGCCGAATTTTTTCTACGATCAATATTTTCAACCGTTACAAAATTGGGACTATATTTAGTATACCTTCGTATATATTATGCCGGGTATAAAAAGCTTGGACTTAAGTCTCAGTGTCCAGCTTGACGATTTTATTTAAACGACTGTTTATACCCAAAGTCGTCATAAAATTGATTTGTTTTAACTACCAACATAATTTTACAGCCCTGTCAGCTAAGAATTTATTAATTACTAGTCTTTCTTATTACCGAGCAGTTATTAGGACAATAAGGTTAGAAATTAAAAACTGATTAAAATTATATTATGCTTCTCTTAGCCCAGACTGAAATTTAAAATGCAGACTAAGTAAAGCCTACTCTAATTGAGAAAATAAATGAATGGTTGAAAATTCATCTTCAAACGCCCTAAAGAAGGAAATGCAGATTTATATTGGTAAAACAAAATTTCAAATTCGTCCCCTTTACCTAGATCAGTTTTTTGTATTATAAATACGTATTTCGACTACAATGTAGTCATCATCAGTATAAATTAGCTAGTCGTACTTTACTCTTTGACAATTAGAGATAGTTATAAAGTCGCGATCAACAGACAAAAAATAAATAGAAAATTAACTAGATTAAAATATATACTAGATTTAAAATATAATAAATTTTAAATTATATTGAAATTGCTCTTGTTAAAATTTCTTCATTCATATTTGTTCCTGTTAATTTTACTCTTATTAAAATTACTCTTATATTGTCGCAGGATATGTTACTTGTTACTAATTTGGTGACAGTATCACTGGTGATACATGGTGGTAGCCCATGTGTATAATGTATTATTCCTTTTTAGTACGAATGAAGCACATGTCGTGTAGATGTTACATAGGCAATTGTATTTGTGTGAGTATGTGTTTATATTAAGTGGCTACATGTTGGCAACTGTCAACCGCATTGACGATGACTTTGCAAATATTACGATGACTTTATTATATGCAACCCGCAAACCGGAAGGTTACACCTTCAAAAATTTTTTATAATCAAATATTGCATTTATATTAAATGCATCTAAAAATAAGTATCTCAAAAGTTTCCAATGTTTTTCAAACAGAGGTTATGCAATGCTTTCAGAGACAATTATGCTGGAAATAGTGGGCCGCACTGAGTGGTGGGTTTTTATCTGTCTGGAAAGGATGAAACAGATCACCTTGACGTAGGTACCAGGACACGGTGGAGTTGGTCCGATTTTGCCCATTAATAAACTTGACCTTACTTTTTGGCTCTAGAACACAGAAACAAAATTTCAGTTCGATATCTCTATTCGTTCTTGAGTTAACGTGTTCACAGATGGACCAACAGACGGGCATGCGAAAATGGCCGAATTACGCCATTTTATGAGCATATATACCAAACATGCATGCTTACGATCAATATTTTCAAGTGTTACAAAGTCGGGACTAAACTTAATATACCTACATATACTGTTTATAAAAATTAAAGCGTAACTCTGCCTTGTCATTCGCAAAGAGGACTGGTATGTTCAACAACGATCACAGGGCTAGAGGAAACGAACCAGGTGAGGTAGAGGATAGAAGAGGTTAAGAGAGTAATTTCCCAGGCGTTGGTAAGAAAGGTCTGGAAAGTCTGACTTTCTAGGTTTCGATCTAATCTCCTCGACTCTACTACAACCGTTTGTGTACTGGCAGAATATTTTTGTCGACGAGAGTTTTTAAATTTTACACAATGTTTTCTAATATTTAAGTTTGGCATTCTAGTTTATATATCATATACAGAGGTTAATTGCGTGGCTTTCAGGTAATTAAATTCTACTCGTCGTAAATATCAATATAAACTATAAATAAATCATGTTTCCGAAAATGTTGACTGGATGATATAAATTTTGAAATATATATTTACATTACTAAGTGATTATCTTCAAATTCTTCTTCAAGTTCTCAACTTCAAATACCTATCCAAAAGAGTGGATCATATCATAATCCCGTTATAACTGTTTTGAATGTATATCTATTTATGTATATAACTAATCTTTAGACAAACTTATGGTGAAAGATTATTGATTGGATTCAAGTGAAAATCTATTAATAAATCATTATTTTAAACTTACATGATGCAGGCAGCATGTGTAATACAAATAGAGTGATACACATTTTATATTTATACTACATATTATATACTATTAGAGTCGAATTAGCTTCAAAAACGGGTTTCCAGGCAGGTTCTTTAACATGACCATGAGGTTTTTACGTTCCGACTCATGACGCAACTTAAATATTGAATAAGTTAGTATTGAGTATTGAATACCGCGAATGGCAATGTTTTGAGGATTTTTGAGCGCCAGATACTCAGAAAGATATTTGGCCTAGTATTGGAAGATGGAGAGTGCTGCAGGTGAAACAACAAAGAACTAGATGGGCTGACATTACTCAGCTTGTTGACCACTTATTGGCAAAATGAAACTGTCACCAAATTAGCAACAAATAACATATCCTAAACTTGAATGATAGAAATTTTAACAAGAGTAATTTCAATAAAATATATTATATTTTAATTTATTTTGTTTAATTTTTAGTTTATTTTTATTTTTGACTAAAGATTTCGATTTTCTATCTATTTCTAATTGTCAAAGAGTAAATTACGACTAGCTAATTTATACTGATGATGACTACTTTGTAGTCGAAATACGTATTTATAATACAAAAACTGATCTAGGTATTGGGGCGAATTTGAAATTTTATGACTCAGCTTTTGACCACTTATTGGCAAAGATTTCTGAAGACGTATTTTGTAAACTTTTACCGTGGGCCCTAAATGTTTTTTTTTAACTGTTTAACCATTTTGTGTTATACAATTGTAATTTTAAATTGATTTTACCCGTAATTAATATTTTATAATTGACCAAAGTTTCTGTCGGATTGTTTTAGCCCCCGTTTTATGAATAAGTATATTAAAACAAAGTTTTAATTAATTTTGTCTTGAATGTATCTATATCTAATTATACAAGTTATTTTGTTTTTAGTATCCTTACAATTCCTGTTTGGATTAAACATAATACGTCATGACTATTTTGGTATATAAGACATCGAAATTTGAAATGGATTTACTGTTCGATAATGGATAAATACTTAGTGATCCAAATCATGTCACAATTCCACAAAATAACGCTTGATTCTATTCATTTCAATTATGAAACAGATTTATGGGGTATTTGATCGCTATGAGGATTTAAAAAAATAAATTCGTTACGTAGGAGAAGATACGTTAAGTTAGCGATTTTCCTCAAAATAAATACATCAATGGAAATAGATCTCAATTAACTTTTTGACCATCTTCCATGTATTTCTGCAATCTCTGGAGGTCACAATTTTATGATAAAATAAAATTTCGTATCAAATATGCTTTTAGTATTTAATGAATTGTAAAAAAATTTTATATTATATATTTGGGGCCCGCGTCGCTCAAACGATATTCAAAAATGTGCCATTAGGTACAAAATGTTGGGGTCCCTGGTATAGGGGATATGTAGACATTGGATGCCAATATAAATATTGTACACGTAATATAATATGGTAAAAAGATTTTGTATATACATTTTAATATTATATTTATAAAATTTATAGAATTCGATACTATATTGTTAAATCCATCAAAATCAACAGAAATAATTTATTCTCAGATAATTTGATTTTTTTTTCGATATTGAAAATATTTTGTTTTACAGACGTATAATTTATTTTTTGTCACCTAGAGATATCCTAAAAGTGTTCGAAACCGTACGTAGCTGATTTCAGTGTAATTCCGTTCACTATCATTGACTTTTGCCTTTCTATTTGTTCTAAGAGCCGACCGTTAGGAAACTGGACCATTTGCGAATAGGATAAACGATCAGTGTGATTAGTGAGAAGTTGGCAGTCATGGAATAAAACTCCGTAAAAAAGTGAATAAACATAATATGTTTCAAATTTTTTTTAAAGCTATGAAATTTTTTCAAAAATAGTTTTTGATTATAATTACACAGGGTTTTTAAATAAGGCACCTGTAAAGATTATTAAAATAATCATAGTTTTTTTGAAATTACATTTCAAGTTTTTGCTCCAATTCCTAGATCAATTACTTGTATTTTATAAATACGTATTTCCACTACAATGGAATCATCATTAGTATGAATTAGATAATCGTAACTATCTCTGGGATATGGAGTCAGAGATATGTTGCTTGTTGCTAATTTGAAGCGTGTATCACCACTAGTTTGTGGAATTTGTTCTTCTCAAATGACCGGGAAGCCATATTACTAAAGATTATTAAAATAATCAAAAAGAACTAACAAAAAAAAATAACATTTCAAAAAATTATTTAAAATTTATGTTGTTAAATAATTTTTTACATTTATAAAAATGATTATTTTTTCTAAAGACCTAATTTTTCTCATAAAATGCAATCGAATCTTAAAAAATTTATTTTTTAAAACGGCTATGATTAATTATTAACCAAAATAGACTTTATTATTCTTTTTGTTTTATGTTCTTTTTTCTTGGGAAAATTATGGCTTCCCAAACGAAAATTGCAAGTTAATCTTTAAATCACATTTAATCACAGAAAATAAAGACCACGATAGGATTCTCCCTCCGAAAAAAAAAACTTTTATTCCGGTAATTTTTTTCAAAAACGTTTTTTTGAAGAAATATTCATTTGCCTGGATGAAAATAAGAATCCCTTTATATATCTTTAACTTTTCACTCAATATGGCCTCTACTCTTTTTGTGCTAGAGAAATCTGTAAATTTCCTAAGTTTTATATCCAAATATACGAACTTCTTTTATCACTAATAGAAGCAATCAAGATATAATTTATATCGATTATTATTTGTCCAAAACTTTTCATCTTGAATTTTATTCTGATTTTCATGGTGACTTTTATTAACAAAAGTCTGACATTCCAAAACCCATTTTCGACGTCTGTATTTAAGTCTATTATATACGTTTCTTTTACAAAACTCTACTTTCATATCATATTTACATATATACCGTACTCCCCAGTTCCCAGGACTGACTCACTTCCAATGCTGATTGCGAGGTAATTCACGTAATCCGATCGGGCTGCCAGTTTTTCCATTCGATGCGGAAGCTTTGAACGGGAATCTCTATCGAAAAACGTTTAAATAAAAGTTGTATAGCTCGACGAGTAGAACATTAGCCACCCTTTCCGTGTACCCGAATTATTTTCGTTTCCAAAATATTTGGAAAAAAAGTAATAAGGTAATAAAAAATTTTTTATTGGTTGTGTACCCTGCCAGACCCTACCTGACCTCACTGGAGGGTCTGCGAGGTGGAGCCCCTCTAAGGTCACAACCAGTTGAATATTTTGTATATAACTACAAATTTAAAATTAAATACCAACCTTAAAAATGAATAAATTATGTTCATATACCTGCTCGTACAAAATTAGTATAAATGAACACGCACATATCTAATGTGATAGTAATCATAACAAAGTCAGTGTAATGTGATAAATAAATAAAAGCATAATCTAGCAAGAGCATAATCTATATGTACCTTTTTTCAAACAACATAATTTTAAGTTTGTAACCCCCAAATGTGAAAATTATTATTTATTTACAAGTTGACGACGCAATCCTCATGTTATATACAATGTATTTTACATTTTATACTTCTTCTCTCGAAAATTATAAATCATATTTTATGGGTAAGTATTAATGTTTTAATAACATTTTAACATAATTTTAAATTTATCCAGCAGAGACAGAAAGCTATTTCAAGTAAAAACCAAATACAACTACTGTTTACCATTTAGAAACAATTTTTACACTTGGAAATAGTAATAATAATAATAATTAGTCAGAGGGGTACCGCAAATGGATCCCTAGCACCTATACCAAGGGGTCCTCTTTTCCCTCTTTGAGAACAGTGACAGGTACCCGAAGGCGAGACGTCTCCGGGGTAAGAGGTGCTTTTTAAACAGATGAAGCTATAAGATTCTGTTGAGGCCAAACGCCACACAGAAGGCCCACAACTTATCCGCCGGGAGTGCTCCCAGGATTGATGGATCCGAGGTTTCGGACCCAAACATTTTATACCAGATACCCTGCAGGTTTCTGCAGATGCATATAACATGTATGAGGGTTTCATCGTCCTCCATACAGGCACTACAAGTGGGATCATCAGAGATTCCCAAGTTATGAAGGTGGTAGTTCAAGCGACAGTGTCCAGGCAAGAGCTCCACCACCCGTCTCAACTGCATTCTATTGAGTTTCAACCGAGCACAGTCGAATGGCTTAGCTGTGCTTATGCACAACTTAGCCTGTTGCATGCCCTGCGCAAAGTCCCAGTAATCGAGATGAACTTGTCCAGCCTACCCCTGATTCGGTAAATTACGGAGCATCTCGATATGAGATTGATAGGCTCAGGGGAAAGGGGCGTTTGAGATTACCTCTCTCGTGCTGCTTCTACGAGTCCGCTACTTCGTTACTTTTAACGCTAGAGTGACCCGCCACCCAGATCAGTCTGGGTGGCGGGTGTGTTATTCACTGTGTTATTCACTGCCAGGTGGTTCAGCTCCTCGAAGCATTCATAGACTATCCTACACCTGGAAAGAAAACAATGCAGTGCACATGTTTATTAAACGGTTTTGGTCTTCAAAATCGCTCAAATATGCTTATAAAGTTGGAGGATACAGTCCTATACAGTTAAAACTAAAATTAAAGTTCAAAGGAATATCTATCGTATCTTGAAGACTTTTATTTTTCGGAAATTATCTTTAATCTTAAAAGGTGTAAACAAAATTCATTCATAAATCATAACTATCCTGATAAATATTCTAATGATTATATTGTGTCTTATATTCGAGCAATAATATTCACTTTTACAGTTTTCTGCTGTCTATTTAACACATTATATTGTAATAGTCAGCAGAATATTTGTTTTTATGAATATTATGTACTCAAAAACAGTCAATATACAGAAGAAGGACAAAATGGATTAGATAGACTGTACTTCAAGAAGATCTCGAGCCTACAACCTGTCAAGTCAATCAATGAATGCATTGGAGATATGGTGATGAGCACACCTCCTTTCATTTCAAGTGCATCACGAATCGGATTATAAACCTCCGTTAAGCTAGCAGAGCAAAGTACCGAAAATGAATTTTCTACGTACCAAAATTATGTGCTAATTATGTGCTAATTATGTGCTGCAATTAAAATTTTTGTGCTTTTTTCGTTTCGGCGGAATATGAAAGTTAAAAGTGCTCGGCTAGCTTAATATCAAGCTAGCAGAGCATCGGTTATAAAGTCCCAAAAATGAATTTACTACCTACCAGAATTATGTGCTAATTATGTGCTGCAATTAAAAATTTTGTGCTTTTTTAGTTTCGGCGGAAATTGAAAAATAAAAGTGCTCGGCTAGCTTAACATCAAGACAGCAGAGCATCGGTTATAAAGTGTCCCGAAAATAAATTTACTACCTACCAAAATTAAGTGCTTTTTATGTGCTAATTATGTGCTGCAATTAAAATTTTTGTGCTTTATTTGTTTCGGCGGAAATTGAAAAATAAAAGTGCTCGGCTAGCTTAACATCAAGCTAGCAGAGCATCGGTTATAAAGTCCCAAAAATGAATTTACTACCTACCAGAATTATGTGCTAATTATGTGCTAATTATGTGCTGCAATTAAAAATTTTGTGCTTTTTTAGTTTCGGCGGAAATTGAAAAATAAAAGTGCTCGGCTAGCTTAATATCAAGCTAGCAGAGCATCGGTTATAAAGTCCCAAAAATGAATTTACTACCTACCAGAATTATGTGCTAATTATGTGCTAATTATGTGCTGCAATTAAAAATTTTGTGCTTTTTTAGTTTCGGCGGAAATTGAAAAATAAAAGTGCTCGGCTAGCTTAACATCAAGACAGCAGAGCATGGGTTATAAAGTGTCCCGAAAATAAATTTACTACCTACCAAAATTAAGTGCTTTTTATGTGCTAATTATGTGCTGCAATTAAAATTTTTGTGCTTTATTTGTTTCGGCGGAAATTGAAAAATAAAAGTGCTCGGCTAGCTTAACATCAAGCTAGCAGAGCATCGGTTATAAAGTCCCAAAAATGAATTTACTACCTACCAGAATTATGTGCTAATTATGTGCTGCAATTAAAAATTTTGTGCTTTTTTAGTTTCGGCGGAAATTGAAAAATAAAAGTGCTCGGCTAGCTTAATATCAAGCTAGCAGAGCATCGGTTATAAAGTCCCAAAAATGAATTTACTACCTACCAGAATTATGTGCTAATTATGTGCTGCAATTAAAAATTTTGTGCTTTTTTAGTTTCGGCGGAAATTGAAAAATAAAAGTGCTCGGCTAGCTTAACATCAAGACAGCAGAGCATGGGTTATAAAATGTCCCGAAAATAAATTTACTACCTACCAAAATTAAGTGCTTTTTATGTGCTAATTATGTGCTGCAATTAAAATTTTTGTGCTTTTTTTGTTTCGGCGGAAATTGAAAAATAAAAGTGCTCGGCTAGCTTAATATCAAGCTAGCAGAGCATCGGTTATAAAGTCCCAAAAATGAATTTACTACCTACCAGAATTATGTGCTAATTATGTGCTAATTATGTGCTGCAATTAAAAATTTTGTGCTTTTTTAGTTTCGGCGGAAATTGAAAATTAAAAGTGCTCGGCTAGCTTAACATCAAGACAGCAGAGCATGGATTATAAAATGTCCCGAAAATAAATTTACTACCTACCAAAATTAAGTGCTTTTTATGTGCTAATTATGTGCTGCAATTAAAATTTTTGTGCTTTTTTTGTTTCGGCGGAAATTGAAAAATAAAAGTGCTCGGCTAGCTTAACATCAAGACAGCAGAGCATCGGTTGTAAAGTCCCGAAAATAAATTTACTACATACCAGAATTAAGTGCTAATTATGTGCTAATTATGTGCTATAATTAAAATTTTTGTGCTTTTCTTGTTTCAGCGGAAATTGAAATTTAAAAGTTCTCGGTTAGCTTAACGTGAAGACAGCAGAGCATGGGTTATAAAGTGTCCCGAAAATGAATTTACTACCTACCAAAATTAAGTGCTTTTTATGTGCTAATTATGTGCTGCAATTAACATTTTTGTGCTTTTTTTGTTTCAGCGGAAATTGAAAATTAAAAGTGCTCGGCTAGCTTAACGTCAAGGCCTGCTGCCTTGAATCGGTTATAAATGGTCGGTTATAAAGAATCGGTTATAAAGTGTCCCGAAAATGAATTTACTACCTACCAAAATTAAGTGCTTTTAAGTGCTGCAATTAAAATTTTTTGCTTTTTTTGTTTCGGCGGAAATTGAAAATTAAAAGTGCTCGGCTAAATTAACAGCAAGTAAGCAGAGCATCGGTTTTTAATTCCCGAACATGAATTTACAACGTACCAGAATTAAGAGCTAATTATGTGCTGAAATTAAAAATTTGGTGCTTTTTTTGTTTTGGCGGAAATTCAAAATTCATAACGCTCGGCTAGCTTATCATCAAGACAGTAGAGCATTGGTTTATTTTTGCAATACTCATATTTGAACTAACGTAATATTTATATGCTTTTCAAATGTCGAAGAGTCAAATCCATAACTTTTTTATTTCCCCAAAAATAAACGCTCGAAGATCCAAACTGACCTTAAAAATGAGCATAAGTCATCTTCTTGACATGCCAAATCAAATTACACCTCATTTGAGTGCTATTTATGTGCTCTCAAAGTATCACAGACTTTAACCGTTAAAACGTAAATTTTTTGAAAATTCACCCCTATAAGCCCCCAGCGACCCTCTGATACGAACATGGACTATTTTTGCGATATCACCAATTTAAATTACGACACATTTAAGTGCTATTTATGTGCTCTTAGAATATAACAGAACCGAGAGCCCCTAACGGCCTATCGTGAAATCAATGTACATCATACTTAAAATCTGTTCATATACTTTGAGAATGTCTCAGGCATCAACCTATAAACATCCATAATTTCAAAGATTTTACCTCTCAAAGAGTTCCTTCAATGTGCTTTGCGGATATCCGAGACCTCAACGCCTAATCCGGAAATTTCTGCAGATAATGGCCTCTTTTTTTATATCATGAAATAAAATTGTACAACATTCAGGTGCTTTTAGTCGTTTTAGAAAATCAAAACCTTAAGATGAGATTTTTCAGAAGTACTAATTTTACTTTTGAAGACTACCTTCCATACTACCTTCCAACGAGAGCAAGTCTGTAATTAGAGGATACTTGCAGATACCATTTCTTAAAGACTTTTCTCAGTACGCATTGGGTATTTCTGTATTATCGTTAAGCTATATATAGGCGCACTTTATTCTATGATTCCCATGTGATTTCGAAATTTTCATGATTAGATCCTGGACGACTGGATCGCTTGAGTTTCTGAAAATTTAGGTATAATTTGGGGTGGAATTATGAAGCATCATATCTCGAAAGTACTTTAAGATTTTTTTAATAAGGAAACCAAAATTAAGGGAGGTAATAGATACATTTGAGTATTGTGTAGTTTTTCATACCATTTTACATTTTTCTTCAATATTTTTATTATTTATATATTCTTTGGTCAAGCCTTTTATTGCTTGTAACTTTTTTGGACAAAAAATATTTGTGCTTTATTTAGTAACAGATCATTTTTACGCAACCTTATAATTTAAAAAAAAAAAGATAGTTCGTTAAAACAAATATGAATATAATTTTGTATTACTGAATAGAGTGTATATTCACCATGTAATTATTTATCGGTTTTTATATCTAATACAGTAAAACATATATATCTTCCAAATTAATAAATATTAATCATAAATTGGTACACTACAGAATATATAATGCGTACAATCACTTACGACGTATGAACTACCGCTATGACTCAATGGATGTGTCTTTGTAAACAATTCTTTGAATAACGTTTTCGGCTGTTTTTGAATTTACTTTGTTCTATCCGGTATACGAAAAACGAAAACAATATATCTTCTCAGAATTCGTATACTGCTTCAAAAAGTCTGTTTTTGAAAAAAACCAATACGATATTCTTAGTATATACGATATTCTTACGTTAGTGTGTGAAGTGAATTTAATAATAATGATCGAGGAAAATGCCACTGAATCATCAAAATATGAAGTGAAAAAACCCGGGAGACCTCGAAAAATCGACAAAAACACTGCCGTGAATGCCCTCACGAAATTTAAAAATAGAATAAGTGTCAACGAAGATGGTAATATCGTTTCAAAAAGCAATAGTGTGTGGAAAGATATAGCGAAGGAAGTCAACTACGCTAAAACCGCAGCGGCACTGTACACGTATGTGGTGTGCAATCAAGATGGTATTAGGAGTCGCCTGTGGAATAATTTTACGAGTGTTTCTCCCAGCGATGATCGTGAAATGGAAAGCAACGAAAGTCTACTGGAAAATTCAACGCTACACTCCATAAACGAAGTGAATTCTGCTTTTAATTTCACGATCCATATTCCAGCGAGTCAATTCGACCGACTAGTGGAAACACGAGTGATTCATCTTAATAAAAAACATCCACGAAACGTGAAGAAATTTCGAAAAGGTCAGTACAGTAGTCATTTGGGCATTCAAAATCGCGAATAGAATGTCCCAGTTGAGAATTTCACTAACAAGAAATCATCTTCGTTATACCGCACGAAGGCAAAAATCATGACATAGGCTGTTCGTTTCACATTTCCTTATTTGCAGAGAAAGGAATTTCTTTTGCCACCGGAGAAACATTGTTCTCTCTCTGTATAAGGTTTTTTTGTCCTTTTTATCGAAGAATGTTTACGCTGATGGCATTTCATCTTTTTCCCCGTGAAGCGAAAGATTGTTGTCCTCTATGAAAAAAAAATTGTTTCTCTGTAGCAATGGTAAAATCTCGTGCACCCTAAAAGGAAAGGCAGGTGCTATGATCGCCTCGCGCGAGGTTTTCAGTACAATTCATAGACCTGCGAAGTCCTTGAGTCCACGCTTCACGCGCTTTATTGAATTTTTTTAGCAGCCTGCATATTATTTGAATATCCAGCACTTGATTGACCTCTAACGTTACATATCGTACACTATTAATGTGATTGGGTGTATCTAGAAATTGTTGACGTCTGCAATAATATTATTTATAACCATTGCTTTTTAGGAGAATGGCAACAGTATGTCACTGCAAAAATCTGGGAGAGTACGCGATTGAAGTGTGCTTACAATTTTCGCCACCATCACCTCAATACGGAATGTACTTCCGGAACCATCACTGGTCAGTGCCGTTGCGGGTCTGAAATAAGTTGCATCATAGAACGCAACCGATACGACGTAGTGGCAATACATTGCTCCACTACCGCTTCACTAAATGACAAAAAATGTGGAAAGCGGTATGTACGAGGATCCACTAGAGCAAAGCTCGGTGAAAATTTGCAAGCAAGGTCTGCACATGTTCTCCGATGCGAAATGGCGAATGAAATGATGGATGATGGTGATTTTGAGCCACCGAATTTGCCTTTAACTAACGTCATGCGCACAATAAAATCGCAAAGTACTGCATCTCATTACCTGCATCCAAATCCGATTGTAGCACTCGAAATATTGAGTATGTCCGAAATGGAGCAGGAAATTCCATGGATTGGACACAAACCTTTTTTTGTGCATTACTCGACGAAACACCAAAGGACTATTTATCGAACTGAGTGCGAAGGGAAACACATTAGCCTCGCTATCGATGCCACAGGATCTATCATCATTCCAATCACACGAGTCGATAAAACGAACTCGGGACCAATATTTTTATACGTCGCTGTTCTCACCACTTCTTCAAGCCCGTTGCCTATCGCACAAATGTTGAGCGAACGACAAACAACAGGAGCGATACATTTTTGGTTGACACAATGGATCGAACAGTGGGGATTGACGCCTCCTGACGAAATAGTTTGTGATGCGTCAACAGCTCTTTTGTCATCGGCAGTTCGAGCATTTACGAACAAAAATACAATCAATCAGTACGCAGATCAATTCTTCACAAACGAGTTACCCGCATGCTATATAAGGATTGACGTTGCCCACTTTATTAAATTATGGGCCAATTTAATGCGGGACGTCCGATTCGAAGTCGGCAAGTTTTATAAAGTTGCTATCGGGAAACTTGTATTGTGCAGAAAGATTGAAGATGCTGAACGAATTGTACGGGCTGTACTGACCATCGCTCGCAGTAAAAATGATGGTGAAAACAACGACGGTAGCATGTCAGCATGCGATAAGCAAAAAGCTTTTATAAGGCAAGTTATAACCACCAACATCTTGGAGGAGCTCGATCTCGATGATGGATGGAACGACGAAGAAGACGAAAAAGAAGACGAAGTAAATTGTGCCGTGGGATCTGCTCGAAGTAGAGCTGAGCCAAGTAAATGGCGTGAATGGGGCACAAAAATCGATTCGTCTATCCTCAAAGACATAAAAAAGGCTCCAGGAACAAACGTTAATGCGCACTGGTTGCCAATTTTTGCGGATCGCCTTATTGAGCATCTTAAATGGCTGCCTTTGTGGAGCTGCATTATGCGTGATCGATATGGGTATGGACGATGCCCGCCGTCCAGTGCACATGTTGAAGCCGAATTCCGAATAATAAAAAATCTTCTGCTAAAAGGCATGAATGCACGAGTACGGCCGGATATCTTTGTTCAAAAGCATAAAAATTATATTGATGGCATTTGTAAATTGGACGAAGCTCAAATGGCCATGGAAAGAGAGCGACGCAAACGCAAACATGTTCAAAACGCAGAAAGAAATGATAATCCTTCTCCTGTCGCTTCTGAACACACCGAGAATGTGGATTTTTATCAGGATAGCGTATTTGGCAATCCAGTACATCGATCATCTATAGCGGACGTAAGCACTCAAGTATTGGATACTGCACTCCAAAGTATCGAGATCACACCACCAAAAATAAATTGTCCAGCGTGTCAAGCTGGTAATTTCCCAGGTGGGGCGCACCGGTGTACGGTATGTATTATTATATTAGTCGTACAAACTACAACGTATTTAATGGTATTCATTTCTTATTGCTAGTGTATACTTCTTTCATTGTAGATTTGTCGATGCGCTGTGCATATTTTCGACACGTGCTCACTGCCAATCAATAACAGCGACGAGGGATATGGAGAAAAACGGGTTTGCATTGACTGCGTTGAAAAACCAAATGCCCCGGATTTGATCGAATCTGGTGCATACGAAAATTGGCGTAACCAAACAAGAAAGTTCGAAAATAAACGAGCTCGCGGTGCAACTGGTAGTGTCAAAAGAACTTCGAGAAGGAAACGACAAAAATCTTGTGTCCAAAATCTTGACGGTCGAATGTCGAATGTCGCAAAAAATCTTGATGAAGCAAGGCCCCACGGCAAATACCTTCAAGATACATATTCAGCGCAGGAGTTTCTTCTAACCCACGGGCTATCTTCTGTACCGATACTGAAAAGTGGAGACGAAACTACTTTAAAGCCGATTCGTAAGGGGGACCAACGAATTGATCTCACTAACACGTGTGCTTTCGATAGTGTTTTTCAATTGATGTTGACAGCAGCATTCGACTCTAAGTTTTTTTTTCTCAACACAATTAACTCCAATGTGTCTAACAGTCAATTATGCGAAATGATCTACGATGTGCACGAGAGAAAAATTACTCCAATAACATATCGTAAAAGATCCGATATTCTCTGTCAGCATTTCGAGAAATACGGCCATCCGGAAGTAAACTGCGTCCTGGTTGATTGTAAAACCACTGTAGCGGGGATGTGCCGAAAATTATTAAAGAATCTTCCTTGCTTCAGAGAAATATCGGTTTGTAACGCAACGTGTTTACCATCATCGAAACATTTTCCACTGCTCCCAATCAGTTTACGATCATTAACGGCTTCGTCGCACAACATAAAAATCGAACAGGAAATTATTGTTGACCGATACAGGCAATGTCCGTCTGAAGGTTGTATCGGTAAACGACAAACTGATTTGAATATTACAGGTGAGTCGTTAGCATTTGTAAATCAGCATTGGTAAATCAGCAAATAAGCGTTTCTAAATTAGAGATTATTTTCATTTTTTTGTTACAGGCGACTTCGTGATATTCGAAGTTATGGTGGGAGATGACGACGACAAGATTCAGTTGAACCAGATTCCGGAAAAATTGAAACTCTCTTTCATGACCGAAGAGTATCATCTTAGAGGCATTGTCCATTTTGATGAACCTCCGATATTAATAAATACAGCAAATATAAGCGGTCTTAACGATCCTATAGGACACTATACAGCATTTTGTTTGCGCAACGGTAAATGGGTTCAATTTGATAAAAAGCTGAAATCACGATCTGCAACTTACAGTGTATCACCGCAATTGGTGATGTATTCAAAATAAAATATACATCACACAATAACAAACGCAACACAAATGCGTAACACAAGTACATAAAACTTATTTTGACAAAATGGAAACCCGACTTAACAAAAGAAGCACTAAAAAGTAAAAAAATAATTGCATATTCTTGTGCCAATTTTAGTTCACCAAAGCAAAAATTTTTAAATATATATGTACAATTATTGTTATTTTTGGAGGCGGTGTCAACATAGATAAATTCACATAACTTTTGGACACCGCCTCCAAAAATAACAATAATTGTACATATATATTTAAAAATTTTTGCTTTGGTGAACTAAAATTGGCACAAGAATATGCAATTATTTTTTTACTTTTTAGTGCTTCTTTTGTTAAGTCGGGTTTCCATTTTGTCAAAATAAGTTTTATTTCTCGCTTTTTAGTGACTTTGAAGTTCTATAACTGATTTTAATTGTCTAAATATGGGTAGACCTACTAAACGACCAACTAATTTTTAGTGAATTTTTTTATAACACTTTTTTTTTACCCGTTTTTTTTTTTTTTAAATTTTTAATGCATTTTTTTATATCAGATTTTCAGTTTTCTTTACAAGGAATTTGGTTTTTTTTTGTAAAATTTTTTTTTTTTGGGGTCGGTTTTTTTTTTTAAGGAAAAATTTTTTTTGAAGTCGGTTTTTAAAAAAATTTTCTTATTTTCCCATTATGAATGAGTATACTTTTTCAAAAAAAAAAAAAATTTCGCAGAAATCGGTTATCACATATAAAATGAGGATTTTCCTCGATTTTCCGGAGATCCCGGAGAATTGAGAACCATCCTCCTTTTTTGAAGTCGGGTTAAAAATAAAGTCTCGTCGGTTTATATTTAAATAGAACTAAGTTTGTCTGTAGTGTACCAATTTATGATTAATATTTATTAATTTGGAAGATATATATGTTTTACTGTATTAGATATAAAAACCGATAAATAATTACATGGTGAATATACACTCTATTCAGTAATACAAAATTATATTCATATTTGTTTTAACGAACTATCTTTTTTTTTTTAAATTATAAGGTTGCGTAAAAATGATCTGTTACTAAATAAAGCACAAATATTTTTTGTCCAAAAAAGTTACAAGCAATAAAAGGCTTGACCAAAGAATATATAAATAATAAAAATATTGAAGAAAAATGTAAAATGGTATGAAAAACTACACAATACTCAAATGTATCTATTACCTCCCTTAATTTTGGTTTCCTTATTAAAAAAATCTTAAAGTACTTTCGAGATATGATGCTTCATAATTCCACCCCAAATTATACCTAAATTTTCAGAAACTCAAGCGATCCAGTCGTCCAGGATCTAATCATGAAAATTTCGAAATCACATGGGAATCATAGAATAAAGTGCGCCTATATATAGCTTAACGATAATACAGAAATACCCAATGCGTACTGAGAAAAGTCTTTAAGAAATGGTATCTGCAAGTATCCTCTAATTACAGACTTGCTCTCGTTGGAAGGTAGTATGGAAGGTAGTCTTCAAAAGTAAAATTAGTACTTCTGAAAAATCTCATCTTAAGGTTTTGATTTTCTAAAACGACTAAAAGCACCTGAATGTTGTACAATTTTATTTCATGATATAAAAAAAGAGGCCATTATCTGCAGAAATTTCCGGATTAGGCGTTGAGGTCTCGGATATCCGCAAAGCACATTGAAGGAACTCTTTGAGAGGTAAAATCTTTGAAATTATGGATGTTTATAGGTTGATGCCTGAGACATTCTCAAAGTATATGAACAGATTTTAAGTATGATGTACATTGATTTCACGATAGGCCGTTAGGGGCTCTCGGTTCTGTTATATTCTAAGAGCACATAAATAGCACTTAAATGTGTCGTAATTTAAATTGGTGATATCGCAAAAATAGTCCATGTTCGTATCAGAGGGTCGCTGGGGGCTTATAGGGGTGAATTTTCAAAAAATTTACGTTTTAACGGTTAAAGTCTGTGATACTTTGAGAGCACATAAATAGCACTCAAATGAGGTGTAATTTGATTTGGCATGTCAAGAAGATGACTTATGCTCATTTTTAAGGTCAGTTTGGATCTTCGAGCGTTTATTTTTGGGGAAATAAAAAAGTTATGGATTTGACTCTTCGACATTTGAAAAGCATATAAATATTACGTTAGTTCAAATATGAGTATTGCAAAAATAAACCAATGCTCTACTGTCTTGATGATAAGCTAGCCGAGCGTTATGAATTTTGAATTTCCGCCAAAACAAAAAAAGCACCAAATTTTTAATTTCAGCACATAATTAGCTCTTAATTCTGGTACGTTGTAAATTCATGTTCGGGAATTAAAAACCGATGCTCTGCTTACTTGCTGTTAATTTAGCCGAGCACTTTTAATTTTCAATTTCCGCCGAAACAAAAAAAGCAAAAAATTTTAATTGCAGCACTTAAAAGCACTTAATTTTGGTAGGTAGTAAATTCATTTTCGGGACACTTTATAACCGATTCTTTATAACCGACCATTTATAACCGATTCAAGGCAGCAGGCCTTGACGTTAAGCTAGCCGAGCACTTTTAATTTTCAATTTCCGCTGAAACAAAAAAAGCACAAAAATGTTAATTGCAGCACATAATTAGCACATAAAAAGCACTTAATTTTGGTAGGTAGTAAATTCATTTTCGGGACACTTTATAACCCATGCTCTGCTGTCTTCACGTTAAGCTAACCGAGAACTTTTAAATTTCAATTTCCGCTGAAACAAGAAAAGCACAAAAATTTTAATTATAGCACATAATTAGCACATAATTAGCACTTAATTCTGGTATGTAGTAAATTTATTTTCGGGACTTTACAACCGATGCTCTGCTGTCTTGATGTTAAGCTAGCCGAGCACTTTTATTTTTCAATTTCCGCCGAAACAAAAAAAGCACAAAAATTTTAATTGCAGCACATAATTAGCACATAAAAAGCACTTAATTTTGGTAGGTAGTAAATTTATTTTCGGGACATTTTATAATCCATGCTCTGCTGTCTTGATGTTAAGCTAGCCGAGCACTTTTAATTTTCAATTTCCGCCGAAACTAAAAAAGCACAAAATTTTTAATTGCAGCACATAATTAGCACATAATTAGCACATAATTCTGGTAGGTAGTAAATTCATTTTTGGGACTTTATAACCGATGCTCTGCTAGCTTGATATTAAGCTAGCCGAGCACTTTTATTTTTCAATTTCCGCCGAAACTAAAAAAGCACAAAATTTTTAATTGCAGCACATAATTAGCACATAATTCTGGTAGGTAGTAAATTCATTTTTGGGACTTTATAACCAATGCTCTGCTAGCTTGATGTTAAGCTAGCCGAGCACTTTTATTTTTCAATTTCCGCCGAAACAAATAAAGCACAAAAATTTTAATTGCAGCACATAATTAGCACATAAAAAGCACTTAATTTTGGTAGGTAGTAAATTTATTTTCGGGACATTTTATAACCCATGCTCTGCTGTCTTGATGTTAAGCTAGCCGAGCACTTTTATTTTTCAATTTCCGCCGAAACTAAAAAAGCACAAAATTTTTAATTGCAGCACATAATTAGCACATAATTAGCACATAATTCTGGTAGGTAGTAAATTCATTTTTGGGACTTTATAACCGATGCTCTGCTAGCTTGATATTAAGCTAGCCGAGCACTTTTATTTTTCAATTTCCGCCGAAACTAAAAAAGCACAAAATTTTTAATTGCAGCACATAATTAGCACATAATTAGCACATAATTCTGGTAGGTAGTAAATTCATTTTTGGGACTTTATAACCGATGCTCTGCTAGCTTGATGTTAAGCTAGCCGAGCACTTTTATTTTTCAATTTCCGCCGAAACAAATAAAGCACAAAAATTTTAATTGCAGCACATAATTAGCACATAAAAAGCACTTAATTTTGGTAGGTAGTAAATTTATTTTCGGGACACTTTATAACCCATGCTCTGCCGTCTTGATGTTAAGCTAGCCGAGCACTTTTATTTTTCAATTTCCGCCGAAACTAAAAAAGCACAAAATTTTTAATTGCAGCACATAATTAGCACATAATTAGCACATAATTCTGGTAGGTAGTAAATTCATTTTTGGGACTTTATAACCGATGCTCTGCTAGCTTGATATTAAGCTAGCCGAGCACTTTTATTTTTCAATTTCCGCCGAAACTAAAAAAGCACAAAATTTTTAATTGCAGCACATAATTAGCACATAATTAGCACATAATTTTGGTACGTAGAAAATTCATTTTCGGTACTTTGCTCTGCTAGCTTAACGGAGGTGGATTATAACATAAATTTACTGTCTGATACTAGTGACCTTTGTTTATCTCGTTAGACAAAACAAACTTTGTATAACATGGTTATATAAAATAGTTCAGTCAATAGGTAAATTAACCATACTTTTTTGGTAATCAGAGGTTTTATGCATTTTATTATAAAAAAAGGTTTTTTTTTTAATTTTTGTTAAAAACTTTTTCTACATAGGTACTAATATTATCTATGACTTATGTTTTTATATTTACAAAATAAAATAATTGTAAAATAAATCAAAAATCGGGATGAACGATTTTTAAGCACAATAATTTTTTTTTGGTAATTATATAGAAGTGGTGGACAAAACTCGCTCTTAAAAATTTTCCACCCCCTGGAAACTATTCTATAGGGTAGAAATAGACGTTTTAAGGTAGGGGAGACACTTTTTTTTAACTGGAAAGCGACATTTTCAATTGATTATTTACAATAAGGTGAGAAACTGCGCAATAAAGGTCTGTATTATTATAATATTAATTTTTATATTATGATATTATGGTCGATGACTATTCCAACCGAGTACTACAATCTTTCACTTCATCGGTCAACCCCGTATTGGTCGGGATTGCGTGTTTTCGGGCATCTCTCCCACCTTAATACATGTATTTCTACCCTGTCCCTATAGAATAGTCTCCAGTGGCCCAAAAATTATTTAGAGCTAGTTTTGTCTGGAGCCCCACTTCTAAATAATTACATTTTTTTTAAATCATCTTCCGAAAAATTTACTACAGAGATTTTTTTATACAGATACATACCAGATTTTATACTTTAGTCGTTCAAATTATTAAATCAGAAAAGTTCTATGAAAATTTCTGATGTAAATTTTTGGTTAGAAGAAAAAGCATTCACCCCCTAAACATCAGATTTATTTTACATTTATTTTGCTTGTAACTTTTATATTACACTTTCTTGTAAATGTTATACAAAAAAATAGGTCTAAATTTAGATTATTATCTAGAAAAATGCCATTTCCAGACTACGGCAAAATGTCTTACCCCAAAAACTAAAGCGTAAGATTTTTGTAAGATCTTTTGTATAATAAATAAATAAATAAAATCGCTGCCTAACCAAAATGTATCTTTTTTGCTGACTGAATTTACTAATGTAAAAGCTAAAACCTATTGCTGATGACTACATTATCTTAATATTTCAAACATTTCAATTAATTTAAGCAAAAATTTATGAGCTTTGTAATGTTAAGTATTATTTACCACTCCTAACTAATTTCCATCAGGGAAACAAATGTAATGAATTTGTAATTCGAATTTAATAGAAAAATAATCTATAGATACATAAGCGAAATACCACTCACCCACTTACTCACTCACCCATCATTGCCAAGCAAAAACTATTGAAGTTAGAAACATGAAATCTGGAAGATATATCGTTAGACAATCCTGCTTTGGAAGAGGCGGTATAGAGGTAGAAATAATTTAAAATTACATAAAAATTGGTACTTAGACTATGAATTATAAATAACGAAATACAAGTATTAGCGTTTTTAGAGAAAATCATTCTTTGATGAGGAAAAATATCATATTATTCAGTATATTTACTTATACCGTACGTTTAGTTTACATCTTCGCATAGCAGATCTCCCACGAGTATGAGAGAGTACTTATGTATACATTAAGCAATGTGTATGAGAAGGAGGTCTTATAGGTTTGTTTTCTTACTTAAAGTTAAACTGTTGTGTGTGGTATGTGTCGTACGATACCCATTCAGTTAGATGACGCTTGGAGAGTGGGTTTTTTTTAAGTGAACCAGTTGTTATGATTTGTTCTGTTGTTCAGCACACAACAGTTTAACTTTAAGTAAGAAAACAAACCTATAAGACCTCCTTCCCATACACATTGCTTAATGTATACATATGTACTCTCTCATACTCGTGGGAGATAAGACCTCCTTCTCATACACATTGCATAATGTATACATATGCACTCTCTCATACTCGTGGGAGATCTTCTATGCGAAGATAGAAGTATACTAAGTATACTAAGTATACTAAGTATACTAAGTATACTAAGTATACGAAGTATACTAAGTAATAGAAGATCTTAATAATTGTAATTTTCGCGGGCGAAGCTGCGACAGACAAGGCTAGTTGTAGTATATATTTATACAATCGGAATCAAAATACTCGGAGGCATTAATCCATTAAATTAAACTAAGCTTTTGATATAATTATGATAAAATATACTCATTCAATTATCAACTGATTACTCTCTTCAGACTAATGGTTTTGTCATTTCAACAATATATATTTCATTCAAACAACAACAATTCTGTAATTATAGTAGTGGTATGATAGATAGATAGATAGATTGTAGATGCTGTCCTGGACGGTACACACTTCGACCATAAGGTCCATTGTGATGCCTAAGAATGTGAGGATATGAGTGGAGAACAAGAAATTTTGTGTGTAGACTAGGAATTGGTAGGATGTGCGGCTGCAGCCGACTTTGATAGGAACTGTGCAGATATTCATCTGGAGTTCGTGAAGGAAACTGCAGAAAACCTTCACAAGCATAGCCGGTTACTTCGTTCTTGTCCATACGCCGACAGTTTACTCAATTAATCACCCCCCTTTATTTTTAATAATTGAAAAACTGCTGATGTCGGGATTCGAGCCCATAACCTCCTAGTTCCAAGTACACACAACGCTTCTTCAAGCGCGGCTACTTGGCTGGTTTAGTGGTATGATAATGTTTGTCCAGTGATAATTTTTTATAAATGATAATTACAGATGTATTTGAATAAGTGTATTGTAAAGAAATTTGATAAATTTTTGAAATGGCTACGGAGCTATTGCCACAATTTTTTTTAAGTTATATGATCGTGCTACAGGGTTTGATATTAGTATAGGTTCACACACCAGTTCAAGTGGCCGAACGATCTAAGGCATTATGTCTGCGCAGTATGCCTACTTGGAAACTGGGAGGTTTTGGGTTCCAATCCCGACATCGACAGTTTGTCAATTGTTAAGAAAAAAAAGGGCCGGTTAATTGACTAAACTTTCGGCGTATGGAGAAAATTGATGTAACCGGCTATGCTTAAGAAGGTTTTCGGCAGATTCCTTCACGAACTCCAGATGAAGATCGGCACAGTTCCTATCATAGTCGGCTGCCGCCGAGCATCCTACCAATTCCTAGTCTATACACAAAAATTCCGTCCACTCCACTCACATCCTCACATCCTTAGGCATCACAATGGACCTTATGGTCAAAGTGTAGGTCGTCCAAGGCAACCTCTACAATCTATCTATCTATCTATCTATAGGTTCACACAAAGAAAAAGATCAACCCACATCTGTCCCGTACCCTATCATTGCGTTTTTCTTCACAAACCTATATTTCTACTTTCAATCTTGGCTTACATAAATTATTTAATTGTTGTAGGTATATTAAAATATAACCATAAGATTTTCTAGTTTCTGGAATTAAATGCATAGGATTTCGTACCAGATGAAAATCACTTTTGTTATTTGTTTTTCTTTCGTTCCCAATGTATCAAGCTTTGGGATGATTCTAGACAAAAATTAGCACAGAAATATATTAACTCAACCTGTTATAATGGGATGAGAAAGGTGGTGAAGTATTGCCTTTGAGAAATCATGTAGGGCAATTTAATATATATAGCCTCGACATTACCGATTCAGATGGATGAGAAAAATTATAAATTATACTAATTAATTAATAGCATATTTTAGTAATATATTTTAATAATTAACTACAACAGCTGTATATTTACACTATAGGCTAGAATAGCATATTTTACGAAGTAACGTATTATATTTTATATGAAATAATCCTCTATATTCTGCAATAAGACTAAAAAAATGTTCATCTCGTTGTTTCATCGTCACTGTCCACCGACACTACATGATTCAGAACAGCATGGTTCAGAAGTGTCATCTTGAATGCAATTTTTAGATTCACTCCATCATTATTGTTAAAATTAAATTATATTCAATAAATAAATAATTGTTTTACTTGTTTGTAATTCATGTTATTAATTAGCTAACGTTCCCTTAATAGTACAGAGTATAAGTGACGCTAATTATAAATTTACCGTCCAAGTGGCCAAGCGGTCTAAGGCGTTATGTCTACTTGGAACTGGGAGGTTATGGGTTCGAATCCCGACATCGACAGTTTGATTATTACGAAGAAGAAAAAAAACAAAAGGGGCGGTTTATTGACTAAACTGTCGGAGTATGGACAAGAACGAAGTAACCGGCTATGTTTGTGAAGGTATTCTGCAGTTTCTTACACGAACTCCAGATGAATATTGGCATAGTTCCTATCTGCCGCAGCAGCCGCACATCCTACCAATTCCTATTCTACACACAAAAATTCCTTCCATTCCACTCACATCCTCACAACCTTAGGCATTACATTGGACCTTACGTTCGAAGTATAGCCCGCCTAGGGCAGCTGCTACAATCTATCTTTCTAACTACAAATTCCATTTTACCCCAACAATAATAGGAAATTTAGAATTCCCTATACTTCGTCGAAGGAATCTTGAGACAAAAATAAAATTATTACCTAAAGTAAAAAGGGTTAAAATGAGCCATATAAATTTAATTTGTTAAAATTTTGGTACCGATAATATATTTCGATAACGCATGTGCCTTTTGAGATATTTGGAAACAACTATTTTACCTTCTTTTCGGTTCCCTAAAATGACCTCCGATGATATCTCCATCTTTGGTTACATATCCTGCTATAAAATATCTGGTTTAAGGACGTTCATGTGCTCCGCTAGAGTCAAATGAGTACTTTCTTTAATAAAATTTATTTAGGATTTTAAAAAAGTTGTAAAGTATATCAATAATACAACGATTGATAACCTTTTTTTATTTGTCCTAAATATTTTAAAAGTATTTATTGTAAAATATCAGTAAATGTAAATTAGTAATTGATTTGATTTGATTTGATTTGACAGATCTTGATTTGACAGTGTATATGTGCATATGAATGTGTATATTTTTTACTATGCGCGGCTGAACCTAGCAAAACGATTTTAATTTTACTAAATAATTAATTCAAACGTTCGTCAACATCATTTTTTAATGCAAATATATAAACTGCATATTCCAAAGAATATTTATAAACATTATTTATTATGATGTCTAATAATATAGTTATTATAATTTTAAGTACAAAAAATTGCTGTGTTAAAAGTTTGATTTTTTATCGATAATTACTCTTTGCAATGATCGTCAACAGTTTTAACAGTTTTAAATTTTTGAGGGAGGATAACTACATAATTGAACTATTCAATTTACTAAAAAAAAATTTTCTATCTACTATCAAGCCTCATGCATGAACGTCATTAAGATACCTATGTGTTTACCAATTTTCATTGGTTGAACCAAAACTGTAATGATTCATTTGAATTTGGGGTTTAGTCTCCGTACTATACAGTCTGTTTTCAAATGCATTTCTAAGGAATCAATGTTAAATAAATAAATAAAATATTTACTATAAAACCATACATCCATACATATACATACAAACATCTGCCCACTTAATTTGTAATATTATTATTCATTACATATGCACACACACACACTACTGACTACAGAGTACCCCCACTATTTTTATTTCTTTATGGAGCATTGTGTAGTTATATAGTAAATAATATTTAACATTGATTCTCTATTGGCAAAGCTGTCCAAAACATACGGTATATTTTATTTACAATAATAATGTGGTAAATGTAAGAGTTTCTTGAATACCTTTTAGAATAATGCGATAAGACATTTCTATCAATACACATGAAAATTGTATATTTCGACATATGTAATGATAAACAATAATTGATGTAATAAAGGTTGCATGTTGACTCTACGGTCTGTGAACAGAGCACATGTCAATTGTAACCTTTAACAACTTTTTGTTTACAGTTGTCGTTACCTAATTTTATTCAAAGTTAAATATACCGGTTGTTTAGTTTACATCTTCGCATAACAGATCTCCCACGAGTATGAGAGAGTACATATGTATACATTAAGCAATGTGTATGAGAAGGAGGTCTTATAGGTTTGTTTTCTTACTTAAAGTTAAACTGTTGTGTGTTGTGAACAGATCAGTTGTTATGATTTGTTCTGTTGTTCAGACTTCAGTATGCTATAACATGTAATAAGAGTTGTATGTTGTTGTAATAAGTTATAATTATTGTAGTTGATGTAATAAGATCTCCTTCTCATACATATTGTTTAATGTATATATATGTACTCCCTCATACTCGTGGGAGATCTGCTATGCGAAGATGTAAACTAAACGGTATGTATATAAATAAATAAAAATATTATTTAAAGTTATAATACAACAACATTACAACAGTTTTTAACTTACCTTCGACATTGTAACGGAGCTGCAGGCCAGGATCGTCGACTACGTAACACTAAACCACTAGTACTCCCACTAGAATAACCAGGTGGTCCTGAACTCACTTGTGGTGCAGATGTACGCTTACGGCACCACTTACCCCGCCGTGCACTAGCTGTTGCACTACTCCCCCATAAATGTCCACCACCACTACTACTGGTCGTTGAACATGCACTTTGTTCTGAGTTAGCACGTGGCATGAAACGACTACCAAGCATAATATCGCGTCTCACTTTCTCAATGTCCAATTTATTTTGTAATGTTGCAACTGCTGTAGGCAACACTGATGTCGTCGGTGATTCAGGTGATGATAATTCTTGTATGACATTATTCCCGGACGTATCCAGAGATAATTGTGTGTGAACACTTGCAGTTGTCATAACTGTAATTTTGTGTAATGTTTTTAATTAAAATAATATCACAACTCTAATTAAAAAGTTAAAATGAATTTAAAAAAAGGAAATTTTAGAAAATTATTTTAATGAATACTTTTTTAACTAGTGTTGTATCACTTTAAATTTACCTATTTAATAACGAAAATTTTTAACACTAACATTGTATTTAAAATTTATGAAAAACAATTTCGTTTTGGTTGTTCACATATTTTAGGAATAGTCATTAAAGAACAATCAAATTACTTCTAAAGAGAAACTTCAAAATTATAAAAAAAAATTTAATTTATTTTTCACTAAAAATAATTCCACTTAATTATGATATAATTATTATTCGAAAAAGTTTTTAAAGTAATAAAATTTATAACGACAAACACTTTTAAAATTTATATGTACCTACACAAATGTTTTTTTTTTTTTAAATTAATTTAATGACAAAGTTTAGAAAAAATAAAACACATAATTTTAATTTAATGGATTGTAATTAAAATACACGTTGGGAGAGATGTGATTGTAATTAATGAAAACTGCTGTATATACTAATTACAACAAACACCTAAAAATAGAGAAAAGAAATTTGTTAAAAATACATTTAATACATTTTTAATCACTAGGTTAGATTAAACGATAACATGTGAAATGGCTCTCTATTTTGAAAAGGACAGTACCTACAGTTTAAAATAAATTAGGTGTTATTGAATTGAACGGCACTTATCGAATTGAATTGAATGCAAGGTACTGAAACCAGTGAATCATTTACCACAAGGATACATTTAATTTGAAGCGACAGTAGGTGTAAGAAAATATATTGGTTCTTTCAATAAGGACGCTCAGTTTTTAAATATAAATAAAACAAGTTATGTATGAGATATCCACTAAATTTTTTTTTTTTTGAAATAATATTTTGTGGCATTATAAGTGTGAAATATAACGTCGTTCAAATGTCCGCCGTGGCTTTGCTTGGTGGCACGTATTTGGGAAGTCCTACTTTCAATGACTTTGTCGCATAAATCTGGCTGAACTCGATGGATGGCGTTTGTTATGTTTGCGGTTTATTCGCATAGACCTGCGATTTAAGATAGTCCCAAAGGATCTCGCTGGCCAGTTAATGTCGCCGCCGCGCAAGATAACTATGCCCTTAAACCGTTCGTGCAGAATTTCCATCGTGACATGCGCTGTGTGGCACGTAATGCTACCCTGTTGGAACCGCATTTTATTGGTTCCATTCAGATTAGGCCACAAAAAATTGCTTATCGTCGATTTGTAGCGATCGCCGTTGACGATTGTGGCAATGTCGTTTCGTTTTGGAAGATGATTCCGCAAGACCAAAATCCACACCAAATAATAAGTTTCTCATGATGCATTTGGTGCAGACGTATTTTTTGTGGATTATCGTTTCAAATCCGATAATATTGCTTCTTCAAACATCCATTTATCCAAAAATGGACTATCTCTTATTACTCTTCATGAATTTTTCCATTTTTCTAAATTTAGGTGAGATATTCCAAATTGTGTGTTTTGTCTTCGACTAAGCCACTCTACCCTCCTTTACGGATTTTATCCATTTTGGTTTTTCCAAAATACCAAAATCACGCTGCATACCACTACCCATAACCTTACATTTCAAAAGCAAGCATGAGAAAATGAGAAAATGTACTGACTGACTTCATACAGTACCAGACGGCCAGGCAGTAATAAATAATATTTAACATTGATTCACTATAGAAAAAGCTGTCCAAAACAGTCTGTATATGAATAGTGATATATTTGCATATATCTATGTGTTGTGTATGAGTGTATATGTATTTGTTCTATAATAAAATCAAACCGGTTTTTTGTCCTGATTATATAAGACAGTGCTGGAACTACCTTAAGTGAAGCTTTTTGGTCCTGAGCCTACAAGAAGGCCTCGGTGTACCGCACAGTCTGCATCAGCCTAATCTATCCATAGCGTTAATAACAGCAAAACATAGCCCTAATACTAGTTACGTATTTCTATGATCCTTTTCAAATTCATCCAGAAATAACATCAAAACGCGGAACCCTAAAATTATTTGTTCATTTTATCCAACATCAGTATATCCTTCGTTAATTACTTTTATGAATATTTTAATTAATTTTATAAACTATTATTCTGATACGGTAAATTGATATTTTTCCATTTTTCAAATATAACAATATGAACAAATTAAACCACAACTATAGTTTAAATTTTATAATATTTATATAGATGGGTTTTGTTTCATTATTATTTTGGTATCAATTATATTAACAACAAGCTGACCTGTGTAGCTTCGCCCGCATAAAAACAAAAGTATTTCGGATAAATTCGGGTAAAAGCAAAGATATTTCAAAAATTTACCTTAGCCACCTGCACCCTCTGGTGTGGACCTTGTTCATTTTTCAAAAAGGAACATTTAATTGTCTTTAAATTTTTTTTTATCTCTAAGGTTTTAAATTTAGATATTTGCACACGTCCTGGTAGGAGTGGGTGTGTAGGGGACAATGATCTACTTTGCAAGTTATTTATTTTTAACGAAGGGACATTTTTTGTCTTTTCTTGGTTTTTTTTTTTCTAACCCTTACGGTTTTAAAGTTAAATATTTTCACACCCCCTGGAGAGCGTGGGTATAAAAGGACTTTGTAAGTTGTTATCAACTTTGCAAGTAAACGACGTAAACATAAAAAACCATACAAAAGTCCAATAAACATATGCACTTTCAGTTTTTTCGAATTTTCCGAGCAATTTTTCTACCGTTAAAACATTATTTAGACTATAACGAACATTAAAAAAAAATTAGCTAAATCGGTCCAGCCGTTCTCAAGGCATGCAGTTATCAACGGACAACCATTCCAAGTGGTCGAGTAGTCTAAGGCGTTATGTCTGCACAGTATGCCTACTTGGAAGCTGGGAGGTTATGGGTTCGTATCCCGACATCGGCAGTTCGTCAATAATTAAGAAATTCAAAGGGGTGGTTAATTGACTTGACTGTTGGCGTATGTACAACAACGAAGTAACCGGCTATGCTTGAGAAGGTTTTCTGCAGTTTCCATCACGAACTCCAAATGAATATTGGCATAGTTCCTATCATAGTCGGCTGCAGCCGCATATACTACCAATTCCTAGTCTATACACAAAAATTCCATGCACTCCACTCACATCCTCATATCCTTAGGCATCACAATGGACCTTATGGGTGAAGTATAATCTATCTATCTACCAACAGACAGCATTTAATTTTTATTTATATAGATTATGATACCTTGGATTACATAACATAACATTACATAAAATAGAAATCTTGTGTTTCCACCTTCTTCAAACCACCCTTGCCCCTTGTGCGATTTTACCCATTAACGAATTTGACCAGTCAAATACCAAATTCCAATCGGAATAAAACTGTGACCGCTAGAGAGTCCACATAAACGTATATATATATATATATATATATATATATATATATATATATATATATATATATATATATATATATATATATATATATATAAATTTTAACGATGGTCATCTAATAGGTAGGATCGATGGATATTCGAAAAAAAATTTATGAAATTCCATCATCGGTACAAAAACAATAGCTGCATTTCCTTTCAGGAAATTCGCTATAAATGTAAAGAATCTTCCAAAATCTAGAAAAACTGATAAAATATTAAAGTACAACCCCCGACTTAAAAATTCAAATATACTCCATATAGTACAATGAAGTAAAATGGACGCAACCTATAAGAAACATCTCATATATTTGCGTAAATATATTACTACGGTTAACAGTTTTAATAATTTAATTTTGAAATTTCAAGCATCGCCGTAGTTTATAGTCTCATTATTTTTAGTAACACTATGAGCCACGAAAGTAGCACCCAATTGAACAAATTTTATAATTTAGTTGTGCCTTTAATTTCTTTTAAACTATTAGTAGGCGTTTATTTTTTTGGAAGAAAGAATCATAATGACTATCAAAACAAGTTCCATGGAGACATAGTTGTAATTAATATCTAGAGCACGGTAGTGCGACAGGCAAAGTTAAGGGTTTTTTTACCTTCGCGCTTGCAGTACTATCACTTATCGAAAAATCAGAGCATATTTGACCCCGAAATATATTCTGAACGAAAAGAGCTACAGTGCTTGTTTTTCGAATATAAACTATTTAGGGAATTATAATAGAACAAGTCTTTGCTTTTCGTTAAGAAATAAATGGTTAAAAAGTTATTCGCATTCAAAAGTCGTTAAAAAGTGGTAACGCCTACAAATCTTGGCCATACATAATCATAATTCCAGGGCCTAGACCATAAGGTCTTAAAAGTTGATATTTTAAAAACAAACTAAGAGAACACTTCCGAAATAAATTTTTTCAACCAAATTTTTTTTTCATTTTACTTTGCACTTACATTCTTACATTTTAATTTTCGCTATTTAATTTATAAATAGCTCGGCTCTTTAATTGGGATATCATCACTTTTTAAGGAGCTAACTATTATATAAAGTATCTCCCCGAAAACTCGGCCCTTTTTGACATTTATGTTTTTGATCGGATTCATTACTATAGCTAATATATGTGTAAATTGTGAAAATAAAATATATTTAGTCCTTATTTCAGAAATTGTATTTTGTCTTGCTAATATTAAGAAATTCATTATTTTATATTTCTTCCTGTCTCTTAGCTCACCCCCCCCCCCCTTCCTCATTGCTCGTATGTCACGAATTTGTTTAATATTATTAAACTTTTTTATTAAATTATTTACGATGTTTTTACTTTATAGTAAATTTTATACCCGGTATGTATAATATAGACCAGGGAATATTAACTTTATCCGGGATTTGTAACGCTAGAAATTATTGATCACAGAAACAAATTTTTAGGATCGCGGTGCTCAAAAAATGATATAATAAGTCATTTCTGGATATCCGTCCATCTGTCTGTCCGTCCGTCTGCCTGCTTGTCGGTACACACTACTAAAAAGAGATAACTAGCTGAAATTTCGTTTTTGTTCTGGAGCTAAAAAATGAGGCATCCCACCACCAGGGGAGGAGTATATCTTTAAAACCGTAACAGATGGAAGAAATTTTATGTAAGAAATTTTTTATAGTTTTGTCACAACAATTTAATTTCATCAACTGTTTTTAATTCGATTGAAAACTCATCAAAATTATCATCTCAAATAAGAACATATCAAATTCCAAAAAAAAAATTATTCCATCAAAATATTTCTGAGATTAGAAAAAAAAGAAAATTTTGGCATACTGTACACATTACACTTTGATATGAAGAGACCAACTAAAACATCGTGTTTAACGATAAAAATTAAGACGTCGTATAAATTGAGACACATTAATTAATTAATTAATTAATTAAGACAAATCTCTCTTTTTACTCTATACCACACATTATAAAAAAAACAAGTTAAAATAACAACTAATTGAGTTAATTGCTTAAATACCCGGCATTTACAGAATTTATGTAAAAGACTTTATCACAAAAGTTGTTTATTTTAAAAAAAGGGACATTTTTTGTCTTGACATTTTTGTTCTATCTCTTACGGTTTCAAAGAAGGACAGAACTACCTACCCTTTTTTGCCGAAACATGGTCCGATTTGGCCCATTTTTGAACTTGACCTTACTATTTAGGTCTAGAATACACAAAAAATTTTTAGAACGATATCTTTTTTTACTTTTGAGTTATCGTGTCCGCAGACGGACATACGGACGGACATGGAGAAATTAACTAATTAGGTAATTTTATGAAAACTTTTTTGACGATCGATATTTCAATCGTTACAAAGTCGGAACTAAACTAAATATACCCTGGTGTATATTATATACTGGGTGTAATAATAAATAATAGCATCGTTACATAAATTCAATTTCTAAAACTTTTTGAGAATTATCTCAAAGACTAGACCAATTCAAACCATTATATGCAGGCCACACAACCATTATATGCAGGCAATAGTCTGTGAACAGATGTAAGAATGCATTCCACATCAGATTCTTTTTCCACATACGTTTTAAGAACAATTCCTTTAGTTTTTTACCGAAGAAAAGAAGTAGGTACTCAATTCAACCTGTAAATATTTTTTTGGTTTTTGTTATGTATGATCACGCATAACTTTTTATAGAGTAGTTGATTTTGATAATTTTAACCATATAAATTTGAAGAAAAATTTCAAATTTTAGCTAAAAAAAAAAAGACTTCCCAGCGCTTCCACTAAAGAACAAATAATATAATCGCTGTAAATTGTCTGTGTGTAAAAAGCACTCAATATCGTTGCCCGATTTGTTTTTTTAACCGACGAAACAAACGGAGGAGGTTCTCCAGTTAAGTATATATATATATGTATATATATGTATGTATACTTTTTCTATGTATTACCACGCACAACTTTTTACAGAGTAGTCCGATTTCGTTAATTCTTTTTTTATTGGATAGGGTATACTTCAAAGTTGGTAGCATATAAATTTAAAAAAAAAAATTTCTACCCTAAGGGTAGAAAAATGGGCAAAAATTGATTGTGAACCGAATTTTCATCTTTGAACCGATTCTGTTGAAACTTGGCACACTTCTGTAATTCCAATAACACAATAACATGTACGAAAAAAGAAAGGAACTGAAAAGTGAAAAATAAAAACTTTTTAACAAAAAATTAAACCTTCGAAAAAAGAAAGGACAAAATAAAAAGTAACTTTTTAGTCTAAGTCCTACACTAATGTAAATACCGAACTAATTTAGAGTGTCAATGTATTGTGAAAGTGATTTATTTTTTTGATTTAAACTCGTATAAAGAAAATTAAATATTCATTTTTATGACAAAAAAAATCTGGTACAAAAATGCTATATATTTAAGTACCCATTTTCTTATATATATTTAGTAGTCCATACATCTCTATCAAAAAGCAAAAATACCAACAAACCAAATATCTCTTCGAGCGAAGTTCCTTTCCGGTGTATCGTAATACAAAACTTAATTACGAAGTTTGTGTGTTCTAGCTCTTTTCATTATCAAGATATCGACTTTACAGAAACATACACAGACCCCCTTTCAAAAACAGTATTTTTAGCATTCGGAGGCCCCAAAACGTTATGGCCCCATTAAATGTGTAGGGTGAACACAGCTCTATAAACATAGTACACCGTAGTCTGTACAAATGGCGTTAAAAGTCAAGATATCCTTTCAAAAACTTTATAATTGATTTGTGCCTTATTTCGTTATTCGGATTTCGGAAAAATATGAATAAAAGTTGTTAGTATAGTTACAATGAACAACTTTTATCCGATGAATTTTTTTCGAAAACCGAATAAATAAGGTACAAATCAATTATGAAATTTTGAAGTGATAGCTTGACTTTATACGCCGTTTGTACATACAGGTAATAAAAATTATAATGATTGGTATAAAAACTTTCATTACATTAATACGATGCCTGCTAGTTTTTATTAAAACTATAAGCTAGTATTAATAAATATGTAAGTTGAACCTATTAACTTGAATGAAAAAGACTCGTTTAACGTCATTCGTAAATATATAGGATGTAACTTATAAATGCAGAGAAAATTAAAAATTGATACTGAATCCCTGTAAAAAAGTATCTTGTAGTCCAGTTATTATATACATTTGGAAATGCAAGTGAACTGAGAAAGCTGATTTTTGAATATTGTGTGGGGGGAAGGGAGACTTAGAAATACAAGTTTCACTACCTGAATTTTTGACTTTCTCGTTCGATATCTCAACAACGAAGAACGGTAGGTGAAAAGTAAATATGACCTAAATTGTAGAACGTAAAAATAGTAATAAAAAAGTATTCCATCGAAACTTTCAAATCTTGACGGAGAGCCAAATTATTACAAAAAACAAGATGGAGGAGAATGCACATAAGAAATCTTGGTTGACAATTTGAAGTTTTTCTAAGCCCCCCCTCCTACACAATATCAAAAAATCAGCTTCCTCGGTTCACTTGCATTTCTAAATGTATATAATGACTGGACTATAAATAAATTTGAAGACAACTATGCAAGAATAATAATGTATTTTTGTTGCTTAATAATTGTTGCCCTAGTACTCCACACCGTATATTTGTTTTCCATCGGTGCCCTGGTTCCCGGATTTGATTATTTTTGCGCACATTGTTTTGGCTGCTTTGATGTTTTGCATCAAATGTTTTGAGTCAAACACAAGTGGTCTTCATTTTGTTTCAATATATCGACTTCTATTGGATGTTGTTGCAGAAAGGGGGAATCGTGGAAGCAAGTGGTGGTGTGTGCTATGCACCTGGTTCGACTCACCCTGTGTATACGTAGGGTGTCCCATAGTTCATGAAGATTCGAATTAAATAGAAAACAGATTTTTATTTCAATTGTTTTTTTATTTTATTGAAACATGAAGTACATAGGATATGGGTATATATGGAATAGCACTTCGGGAAAATGACCCCCAAAGCTTTGCTGGCACATACGCAATCTTTTATCGAAATTTCCCATAACCATTTTAGATCTTTGACTTGAAATAACCCCATAGGAAGAAATCCAACTGTGTTAAATCACATAAACTGTCAGCTGTCAAACTGTTTTCTTTTCTTTGTTGACAACAATTTACCTTACAAATGGCGGCAAATTCAAATCTTGAGTGAATTATGGGACAGCAAATATATATATACACTACCCACCGCCTAGTTGTCTATCCATTTAGTCTAAGAGCCCGTTTTTTTAAGTAGCCAGACAGTTTCGTCACTTCTAACATTTTGCCAGACAAAGTTGTAGCCTTAGGTACGAGCGCAAAGCAATATACATACAAGCGGGTGCGAGTGAGACAGTTAGATAGGTCTATTGCTGTCTGTTGCGGTGCATCTGTCGTTTATTCAGTATTATGTCTTATGTTTTTCAGTGTTGTTGAAGAGTTATCATGCCCAAATCATGAAGAAGCAGATACCAAAATAATTTTTTTTCACATTTATTTTCAAAATGTGAAAATAGTGTTAATACTGTAATAATATTTAAAAACGAAATTAAAATCCAACAAATATCAAGGAAGCTATAAGCTTTTAAAGATGATTATCTGCCTCTTTCTTGCAAACTGGAGTTTTAAGTGTATTTTAAATTGTGATAGCGTATTATGACGTCACATGTCATGTCAAGAGGGCTATCACCCTCTTTGTCTAATCGGAAATTTCAATCATTTATATCTGGCTAATTTTTAAAGTTATTTAAAAAGGAATTTTACCTTGATATTTGTCAAGTAAACATGCTTCAATTCATGTGAGAAAAATTTCATGCATATTCCCTATTATCAAGTAAATATAGTGATCAGAAGTATCTATAGTTACTGATATTGCTGTATTAATGCTTGATCACATGCACCACCTAAAAACAATTCGTTTGTTTGGATGCTTACAGGTACTGGAAACAACTTGATATATTATATAAACCTGACAAAGATACATGCAGTTGGGAAAATCTATATGCAAAAGTTTGCCTGAATTATATGCAATCACAGCCTGAGATTCCAATCCTGCATTTTTTAGAAAAAGAATATTAAACCTTCCAAAATATTAAAAAAATATGAAGAATATCAAAAAGCTTTCGTCAAGTTCGGTGATAGCCAATTATTCGAAAATAATGATGAACAACAAGACATCTTTAATTTTAAAGATGATTTTGGAGATAAATGATGCTGATACTCGGCTCGGCTTCAAATATTCATTAACAACAATACCGTCTCAGATGTCAACAAAGCTTTTGAACGTAAGAAATTGAGAAATTTCGATGCTAGTGTTGAAATGATTAGTAGATATAATAAATAATTATTATTTAAATAAATAATAAATAAGTGTTAAAGATATAATTGATCTTTATTAGATTGAATTATGACATATTATCTATTTATATGTAAATTATCAAAGTTGTTAACATTCAAAGCAACCGTGATAAAAAAGGAAAGTTATAGTTGTTAAGCAACAGATAAAAATGATAAATAAAATTATAATAATAATTTAATGAAAATGCGATACCGCTACACTAGCAGTCTACCACCCTGTAGAAGCCAGCACAACAATATCTTTACAGCAATATCTAGGAGCAAACTATATTTGTAAAGAAATAATTCTTTTCTCCTATAGTCATATGAACAATAAAAATTTAATGATTATAAAAAACTTGACTTATATTAAATCTTAAAAATAGAGTTCATAACATTCCTAAAAAATATTTATTAATCTAATACATTTATTCTTTATTGATTTATTAACGTGAAAATTATCGTGAATAATTTTTGAAAAATTTATTTTTTAGTCATAAATAATTCTATATAATGAAACTATGCAATAAATCTCACAAAATCTTAAAAAACGATCTCACTCGCACCGGCTTGTATGAATATTGCCTTGCGCTCACACCTACGGCTGACCTTCATCTTTGTCTGGCAAGATGTTAGAACTGACCTGGCTACTTAGGAAACATCTTTTAATAGTTACCCAAGTAACATATATAAAATTCAGCTTTTATACTAATATAAACCGAAAGTAGAATTACAAACTATTAAAGTTTAAGGGTGTCCGGCGGGGGGTTGTCACCATACTAAGTGTCTGGTAATGAATGACGTGATTTCTAATCGTAGCCCAAAGAGTATATAAAAAAATTACGCTTTATACTTTGACGAAATTGAGTAGCAATATTGTACATCTTTGCTACATGTTACCTGCCAAAGCCACAATGATCCAAACTTCATAGTCGTCGATCGTTTCTACCTCTGTTGGGGACAGACGAAGGAAAAATTTCAGCTTTTATAAAATGAGGAAGGTCTGGTTATCACAGGCTCTTGCTCTAATAGTTTTACTTTCATATGGATCCTTTTATTTCCTGTTCTAATGTTTTTTAAATTGTTTACACGACATTGACGGACTGTAATATCAGTACTCATTTTTTGTAGAAAATAAATTATTATTATATAATTTATCGTGAAAAAGCAAAAAAAAATTCACAAAACTGTCGAAGATAATTGGTTAAGTGTGATTTATATTGAAATTCTTGATATAAATATTCGTTTCAGGCGACGACAATCAATGACCTTTCCTGATGATTATTCCTAATTTTCATTATCTGCTATAGGTAGATGGATAGATAGATTGTAGCGACTGCCCTGGTCGGGATACACTTCGAACATAAGGCCCATTGTGATGCTAAGGATCTGAGAATGTTAGTGGAGTGGAAGAAATTTTTGTGTATAGACTAGGAAATGGTAGGATATGCGGCTGCAGCCGACTATGATAGGAACTATGCCGATATTCATCAAGAGTTCGTGAAGGAAACTGCTGAAAACTTTCACAAGCATAGCCGTTTACTTCGTTCTTGTCCATACGCCGACAGTTTAGTCAGTTAACCGCCCCTTTTTTTTCGTTAATAATTGACAAACTGCCGATGTCGGGATTCGAACCCATAACAGACATACGCCTTAGACCGCTCGGTCACTTGGACGGTTGCTATTAAGGTAACATAGAGAAGATCATTTGTATAGAATTGCTCCTTAAATTGCACACTCTGTATACCGGTTGTTTAGTTTACATCATCGCATAGTAGATCTCCCACGAGTATGAGAGAGTACATATGTATACATTAAGCAATGTGTATGAGAAGGAGGTCATATAGGTTGGTTTTCTTACTTAAAGTTAAATTGTTGTGTGATGTATGGAGTTTTTTTAAATGAACAGATCAGTTGTTATGATTTGTTCTGTTGTTCAGACTTCAGTATGCTATAACGTGTAATTATAATAACAAAACCTATAAGACCTCCTTCTCATACACATTGCTTAATGTATACATATGTACTCTCTCATACTCGTGGGAGATCCACTATGCGAAGATTTAAACTAAACTACCGGTATAAACACTGTTTTATAAGTTTTTCTGATAAAATTAAAATGAACTAAAGAATGAAGAGTATTATGTTTCTATTATTTACGGCTGTATGTACTATGGGCAATAGAAGTAGCGGTGATTTTTCAAAATTTTATAATTGTTTGTGCCTTATTCATTTGGATTTGGGAAAAATTCTTCGAATAAATGTTGTTCATTATATATACACAAACAACATTTATTCGAAAAATTTTCCCGTAAATCGAATGAATAAGGCACACATCAGCTATAACAAGTAATGTAACAACTAACTGAGTTAATCGTTTGAATACCCAGTATATACTGAGTTGTATATCAATGATTGAATTGTTAACAATTCTGCGTATTCGAATTGTTGACAACTCGCTTTCCGAGGAACATTTCAACACAAATTATGGGAAAACTATTGAGTTTATGAAAAAAATTTACAAACAGAAGTTGTTTATTTTAAAATAAAAATATGGTTTTATTACAATTTTTTTCTATCTCTTACGGTTTCAAAGATGCATAGTTTCCAGACACGTTCCGATTTTGCCCATTAACGAACTTGATCTCACTTTTTTGATATAGAACACATATACAAAATTTCAGCTCGCATCTCTTTTCGTTCTTGAGTGATCGCGTCCGCAGACAGACGGACATGCCTAATGGCTGAATTAGGCAATTTTATGAACGCCAATTCCAGGCATTTATGTCAAGGATTAATATTTTCAAGCGTTACAAATTCGGGACTAAACTTCATATACCTTCTATGTTTGCATATACTGGGTATAAAAATAAGCGCTACTTTTGTAGCCAATAGTACAATGACATAAAAATGTTTTCATTATAAATTTAATTTAACATGGTAACTAAGTGAATCTTGAATTTAAGTAATACGAATCCATTTGAGTAGTAATTTGTTCTTTAATATGAACTTTTCACTCACTGAAACTAACAACTAACTTAATAAATTGCTTAAATAAACGGTATATGTTAAGTTTATGAAAAAAATTCAAACAAAAGTTATTTTTAAAAAAGGAATATTTTAGGTTTATAAACTTTTCTTCTAAATCTTACGGTTTCAAAAGCGGATATTTTCTCCCTGGCGGGAGGATGCTCGATTTTTTTCTAGCGATGAATACTTTCAACCGTTATCAAGTGGAGAATTTTTTTCATGAACTCAACATATACCGGTTATTTAAGCAATTTATTCAGTTAGTTGTTAGTTTCACTTGTGAAAAGTTCATATTAAAGAACAAATTACTACTCAAATGGATTCGTACCTATTACTAAAATTCAAGATTGACTTAGTTACCATTTTAAATTAAATTTATAATGAAAACATTTTTAAGTCATTGTACTGTAGGCCATAAAAGTAGCGAGTTGATTTGTGCCTTATTCATTCGATTCACGGGAAAATTTTTCGAATAACTGTTTTTAGTGTATATAAAGGATGGCGCATAAGTAACGTTATGATTTATTTAATGAATGCTTATTTGTGCCTCATTTGGTTTTAAGTCGTGAACCAATTGAATCTTATATAGAAAAAGGTGTAACGTATGTAAAATTCTTTGCAAAGACCGCCTAGACATCACCAACTGCTTCAACTTTGCCTGTTGGAAGTTTCGGGATTTTCCTCAACACTTGCTTGCAACCAAAATTATTTTAATCAATTATATTATTTTTCCAACAGGCTTAGATGTACTAAACCGTTTCTTGCCGAACTTCTTGAAAATGACAACTTATCGTTGTCAAAACGTCGAACGTTATGTTATAAGAATAAATAATTTCGAGGAAGAAAGAATAAATAATAAAAGAGAAAAATAAATTTTCAAAAACTTATATATATACATATATAATTTTATAATTTTTAGTATTTATTATATCAAAGGTAAGTACCTTAAAATATGCTCTACATGTTTATTGGTACCTACTGTAATCGGATTGATATTTTCGTCAGTGGTAGATAATACGATTTCATTATTACAAAAGCGAAAAAAATAATATTCCTTTTCATACAAACAAATGAACATATTGAAATTCATTTTTTAAAAGCTTAGGAAAAAATTTATTTCTGTTTTTAGTAGTCTCAAAATATAAGAATATCTTCGCTGAACGTAACTGAGTGATTTATTAATTTTGTTTGTTTTAATGAGAAATTTTTCTATCGTAAACCATTTAAAACATGATACCACGCGGTAAAACAAACATCAAAGTTCCAAATTTATTTAACGTCAAATGTTCATAACTCTACTTTAGTTTTAAAGTTTTGGAGCATTCATGTTTATTTTACTTTTTGTTTGTTTATATTAACAGCAAAATCTATAAAATATGACATCTATAGTGATAATGATCTCGTAAACATCTCCGAGGCCAAACTGGAAATTTTCGAAGATTGTTTTTGGTCAAATTGAAGTGTATTTCGTGAAATTTTCAAGTGGATTTTGAGTTGATTGCAAAAATTACAGCTATTAGAAAATAACTGTGTAAAAAATATGTGTCGCTCTTCATCCAACGTAGATATGTTGCTGTGTCAAGTTGACAGTGACTTAGCGAAGAAACTTTTTGGTTTTCAATAAAAATTCGTCATGAGTTCGTTGTGTCAAAAAAAATATTTGTCGATCTTCATTTAACGGAGAAATAGTGTATTGCTGTTTTCAAAGTACTTAGGATGAGATCTCATCTTAAAAAACTATAGCGTCAATGGGAGCTAGTGGGATCGTAAACGGGGTTAATTGTGCCAAAACCACTTTGGATAAAACTCGTCCCAGCCACATTGTTTTTTACGGGGATATGTATCGTTGTTTTCATTTTATCGTATTTTTATAGTATCTTTGTTTTCATGGTATCAATGTTCAGACATATTACTAAAATGTCAAATAAAGTAAACGCTAGTCGCTTTCGTTGGTATAATATAACCGAAAGGCAACCATACTAACAATGGAAATAAATAGACGCTAGTTTACAATAAAAACAATTTAAAAATATCTTTGTTTTCTTGGTTTTCCTCCAACTGTTCAGTTAATTGAAGCTGTTCAGAACAATTTTGTAGGAAATAAAAATTCACACATTTGTTGTGTGAACAATTTTTTCGTAGCGTCAATAGTGAAGGTAATTTAGCAAAAAATTGAAAAAATGATGCTTCAAAAATGATACTTCAATAATTATATAACTTATAATAGATACCCTTATATATATTATATACCGGGTATAAAAAACATCTTCAATTTTAAAATTTTTACAATTTAACCCCCATGTCATCAAAAACATATACAAATTTATAAAAATATAGTCGAATTTTGTTCAATTTTTCTAAATGCGGACTTTTTTTGTTATACATTGTATGTAAAGAAACAAAAACAACAACTGTTAAATGATGTGTCTAATTTAAAATCTGAAATATCCACATTGAGAATGGATTTAAATACGCAAGTTAACTAAAAGCTAATAATAACACACGTCATTTAAGGATGTACGAGCACTGAAGATTCAAAAAGGTTAAGGCTTGATTTTTTGTTTACATGTAGATGAAGTGCATATAAATCAATTATAAAAGTTGATTACAGGGTGGATTACGGGGGTCTTGAATTAATTATTTAATGTTAAAGTTCGAGTTTCAATGCAATGCTCTTATGGAGAAACCCATATTTTTACACATATTTTTACATTGATAATTTTCACTTGGAATAAAATAAGACTAATAAAAAAATCTACGCAATAGAAAATAGAAATATTAATAAAGAGATTGATCCAATAAAATTCCAGTATGACGGGCTTAAAAAAAAAGATATTTAAGAAAATAACTGAGATTTTCGGTAAATTTTATTCCTGTCGGCGGTAGCTTAATTACCCAAAATCTCAGTTTTTTTTTCAAAAATATCTTTTTTGTTAGGCCCGGTATGACGGGCCTAAATTAAATATTAATTTTAACTTACGACAAAAAATATTAAACATTATTATGGACTTCTTTTATGAATGTACTATATAAGATTTTGAAGAATTTTATAAATAGACTATACTCGTACCTCCTTAACTAGAAACAGTAATATCTATAGTAAGACCACTACTGTTTATATGGTATACTAATTGCTGACGTGTTACGCCAAAAAAATATAATAACAAAAACACCTGATGCATACATAACACAGAAACAAACCATGGTATATAATAATAATGATGTAAACAGAAAAACCTGATTACAATCAAACAGCTAATGAAATGGAAGCGAATAATGATGATTATCAGATAGTTACTTCTACATCAGCCGCAATAGCTGATATTGTGAAAAATCACCTTGACAAAGTAATCCGTAATCACGAGGCTATAATTGATAATCTTAAAAGGCAGGGGAGATGTAAAAGATTCCTCATTGAAATAAATATACCATTGCAGGTCGACTTATATATATATATATATATATATATAAAAAACGTGACCAAAAGTTTATAAAGTTTGTGAGACTTTGAGAAAAAAAGTTTAATTATATAAGTTTATGAGACTTTGGACTCTCTAGAGGTCACAGTTTTATTCCGGTTGGAATGAAATTTGGTATTTGAGTCGCTTTTGGTATTCTTAACTCCTGATAAATTTTTCTATTTTTCAAATATTAAGGGAGATAGTCAAATTTTATGTTTTCCCCTCCCTCTAAACCCCCTACCCCACGTCCGATTTTACCCATTAACGAACTGGACTTTTAGAATACCAAAAGCGGCTCAAATACCAAATTTCATTCCAATCGGAATAAAACTGTGACCACTAGAGAGTCCACAGACATTTTAAACAATCTTTAATTGTAAATATTTCTGTAAATATTAGTGTAACAGAAAAATTATAAGAAACAAAATTACAGTAAAACGTAGTACTTACAACTTAACCCCTGATAAATTTTTCGATTTTTCAAATATTAAGGGAGATAGTCAAATTTTATGTTTTCCCCTCCCTCTAAACCCCCCTTTCCCCTTGTCCGATTTTACCCATTAACGAACTTGACCTTTTGAATATCAAAAGCGCCTCAAATACCAAATTTCATTTCAATCGGAATAAAACTGTGACCGCTAGAGAGTCCACAGACATTTAAAAAAAAGTACATATGTATATATGTATATACATATATACAAATTTTAGCGATAATGTTTTTTAATATCTAATAGTAGGATCGATGGACATTTGAAGAAATTTTTACGAAATTCCAACGTTGGTGCCAAAACAATAGCTGCATTTCCTTTGGAGGAAATTCGCTAAATACAATTTGAAAAATACAAGTATTCGTTCCGGTTAAGTTATTTAACCCAAATGTTTTATTTTGTGAGCTCTAGTAACACCCACTTTTGAAATTTGAATGGTCATGGTTATCACTTGTCAAAACCCGTGGTATTAGAAACCTCCAAAGTAAGATTCTGGTGCACTCAAAATCGATTTTCGAACTCAAACATAACCTAAAATATACATACTACATATGCATATTGCTGTAGTATATGACTATATATTGAGGTATCAGATTTTACTCGAATGTACATCACCAGTTAAAGTAATTATGCGAAAAATAAAATATAAAAAAATTTTTTTTTTAATTTTATTGATGAAGTACAATTATGTGAATGACCTTCGTAAAACAGATTATATTTACCTTTATTTAAAATCATTTACATAATATGTTCGAAATTAAATCCATTTTATTTTCCAACAGAGTGCTTCTAATTAAAAATTTAAACGAAATAAATATATTATCATAAGCAAATAAAAAGTACATTATTTATTACATGAAAATGAATTGTTAAATGTAAAACTACATGGCAAGTAAATGTTGTTGGATATAAATTCTTCAATACTCACAAGAAATATTTGTTAAAAATAAATATGTGTATATACTTATACAATACAAGTTGTGTTTTTATTGCTGTAAATATTATAAAATATATAAGGATATTATGAGTTTAGTCCTAAAGGCATATCTGCTTTTGTATACTAAATATGCACACACAAAATTGAATTCAAAATGAATTGAACCATATAAAAAAAAATTTTTTTTTAACATACCGCTGAATTAACTAAGTAAAACCAACACAAATTCATAATAAGTTCTATGAAATAATATATACTCGTACTTTACATTGAAATTTTTATACTGATAATATCGGAACAAGACCCCAGATCTACGACCTATGGGTACCTTTCACAAATTTTGTATACTCTGAATTTTTAAGTTTTAACTCTCTTTTAAGCTTGGGTTCGGCCCCAAACAAAATTATCCTTGTAACCAAGAATAATCACTCTCGCTCAGGGTTGGTTCATTCTAGCCCACTTAAGGTAGTTTTTGTTTCAATTCTCATACCAGAATCTACCATTCAATTGTTCATACTCACCAGTCCAACTATAGTACTTTAGTTCGTAGAAAAAAATAATTTGTATTTTAAACTAACTGTTGCAAAGCTCTTTTTATTCTTTCTATGTAGGTACACATATACACTAGTAAAGTATTTTTGGCTGGCGACCTCTGCGCCGTCTCATGTTTTTTATTTAAAATTATAGTTCTATCAAAATTCGTTAATATACGGATATACATGTGAAAAGTCAACTTTAATTTTAACTATAAAGTAATAATTACATACAATGCCAGTGAAAAAATTGATGAGCAGCTTCCAAGAAGTGCAACTAGATATTTAAGAAAAAAAAGTATTTCTAATGGTACAAAATTATATACTAGTTTTCATGTTCCTAATGTCTATGAAGAGATTGATGTCAATGATTCTCGGCGAATATTTGGTGAAGTATTAAGAGAAAAATTATCCCAATATATGTTCCCGTTAACTCTACTTTATTAGGAAAAAAATCCGTTACGTAGGAGCTGCGACAACTTAGCTAATTTTCTTAGAATACATAAATCACTATCTAGCGGTCACAATTTTAGTCTGATCAAAACGAAAAGTCTGATCTGATATGATTTTGGCATTATCAAGTTCAATTTTTTAAATAAATGGCATTGGTCAAGCGGGAAGCGGGACATAGAGAAAGAAGAAAACACAAAATATATAATATAAAATATCTCTCCTAATATTAAAAGAATCGAAAAATTTGTAAGGTGTAAAGTTGTAGAAAATCATGTTTTCTACAATTTATTTTCTGATCATTTTTACTCAAACTCTAATGTGTACAGAGATATTTAGGATATACAGATATATCGAATTGTGTTTCCCCCTTCCTCTAAATCCCGCTTTTCCTTAGCCCGATTTTGCTCATTAACGAACTCGACCGTTCAAATACCAAAATTACCTACTCAATTTTATTCCAATCAGATTAAAACTTTGACCGCTAGAGCGGTCAAAGTTTTGTTAAGTTAATCGCACGCATTAAATAATTACCGATCTCGCTCAATCATCGATCATCGACATGGAGGTTGGAATGGGGTACGAGGAGCCGGCTGTTTGTATGGAGGTCTGTAACATCCACTACTGCTCGTCAACAGTTACTGTATTTGTAAAGTTTAAAACTAAATCACAGGCCCGTACTATGAATTTGTTGAAGTGCTGATCGTTAAGTGTATGATTGTTTGGGACTCGTTGCGTTTACGATGAACAATTAGAATTAAAAAATGTTTATAAACAATATGCAAGTTTATATTTCTGTAATACGATGGATAACAAGGATAATGAATTATTAACATTGGAAATAGTACGTCGTTGTGTTGAGTTGTTGGATCGAAATGTTGGAGGTGTATGTGAGTTCGATATTTGAAGAATATTTTACGATACTTGAAAAAGCATACTTTATTGGATGAATTAATGATGGGTGGTGAAAAACAAAATAGCATCATCCACATTACCAAGTTAGCAAATCAAGTGAATATTGTAAAATGTTAATAATTCAAAAGCCAACCCTGGTGCTCAGATTTAAACTTGCAGTGACGAAATAATGTTAAGGAATTTAAAAAATGTGAAAAAAACAGTGTTGTTTGTGTGTTGTTTTGTTTGTTTTCTTGTGACGGACTTTGCGAGGGACGAGGGATTCTTATTTCGAAAGCCGTACGATTCGTATCGTAGCGTAATTGACGAATTGTTAATACGATATTTTGTTTTAAACTGCGAAACTATTATTTTTGTCGAACTGTTAAAGACTATTGTTATTTTTTTGTAAATTTTAATCATGATTTTTTGGATTTATTTCTTTGTTTTATCGAAACGTTAATACGAGCGAGGTTTGGTTCTTTTTTTTGCGTGTGAGCGTGTTCACGAAAGTACATTTTTTTTTTTAAATTATTATTTCGAATCATTTTTTTTTTATTTAATTCATTTTTATTTGTTTTTTTTTTTTGTTTAATATCAAATTTCGTAAACACGTTCTGGTACTGTATTAAATAATTTTTTTTTATGTTCGATATTTATTTATTTTGTTAAATTTCGAGTGTTTTATTTTATTTTGTTATTAAATATTTAATTTTTTTGTGTCGTGAATAAATAATTTATTTCTTTTGTTTCGTAATTTTGTTTATTTGTTTATCCGTAATCAGACGAGTGTCCACCTTTTTGACCTGCCACCCAGAGCAAGGGTTGACGAGCTGCCGTGTCGAATTCGTGAGTGGTACTCTATAAAAACCTGGCGCCCAACATAATTTTTGTTTTTTTTTGTTTTCGAATTGGTGCTACAATTTGTCGGCTAGTCATCACCTTGTTGATTCCAAGGTGGTGAAACTACCGTCACAATATATATACATATATATATATATATATATATATATATATATATATATATATATATATATATATATATATATATATACATATAGATAGATAGATAGATATATAAATTTTCGAGACGATGATTTTCGACACCTGCTAGGTAGGATCGATGGACATTTCAAGAAACTTTTGCGAAATTTTGACTTTGGTACGAGACCAATAACTCTATTTCCTTTCAGGAAATTCACTAAATTCGTAATGATTATACCTAAATTATCCCTCCATCAGTTGAGATTAAATTCTTTTTGCGTTCATCCTTTTTTAATTTATCTACTCATGGTAGGTATTAAAATTCACAATCTATACGAGAGTTAATTAATAAATTCAGTGATGTATATAACATTTTCATAACATTAATTCTAATGTAAGTAGTATTATACCAGTCTAAAATAATAAATAAACATTCCTTATTCGTCACATTAAAAATACAAGTGGAAATAACAAATTAAATTTCAAATTTTGCCCCAATTCCTAGAACAAATATTTGTATTTTATAAATTGATATTTCGACTACAAAGTAGTCATCATCAGTTTGAACTAGCTAATCGTAACTATCTCTGAGATATGGGATCAGAGATATGTTGCTCGAGCATCGATCCCATTATTATGATTATTATTAGAAGAAATACCTTGGTGCAACTTTCTGTAAAATCGGTGGTCCAGTACGATTGCGAACCCGTTTATTATATGTAAAGATTATATGCAAATGTAGAATTTAAAAAAAAAAACTAATATTTGCTAAACACCTTTAAGAAAACGAGACGATACAAAATAAACACAAAGTATAAACTTTCTTAATTACATTAGTAAAGTAATTATAAAGAACATACATAAAATATCATAAAGAAGTACCTACACATATACATATTTTGTAATCAAAGACTTATATTATTTATAATGTGTTTCAAAATAATACTGACAATCATATTTGTTTATTGTTTGATTTTACAATGAATTGTAATGACTTAAAAATTACTATAATTTTATGTTTATTGATCTTTTATATAACTGATGTAATTCACTAGTCAATAGATATAATAAAATAAATATATTATAGAGGTAGATTGTAAAGGCTGCCCTGGACGGGCTACACTTCGACCATAAGGTCTATTGTGATGCCTAAAGATGTGAGGATGTGAGTGGTATGGAAGGAATTTTTGTTTATAGACTAGGAATTGTTAGGATATGTAGCTGCAGCCGACTATGATAAGAACTATGCCGATATTAATCTGGAGTTCGTGAAGGACACTGCAGAAAACCTTCTCAAGCATAGCCGGTTACTTCGTTCTTGTCCATATGCCGACAGTTTAGTCAATCAACCGCCCCTTTTTTTTATAATTGACAAACTGCCGATGTCGGGATTCGAACCCATAACCTCCCAGTTTCCAAGTGCTGCATACTACGCAGACATGACGCCTTAGACCGCTCGGCTACTTGACTGGTTGATAAGGTTATATATTATAACCTTATATATGAACTTTATATATTATAATATATATGAACTAGCTTGTACTAATTTCGCAACGATATTTAAAAAAATTTATTTTAATGTTATTTTCATGTTCTGGTTAGCCCAAGGATTAACATCTATATCTCTCTATATATATAAAAGGTGAATATATTGCGTGTTTGTCCGAATTGTTTGGAGAAAACTGTAGAAAATACCGCATCATGGCAAGAGAAGTTAAATTGATCTGGGTGCCGGGTCACAGTAGTTTCGAAGGAAACGAAAAAGCAGATACATTAACAAAGAAAGGAGTCGGAATACTCTTCATTGGCTCAGAGCCTATCTTAGGAATTCCAAGGACTGCATGTGAACAGGTGATCAACGAGTGGTTAAATGCTAAACACTGTGATCACGGGAAAAAAGTACCGCGGCAAGAGCTCGGGAAGGTGCTGCTTCAGAGTGCAACAAAGAGGCTATCTCTCGATGCACTGAGACTGAACAGAATGCAACTGCGGAGGGTTACCGGATTTATTACCGGGCATTATCCCTTGCGGAAGCATCTGCACACAATGGGACTCCATAACGGGTCCATTATGTGCAGATTGTGTGGCGAGGAGGAAGTAACATCCAGCCACATTATCTTTGACTGCGAACCTCTAGGTTACAGCAGATACAGGAAATTCGGTGCCTTTCACCCCGAATATATGAACCTTCAGGAAGACTCGATAAGCAAGCTCCTGGCTATTTCCAACATATGGAAGAACCGAATCTCGTTGGACTGAAGTAGAAGGGTGAGCACAATGGACCATAAGGTCGAAGTGTAATACTTTTTAGACCCCAACACAAATCAATCAATCAATCAATGACGAAAGGAGATCCATATATATTATTACAACTTGCCCGGACTTCAAAATGAGTAATTATTCTAAATTCCAATAATAAATGTCACAATTATTCTAAATTGTGACTTTTCGAAATGCCAATTTTTTTATAATATAATTTTTTTCCCAAATTTTTTTAATGCAGTTATTTCTGTAGAAACTATAATCTATATTAGAGATCTGGGCCGGCTATAACTTTGGAACGGTCAGAAAACGACGACGATTCTAGAAAAACTATTAGGCGGCCACCCTGTATAAATAATATGCTAGTAAATAAAACAATTATTGATAAAACATTAGCAATAAATTAAATTAATATTTGCTTTGTTCGTTTTGATAAAGCCTTCTATAAAGTTGACCGTAATCACCGGCGGAAAAATATTGGTTTAGAAAAAAATATTCTAATCGATATTCTAAAATGAATTTACCAACATATGACATATTATGCTCGAATAGATGCTAATTTATGTCCCATAATTTTAGAACATACCATGGTTGTCATTTATCAACGCTTTTATTCCTGCTGTATATAAACGATTTGAGCGGTTGGATGGAAAAAGTAAATAAGTAAATACCACGTACCTTGTATTCAAAGTATAGAATAGAATACATTAAGTTTATTTTTACCATCAATATTTTACATAAATTGTAGTACAATACATCTTAATAATATAGTTTCAAGCCTATGCTTTACCTATAATACATCATTAATTATATACATCGAAATTATTTTAAAAAATCATTTGATCATCGTTTATAAATGGAAAAATTTTAATACAAAAACGCTAACATAAAACTTAACCTTAATTGGATGGATAAGCCATCCCTACAAATAACCGCCCCTTATAAATGTATTAAGAATGAATACAAACAGCTCTAAATTGTTACTATTGTCTACAAAATAGTAACAAAGTGCTGCAAATAAACTATATGCAGCACAACAAAGCTTAAAAATTAAAGATTACTTTTTACTATTATTTATTACTTTGTAATATTATAGGTGTAATAAATTGTTGAAATGCACCCGCCATCTTGGATTATGATGGCATGTGTAACTTTACAACAGCATAAAAATTATGGTTTTGTTAATAAACAGAATCCCAAGTATAGCAACAGTTTTTCTATGACACCATTGTGGCAACAACAATCACGTGGTTAAAAACTTGTTAACAGTTATCGTTTTCAAATATTAAAAAAATTATATATATATATATATATATATATATATATATATATATATACAGGTTGCTCATTTTAAGCAATGCACCTGGTTTTTTCTTCAATGAGTTTTTGGAAAAGTCTATTTTGGTTAAAAATTAACCATTTTACAGCCGTTTTAAAAATGAATTTTCTAAGATAATATTTGAGAAAATAAACTGTTTAGAAAAAATTTATTAAGAATAAAACGTTTTTATTTTTTTTTCAATAAATAGGACTTCATGTTTCTAAATTTAAAAATATTTTTTTTGTTCATTTTGTACATTTATTAAAATGTTTACTTCTTGTACACACAAAAAAGAAGATTTTTTAAAGACGTTATTTTTCTCAAAAAATCTTATCTAGAAAATTCATTTTTTAAAACAGCTTTAGAATGGTTAGTTATTAACCACAATAGACTTTGTTATTACACAGTTTTAATGTTGTCTGTTTTAGCTATCCGATTCTGTCAAAAAGGTGGGCTATTGGAAAAACACAAGTTCATCTTCAAATATTAACAAGGTCATGGTCAGGGTCTTTGAAGTAATATTATAGTAAATTGTTTAAAGTATGTTATATATATATATATATATATATATATATATATATATATATATATATATATATAGGGTGAATCTAACCTGCCGCATAATATCACACGCCTCCACTTCATTCCACGACCCTCCCATTTTTCAACAAGATCCAATAGTGTTGTTTACATATTGTGCTATTGTGATGTGTGTGTGTTTAAACATCATAGTATTGTATGCCCCTTGCTTTACATTTTTGGTCTGTTTGAAATTGTACACTCTTTAATTATATTATATAAATATAAATATAAACTTATGTAAAATAAGGAGTCAGGCGTAAACTTCACTTCAAATTTGAAGTTTTTCATTCCAGAACATATGGGATCCGATACATAAATATAAAGTATTCTATCCGTATGCCGTTCAGATTTTTTTCTCAAAATCCATGTGTCCGATTTGGATGGGTATTTGCAAGTAGCTTTGGTAAAATTGTTAACCAGTGCTAATATGTTTTGGGGGTGAACAGCCGAGGACAAACCGTTGCCTTGACTTCAAAATCATTGATTCGGGTCAGAAAAAAATTTTCATCTTAGAAATATTAATAGGTAGTTCCTATAATTACCAAAAAAAGAATGGTTACAAAATTTTTCTGCGGTTTTTTCGACATTTTGGCATGAAACTAGTTATAAATTTGCAGACGAAATCTAGTGTAAAGCCCAAGCCTGAAAACTGATACAATCCTTGAAGCTATCGCAATATTAATGCATTTGGGACCCTCCATCAACGGTCAAAACATCGCATATCGATTTTCTAATCCCTTAGCAATTGATTCGTGGCAAACCCTAGAACCTTATCTCCCTTAATAAACTTTCTTTTATTCGTTGGCCATTTACTGCACTAATAATAAATATTAAAAATTGATAGATTACGAACGTCCCATTTATTCAGACATCCTCCTTAATAATCTTTGCACATTATCAAGCTATGAAATGGCCCTCGGTCCCCACTTATGAACTTCTTAGTCTTGATCGATATTGGTTATTATTTGTGGACATTTTTTTATTAATACTTCTTTACATATATATCGAAGGCGAATGGACTGAGTCTCTTTGTTATTTCGAAAAAACTCCAGTTTTTGGTACTTTCTTTTACAGTCATCTTTGTTATGAATAAGAATATAACGATTCATATCAATTTCAAAATATACAGGGTATAAAGATATGTATACCCTATATGTATTTATATAGGATATAAAGATAAAGTATATTTTATATAAATTATATAAAATCAAATACTATATCTACAAAACAATACTATGATGTTTAAACACACACACAAACACCACAATTGCACAATATGTAAGCAACACTATTGTACGATGTTGTTGAAGAATGGGGGATCGTGGAAGGAAGTGGAGGCGTGTACTATTCTGCGGCAGGTTAGATTCACCCTGTATATATATATATATATATATATATATATATATATATATATATATATATATATATATAAATATATATATAGCATGTTCATAACTATTACCTGTCGTTACATTAATTTTAATAATCAATGCGTAATGATTTTACAAATGTATCTACATACACCAACAACACCTACATATTCCCTAAAATAGTTTTCTATGTCGTGGCACAATAAACACGTCATTTAGCAATCACGTGCATATACTATGCATTATTCGAAAAAGAAATGACAATTTAATTACTGCAAAACCAAATGATGAATTTAAAATGGATACACTTACGAATCAAATTATTGAGGATTGGATCTGGTATTAATACATGACGAGAATAGGTAATACACAATTAACGACTAGCATTCCAGCTGAAGTGGGGACTGGAGAGGCATCCATGTTAACAGAAGTAAAGTTTTCAGTATCTACTTCTGTTAACGACCAGTACAAGTGGCCAAGCGTTCTAAGGCGTTATGTCTGCACAGTATGCCTACTTGGAAACTGAGAGGTTATTGGTTCGAATCCCGATATCGGCAGTTTGTCAATTATTAAAAAATAAAGGGGGCGGTTAATTGACTAAACTGTCGGCGTATGGACATGAACGAAGTAACCGGCTATGTTTGTGACGGTTTTATGGAGTTTCCTTCACGAACTCCAGATGAATATTGGCATAGTTCCTATCAGAGTCGGCTGCAGCCGCACATCCAACCAAATTCTAGTCTATACACAAAAATTCCTTCCACTCCACTCACATACTCACATCCTTAGGCATCACAAAGGACCTTATGGTCGAAGTGTAGCCCGTCCAGGGCAGCCTCTACAATCTATCTATCTATGCTGATTAAGTTTTAAAGCGCAAGTTGAATTATATTCCGATAATTTCATTTGACAACAGTATGAAAATATGAATATAAGAATATAAGCTTATTTTAAACACGAATTATAGCTAGTAAATATATCTAAAATAATTTCTGATTGAAAATATTTTTGAAAACAAAGTTTCTTTTTGCCATATACAGTGTACAGATATACCGTGCCCACAGAGTCGGTGACAGAATACTTGTAACAATATTACAACCGTCTGGATATAATTCTAAGACATAATTTATGTTTAAAATAAGCTTTCCATCTTTTAAATATATTGTTGAAGAAACTGAAATTTTAAATGGATTACCAAACCAACCCCTACAAACGAATACGGTACTAACATAATAAACCCATGAGCATACAAATTTATGGAACTATTAAAAACCGGTGAATAAACTTATATACTTGCAAAAAAAAAATAAGATACATTAAGAATATACCAGCATACTACCACTTTTCGACAGATTTTGCTCAATTTTTTTTCACAGACTAAAAATAATGTTTTCTAATAAATCCCAAAGTTTGAGAATTTTTGACCGTTTAGAACGCGAGATAATTAATATCAAAGTTATCATTCTCTCCCACTCTCTCATTAGAAGCATGTAAACCTTCATGCCCACCCAACTATTATCTGTTGTATTATAAAAAATAATCGACAGAATTTAAAAAAAAACTAGGAGAGTAAAGCTAAATATTTATTATATAAATTTTTTTTAATAATCGTGTGCAACCGTTTTGTTTTCGAAATATAAAAGTTTAAATTTATTTATTTTCTTCAAATCAACATTATTTTGTATATGTGAACTGTGTATTTGTCTATGTGTTGTATATGTGTGTTTATATATTTGTGCATCAAACCGGTTTGTTGTGCTGATTGCAAAACATAGTGCTGATACGTCCTTAATAAGTCCGTCTTATAACCTAAATTAATATACGGCTGCTATTGATACCTTGATCGAGTAGTTCGTATTCGCTAAATGATGTATTAATATAAATATCGATTATGAAAACAATAATGTTATGCAGTCAAGCAAATGTACTATTTGTTCGATTGAGAATACTCTGACAATAATTTAGATTTAAGAGTCATTGAATTTTATTTATCACAGTTGTGTACACAATTAATATAACAACCAATAAATATTCAACCATTGAATGAAAAATACATCGGAAGAAATCGTTTACGATCGTTACATCCATAGTCGTATACATGTTATGTCACACTTAACGAGTCATTGCGCTGACTAGTTTAAACACACGTTGTTACTTTAACAAACCTTGAATACAAGTACCTAGAATCCCCTGTGCATTTATCTTCATTGAGATGGTATATCATACTTTAGAGTGTTATATTGTATGTACAGAGTTACAAACCTAACAACATACGTCAAGGCTAGTAAAAATGGTCTATAATATTCTAAGTAACTAGTTTATAAAAAATAATCTTTGTAAATAGATAGACGATATTTCGAATACCCAAATATTTTACAAACATAGAATACACAAAATTATTGTGAAACTATTCAAGAAAGATTTTTTAGTGTCGTATAAAAAGAATAGTAAGACAAACAATGTAGTTGTAGTAGTTGTAAAAAGTAGGCCTAAGCCGGACAATTAAGCCTTTCTAAGCTCTTTTTACCGACCCTTATCTCCTATCTCCTCAACCTCTTATAACCCCTACCACATCTGGTTAGTATCCTCTAGCCCTGTGTTCATTAACGAACCCAACCGTCTTAAGACTCCCCCAAGACAAATTTCCCCAATTCGGTCGAGTCTGAGGTAAGGTACCCCATTCTGGCTCTGTATATTGTGCCAGGAGCTGCTTACAAATTTTAGACATTGTCTATTTCTGTGGACTCCAATTTTTAGTTGTACTACAATTTATAATTAAGTACGAGATCCTTATGATGCATTTTTTATTCCGTCCTGATCCGACAATTTTAATGGATTGGCCCATTTTGGATAGACAGACCTTGTCCTTAAGGTACATACAAATTTTCAACCAATATGACTCAGAAATTTTGGAGAAACTAAATTTGGATGACAAACACATATAAAATAAGATAAAGGCTAGTTATCGTTAGTAGCTGACAATTTTTTTTCCTAACTTCACGCGGTGGTAACATTTTTGGATCGGTTTCGAATTTGAACATCCTTACTTCAAGCTGCTTGCCAATTTTCAACCCATTTGATTAAATATTTTTATCAGATCGTCAAGTAATGTTTACCAACTGGATTCAAATTGCCTACAAACTTTCAATTTTAGAGTAATACGACAGACAAAAAATTCCCTATTATTTTGCACCACTTTATAAATTCGTGATAAAATCACCAACCTAGGACCTTATCTAGGCTCACCATCCTAGGCTCGATCCATATTGTTCAAGCTTTCTACCAAATAATATAAATCAACTAATTTGATTGAAATAGTTTAGGAGCAAGTAGGATGACTAGACATTGAGCAGTGCTTAGTTACGATAATCTTTTCCCCGATCTAAACCGATTATTTAAAGGGGGGAGGGTGCCAAATTTTTCGTACCTCCATTTTCATCCAGATCCGACTGAAGGTTTTTAAGGAAGCTCTGTACAGCGAATCTGTATTAGTTTTTCGAATTCTACGTCTTTTTGAATGAATAATCTCAAATATTGCGAGGTGGTTCGATTTTTTTTTCTGATTCGAGAACACAACCTTATTTTATATGAATAATACATACAAAATAAACTAAAAATAATACATAAATCACATTAAATATGCACGGTTGAAGTGAAAATATTGAACAGTTTTATATTAAAGATCAAGACACCCACGGTCGTGGTATATGGCGCTTGCCGCGTATACAAGCGGCCTGTGGTTCAATTCCCAGTATACAAAAAACTTTTTAATTTCATTAAGGATTACTCGACATGATATTGAAAAAAATGTATACAGAAATCATTAATTAATCTCCACATTATTCTTTAATACACCAATCAAAAATTGTATTTCACCCAGCATTTGAAAAAAATTTCCCGGTGTGAGACGTTGAATTTCATAACCACAGCGAGGTATGTTTTGATAAAAAAATCTAATTGCGATCAATATTTATTCGCTGTAGATAACAAAGCCTACAGGTGGATAAATATAATAAATTTTCTAGTAATGTCAATAATGTATCACTTTAATATTATTATTTAAGTATTATATATTATTTGACTTCAATTGTGTAGTTTAAAACTTTAAAGAAAATAATAACAGTTCGTTTACGAGCGTCAAGTTAATTTAAAAAATAAATTCATCCTATTTAAAAATAAAATATCTTTTATCTAAATTAAAACATAAAATTTGTCTGTTATTTTTTTTTCAGAACAAGGGTAAGTAATCTGGAAATATTTATAGAACGTCTTATGCCTTCATCAAACTTTTCATCACCTTAAAAAACGTATACTGTGTGTATTGGCAAGCTTTCCCAATAGAGAATCAATGCTAAATATTGTTTATTACTAGCTGTCCGTGTGGTTACTGTATAAAGTCAGTCAGTACACATGTAATGGTTAAATATGTTCATTGAATTCTTAACTTTAGTATGTGAATCACAAATTCCCACTCTTAAATGACAAACAAACAACCATACGCATACATGTGTATGGTTGATGACTGTACATGTGATGATTCTCATTACATGTGTACTGACTGACTTCATACAGTAATCACACGGACAGTCAGTAATAAATAATATTTAACAGTGATTCTCTATTGGAAAAGCTTCCCAACACACACTGTATATGTTTGCTTGCATGGTTATCAACAGAAACGACGATGAGGCAAAACACCTATGATGATTAAAAACCGTATCACACATTTTTCATTCTATTTATTTCAACAAGGACAACAAATTTTCGTCGTCTTTTCTTTGAAGGTATAGTAGGTTTTTTTTTCAATTTTTTTTAATGCTTGTTGTTAAGCTTGGATCAAAACACATATAGTTTTTTTTTTTTTTAATTAAAAACATTTTTTTTTTATACAATTTAAATGGTTGTCATGGAAACAACAAATGTAATTTCAAAAAAATTCTACACGTTTCTTCATCCATCACTACAAACAAAAAACTTTTATTTAACTTGCCAATGTATGTATGTATGTATATTCGGGTCAAATCTTGCAAGCTGCATTAGAACCACTTCCTCTTATCCTACGGAGTTGAATTTTTATATGTTGGTTCAGTTCCGATGACAATGCATTTTTATGGTAAGTATGACATGAAGCGACAAAGGGAAAGGGGGATTTAGAGCGAGGGGAAAACACAAAATTTGGGATATCTCTCTTAATATTGTAAAAATCGAAAAACACATACGAAGTGAGACATAATTGTGTGAAATAGAATAAATATATTCCTTATTTAACTATATATTTTAAATATTGATTTTGGGCATTAATTAAGGCCGGCTAGTTTTAATATCGGTTTTAATAACTCGTGTTTTAACTCTGTTTTAATATCGGTCGTTTATCTTGAAAAATTTTTTGTCTGATTTTAATTAAGTTAATGTTAATTATTGACTATAAAAATTTTCTTGACACCCGGTCCAATAAAAATAATTATTATTATAAGCTGATGGAAAAACAAGTTGCAAAAAATCAGTTACGCCTGCGTCATTCGCTAAGTATTTTGGATAATCAAGACTGTATTCCTAAGCTACTTAAAACTTTTCATCCCAATCGGGTCAATCATCTTCGAATAGTAATTACATGTATAAGAAAAAGTAATTATTTCTTATTATGGTCAAAAGATAGCGTGCCAGTAGTTTTTATACCCGGTATATTATGTAAATATACAAGGTATATTAAGTTTAGTCCCGACTTTGTAACACATGAAAATATTAATCGCAGACATAGACAAATGTTTGACATAGGTGCAAAGGACTTTATACAAATTAAACCGTCAAGAGTAAAATTTTCATCGTCTAAAATATGCCAAACGATTCCAAGAAAAAAAGTATAGCAGCTGAATTGAAGAGAGGGGGACGCTTGGTTTACGCTGGTGATTTGCTTGCATGAGATTATTTGCAGCCTCTTCATGTCAAACGAATCGGCTTTAAGGGATACCAATCCGAAAAAAGTGTAGTCTTTCCTAACTTCAAATTAATTGTTATTTCCGTTTTTAATGTAATTTTGTTTGAAATTTTCTATCAAACAAAGCTTTCTACAGGTTTTGTAAACTAGACTTCGTTTTGACTTGTGAACTTCACTATTTGTTTTATTAAACGTTTCAATGGGATTCTTGACGACTTGATGATTTAACATAAGACGTCGATTTTCTACTTTATGTTTAACAAAGCTTATTTGTTATCATTGCTTTTCATTTCAACTTTCAACTTATATAAATGAAAAAATAATTAAGAAAAACACATAAAAGTATGTAATGCATAACAATAAACAGATTATGAAGGAACAAAAAAACAAATCACATGTAAATAATTAAAAGTAAATGTTGGATAAAAAAATATTAATCACGAAATAAAACTGTTTGATGTCTTTTAATTATTTTTTTTTACATAACTAATACCACATATATTTCAGTAAAGATAAAGAGGATTATGTTGTGAGATTTCAATTCTTAATAAACGGGTAACATAATTATTAGGTTGACGAGTTAATTTTTTCATATCAGTATTTAATTTAATTAATAAATTCAATGACAATGAAATGTGTCGGGTATACGCTATAGTCTCCTACAGTTTGTCATACGTAACCGAAAAGAATTTGGACAAACACTTGTATGTTGACACGAAAGTATACACAAATAAACAAATATTAAATAAAATTTCACTTCAACAGAAGTTCAGTACTGTCTAATAAATATATAAAAAATATATATATTAAAAAAATTGGAATAATATGAAGAAATTGGTCGTTACACACAATCGTCTTTGGTGTAATGGATAGCACACTGGACTAGATATCCAGAGGCCCGAGGTTCGATTCCTGGTTGACGAGTTAATTTTTTCATATCAGTATTTAATTTAATTAATAAATTCAATGACAATGAAATGTGTCGGGTATACGCTATAGTCTCCTACAGTTTGTCATACGTAACCGAAAGGAATTTGGACAAACACTTGTATGTTGACACGAAAGTATACACAAATAAACAAATATTAAATAAAATTTCACTTCAACAGAAGTTCAGTACTGTCTAATAAATATATAAAAAATATATATATTAAAAAAATTGGAATAATATGAAGAAATTGGTCGTTACACACAATCGTCTTTGGTGTAATGGATAGCACACTGGACTAGATATCCAGAGGCCCGAGGTTCGATTCCTGGTTGACGAGTTAATTTTTTCATATCAGTATTTAATTTAATTAATAAATTCAATGACAATGAAATGTGTCGGGTATACGCTATAGTCTCCTACAGTTTGTCATACGTAACCGAAAGGAATTTGGACAAACACTTGTATGTTGACACGAAAGTATACACAAATAAACAAATATTAAATAAAATTTCACTTCAACAGAAGTTCAGTACTGTCTAATAAATATATAAAAAATATATATATTAAAAAAATTGGAATAATATGAAGAAATTGGTCGTTACACACAATCGTCTTTGGTGTAATGGATAGCACACTGGACTAGATATCCAGAGGCCCGAGGTTCGATTCCTGGTTGACGAGTTAATTTTTTCATATCAGTATTTAATTTAATTAATAAATTCAATGACAATGAAATGTGTCGGGTATACGCTATAGTCAGTTTGTCATACGTAACCGAAAGGAATTTGGACAAACACTTGTATGTTGACACGAAAGTATACACAAATAAACAAATATTAAATAAAATTTCACTTCAACAGAAGTTCAGTACTGTCTAATAAATATATAAAAAATATATATATTAAAAAAATTGGAATAATATGAAGAAATTGGTCGTTACACACAATCGTCTTTGGTGTAATGGATAGCACACTGGACTAGATATCCAGAGGCCCGAGGTTCGATTCCTGTTTGACGAGTTAATTTTTTCATATCAGTATTTAATTTAATTAATAAATTCAATGACAATGAAATGTGTCGGGTATACGCTATAGTCTCCTACAGTTTGTCATTCGTAACCGAAAGGAATTTGGACAAACACTTGTATGTTGACACGAAAGTATACACAAATAAACAAATATTAAATAAAATTTCACTTCAACAGAAGTTCAGTACTGTCTAATAAATATATAAAAAATATATATATTAAAAAAATTGGAATAATATGAAGAAATTGGTCGTTACACACAATCGTCTTTGGTGTAATGGATAGCACACTGGACTAGATATCCAGAGGCCCGAGGTTCGATTCCTGGTTGACGAGTTAATTTTTTCATATCAGTATTTAATTTAATTAATAATTATTAGAGTCAAATTAGCTTTAAAAAGCCGGTTTCAAGCTGGTTGCTCGGAACCGCAATCATTCAAACATTGGATCTATGAGATAACCATATATATAGCTACAGAAATATTGTGTCTCTTTTTGATAAATTTAATCAAGCTATATTTTAATTATAAAAATATTATTTTATAATTAAAAACCGACAGATTTTAAACTGTTTTTCTTTAAGAAATAAACCATATTGGTCGGAAAATTTTTTCGAGTTTAATGTTAGATAGGTAAGTGTTTAAGCTTTCGATTAAGTCTTATAAAAACGAAAAAATATTAATTTGTTTATAAGTAAATTAGCAACAGGTAAAATATGATAACTCTCTAAAAAGTTAACATATCGGAATATTATTTTTTTAATTAAAGGTCTATAAAAAATCTATAAGTTAAAAGAAAATAAAGCATATTTAAATATTTTCTTAACTTTTTTTAAAATTTGTTTATAGCGCGTTCAAAGAGCGTAAAAAAAGATTTATTCGTCTCAGATCAAATGAACCGTTTTATATTTATAAAAATAGGTGACATGGTATTTTATTAATTGTCGGGGACCTAATTTTTTTTAAGGACTAAAAATGGGCACATTAATTTTAACATATACAAGGCATACTTTCCTATTGTTAAAAAAAAAATTTAGTAATTTTTAGATTTTTTATTTTAATTTAAAATTTTTGCGTTTTTCAAACTTTGGGAATTTTTTCCTCGAATTCTAGTAAACCGATTTTAATCATTTTGGGCACAATTGTTTTCTTTTTTTATATAGAATTGAAGAATATTCTGTCATTTTTTTAATTTTTAGTTTAAAAAAAGATATTAAGAAAAAACGCTTTTTTGTTGTAAACATATTCAATTTTGACCCTTTTCCGTCACGAGTCGGACCGTAAAAATTTAGGGTCATATTTAGGACGTCAAGATGAATTGATTTTTAAAAAAAATGTTTTTCCCAACAACCTACCTAAAAATTGCTAATTTGACTCTACTAAATTTAGTAGGTATACGAATTAACTACGTATAAGTTGTATAACAATATAATTAAAATTTATTTAACAAAACATTTCAATATAATTATTTTCAAAGATTCTTCGGGATGGTTTATCCATCCTATTAGCTAAATAAGGTACGTTTCTTACATTAATGATTTTTGTAATTGACGTTCTCCATTTGTAAATAACGCTTTTGTAACAATAGGGAATATGCATGAAAATTTTTTTTCACATTTATTTTTAGAATATGAAAATACTGTTAATACTGTAATAATATTAAAAAACGAAATTGAAATCCGACAAATATCAAGGAAGCTATAAGCTTTTAAAGATTATTATGTGTCTCTTTCTTGCAAAAATACTAAAAACGGAGTTTTACGTGTATTTTAAATGGTGAAAGTGTAATATGACGTCACATAACATATCAAGAGAGCTATCACCCTCTTTGTCTAATCGGGAATTTCAATCATTCATATCTCGCTTATTTTTACAGTTATTTAAAAAGTAATTTTAACTTGATATTTGTCAAGTAAACATGCTTCAATTCAAGTGAAAAAAAATTTTCATGCATATTCCCTATTACGACCTATGTATAGAAAACGTACCGTACATAATACAAGCTACAGCGTAGTCTGTGCATAATGGTTATGTACAGACATTAGATTGGTTAAGAGCTACAGTCAAGTTTTTTATTAGTTTTAGAGTTATGTTTTATAAAATTTCTAATTCACCCCATTTACCTAGATCAGTTTTTTTGTATTATAAATACTTATTTCGACTACAATGTAGTCATCATCAGTATAAATTAGTTAGTCGTAATTTACTCTTTGACAATTAGAAATAGATAGAAAGTCGAGATCAATAGACAAAAATAAAAATAAATAGAAAATTAACTAAATTAAAAAATACTAAATTTAAAATATAATAAATTTTAAATTATATTGAAATTACTCTTGTTACAATTTCTTTCATTCACATTTATTCCTTTCAAGGTATAAATTTTAAGCCCTAACCCTCGCTCGTGAGGAAAATTTACTAATTCCAGAATTGACTGGTTGGTTTCATCTTCCAACCAAAAATCGACTTTCTAGGTCAACTGAAGGTACCCAATAATATTAATGATGATGATGATGAGTGGGTCACCGAAATATCAATTTTTGGGGTTAAAAATTTGGAAACTATGTACGTACCGTCAAATGACGGGTCTCACGCTACGTTCAATTTGCAGACGACAAAATACTGTCACTAATCCTTCGTGTAAAACATAGTACGGTAGGCATCTATGCTTAAACTTGTCCTGACGTATTACTTTATTATGGAATCACTATTACAGAATATATATAATATAGTTTCACACCCTCCCCCCCCCCCTAACTTTTATTATGAGTGAAAATATCGATTTTAATAAACATCTAATTTTATCGGTATTCGGTCGGTATCAATGAGTGATATTAAAATATATTGGTGTGTCATTAAACTTTTCAACACTTGAGCAATCAAATCTCTGTATCTATCTACATTAAACATATACCGTACGTTTAGTTTACATCTTCGCATAGAGTATGAGAGAGTACATATGTATACATTTAGCAAGGTGTATGAGAAGTTCTTATAGGTTTGTTTTGTTATTGTTGTGTTGTATGTGCCTGTATAAATTTTAGAGAATGGGGATTTTTAATTGAATACAAATATTATTAATTGTTTTGATAATATGCAATCATTACTATGTGAATGCTTTTGGAAAATACTTGTTTGTGTATTTTATTTATTGGTATTATTACAACAATGGGTTATTATTACACATAAGAAGAAAAAGTGCAAATTGTTAAATGGTACTTTTCCGGACATTCCGCACAGGAATGTGTCAATTTATTTATTGTGGCATTTGAAGGTAGACAATCACCAACCACTCGAACAGTTACGAATATTATTCAATTTTTTTTTTAAATGTTTGTTTATCAAACCTATAAGACCTCTTTCTCATACACATTGCTTAATGTATACATATGTACTCTCTCATATTCATGGGAGATCTGCTATGCGAAGATGTATACTAAACGTACGGTATAATGCCAGTAAAAAACACAGATCATACCAGTTTTTTATGTTAAATTGTTTATATTTTCAAGCGTCAGTTATTCTTGAATCTTTACTCGAAAAAAGGCGTTATATCTACGTGAGGACGTAGCCACTGCAAGTATGATGTCCATCACACATAAAAGTCTGTATAAAAACGTAGTCATAAGACGTAGCCGAAACAGTCAATCACAGTCAAGTATTCTATACCCCAAAAAGCCAATACAGAACGTAAGACATAAGAACAAAAATGCCGTAGGGATGAAATTCTTACGACTACATCCCAGCCAATCTGTCCGATGATACGAATGTATCCGATGAACCGATTTCACATAAAATTCTACAAATGTCCATCAACAAATTGAGAGAAAAGCTGGAGGCACAGGCAGTCAATAATATTTTAGAATTTACCGGAAAAAAGATATTTGTTTTATAAAAAAATTGATCTCTTGGAACAGATATATCCTAAACTATATTTATATACGCATTTTACTTGATGCGTTACTTAACGCGAAGCGTAAGTTTACGCGTAGCAATAGTTATTTAAGTTAAAGCGTTAATTAACGTTGAACGATACTTTAATAACTTACGCTTTGCGTTAAGTTACGCTTAGCGTTGAATATCGCTTCGCGTTAAGCTGAAGAATAACGCAAAGCGATTACATATCGCTTTGATATGTAATCCAAGTTTTTCATAAAATTTACGACGCTAATCATTTGTCAAGTTTAGTGCTCGTGTAATTTTCTTGTAACTTCCGCCTCAATTCCAAAGTCAGTGGTCATGCTTTAGGGCTATTTTAAAGTTTTTTATTTCAAACAATTTTTTATAATTATTATTAATATAATTATTAATATTACACTTATATTAATTAATCCATAAACTTAATATACACTTATGATTACGAGTAATTATAATCAGTTTATTAGTGGTAATCGAAAACCTACCACAAATATAACTAATTAACAGATATAATTAATATATATCATACCATAAACACATACTCCTCGTAGTCACACAGAATTCGTCCGATCACATTTATTTCTCACTAACTACAGTTACTATAGATGAACGAGATGGAAACCCGTTAAAAAAACCAATAGTAGTCTTCTTGATCTAAAATTTTTGATGTGTAAAAAACGCGAAACACACATTTTTTTGTAACATTATATCATAAAAGAAAGTGGAAATAACAACTAACTGAGTTATTTGCTAAAAACCTAGCATGTGTGTTGTAGTGTTGTATCAATGCGTGAACTGTTAATTTTAGTTTTTACATGCGTACAAAGTAGTACATTAAGGTGCTATACAAGATGTCTCTGTTATCAAGAATAGTAAAAGATGTTTGAGTTGTAGCGAAATTACGCTTACAAAAACTTGTTGCAAACAAAAGTTGTTTATTTTTAGAAAAAAAAACATTTTTGTTGTTTTCCTTAAACAAATGAATTGTGCATGTGAGCTCCGACGCGTGACTGCTTAGCTTTCCGGCTTTAAATAAGCTGCTTAGATGGCGCTAACAAATATTCATTTATAAAAACTTTAAATTTAAATTTAATAATAGCCAAAACACAAATTTGCATATTTCTAACTTACATATAACGATTTATAGTGTGCTAGTATAGTTTATAGTTTCTATGGAAATGACAATCAACAAAATTTAAAAAAATAATTTTATAGTTATTTTTTAGAAGCTAACATTGAATATAATACAAAATATGTATTATTTAAATTTAAAATATGTATTATTAAAATTTTTATCAAAAATTTACTTTAATACTTGTTTTCTTAAAATAAATTAATGACCTACGAAAAAGGAAAATTTAATGTAAAATCAATCTAAAAAGATATTGTAAAATATCATAAATTCAAATTGAATAGCGTATAAAGTGTTAGCTTTTAAAATAAAACATAACGCTTTTTTTGTGAACAAAAGATTTTACTACCAATCAAATTGTCGTGCTTTAAATGAAATCGATTCTAAAGGAGAAAACTCTAATAAACTACAAAAATTTCATTAACCTATTATCTATTCAGACACACGCTATGAAAGCGAATAGAGAGGAAATTTTGAAATTTTGAAAGTTTTAATTTTTTATTGGAAGTAAAATTTTGTATTTTATTATGATAAGTTCCAATACATATCAGTCACATTAGAGAAACAGGACATTTAAACGGAATTTTACAAGACAAGACACAGGAATTTTATTAAAGAAAGGAACTATAATTATATAAAATAAAACGAGGTGTCGGTTGGAATGGTTACTATTATCAAATGTTACAATATTAACATTGCAATAATAGGGAATATGTATGCAAATTTTTTTTCACATTTATTTTCAGAATATGAAAATACTGTTAATACTGTAATAATATTTAAAAACGAAATTAAAATCCGACAAATATCAAGGAAGCTATAAGCTTTTAAAGATTATTATCTGTCCCTTTCTTGCAAAAATACTAAAAACAGAGTTTTACGTGTATTTTAAATGGTGAAAGTGTAATATGACGTCACATAACATATCAAGAGGACTATCACCCTCTTTGTCTAATCGGGAATTTCAATCATTCATATCTCGCTTATTTTTAAAGTTATTTAAAAAGTAATTTTACCTTGATATTTGTCAAGTAAACATGCTTCAATTCAAGTGAAAACAAATTTTCATGCATATTCCCTATTATGTAAATGTCAGAGTTACAGAAAATATAGTCAAGATATAAACTATATTTGACAAATTTTTCCATTTTACGAGCGATTCCACATTTTGTTTTCCCCTCAGTCTAAGCTTCCATTTCCACATGACCGATTTTAAAACGTTTACACTTTATGGAACAACTAGACCATTTTTGTAAATTTGTTAATTTCCTAAGAAAATATGTATTGCTCACTTTCTTATGGTTACCAATCAGCGAGTTAAAAACCTTAGAAGCCACATAATTTGATATTTTTATTTTTACAAATTATGGCCTCCAATATCATTAAAATGGTTGGGTTAATCAAAAAAGTGTTAGAAACCCTTTTTATACAGGGTTTAATTCGAATGTACGAAAAAAGTTGTTTGTTTCTATGAGGTAATCATTTTATCATCATATTGGTACAAAAAACTGGATCTGAACCGACAAACCGCCAAATTCAGATCCGTTCGGTGAAAATAGCAAGAAAATCAATTCAGATGTTTTAACGCCATTAAATTTTAAAAAAATTGTTCATATATATATATGCATATATATGCATATATGCATATATATAGCCTCTTACATATATGCGCACCATTTTAATGTGGTCATATATAAAATGCACATAATATGATGTCATTCCACTTATAAATAAATATTTAGGTGGTGTCTGACGAAGTTTACCGCAGGGCTGTATGACACGTTGGGTATTTCTGTTATTTATTCTATGCCTACTAATATTATAAAAGTAAAAAATTCTAAAGCTGTTGTTGTTATGGCATTAACCGATTTTGATGAATTATCACCAGATAGTTGAGAATTTCACCAAATAATATATAATAAACCAAATTATATAATATTATATAATTTTTTTCTTCTATACATTCTTGTCCACGTCATATAATCTATATTTTGAAGGGGGCAAGATATTGAGGATACATAAATAAACAATTTTTGTTTGAAACATTTATTCATATATCGAAAAGTTCTGGCGAAAGTATGCTGCAGAAGACAAAAGAATATATAACAAATAAAACAGTAAAACTATAAAGCCTGTACAAAAATATTTTACAAAAATGTAATGGAAGAACTAAGATGATACGGTGGTAGCTCCTACCACTCCAAATAATTGTATATTGATATAACTATCATTAAGGGACTGTGTATATACAAGCGCGGATCCACCGTTGGGATGCCCACAACCCTAATAGACTTATGACGTCACACGTTCACGGTCTATTTAGGTCGATAGACTGGTGATATTATGTCCAATGCCTTAATAAAATTAATATAAAAAAAACGATGAATCGTGCGTGATTCGGAATGCAGCGAAGTACTTAGCCATCATAGACGATATGCTGACACGTTATGTCACATTTTTGACAACATATTATATGTTTCTTTTTGGCACATGAATACTTGTATTGGAAAAAAGAGATGACTATTCCCTGGGTGCGCATAGTCATCTACTAATTTAAAAGTACATAGTCATCTACTAATTTAAAAGTAGGTGTGTGTTGTATTTGGCACATATACATTGCCGCCAAAACTTCCGAGCCGCCTTCCTTTTTGGTAGCGTAACGTTTTCGCGAAAAAGAAACGTAAACTTGAATTTGTTATTTAAGTAAGCACTTAAATAGAATTATTTAATATAAAATGTATACTAGCATTTAATTTAATTTGATATCTTTTGAAGTTGTAAAAATTTCATCAAAATTCGGTTCAGCAGTTTAGAGTCTAAATGTGGCACTGTGATGTGCAAACAAACACACATTTACTTTTTTAATTTCCGTGAGCGAACAAACTAACATTTTACAGGTTTATTAATTTACTAGTGTTCGTCCCACGGCTTAGCCCACGTGGAACTATACACTGTACAAAGTCTTGGTCAGGGCATCATATATTTTTTAAACATCTCCTTTGTAGGAACATTATATCAATCATGAGCGAGTTTATACTCCGACTCGCACTTGGCCGATTTTCGGGTGGCTGTGACCACAAGCTTTTTTGAGGGCTGGATCCGCGCCTGTGTATATAAATGTTCGATCAACATTTGAAGAAATCATATCAAAATATCTTCGTAATACAGCACCCAAAGCTGATTGAAATTCTCTAATAAACTTACGTTAGTGCATTTTTTAATTACGATAATGTGACATGTATTTAACCTTGATAAAATTCCTATCTTCAGAGGTAAACATCCCATTCCTTTGATACAATCTAAACACAATATTACAACGATAATAATAAACAGAAAATGGGGAACAAAATCATTGAAAAACTTATTTATCCGTTAGTATAACAAATAATTTGATAAAATGCATGTATTACATCAAACATATTCCTACGTATGAAAAAGGGACATGACCCTATTCTAATATTCTAATATTATAATATATATATATATATATATATATATATATATATATATATATATATATATATATATATATATATATATATATACATACATATATATACATATATATATATATATACATACATATATATACATATATATATATATATATATATATAAATATATATATATATTTATATACATATATATATATATATATATATATATACAGGTTGTTCATTATATAATAGTACAAAAATAGTAACAAAAACTTTTTAACAAAAAATTAAATCTTCGAAAAAAGTAACGAAAAAATAAAAAGGAACTTTTTAGTCTAAGTCCTACACTAATGTAAATACCTAAATAATTTTGAGTCGGCGACAAAAAATCTCCATCGAAGTGTGAATCTAATTTTCGGTTAGTTTGACGCCGACTCAAAATTATTTACATTAGTGTAGGACTAAAAAGTTATTTGGTAGGACTAAAGTTTATTTTAATTATATTTTTATTTTATCCTTTCTTTTTTCGAAGGTTTAATTTTTTGTTGCAGTTATTATTTTTTGCTTTTCAGTTACTTTCTTCCTTTGTCGGTTCTATTTTTTGTTCTATTTTGGGACTAATATTTTAATTTTGTTCAAATTTATATAGAACCAACTTTGAAGTATACCCTATCCAACAAAAAAACAATTATCAAAATTGGACTACTGTGTAAAAAGTTATGTGTGATCAAACATAAAATAAAAAAATATATACAGGTGGAATTGAGTACCTCTTTCTTTCGTTGGTATCATATCAATATATAATTGAAAATAAATGATCAGTTTGGGGATGAATGAAGAAGCAACTCGACGTCAATGATTTGCTCCAATTCTTTACTAGGTATTTACTAATAGTATTGTGTATGAATCTCATCAATATACTCCATAGATAAAATCTAGTGGGGGTAAGGTTGGAGACCGTGCTCATTTCCAAATGATGGTTTATCGAAAATTTTATTCAACCCATTTTATTGAGTACTCCAATGTAGCTAGAACAGAGAGTAAATCTAGACACAAATTTTGCCTTAGTGATTTCAAATTTCATTAAATCTTATCTTACATAAAAAAAGCCTAATCTACATATATCACAAAAATGACTGGTATTTTTGGTCTGTACTTTTGGAACAGTCTGTATATAAATATTGGGATGTTTACCTACTTGCCTATCCCACACCTTTTAATATAATCGTGTAGACTTTTGTTACTTTAGATACCCGGCTACATGCTAAGCTCCGCATAGCATATTCCATATCTCGTCCGTATACATTCACAATTGTTAGATATGGGGATTGAAGAGGGTAGAAGTTCGGTAGTGTTGTATGTACATATGGATATTTTGTTCTATAGGGAAAGCAAAGTACAGTGCACATACAAGAGAATAGTAATAACCATTTAAAAAATACTAGTTGAAAACCCATAAAAGAGACGGAGCAAACTTTTTGAGAAAACATTTCAAAATATAACTTTTTTTCTTACTTTCTCATGCGCATGACATAATTCTGTATATGCGATCTTTCATAATAAAGAGGGAACTATAATTGATCAAAACCTAATACATCAAATTACCAAATAATCTTGTACTGTAATTCTAGAGCTAAAACAATTCCACTTTTCTAATTTTTATATAGTAAATATGTGGAAAAAAATTGGGAAAGAATCTTATAAATGTAAACAGTTCTTGAGTTCGACCGGATTTTCTATTAAGTTTTTTCTTAAATGTATATCGTAATAAAATTTAGTGTCGTCAAATTATTCTTTGACATATTCATGTGCTCGGTTAGACTAAATTAGTTCTCGTGGTTGTGTACATGCTGTTTATAAATCTTTTGTAGCAAGAACTTGCATTAAACAAAAGATACGGTATATTGTAGTTAGTCAAGTTTATTGTTTTAAAACCATTACAATATAATACACATATTATAAGTTTCGCCTTATTTATGAGTACTTTTCGAAACCATTGTCAAAAAACTTGTTTTTTCTAAAATAAATGCATATATTTCCTTCACCGTGGGTTCTTTAAGTTAAAAATATTTTCTGAGTTTATATGATATAAGAACCACCTGCAGGCAGAAGTTTAAAACATGTCGCGAACACACGATATCGAATGTTCCCACAGAAATAATAGACTGGAAAGTTGCTTCTATTTTGGAAAGCATCGTTTACTTGAAGATATGCCGAAATAATCTATAATTTGAATGTTGAGAATTACAAGTATATATAGGTATAAAATCGATCTATCTTCTATCTATCTAGATAGATAAATAGATTGTAGAGGCTGCCCTGAACGGGCTACACTTCGACCATAAGGTCTATTGTGATGCCTAAAGATGTGAGGATGTGAGTGGTATGGAAGGAATTTTTGTTTATAGACTAGGAATTGTTAGGATATGTAGCTGCAGCCGACTATGATAAGAACTATGCCGATATTAATCTGGAGTTCGTGAAGGACACTGCAGAAAACCTTCTCAAGCATAGCCGGTTACTTCGTTCTTGTCCATATGCCGACAGTTTAATCAATTAACCACCCCTTTTTTTCTTAATAATTGACAACTGCCGATGTCAGGATTCGAACCCACAATCTCCCAGTTCCAAATAGGCATAACGCCTCAGACATAACGCCTTAGTCTGCTCGGCTCCTTGGACGGTGCTTTATACCAACCAATATATATTTAGTTGATTAGACCTGAAACCTATCCATCCTACTGAAACCTACGGAAACCTATTCGTCCTTGCTCGGGTGCCAAAATGATGGTGTAGAAGAGACGGTTTCAAAATTATAAAACTTGATAAATAATCAATCAGTGATTTGTTGATAGTTACCTAACTTACAAAGGGCATATACTGTGTGTTCGCAAAGGTATCTAAATATGAATGTAAATTGAGATTTAGCAGCGAGTAGTGAGCTGAACAGAATGCACTTCAAACAGGACGATTGGATGATGTTGTTGGTGTAGAAGAGAAGATTCCAAGTAATCCTGAAACCTATTCGTCCCTGCTCGGGCACTAAAATGTTGGTGTAGAAGAAAAGCTTCCTAGTAATCCTTAAACCTGATAAATGATTTGTTGATAGTTACGAGCCGTTACTATTACTAGCCGTTACCTGCCCGCTTCGCTGAGCCCGCTTCGCTAGTAATAACATAAAACACAAAGGCTGTTGATAGAAATGTGTGATGTATACATATATGTAAGTATATATACATCAGATGTCTTGATTAAAAAATTTTTCGTTAGTTTGCACATATTTCTAAATTCCATTAATATTTTTTTTTAATACTTAGGGTGAAATTAATTTAAATGAATTGCTAGGGTGTGTCAGCTAAATTTAAACTACTAATGAATAAATATTGTATAGTCATTAGCAGCAGATATTATATGTGATAATATAATATTTCGGTATGAAAATTAGATAAAAATTTGATAGTAAGTAGGTAACCACAGAAAAATATTTCCAATTTTTTTTTTCTCTTTACTATTACAAGTTTAAGTTTAACTTTTACTGAACTTGAGATCCGCAATTTTAGTCCGATTGGAATAAATTGGATATGCTCTGTGATTTTGGTATTATAAGGCCAAAAATGGGCAAAATTGGTCAAGGAAGGGGGAAACAGAATATGTTATATCTCTTGTAATATTTGTTAAATCGATAAAGTCATGATAAGTTATAGAAAATAAATATTACTACAATGTATCTTCTGATCATACTTTCTGTAACTTAAATATTAAAAGAAATATTGACAGGTTTAATACTTATAGTTAATACAAGAAGTGTCACCATGGTTACATAATTTCATTGTAATTCTTAGAGAAAATTCGCTTAGTCTACGTAGCTCCTACGTGCCAAATTGTTTTATTTGTTAACATATATGAATATATGAGACAGTCTAGTAATCATCGGTTTTGAATTAACATGCTACAAATAAATCTACTTTAAACTTCAAATAAAGCCTTTTAAATTTAAAACAAAATAAAACTTTCCAATAAAAACATTATTGTATAAAACTATATTATATTCTAAATAAACATAAAATGAATTATCTACACTTTCGTTCAAAAAAATGAACAGACCTGAAATGTTAATTTCTTAAATTCCATAAAACTTCTCAATTTTGTAACTCTCTGTATAAAGCATAATTTTATTTATTTATAAACAAAGATATGTAGTATGTTTTTTAAGTGTCTAAAAAAGAAATGGATGTATAAACTGAATTAATATTTTCTATGTATATATACGGTGTCAGTGACAGAGTATGCATTTAAAAAATATATATAATGTAAATACATGTTAAGTGTTATATCTTCCTCTAACGTATAAAAATAAAATAAAATGTCGTATCTGTGAAAACCATTTACTACAAGAATAATCGAAATTTTGAGAGACTGATTCGGTTCAGGTCTGTTCATTTTTTTTTGAACGGTAGTGTATGTCATAACATATCGTATAAGAGTAGCTAACGTGTATTAAACATCTTTTAGATAGCTTTTAAGCTGTAATTGAGTTTCGTGTAAAAAAAGATTGACAAAATATGGTACTGTAATGAAGTTACCACCTTTCAGATTTTCAGATAGATTTATATTATACTGTGAAATAAATAACAAAAAGAACATATACACATTTTTAATTTTAACAGTTTTAACAATGATAATATCATTACCTCCTACTATCCTATATTTTTGAGTAATTGAATCCATTGGTTATTCGGCCATTTCCGTAATGAATGAAATACCTAGCTTTTTTAACTATTTACAGTTTTTGAAGTTTATCGAAAACCTGAAATATATGAGTAACATCTTGACTTCATTGAAGAAAGCCAAACCAAATGATACTAATAATCAAATAGGCAAGAGTTTTTGGAAGGTTTTATTTTCAAAGTCGTACATTTTTAAATAAAAATTTCTTAATTAGTTATGACTTTGATAGTCTATTAAAATTTTTTTAATAGAGGACAAATTTCAGCCTGATTATCAATAAATCTATTCTTGAGAAGGTCCTACAAGTCTTGACCCCAGTATAGAACGAAATAACGTCTTAATGTGCTTCAGCACGGAAAATCGCAAATCTCTTGCGCAAACGATATTGTGGGGATTACACAGTAAGCTGCATGTAAGTAGAAGTACTTACTATTGTGCTTGTTATATTAAGATAAAACTTTACATGCACAAGGTATGCAACTTCGGCAGGTATCCGAATCTCATCGAGACAAACAAATTGCGTTCTTTGCTTTCCTCCTTCTCCTTGTATGAACTATTTTTCTTGTAGGTAGTAAGCCTTGGAGGCCTTCGCTGGCTAGGGTCCGAGTGACAAACGCCACCCTGGCGTTATGTTTAGTCTGACACTGATTGAAATAATTTTTTTTGTATTTTATAATTTGTACAATTTTTGTTCGAACATTTTTTCAGTATCTTAAATATCTTATAGGAAATAGAGCGAAAATTAGATACCTCAAGGGTATGTCATTTCATTAAAATCCGGTTTTCCAAAAATTTCTGCTTACCGGTAAATTTTTCAGCAAAAATAGGTATACTCCAAATCACCGGTAGAATTTACTTTGGCTTCCATTAAAAATATCACTGGTGACTATCGGTTCCGATAAGTAGGGATATAAAAGAATATTGTTTTAAGCACCATTTATTTTCTTCGTGTTTTTGAAAAGTCTAGATAATATGTTAGTACCTTTAATAAAAATGAGAAATTTCCAAAAATGAGAAAATTAAAATTATAATAAATCGAAGATTATTAAATAGCTCTCAAAAAGTATTTCTCGTTTATAGCCCAGTACACAAAATAGTACACAAAATGAGCTTATTTCATAAAAAATCCAAGTGGACATTTTTCAACGGAGTTCTCTTCGTTTTGGCACTATCAATCGGGGTAAAATGTCCATAAATATATAAAAAAATTTTCGTAGGTCGAAGATGCTTGAAATCAGTTTTGCTCAAATATCTCCTAAACTATTTACGTTAACAGAGGTTATTTTAAATTCCTAAGTCCTGTACAGCATTCACGTAAGAATAGCTTCGAGATATCCGGCTAAGAAATGTAAACTGGTAAAATGAGTTTTAAAAGGGGTAAAATAAGTCGTGCAACACGTTCAGGTTTATGTTGGCCTGCAAGAATACAATTTATGGATAAGATTATTAAAAATTTTTGAAGTTCAAAGGTGTTGAAAATTACTTTTTCTTGAATTGAGCTCATTTACGTTACGTTGGTCGAACGATGCATTAAAACTATTAAAAGGGGCTGTGTTTTGAACGAGACAAAATATGTCTCCGTTCAGGTTTATGTAGACCCGTAAGATTACAATAAAATGCTAAACAGCTCATTTTTTCCTTTTTCAAACTTAGTTTAACAGTTTAATGCATCGTTTCGCCCGACTTTCTCAGCCGTTTATATCCAGAACTATTGGTCCTGCGTAAAATTTGTATAGGTATTCTTTTTTGCAAAAGTAACTAAGGAGTAAATTGGATATTGACGTAAACTTGAACGAAAATGAATATACACCATTGTCACGCCATTTGGAAGTTATTCATACACAAAATATTCTAAATTATGTAGACAAAATTTTCATTGTGTTATTCTAAAATTTTGACGCCGTATGAATTTACTACCAACCCATATTTAATTCATGTATTTAATTTTATGCAAACTTAAAGGAAGTACACATATCGCTAAAGATGACCTCTGTATTTAATATACTTCCTGCTTGACTAGTGACATAATATTTAATTCAAATGATAGACTTTTTTTATTAGTTGTCAGCTATTAATTATTCTACTTAGTAAATTTATGCAAAATTATGTACCATGGGAGTTCCGAAATTGAATGTTAACCAATATTTTGTCGTTATTTTTGGATGTCAAGTAATATTACTACCAAAAACAGTGTGTTGTTGTTTTTATGTTCAATACTCTTGAATTAGTTTTTACAATTACCTACTTTATATTTTTTTAAGGTCCGTATATCACGCGTAAGTGTCTTATACGAAACGCCATATATTTGTTAAATAATACGCTGATAATCTCAAGATTTTCAGTTCTATTACGTCAACTGATGACTGTGCCATTCTTCAAAACAGCATAAATTCAGTGTTTGATTGGTTTCAAAACAATGATTTACATCCTAACGTCTCTAAATGCCAGACTATTTCTTTTTTCAAAACCAAAAATCCTATTTTCTATTCTTACGCTTTAAGCAACACTCCTCTGACTAGGGTTTCTGAAGTTTCTGATCTCGGCGTGATTTTTGATTCCTCTCTAACTTTTTCCGCTCATATCTGTTCCATTATAAATAAATCTCTCCAAAATCTCGGCTTTATCATAAATAATTCCAAATCCTTCACCGACATGCATTCTCTCACAATTCTCCCATGCGGACTCCTTACTATTCCTACCACTCTAAGCACATCGAATCTGTTCAAAACAAGTTTTTGCGGTTCATAAGATTTAAATTAAAAGACTTCTCTGCTTCTTACTCCCACTTTTAATCACTCCTAAACCTCTCTTCACTACGCTGTAGAAGGAACTCTAATGATTTGGTACTACTACATAAAATAATTCATAACTCCCTCAATTGCAATGATCTCATCTTTTTTCTCAATTTTCGCGTTCCTTCCCACCACACCCGTTCTCATAATTTGTTTATTGACAATTGTACATCGAGTAATTATTTATGCAATTCTCCATTTTACCGCATTCCCAGACTCGACAATAATAATGCATTTACCGAATCCATTGACTTATTTTCCACTACCCCAGCCCTTATTAAAAAGTTTTGCATTGAATATTATAAATAATTTATCAGCATTGTTTGTTTTTGATTGTTATTGCTTATTATCTTTTTTCTTGTGCATCGTTCATCATTTTTTTCTTATGTTAACTGTCTGAACAGCATACTTTCGTATTCAATCATCAAGCCCGCTTATTGTAATTAAATATGTTACGTTCAAATAAATAAATAAATAAATATCATATTATTTATGAAATTTTTATTAATCAAATTCATTAAATCCATGAAAAATGAAATCATAAAACAACGCACGTCAATTTTAGTCGATATTAATCTGCCCATATTTCAGGCAATACCCAATTTTAATAGAAATTTTTAACCCGACTTCAAAAAAGGAGGATGGTTCTCAATTCGTCTGTATTTTTTTTTTTTTTTTTTTTATGTGTGTCACCTCAGAACTCCGACATTTATGAACCGATTTTGAATTTTTGTTTTTTGTTTTAAAGGGTTTGGTTTCCCATTGGTCCCATTGGCACCAAATCGCATTCTGATGAGGGGATCCCCGGAAAATCGAGGAAAATCCCCATTTTATATGTGATAACCGATTTCTGCGAAATTTTTTTTTTTTTTGAAAGGGTATACTCATTCATAATGGGAAAATAAGAAAATTTTTTTAAAAACGGACTTCAAAAAATTTTTTTACAAAAAAAAAAACCGACCCCAAAAAAAAAAATTTTTACAAAAAAAAAACAAAATGCATGTAAATAAAATTGAAAATCTGTTATAAAAAAATGTTCTTAAAATTAAAAAAAAAAAAAAAAAAACTGGTAAAAAAAAATGTGTTATAAAAAAATTCACTAAAAATTAGTAAGTCGTTTAGTAGGTCTACCCATATTTAGACAAATAAAACTAGTTATAGAACTTCAAAGTCACTAAAAAGCGAGAAATAAACCATATTTTGACAAAATGGAAACCCGACTTCAAAAATAAAATATTCTATAACAAAAAATGCACTAAAAAGTAAAAAAATAATTGCATATTCTTGTGCCAATTTTAGTTCACCTAAGCAAAAACTTTTAAATATATATGTACAATTATTGTTATTTTTGGAGGCGGTGTCCAAAAATTATGTGAATTTCTCTATGCTGACACCGCCTCCAAAAATAACAATAATTGTACATATATATTTAAAAATTTTTGCTTAGGTGAACTAAAATTGGCACAAGAATATGCAATTATTTTTTTACTTTTTAGTGCATTTTTTGTTATAGAATATTTTATTTTTGAAGTCGGGTTTCCATTTTGTCAAAATATGGTTTATAATCCTATCCACTAATATAAATTACATGCGATAATGGATTTTTGGTATCCAAATAAATAACTTATTTGTTGAACATGTCAAAAGTTCATTTGATGTGTTTGGAAATTTGTTTTTTTGCAAGATATACTAATAAAATAAATTAAAATAATTTACTAAGAAAACTTCTCGTATATCTTAAATCGTTTTAGCACTACTGTTACTGTAAATATCGAAAATCGACCCAGGGTTGTGAAATTAAACTCCGTTTTGTACTAAAACGCGATGTATCGCCGTTACTCAAGACATCTTCATGAGTTTGTCTAAATATGAAACAAATTATAAAATAAGTTTTTTATATTTTGAGTCCAAAAGCAATACAGTTTAAACCTTCACCTCTATGTTGTAGTATTTCTTTTGGTTTTGCACATAAATTTATCGTTAATGTATATTACTTACATTTCTTTAAATTATAAATCTAATATTTTTATCCATCGACATCTTCTGGGATCAAAGTTTAAACCACGAGATAGTACTATACAAGTACCACACATTATTATTTGTTACACATGCTTCACATGCAATATAACACTCGTATACATTCATCATTAAATGTTTCCACCGAAATTGATTAAAAAAATGTACGTCAAAATGTATCTCAAACAGTTGTAAACATATTAATTTACATATGTCAAAAGAATTTGAACAACTACATATTTCAATAATATTAGGTTGAGAATTACCGATATAACTCTTTGGTTTTTGTTTGTAGGAAGGCGATAAAATTAGAATTAAATGAACTTCACCTTCGTTGCATATCTTAAACGGAGATATTGATTTTCGAATATTAGAAAAGTCTTTGGAAAAGCCTGTATAATATGCTCTCATTTCCGCACCATCATCGAGGTAGAGTATTCATTTTTTTAATATTTGGCACTTGAACGATAAAATTATAATTAAACGAACTTCAACTTCGTTGTATATCTTAAACGGAGATATTGATTTTAAAATATTAGAAAAGTCTTTGGAAAAGCCTGTATAATATGCGCTCTTTTCCGCACCATCATCAAGGTAGAGTATGCATTTTTTACTTTCTATATATTTATTAAATTCGAATTTCTTTATTATGTGTCTAATTGCATAGATCTGGGTAGTCTCTTTGGTATTCGCATTGGTATTTTTCTATTCTTTTCACTGCATATTTTTCTATTATTTATCGTAGTTTGTAAATAAAGAAATTATAGGCTCGGCAATTTATCTCCTTTTATGAAATTAAAACATATAATTCTTTTAATCCATTATCATTGCATTTTTTTCTGTTTCACAATTATTTACTTCCCAAAATTGTGCAAGGATATCATTAAGGACTCAGGTTTAATAATAATGTTATGTTATGTGAACGACTTACTAGATAATTGTTCAAGTAAAAAGTATTCTATGTCAAAAACTTGTTCGTATGCTGTGTTTTCTAACTGTCCTTATTTAATAATAACAATAGTATATTGTTCACTTCTATACGAAATAGTTTCATTTTAATTCTAAACTTAGGACGTAAGCGCTTGTTCAAAGATTGTAGCGTGTATAGTAAACTTGCTACTATTTATTTCAATTAAATAATATATTTTTTGTACTAAAAACATTATGTATCCTTTCCCTATTTTTACTTTCTCATATAGAATAATTCTTTATTTTATGACTGCCTTGCCTACGTTTATGTAATCATATAGAATAGTATAAAATATAGCTCCGTAATATAAAACTTTGAAAAGTCCCAAAGTGATCATTGACTACAAGTTTTACGATTTATAAAGTATTAAGGTACCTCTTAAAGCACCAAGTTGACAATGTTGATGGAACAAAAATTGTATTTCAACAAAATTTACACTTAGTTTCGTACGTTGAATATCCACGTCCGCCCAGCCAGACCAGCCAAATCGGCCTCAATAAAACCAACAAAGTGTATTTTCACCGTTTTTTTTTTTTACTTATTTTTTACTACTGTCCAGATTTTACGGCACTAATTAGGTATAACATATACGTTTGAGCTATCAACCCTCCACTAAACTCATATTAGGTGATGTTAAATTTAAAACACAAAGAATATAAACAAAAATTAAATTTATCGCACTTGTGCTATTAAAGGGTTGATAGCTGAAACGTATATGTTATACTTAATAATTATTAGTGCCGTCTAATAAGAACTAATCTCCAGGTTTCCAGGTTTGGTTAAGACTTGTAAACAAATTTATGAAAAAAAATTGGCATGAAAAAAACAAGAAACTAAGTAAAAAATAAATAATTATTTATTTCTGTGATTTAACGCTCTTCTCGAAGTGGGAGTGTTGTTATTTTATATAGAACTAGCTGACCCGCCCCGACCCCGACCCGCCCCGGCTTCGCAAGGGTCATTACAGAAAATATAAAACAGCCTATGTTACTCCGAGGAAATGTTGCTTTCGGTAAAATTGGTTGAGTAGTTTTTGAATTAAATCGTAACAAACAAAAAATCAATCATCTTTCCTCGTTATACATAATAGCATTACCCGTCGCGGCTTCGCCCGTAAAAATTTTGTAACGCCTTTATAACCAAGTAACATAATATTTTCTCCCGTCAAGGACTGATAAATTGCGTTTAATTTTTTTAATACATTTGTTGTATGCACTGCCACCTATTGGAAATTTTTTTTGAAATACTCATGTTGTGTATACTGCCATCTATAGGCAAATTTTTAAAACGTATTTGTTGTATGCATCGCTATCTATGCATATTACTACAAAAATAAACTAACTTAATATTAATTTTAAAATGATTCACTATGTGAAATCGAAACAAATGAAATCGAAACAAATATGAACAATGGACTGTATTAATATATGATCCACTGTTACATATCAATCACTTTATGCAGACTGCTATCTGCTGCATGCTTATATAAATAACATTCAAAATGTCTACATACCCAGTCCTGGCAGACAATGTATAATACACAGCACCTAAGCAACGAACATCTGTTACTATGCACTGATAAATTATACACCTATACATCAATAAATTATACAACTATACCTTTTTTATAATATTTAAACACCAATTTCTACAAACACTTGACAAATTATTTACTAAATCCTTCCTCGAGAACCACTCTATCCATTGGTGAAAACAGCTTAAAATCGGTGCAGTAGTTTTTGAGTAAATCGCGAACAGACAGACAGACGCGGCTGGGGTACTTTATTTTATACTATGTAAGGATAAAATATTTACATGTACACTCCCGTTCAATAAAATTGAACCAACCTGAAATGTTAATTTTCTTACATTTCATAAATCTCTTCACTTTTGTAACTATCTGTATATTATTTATTTATAAACAAAGATAAGTAGTATATTTTTTTAATGTGAAAAAAGAAATGGAGTATCATATTTTTTATTTATGTAAACAAGTCAGTCATAGAGTAAGAATATGTGTGTAAATACATGTTAATTGTCATATCTCCCTCTTACGTATAAAAACTAAATAAAATTTTGTATCTGTCAAAAACGTTTACTACAAGAATAATCAAAATTGTGAGAGGCTGATTCGGTTCAGGTCGGTTCAATTTTATTGAACGGGAGTGTACACTATACTAACATCTTTACATAGTTGTGTAGGACCTTAAAAATAATATATTGTTATTGTTATAATGTAAAATATAAATATTATTTATTGGGTACTTGAAAAATTAAAACTAGATATTTTATTAATAATTTAAATGTTTCATTGATTATTTTTCAACTTCATCAGGCAAACAACAAACAAAACAAAACAGAGACATTATTAAATACAATGAAAAATTATTAAACAATTGACAAATAACGATTTTTAACAGTATTTACTTTTAACGTAAACACCCTTACAATAATACAATGTAACAATATGCAGTCCAATGAACTAAATTATCAATAAATAAATAATACAATTCCCATGACAAAATGTTTTGGTTATGAAACTATCCGTAATATCGAATATAAAATTAGAATATAAATGAATATTTTATTTTCCCAACAAGGTTAGATTGTTATTTTTATGTTATTGTCACACACAGAAATCACAATATAAAAATATCATAATTTAAATAAAATCTTAAATAATCCTTAATACAAGCTTAAAAGGCGTTACGCAGGAGCTGTGTCAACTTTGCGAATTTCTTTAGAATACATAAATTACCCTCTAGTGGCCACAATTATAGTTTAATCAAAATGAAATGTCGTCTCTGATATGATTTAAGTATTTTCAAAGCCAATTTTATGACTAAATGGTTTGATCAAGGGGAAAGGGGGGCATACATAGAGAACGAAAAAAACACAAAATATAAAATAACATTCTTAATATTAGAACCATCGAAAAATCCGTAAGGAATAAAGTTGTAGAAAATCAAGTTTGCTGCAATTCAGTACCTTATCATTTTTGCTCAAACTCTCATGTGCACAGAGATATTAAGGAATTTAATTTTCAATCTCAAACCGTCAATATTTCTGTAAATATTAGTGTAACAGACAGTGATGGATTTAAGCCTAGGCCCGTGAGGCCCGGGCCTAGGGCGGCATGATTTTAGGGGCGGCATAATTTTCGGGATGACAAAATTTTATAGACGAAAAAACATAATAGCAGTTCAAATTTAAAAATTGATTTGGTATAAATTTGCCATAAATGTATACAAAATTTCTAGTAAAATGTATTAAATATTCTAATTATCGAATTTACTTTTTAATTTGTCAGTGCAATGATAATTTTTCAATAGACAATTATAGCCATTATCAAATAATGTTATATATTTATTTAACAAAAAAAAAAGAAATAATCAAATTGAAAAGCTTCTCAAAAAATTTTTTTCAACACATTTATGTTTCGAAAACTTTTTTAATTTTTGTATTCTTAATAAGATCAATCTCACTATATACAGAGCACCCTGAAACGACTTCTAAATTTGTTTTCAGTCTTAAGTAGGAATAAAGTAAATTAATATAAATTAAACATCTTTTTAGTATTCGTTAAAAAGTCCGAGCTTTTTTTGTATATAAAAGCAATATTTCATTAAAAATTTTAAATTATATATTTTTTTACATCCAATTCGTTGTATCATCAAAATAATTTTAAAAAAATAAATCAAAATCCTTATCCGAAATCACAAAATCCAAATCCAAAAACGGCATCATATCAAACGATGCCATCAAAAGGGCGGCAAATCAGACGGGGCCTAGGGCGGCAGCAAATCAAAATCCGCCACTGGTAACAGAAGAATGATAAGAAACAAAATTATAGTAAAACATTGTACCTACAACTTAACCCCTGATAAATTTTTCGATTTTTCAAATATTAAGGGAGATATGCCAAATTTTGTGTCCCTCCCCCTTTCTCCTTGCCCGATTTTACCCATTAACGAACTTGACCTTTTGAATACCAAAAGTGCCTCAAATACCAAATTTCCTTCCAATCGGAATAAAACTGTGTCCACTAAAGAGTCCGCAGACACATAAACTTATAGATGCTTTTAAATATATATATATATATATATATATATATATATATATATATATATATATATATATATATATATATATATATATATATATCAAATGTTCAGAGGATAGCCGTATGGTCATATGCATAAAAGTGGCATGTGCCAAAGTAGCATATGACCACGGCTATCTTCTGAACATCACTATGAATATGTATTAAATACATTAAAATATATTACGTGTAAGTTGTTTATTCAATAGACGATAAATATTGAATAGTTTGTACATAACAATTTCAGATGAGAATACTTTCTTGTTTCATATATTTTAGAGCTCGATTTTACAGTAGTCGGGTTTTAGTTTTTGAACTTTTTATTATTTATAGTTTTAAAATAAAATTACTGGAATTGAAAATATCATAATCAATTATTAGAACACTCTACTTATATGACTTTGCAATAAGTACCGCACTATATGTTTATAAATGTTTTTTGAGAGAAAAATGTATCACACTGTTGAAATTTACAATTTTCTGTCACACAACATCGTACATAAATTATGAACATATTACAAACATCAATTTTCTTTGAAACATTATGTCTCACATAAATTATGAATGTTTAGAACACTCTATGCTTAATAGAAGGTATATTTGTTCCGTATATTATGTATATTATTTAAACAGATAAATCCTTTATAACTTCAATATTTTGTAGGATCGTCTACACCTAAGAGGCCGCTTGGAAAAAAAAGATAATGTAATTGTTGTATATTATTTATTGTTTTGTCAAAATTTGTACACCAAAATTTGCGACCGTTCGAAAACAAAATTTTGTGGATAGAGGTTTGTTTATAACATAATTCAAAACAGAATTCTTTTTACTCACAGAGTTAACAATGCTTAAGAGACAACTATTAGAATACTGTTTTAGTAAAACCGCAATGTACTAAGGTGTTGCAGTTTAAAAACATACAGATGACATAAAATCTTATAAAATCTCTGCCAATAAAATCTAAACAATAATATCACGTCAATAATGTCTCTAGAAAACACTTCTCAACGTATAAAAATCTCAAAACATAATATTTCAATAAAAAATGTCTCACGGATTGAATTCGGATTTAATTTCAATACGAACAATATACCTACAATTATTCCAATTTTCATATATCTCTTACGCGTTAAATGATTTTTTTGACCTACTTAGCCCATTCGCGAACTTCAAGTGAACAAGTTCGTGACTTAAGTTGAATATAGGCACCAGCATTTCAGCTCTACAGGCTTTTATACGGAATTTAAAAAATGACACGAGATGTATATTTGTCTTAAACAAACTTATTAGGTCAAATTTTGTTTTAATATCAATACAGGTAGAAATGTCTATAAGGTTTTAGATTTAGTTAAAAATGATTATTTACGTACATAACTATTATTCTGTTATATATTTTTTTTGCTAAGTTACAATCTCAATTAACCTAGAGTAATTATATATTTGTGAAAATCTAGAAAATTATAACATTGTTCATCAGTTTTTACCAAACAAGACCAGTTACATTTAAAACATGAAACAAGTCAGACAAACATAAAGTATTGAAATTTATTCGACTTCACGAATATGTAAGTAGGATAGCAAAAATATAAACAAGAAAAAATATTAAATCTAAGACAAGAATTTTATATACTCACGCCAAATCTTATCACCTTATCTAACGTTCACCCTTTTTGTTCAAACTGACATTCTGATTTATGGTTTTGTTTTCACCTTCATCATCTATAAAAAATGTTCTTTGTTTTAAACAAAAGAACAAGACTCAAAACTACGCTAATGTATATTGTATACAGTATGCAAAAATATTGAATACAAGAATTACTATCATAGACTTGTAGTGGATTTCTTTGTAAACCATTTATTAAAATAAATTAACATTACTGTATGATTAAAAAAAGTTTGTTACGCAGGAGCTGCTTCAACTTAGCTAGTTTCCTTAGAATATATAAATCACTCTCTAGTGGTCATAATTTTAGTGTGATCAAAACGAAATATAATATCTGATATGATTTTAGTATTTGCAAAAATTAAATTTATTAATAGCCAAAATAGAACGATATATAACGATTATAGTTTATAGTTACTATGGAAACGACAATCAAAATTTACATTTAAAAATTAAAACAAAATTTTAATAAAATAATTTTATAGTTTATTTTAACCAACTCCAAAAAAGAAGGAGGATATTCTATGTTCGACTGTTAAGTAATGTAACAACTAACTGACTTACATGTTTGATTACCCAGTATATACTGAGTTTTATATCAATGATTTAATTGTTAACAATTCTGCGTTTTCGAAATGTTAACAATTCTTTCCGAGGAACATATAATCACAAATTATGAGAAAACTATTGAGTTTTATGAAAATCTTTTTGACTATACCAAACAGACTAAGTTTTTTATGCATGTAAATGGTAAAATAATATATATTTCATATACAAAATACAACTTTTTGAAATTACCGCTTTTTTTCTTAATCTACCGCTTTATTTTGGTGGATCTACCGCTTTTTTAGAAATCAGCTCTGGCAACACTGTTTGCAACACTGTTAGTTAGTATTTTTAATTTTAATTAATTATTTTAAACTTTTTTTTAAATTTAAAACATATATAATTTATATTTATTAATCTAATTATATTTATTAATCAATTGAATAGAGTTTTCTCTTGCAGGACATATTCCCTCATATTTGAGTCCCTCTTCTCTATCTAACCATCCTTGGTAAAAGTTTGGACATTCTGTAAAATACTTAACTTTCTATCTGTCTAAGATTGGTTTTTTTGCTGCTACGAATAACCTTGACTTGTTGACATTTTCACACATGTATAAATGAATCTAATGCTCCCTCAATACCATGCGTAATCTGCGGTATTGGTTATAGTCAATGATGTCTTCCTTATCTGAATCTGAAGTTGATATAGAATGAAACTGATTTACAACATTTGTCTCAAAACAGTCGCATCGTGTGCGCTTGGCATTAGTCTACGTCACAATGTTTTTTTTTACATTAAATGTTTTTTTTTTTAATAAAAAAGTTGGAGTTTAACTGAATTTTAGAACTCGGCTTAAGTTAGTACATAATATCGTTAGATATATTTATCATATATGCGTATTGTTAAATATGCGTATGTACGAGAGTAGATAAATATCAAAATAATAGACGGCTATAACATGACTGTTGAATGTAATAACTTTTTTGCCTTTAGTTCATATGTTTATACATCTATAAATATAATTTTATGTAATTTACTAGTTGAAATTACCCGCGGCTTGAATTGAAGATAACTGACACTCATTATATTACCAGAGAAATAAAAATTATTCTGACACAATTTCAATATTCAATATCAAACTTGAAAACCAAAATTGAAAATTTAGTATTTATCCATAATAACTTTAGCACCGCACTGTATCAGTGTCTGACTAATTTTCGCCCACGTGAGGATTGGTTTCCAAAAAATACCTATTTAATACTCAACATATATTTAATATTCAACCATGAGGTTTTTTTTAAGAAAATATTTATTTAATACTCAATACATAGGATTGTTTTTCAAAAAATATTTAGTACTCAATACATATTTAATACTTAACAATATATTTAATATTCAACCATAAAAAACTTTAAGCCTGTGTTTTGGAAAAATATTACACAGTAGAACCTCGATAAGACGAAGTTCAAAACAGTCGCAAACTACTTCTAGTTATAGGGATTTCAACTTATGAAGGTTTTGGTTTCGGCGTCATTTGATATTAAGAACGGGAATTATTTCTTAGTGAAAATATTTATGATATGCTCTCGAGGCAAAATTTTTAAAACTCGATACTTGACTTTTTTTTCAAGGCAACTTATTTCATTCTAGAGGCTATTAATTTACAAACTTCGAGATAAAGAGGTAATCAAACCAGTTATAGATTTTTTCGAGATACAGAGAGCAAATAAAATTTTTTCCAGTTATAAATGGAATACCTTTTAGAGCAAATATTAATTGTTTCGACTTATAGAAGGCTTATAATGTACGCAATAACTATTTTGAGGCTTGAAACGAAGAGAACAAGGATTTTTTCGAATTATAGAGGATTTAGAACTTATCAAAGTTCGACCTATCGAGGTTCTACTGTATTTATATATTTATATAGGTATTAATTTGGAACGACATAATTTATACAAATAAATATATGAGAGATGCTTTATTTTTAACAGCATTATAAAAAATAAATATGAAATAGCGTAACACTTTTTAAAAGTAAGCAACTTGTAAGACATTGGTATACTGATGTTGGGTAAACTGAACAAAAAGTAGCTACATACTAGAGTTTTGTATCCTATACTATTCAACTGTGTGTTTGTGCGTGTGTAAATGGGTATATCTGTAAAGACGATGTCTGAAAACCGAAAAGTACTAAAGTAGTTGGTGTCATTAGAATAGAATGCCTATTTTGTTTCCAGCGGTTTTGAGAAATAGAGCCTCGAATACCGTTATCAAAATATTTGTATGTAATTCTTGGATAAGAGGTATGCTGAAATTCCCGCCCACATACCGAAGAAAAATAATTCAGTTTTATCTTATAAAAAATATGTCATTTTATTAAATGAAAAGGTAATGAATGCCGTGCAATTGATATCCTTCGTGGGCATTACACTACTATATGCACTACTAAGGCGTATCTTTATCATTGCTTTTCATTTCATTTGCTTTTCATTTCATTTGCTTTTCATTCTCGTGCTGACCTTTTTTGCTATGACATTCTTGATTCAAGATAGGTACTGCAATGATTTTCAGGCACCATCGGGAGTAAAAACGGCTTTTATATAAACACGAGCTCTTCTTGTTCACACATCCATATTTACCATTGAGAGTATGGCAAAAAACTCTGTGTCAAAAACTAGCAAAGCTAGTTCTGATAATGTTTTTTTACGAATAGAACTTTGTAGAAAAATAAATAAGTCTCAAAAAATGTTTAATTAGTTAGTTTAAAAACATGTATTTAATTATTCAATCATAGGATAATGTATACTAGGTTTCAAACTATTACGTATATTTTACTTCATTAAGGGATAAATTTCACACAGCTTTTATGTATATTATGTAGTCTGGAAATAGAGGTTTTAATAGCAGATGATTAAGGCTATTTTTGTTTTAGATCATTCACAGAGAGACTACATACGAGGTTATCCAAATTTTACAAACTTATTCACAAAAGAAACCACTACTAAACTACTTGAATTCTGATGGTCTAAGATCCGACAGTGAAAACCTTCCCTCATCCGTTAATTGATTGAAATATTATTGAAAACGCTTATTGCAATATAAACAATTTGGCAATGTAATGTCTGCCAGGGTAGTTCTGCTGCAATTAACATTAATTAATTAATTAAAAATTGATTTTTTCATAATTAAATCCCTCACGTGTTAATTGAATTTTGCTTGTTAAATAACATAGTATACGATACGACAAATCTTGTAATAGCAGGCAGCGCTGCTTATTACTGCTACGGTTACCTGCAGCCAGGTGTTCAAACTTAAAGTAAACTTAGGTTACTTCCCTCATATGTTAATTGAAAATTTTTTAGCTAATTTAAAAGTTCAGAATAATTAGAATACATCCATAACTGGCAGCCGTCTTAAAATCCATTACAATCAAGTGCAGCCTATATAAGAAAATTAAAAAAAAATAGAAATTATAAAAAAATACCTTGTAGAGAGAGAGAGACTATTGCATTATTCAACGTAATAAACAAGGAAAGTATATGATCATGCGAATGTGAATCATGAATGTGAATTATGTATTCCGTTTATCGTGAACTCTACACAATCCACTATTAGTCATAGATAAAATATAGTAGTGGGTACTATTTGTATAAATACACTTAGAAATGGAGTAGGCTTTACAAATGCATGATCATATACTTTCCTTGTTTATTACGTTTTATAAACTTTCCTATAAGATCATATGGTTGAATTTCAGCTGAAATATCAGAAACCGGCTTAAGATTCAATTACAAGAAGGCTATCGCTTATGAATTACTTTAAAAATTTTAAATTATTTACCTATGTATATAAAGTTCAAAACATAGTACCTATTGCATATAATCGAACGTTGTAGCGATAATATTCATAAATCACATTATAGAAGATAAACCCTCAGAGTGAATACATATTTATTCTCTTAAGTGCATTCGTACCACGTAAAACTGTTTATAGCAGAATTTATAGTACATAATATATAAATAATGATTATATTAAAATAGACATTTCATTGGACTAAATTTACAATACAATTAATACCTACTAGCCAAAGAAACCATTTTCATGTTTAACTGTAGTATATATACAGTTTAAGAAAGCACTACTTACTTATACACTACTATACAGATATAACTATGAAGTGAAATGATACTATTTATACATAAATTATAAGCATGTATATTTTTAGCGAATTTCCTGAAAGGTCCCGAATTGGTCCCGTGCCGAAGTCAAAATTTCGCAAAAATTTCTTCAAATGTCCATCGATTCTACCTACTAGATGTCAAAAATCACCAACTGTAAAATTTAAATATATATATATCTATGGACATATATATATATATATATGTCTGTAATCACTCTAGCGGTCACAGTTTTCATTTTATCGGAATGAAATTTGGTATTTGAGGCGCTTTTGGTATTCAAAAGGTCAAGTTCGTAAAATCTGACGAGGGGAAAGGGGGGTTTAGAGGGAGGGGGAAACACAAAATTTGACATACCTCCCTTAATATTCGAAAAATCGAAAAATTTATAAGAAGTAAAGTTTTAGGTATTAAATTTTACTGTAGTTTTGTTTCATATCATTTTCTCTGTTATACACTAATATTTACAGAAATATTGACGGTTGAAGATTGAAAACTAAATTCCTCACTATCTCTGTACACATTAGAGTTTGAGGAAAAATGATGAGATGATGAATTGTAGCAAACATGATTTTCTACAACTTTATTCCTTACGCAGTTTTTGATTGTTCTAATATTAAAAGAGATATTTTGTATTTTGTGTTTTCTTCTTTCTTTATGCCCCCCTTCCCCTTGACCTATGCCATTTATTAATAAAATTGGCCTTGCAAATACTAAAATCATAAACGACATTTCATTCCTGCGTAACGAGTTTTTTTTATTTTGTATTGAATGGGTCGTTACTTGACGAAAATCCATTATAAATATTTGTTTTATTTAATAAATGAATTTTGATGTTCCAAACATACAAATGTCTCTGAAATGCCAAAGCCAACGACACTTTACGAAATAGATTTAGATTTTCCCTACTTACAATAAATTATCCGAGCCTATTTACAGAAAGCACACTGTTTTCTCTCTCCCCATTATTTACAAATTCGGATTAAAATCCAATATATCACCGTAATCATCTGATAGACCCTTTCCAGAAACAGAGATTTTCCTTATACAAAATGACTTATCCGAATGTATTTGTTGGAAGCACACTGTTTTCTCGCCAAACATTATTTCATGGCGTTATAAATCGGAACAAAACTAAAGTAGTAGAAGTAATGGAGGAGTGAACGAACCCACGCAAGTAGGCCTTTTTTACCAACTGCTAAAGGACAAGAAATATTCATAAATACGAATTGGGAGTTTGTGCGACTGCAGCTGACTTTGATAAGAACTATGCCGATAATCATCTGGAGTTTGTGAAAGGAAACTGCAGAAAACCTCCATTGGTATATCCAAACACAAAAATTGGTATATCTCTCTTAATATTGAAAAAATCGAGAAATACATAAGAAGTAAAGTTGTAAAAAACTAGTTTTACTATAAAAAGCTTGTTTTAAAAAATATTTTTTTAATAGAAATTTATTCATTTGAAATTTGTATATATTGTTACGCCTACTATAATAAAAAAAGATTATTTATATTCGTTCTTGTCTATACGCCGACAGTTTAGTCGTGTAATAAATTGAATTGACAAACTGCTAGTGTTGGGAATCGAATCAGAAACCTCCCAGTTCCGAGTATAGCAACTTTAACAACTGGACCACACGGACTGATCGAAACCCAATATAGAATCAAATTCAAATGTATTGAACCTTATATGCACGTAAGGGGAAAATATGTCAAAGTAGAAGGGCAACTTATTTTAATCATATTTAAAAAATGTCCCTTACTTGTAGGAGAAATTTTATAGAGATTTCATCTCAAAATCTTATAAGCAAAAAAAAAATTTTAATATTTCTCTGTAAACAAATATCAGTCAATGACAGCAATATGTCATGGTCATTCAATAATAAAAGACAAAATATTTATGATGTAAAATAAATGTATTTCGGTAGTTTTCTCTGTATTAATAGGACAAATAGTTTTTTTTATCATGTAAATGCAATTTTTTTTCTTATTTTTACAAGCTTTTATTTAACTTGCAATGTATGTATGTATGTATGTACGGGTCAAATCTTGCAAGCTGAATTAGAACCACTTCCTCTTATCCTACGGAGTTGAATTTTTACATGTTGGTTCAGTTCCGATGACAATGCATTTTTTATGGTAAGCATGACAAGAATCGATAAGGGGGAAGGGGAAACACAAAAATTGGTATATCTCTCTTAATATTGAAAAAATCGAAAAATACATAAGTAAAGTTGAAGAAAATTAGTTTTACTATAAAACGCTTGTTTTTAAAAATGTTTTTTTAATAGAAACTTACTCATTTGAAATTTGTATATATTGTTACGCCTAGTATAATAAAAAAAGAGTATTTACCTTTATTTATTAATATTAAGTAAATTAAGATGAGTGGCACTAAACAACTATTTGCGAATCCTAGTTGCCGTACTGTATAGAATACCATGATACATTTGTTGACTGTCACTGATTTTATTTCTCACCTCTAAATAAAATTATAAATGGACTAAGTGGGGGAAACATTCATATGTTTCGTTCCCTTTATTTTGAAAATAGACTGATCCACTCAACAACAATATTCGAAATCCACTGACAATATTCGAGGGTTCAATACAATTGAACACAGTTCTGCCATCGTATACTTCTGATTTACCTTTTCTACCCCTGGCGTGTACTTTAAACCACAAAAGTTTGTTATTTTTTTAAATTTTATAATTGATTTGTGCCTTGTTGATTCGGTGTTCGAAAAAATGCTTCGGACAAAAGTTGTTCATTAGAAATATAGTAACAACAAGACCGAATAAATAAAGCACAAATCAAATATAAAATTTAAAAAATTGATATCAACTTTTGTGACCAAGTATACACGAATACACAATTATTTAACCAATTATCAATATATGTTTATTGCGAAACATATCCGCCAATCAATAAAAGTTAGACTATTTTTCATGAACAATGTGAAAATTGAACTATCGTATCACTTAATATAATACAATCAATAACGCGCTCTCATGTAAACATAAATATAATGCTATCGGCTGTTCTCTCATCATTGAACGAAACTTTTTGATAAAAATTAAATTATTACGTCATAGATATGATTGATTGCTTAACGAAATGATGATATTTTGTATACCTCTGTTGTATCTGTTAAAATCAATTAAAAACTTTACTGATTGAAAGACGTATTTAATAACAATTTTCTAATTATATTTGATTTATTGATAGTCTATTATTATAGGTATTTGAAGAGTTTCCATCATGTATTAGAATTTATGGATTGTTAGTGAAAACAACAAAACATAATAATTAATATTTAAATTAAGAATGACAACCTGTTGTATAGGATATCCATCAGACGCGTAATAAGTAAAGCTAAACTACGACACGATATACTGTACACTCAGTGTATACACCGAGTGTCTATGTATGCACACGAATATCTCTAATTGTAACATTTATTGTGACACCATAATTAGTGTCGAATCAGCGGCTGTGTGAACACCTTGTGTCCACCAAGTGTCTCTTGTGGTGTCTCAGTTTTCAAACTGGTTCGACATTTTTCAATACACTCCATACATTACGTATACATATTATATAGGGTGTGTGCCGTAATATAACGTCACATCCATGTTTGACAGTTAACATAACCAAAATAATATCCAGTCGCTTGTCGCAAGTCGGACAAAGTTGAGGGTTGGTCAAATCTGGCTACGACGACGTCTTACGGCAACGACAGTCCGATACAACAACCAATCATGTAGAAGCGCATGCGCCCGGCATCCGACACCGACAAGCGACAAATTGTAGAACCAGCCTAAGTAGACCAAAATTAACATAGTTACCTACTATACAATATATGTAAGAATATAAACACAGATAAAATACAAAAGCTTGCCACTTTTAATTTAATTTTATCGTCTGTTGGGAAATTATCGAAGGTTTCTTTCGTAAGCGGACTGTATATTTTATTATCAAATTATTATTACAAAATTGAAATTTATCCCAACAAAAAAGAACAATAAATTATTGGGGTACAATTCGTGATGAAGGTTGATCATCCCATTACATGCCTGCATACTCCGACGAGAAACAAAACATGAAATTTGTGGATATGGAACATTAATGTAGAAAAAACAGTTATTGTTCTTTTTGTTATATTAATAATTAAAAATCACTTTAAATAATAATTATATCAATTAAATTCTTAAATTACTTTTAAAACTGTGCACAATCGGAAGTGAGAGAAAAATTATATATAAATTGAAAATTGACGTAACTGATCTCCTTCGAAACGAAACCAGAAGTGTTCAAAAAATATAGTTACAAAAATAATGAATAATTACATAAGCACCTTCGATTAATTAAAAGAAACATATGAATATAAAGAGTACAGAGTGATACATGTACAGTATGTAGCGGCTTTTAGATCAATATTAAATTTGGGCAACAGTTATAATGGACTAAGCTGGCAACGTGAAAAACTTTCACCTGGCGTGAACACCGTCTTATTATATCCATATAATGTCGAAATATTCAAATATTGTTAATATTTTATTAAGGCAGTTTAGAAATTTGAAAATGCCTGTTTTATGCATATTCGAAAAATTTAGACATTTTAGAATGTTTTTAAAAATCTTGAATGAGGCAGTAAGGATGCCTGAAATTTTGCTCACAAATTTTATACTCGTCTTTCTCGAAATAATTATTTTTTATATCTTTGACATAAACACTCCAGTTCTATATAACCAATGATCGCACAACCTACCAATTCCTACATTTGTCAACATTGCGGTGGGCCAAAATGTGAAAAAGTAGTGGAAGTTTCTAAATTTCTTGATGAATTGAAGATGATTGCCCTTCGATGCTATCATCGTATCTAGATAAGATTACAAAGACACAGAAATGTTAACTGATGATATTTAATATCTTTCATCCCCTAAAGTATCATAAATTTTTGCTTATAACAGTTTAAGTATCGAAGTAATGTTATAAAGTTATAGATTATTATATAATCTACGAAAAAATCCATTTACATCACTATTTGCAAAATGGTGGCATATGGCATATGGTTTCATATGGAGCAACATCCGCAATCCCGAAAACCCGAAATTAAAATGAGCTTACTTCTTAAAAAGTGGAGATTTTGTAACGAAATTATGCGTTTTGGCACTATGAACACATGGCAAAAAAACCCATAACGAAATCACGTATGCAAAAAAAGTTATTGAAGCTCAAAAGTCACGAAAAACACATTCCAAATTTCAGCTCGGTATCGCTTTTCGTTTTTAAGTTATCATGTTTACAGGCGGACAGACAACTTTGCGGAAATAGATGAATTCGATCATTTTATGAACACCTGCACCAAAATTTTTTTCTGTGATCAAAGTCCGGACTAAACTTATTATACCCTGGTATATATTATATACGGCTGAGAAAGTTTGGACCTTAGGTATTAGACGATATGTACACTATCAGTATTTATTTATTATGGTCAGTCTAATTCAATAGCATGAAAATGCGTATGGCAAGTTTGAGGGGGCGTGGCCATGCTTACTTACAAGGACTATATACTACAAAAAATATTACGCCAAAAATGACCCGTATACTAAATATATATTCATTTTCGTACCCATAGTAAGCAACTTGGCCTTCTATTCCCTATCACAATTTTTAAGCAGAAAATGTGATATTAAGGCTAACCCCGAAAACTTTTCACATTTACGTTTTTAACCGGATTAAATATTACGCTTGATGAAAAGACACTAGAACAAGAAATAAACGATGATGAAATAGACCCTATAACCATGTTATCTGTCGAAAATAATGCTGAACGAGAAGAGAATGAAGTAAAGGAAGCAAAAGTATATAATCAATTAAATATTGTCATTATTCATAAGGTCCTACGTAAATTTTGTACAGGACCATTTTTGAGTAGAATTAGTAAACAAATAAATTTGATAATGATATCTATTGCCGTAAAACCAATATTTTACGAGATACTTGAGGAAAACTGAATTTCAGGACATGTCGAGCTTCAATAAATTTTTTTGTTCCCACGATTTCGTTTTGGACTTTTGTCATGTTTTCATAGTGCCAAAACGAAGATAATTCAAAGGATAAAATTTCTCCAGTTGCATTTTTTAAGAGGTAAAAGGACTATTTAACTGGATCAATATTCATTGAACAGGAAAATAGATCATTTCACTACAAAAATATTTGAAAACTGCATTTTCTTTGATGAAAATTCGCTAAAAAATAAATAAAAACCATAAATATTTTTTTTTTATTTCTTTAAAAACTTTGATAAATGAAATTGATAAATGAAATGATTGATGAATGAAAAATAGAAAAAGACATAACGGTTATTTTTAAAAGTAATATGAAATTTCGAATTATTAGGTACACAAAACAAAATATTTGTCAAGAAAACGTCAAATTATTTAGGCAAATGTCAAAAAAATTTCTGTACAAAAGAAATTTGAAAACTAATTATATTAAGAATATTATTAAAATATTACAAAAAATTATATGAAATTTAATTAAGTTATGAATATAATTAAAAATTATTCATAAAATCGAAATCGACATGGGGCAGAATAACCTGGTAACTATCTCAAATATTGAACTTATCTGTTCTATATTATTGGATTAAAACATAAAAAATAGACTAAATACATTATAGAAGTAGCTGCGGAAAAAACGATTCCCATTTAATTAGGAGATGAACTTTCAGAAAAAATAGTAAGTACATACGTTGTCAAAAGTCGCACAATCATTTCAAAACCTTATAAAAGATATTTGCCGTATTTATTCAACTTTTGGAAAAATGTTTCAAATTAAAGTTGTTAGTATATGTATAATCAAAAACTGTTATCGGAAGCATTTTTTCGAATACCGAATAAATAAGGCACAAATCAATTATAAAATTTTAAAATAATAGCGCGACTTTAGACACCGTATAGTTCATACAGTGACTTTACACTTGCGTGAACACAGCGGGGCAACCACCCCCAAATTTTTTAAGTTTAACAAAACTGTAATAGATATGAAAAAAAATTTGTTATAAAAAAAAATATTGATGTGCTTTTCTTGTAATTATTATAGAAAAAAGTTATGCGCGATAAAGATGGTTGCTCTGCTGTTGAATCAGGTTCTCGCACGGTTGCATAAACAAGTGATTGAAGTCACTAGATAGATTGATAAATAGATTGTAGAGGCTGCCCTGGACGGGCTACACTTTGACCATAAGGTCCATTGTAATGCCTAAGGATGTGATGATGTGAGTGGAGTGGAAAGAATTTTTGTATATGGACCAGGAATTGGTAGGATATGCGGCTGCAGCCGACTATGATAGGAACTATGCCGATATTCATATGGAGTTCGTGAAGGAAAGTGCAGAAAACCTTCTCAAGCATAGTCGGTTACTTCGTTCTTGTCCATACGCCGACAGTTTAGTCAATTAACCGCCCCTTTTTTTTCTCTTAATAATTGACAAACTTCCGATGTCGGGATCGAACCCATAACCTCCCAGTTTCCAAGTAGGGATACAGCGCAGACATAAAGCCTTAGACCGCTCGGCCACTTGCACTGGTTTGAAGTCACTTTATATAGAGTATCTTTTCTGAAAGTTTCATCGCCTAATTAAATACCTCATTAGTGGTTGCAACTATTTTACTTTGGTAACTTTGTATTTTACCTGCTGAAAATAAAATCAATTTTATCTGAAACTGACTACTTTATCAAAGTTATTTCTCTGAGCATACAATCATAACAAGGCTTTTGTAGTGATGAATGTCTATAAGAACAGGACTATAAGCAAAGGTTAATCCGGTTTTTTCGTCAATCCTTAATAATGATTTTAGACCCTTGAAGTCAAAAGAGTTATTTTTGAAAATTACAATTCTCTACCAACAAATAGCTAAAAATTAAACTTAAATCTTATGTGAACATTTTTATTTTTATACCCAGTACATTTTATACCCAGTATAAATATACTAGTTATACCCAGTATATTTGTAAATATACTAGGTATATTAAGTTTAGTTCCGACTGTGTACCGCTTGAAAATATTGATCGCAAAAAAAATTTTTGTTATAGGTGTTCATATAATTACCTAATTTGTCCGCATGTCCGTCCGTCTGTCTGTCTATCTGTCTGTCCGTGAACACGATAACTCAAAAACGAAAAGAGATAACGGGCTAAAAATTTGTATGTGTGTTCTATAGCATAAAAGTAAGGTCAAGTTTGTAATTGGCAAAATGGGACCATGTTTGGGCAAAACTACCTATCTTTGAAACCGTAAGAGATATAACAAAAGTTTAAAAACAAAAAATCTTCTTCTCTTTAAAATAAACAACTTTTGTTTGAAAATTTTTTCCATAAACTCAGTATATACTGGGTATTCAAACAATCAGCTCAATTAGTTATATTACTTGTTTTATGATTAATTTATTACTTTTTTAAGGTATATTAAGAATGAGGCAACGTACAAAAGCATTCATATCGGTTGGTGCCAGTATAGTGTTTTTTTCTGTCGGTATATTATACTTTATATTTACACCGTTTGGTTTAATAAGACCAAACGATTATGAAACTGATAAATTCGCTTGTCGTGTATCAATTGCAATAATGTGTATATCAGTATGTGGTTCGCCACTCATAGTTTGTGCCGTATGGTTTCGTAAAATACAATTGATAATGGCATGGTTGATAATACAAGGAATTCTATGGCAATTTAATATAATATTAACAGTAATAATTTTATTTTCAATTGTACGTGCAAGTAGTAAATCAAAATCACCGAATGGTGCAGGTAAAAAATATTATCAGTTATAGAATTAATATTTCAAATTCGCCCCTATACCTAGATCAGTTTTTGTATTTTAAATACGTATTTCGATTACAAAGTAGTCATCATCAGTATAAATTAGCTAGTCGTAATTTACAATTAGAAATAGATACAAAATCGAAATCAATAGACAAAAATAAAAATAAATAAAAATTTAAACAAAATAAATTAAAATATAATAAATTTTATTGAAATTACTCTTGTTAAAATTTATTTCATTCAAGTTTTCTCATGTTAACCTAACTCTTATTAAAATTACTCTTATATTATGTTTTTCGTTGCTAATTTGGTGACAGTTTCACGACCTGCGCAACGCATAACTCAGCACCAATCAAGTGCGATCTTAAAATAGTAATAAACGTGGGCCAAACATATATAAGGTAGGTAAAACCAAACAACGTCGTGAAACTCACCAAATTAGCAACGAAAAACATAATATAAGAGTAATTTTAATAAGAGTGATGTTAACAAGAGTAAACTTGAATGAAAGAAATTTTAACATGAGTAATTTCAAAAAAATTTGTTATATTTTAATTTTAATTTATTTTGTTTAATTTTTTTTTAATTTTTTTATTTTTGTCTATTGATTTCAATTTTCTATCTATTTCTAATTGTCAAACAGTAAATTACGACTAGCTAATTTATACTGATGATGACTACTTTGTAGCCGAAATACGTATTTATAATACAAAAACTGATCTAGGTGATCTAGGCGAATTTGAAATTTTATTTCAAAAACCTAGAGTTCTCATTAATTATCATTTGATAATCTAATAGTTAAAGAATGTTTAAAAAATTATTAATCCTATTCCAATTTTAATTCTTCTACATTAATAGCAATTTAAAAATAAGTGTTTTATCTAATTCATCAATTCAGAAAAAGTACGTTACACAAGCTTTCAGTTTTTCTGGATTTGCTTCCTATAAATGGACTTAAAGAGGCGGATCCATGTTCAAAAAAGTTCGGAAAACATTATTGTGGTTTTGGCGGTTTCGGAAATAAACCTATTTTTTTATCTGACGTTATGAGACTTTGAAAATTAACTTAAAAAATTTTATTCATATGTTAATTTTCAAAGTTTCATACCGTCAGAAAATGTAATAATTAGTTTTTAGTCGATATCGCCAAAATGACAATGGTGTTTTGTGGTTTACTGGATTTTCCCAAAAATGGGTCCATAATAAGGCCATCAAATCATTTTGTTAAAATATTATATCTGTGATACTATATTATATGTAGACACGTCCCACTTGTGTTCAAACATGACCGTGTACACGGTATTTTGTTTAGATGGATGTTTATTTCAAATAATTGGTCCACTGTTTTCTGCGAAGCATTCAATTACCATACATACGTTACTATGTATAGTTATTGCAGCAATTTCATCTGAATATAATTCGTTATTAAGGTAGCTCCAATATTGACCTATATAATCAGGACAAAAAACCGGTTTGCTTTCTATATAGAACAAATACATATGTGTAATAATAATTAGAATGAGGGGTACCGCAAATGGGCTCTTAGCAACTAAACCAAGGGGTCCTCTGTGCCCTCCTTGAGAAAAACCTGTCACCCGAAGACCAGACGTCTCCGGGTAAGAGGTGCTATTTTAAGCAGGTTTCTTCAGGTGCAAATAACATGTATGGAGGTTTCATCGTCCTCCATATAGGCCCTACAAGTGGGATCATCAGAAATCCCCAAGTTATGAAGGTGGTAGTTCAGTGGACAGTGTCCTGTCAAGAGCTCTCACCACCCTTTTCAACTGCATTATATTGAATTTCAACCGAACACAGTCGATTGGCCCAGCTGTGCTTATGCACAACTGTCGCATGCCCTGCGGAAAGTCCCAGTAATCGAGATGAGCCTGTCGCAGCCACCCCTTGATTCGGTAAATTACGGAGTATCTTGGTATGGGAATGACAGGCACAGGTGAAAGGGGCATTCGAGATGACCCCTCTCGTGCCAACGAGTCCGCTATTTCATTCCCTTTAACGCCAGACTGACCCGGTACCCACATTAGTCAGACTGCGTTATTCAGTGCCAGGTGGTTCAGTTCCTCGAAGCATTCTTAAACTATCCTCGATTGAAATCTTGACGCCTCAAGGGCCCGAAGTATTGTCTGGCTATCTGAGAAGATGCTGATATGTGCCCCACTGTAATATTTCGTGTTACAAATCTAGGCACCCCTCCGTATGACGAAGATTTCTGATTGAAAAACCGTCGCATATTGACCAAGAGGAATCGATTCCTTTATTCTAGGTCCATAAACCCCCGCACCATACACATGTATACTCACAAACATATATTTATATACAAATTAATGTAATTTTGAATTTTAAAAAAAATTTCAAATTATATTTCGAAAACAAAACTTTTTTTTAAATTTATTTAAGAAATATTTATCTTTACTCTCCTAGTTTTTTTTTAAATTCTGTCGAGTTTTTTTCAATACAGCAGATAATAGTTGGTCGGGCATGATGTTTTACATGCTTCTAATGATAAGTACTCTCAAAATTGCGAATTTTGTTATTAATCATCTCGCGTTCTAAACGGTCAAAAAATCTGAAACTTCGGGATTTATTAGAAAACGTTATTTTTAGCCTGTGAAAAAAAAATGAGCAAAATCTGTCGAAAAGTGATTTGATGCTGGAACTACCTTAAGTAAACCAAATCATCATATATTGGCATATTGTAAAACAAATGCTTTGTTCAACAGCTATGTTTATATTATTTGTAATACTTGATATAATATGGTTTCTAATTGGATATGGCATATGGCGATATTGGAAATTATTAAATGATATTAAGCATTTTCCAATTTCTGAAAGGTATATTTTAGAAATGCAAGGTGGTAGAAATGTTCAACCAGAAAGTATTGATTTCGACAGTATATCTATGGAAGATTTTGATAGATTAACAGCATTTGGATGGCTAAGAGGCCATTAACTTGAATTAATTATGTAAAAAAAATTTAAGGATTTCTTTTTTTTTTCATGTATATATTTTGTTCTGTGTACATGATTGTTTTTAGAATACAATTTTTTTGTTTTTATTTGTTATTTTTACTGATTTTTCTTCCAAAGTGAACAGGTTATCTTTATAAAACACAATAATTGTACACATGGCCACAAAATTACCGCTTATTTTTCAAAAATGGATTGTGCCTTATTCATTCGGTTCAAAATGATTCGAATAAAAGTAATTATTAGTATAATAATTTGTAAATACACAAATACAAATGTTAAAAAAATGTTCTCATGTATTAGCCTTTTTCCTCTGAAGATTTTAAAAAAATCCACCAGAGGCAGCACTAGTTGAAGGGTTGGGTACACATATTTTGATTTTCTCATTGACAGCAATGTTAAGCAACATCATAGTCACAAAGTAGTTGCAAAATGTAATGTCACTGGCTGGTTGATCATCCGGGTAACCTCTGACCGTAGAGATGTAATGAGTATTTTCATACTTTGTTGATGTTATTACGAGAAAACAACAAAACTTAGTTTCCTAGTGATTATTCAATCACAAAGAAAAAGATGTCCTGAAAATATCCTATTTTTGTATAATGTGATTATATACAAATGAAGTTTTTAGATTATATACAAATTCCTACCCGTTCTTGTTCTATCACATCCTCCAGATTACACAGACTGTTTTGGCAAGCTTTTCCAATAGAGAATCAATGTTACATATTATTTATTATTAGCTGTCAGTGTAGTTACTATAAATGTATATAAAGTTAGTCAGTACACATGTAATGGTTAAATAAGTTCATTGAATTGTTAACTTTAGCATGTGAATCACAAAATCCCCACTCTTAAATGACAAACAAACAACCATACGCATACATGTGTATTGTGTATGGTTGATGACTCTCATAACATGTGGACTCCATATAGTAACCAGACGGACAGTCGGTAATAAATACTATTTAACATTGATTCTCTATAGGAAAAGCTGTCCAAAACACACAGTATATACTCTGACTTCGCAGTTCATGTACAGTGTAGAAGCGTTAGTGATTTGCTTTAAAATAATTTAAACGTCGATGGGAGCTTGTGGGATTGTCTGAATTATTGAAGCTATGAAACAAATTAAGCAAAAAATGTGAGGATTTGTATTTGCTACAAAATTGCAAACAACTTTTTCAATAAACCTAACAACTTTTTCAATAAACTGAACTGTGGGGGGATATCACAAAATAAACCCCCCTAAAAAAATTGGGCCGTTGGGGGGGGGGGGGCTTTGTTCCAAGGTGGTTTTTGCAGTCGATGGTTAATCCCTCTTACGACCACACAAGATCCTATCGACAACTTAAGCTACAACTTACCATATATATATATATATATATATATATATATATATATATATATATATATATATAAGCACCCCCCGTGTAAAATTTCTAGATTCGCCCCTGGATAATAAAAATCTATTATTGTTTTTAACAAGTATTATGTTAAAAAGTATTTAACAAGTATTCTGTTTCCCTTATCTTTCAAACTGCTTTATTTTTGTGCGCACAATGACTTGATTGTTTTGGTTGTGGCTTATACCATGTCTTTGGGTGGTCTTCGTTTTGTTATAATGTATTGTATTTTATTGGATGTTGTAGAAAAATGAGAGAATCGTGGAAGGTAGTGGAAGTGTGTGCTATTATCCACAGGGTTCGACTCACCCTATATATATATATATATATATATATATATATATATATATTTCTATATATGTATATTTCTATATATTTCTATATATGTATATATATGTATATATATATATATATATATATATATATATATATATATATATATATATATATATATATTTATTTATTTATTTATTTATTTTGAAAGTCAGCATTCGATTACTTATGCACCACCCTATAGTATGGTAAAGATTAGATGTAATCTTATAGCATAATAAACTTTGATATTAATCGAGCTTATATACACAATACCAATTTTTAATCTATATGTTGCATCCTTTTGTTTTATTTGACAACACACAACCTTTAAACGTAACAAACTTTTTCTCTTAATTGTTCGTTTGTTCATTTTTATAACAAGGCTTATAACTTGTAAATATCAACACATAAAACTGTTTTAAAACGATTTCTGAAACATCAAAAGATAAACAAGTAATTTACATACATCAAGCTGTATAGAATACAGTTTACAATAATAATGTAATAATAAGAATGATTATCATGTTACCTGTGCAACGAACTATGGCTTCGAAACTAACGAAAAGCAATAGATATTTTTACGGAATTTTCAAACCCTTTTATAATGGATTCTTATCAAGTATTCACCCATTCTATTCTAAACCGAAAATATATTCGTAAGATTTTAAAGGATCATACAAGTTTCTCATATATACGATCATAAAAAGATAACTAATAACAATGACGTTTTGTGTACCATTTAGACAGTTATATCCAAGATCAGATATGCCTGGACTGTTCGGTAGGGTGAGACAATCCATAGTCACCGACTGGAGCAGTGCATTGCCCTCAATCTCTTCAAACATTTGCTTTAATAAATTTAAACGTCAGCTGATTAAAATAAACAATTGGACGCTTCCATAAGAACCACATCAGAAATTTTTAAGCATTATTGCGCACAACACTTTTATCAGTTTTTATCAGTAACAGCTTTTGTTAAAGTTACTGATTTTCTGGATTTAAACATTTGAAGTTTAATTTTAAACATTTGAAGCATTTAACGCGAACCCAAAGCATTACATTTGAGTGCATTGCTAGAGGAGAAGAACGAAGGAGTATAAAGGTGGCACTTGGAAATAAACGAGGAGAACCGGAAACCACTTATGCTGGGTGGAGAAAAAGCATGGGAAGCAGTGTCGTTCTTCCTGAAAAGGACGATGCAGAAGAAAAAAGAGATGGAGACGGAAGGGAGGACTAGATCCAACGCCTAGTAATCACGGACTACGATGCGGAAGAAGCCGCATAGTGAATAGGCAAAAGCCTCAAAAAGAAATCCCGAATAAGTAAAAACAACATATCACACCGTAGTAATGCGAAAGCGGGTCCAGTGTGGTTTATGAAGAAGGAGGAGCGGTTTTAGTCGGTAAGAACTCTAATTATACTACACATATCATTTGGGCGTCTATTTATTTGACATTCCATGATATCTGGGTGTCTATAGAAAATTACACCTCGTCCCACCACACACAAAAAATAAATAACTAGATAGATAAATAGATAGATAGAAAAATACTGTATTTAACTTTACAAAGACTATTAAAGGTGGGGTTCGAGGTACAACAAAATTACCGAAAGCGTAGTATAATAACTTACAATAATACTTATTAACTAGAGACTAAAAATACTTGCAGTATATTGACTTAATCCAAAAAAATACAAGGCTCTTAATTTTACAATATTACAAATATAATTTCTGATTAATTAATTTCTAACTTAACAAATATATATTTCTATATTCCACAGATAAAAAATTATACAGAACCATATCGAAGAGCGAATTATTTGAAGATTATATGATAAGAATTTTCAAGTTCATTTAAATTGCATAATGTACACACCGAAGACATATCCCAAGAAAAGCCAATACCATAACGAGTTCAACGACCTATGTATTTTAATTCGCAGTACCAAGAATTAACACGATTTTTAACTTGTTGTCTAGACTCTTTATGTAGATAGCAACACCGAATGAAAATCTTTTTCATACAAAAAATTATAACGTTTGTTTAACACGCTTTTTCGGCGAATATTTCTGTGCAATTAATTTTTATTAGTAAATTTTTAAATAGTGTTATCCAATTGTATTTAAAGATATTAAATTCACTGTTATCTAGTTTACATAACCGTGATAACAATTGTTTCGGGTATCTATTGATTGATTGATTAATATCGGGGTAAAAACTATTGCACTTCGACCCTATGGTCCATTGTGCTCCCCCTTCTACCTCAGTCTGAAGAGACTCGCTTCTCCCATATGATGTCAGGTCCTCCCGAAGGTTCATATATTCGGGGTGAGATGCACCGAATATCCTGTATCTACTGTAATCCATAGGTTCGCAGTCAAAGATTATGTGGCTGGATGTTTCTTCCTCCTCGCCACACAATCTGCACATAATGGACCCGTTATGGAGTCCCATTGTGTGTAGATGCTTCCGCATGGGATAATACCCGGTAATGAACCCGGTAACCTTCCGCAGTTGCATCCTGTTCAGCCTCAGTGCATCGAGAGATAACATCTTTGTTGCACTCTGAAGCAGTACCTTCCTGAGCTCTTGCCGCGGTACTTTTTCCCAGTGATCACGGTGTTTAGCATTTGACCACTCGTTGATCACCTGTTTACATGCAGTCCTTAGAATTCCTAAAATAGGCTCTGGGCCTATGAAGGGCATTCCGATAGGGGTATCTATACTTCTCGATTTTTAATAATTTCTCCCACCAAGAATAAGCTAACTTAAAACCCAAATAAGCAATTTCAATTTGGGCGATCTCCATTCTTAATAGGTATTCAGGTGTATTATTTGGCAGTAGAAGTAAAGATTTCAGTAAACACGTTTGAATAACTTTAAGTTGACTAAACTGAAGCTTCAAACATTTGTTGACCATTTTGCCTCAGATTTAATCATTGCTTATCTCAATCATTACTTGATGTTAAAGTGGTTTTTTTTTAAAGCAAATTTTGTGTGCTACAAAAAGTGTCCTGAGCTTGCAAAAGTGATCCCTAGATAGGTGTTTATGTTCTTTAACAGTTTCTAACGCTTAACCATTTAGAAAAAAAAATTTTTGTTTCTTTTATATCTCCTGCCTTTTAAAAAATTATATTACAAAATTGTGAATGAGGATGCAATTTACACTGTAAGTAAGGGATATTATTAAACAACAGAACTCGATCATCTGCAAAAGCCAACATTTTATTGTCATTTGTGGAATCCACACTAACTCCCTCTAAATCTGTCATACTATTTCCCAAAGTCTTTATAAATAAAATTAAAAAAGATCGGGTTAAGGGCCTCTCCTTGAAGCACACCGTCTGCTACGAATACTTTAATTTAGCACAGCTTTGCTGTCTAAATGTACTTTTCAGACGTCAATACGAAATTCAATACAGGTTGCTGCACTCTTAGAAGTACTAAAAGTTTTGATTAAAATTGTTTTATTTACAAAACTTTAGAGCATTTTTCTCGCTTATAAATCTTACACGTGTCATCGAACGTTCGCTTTTATTTATAGAAACGTCAAAATATTTTGCAAAAATTTTAAATTCATCTCTGCAGCAGTTTCTTGAATATTGTTACATAACACGCTATACAAATCATCGCAAACATTTTCCTTGAATCGGGTACTTAAGAAATCGATAATGCTTTCTCGTACATCTGTTTTTTATCGCGAATATAAATTTCTATTGTATATGTTCCCTTGCAAATTTAAATTTAAAATAATCGGAAAATGACTTGTTTCTGCCATTCATAAGAAAAAACCCACAACTTTCCCACAATTATATATATATATATATATATATATATATATATATATATATATATATATATATATATATATATGTATATATACACAAAATTTTGGAAATAAATTATTTGTCAGTAAATTTAAACTATAAAAAGTTGACATTTCAACTGTCCAAATTTAGAACTAAATAACTTTTAGACATAAATTTCCTATACTCTCTCTATAACAACTCTCCTCACCTACGCATGGTCGGACCTTGTAGACATTTATGTTGAAAAAGTGAAATATTGATAAATTAAACAATTGTTTATTTTTACACGGATGCCAATGTCAAACACTACTATATTCATAGAGATAACTACTATGTATTATCTATGATCCAAATCATCTCACCCAGTAATTTCGTATTTTCACTACAACCTTACAGAATCAGGCGAGTAAACTCACGTGAGATGAAAATGCAAGAAGTGAGCAATCTCATTTAAAATGCAGAATCGGGTACCTGATCTCCTGATGGGGTAGTAGACGGCTCGATTTACTCGTGAGAACAACCATATCCCAACTTTGGGACATATTCTCAGTATGATAACCTTCCAGGCAGGAATGGGACAATAACTTGTTGAAGCCGAAAGGCGCGGTATTCTATACTACCGTATCTAAGCTTGGAGTAAAGTAGGCGGAGAGGTCTGCTCTGAAAAGCCGAATGATAATCTGAATAAGGTATCTGAATTGGTAAGATTAATGTATCTGAATGGGCAAGGTTACACTTTAACGTTAAACGGTAAGAGAGTTCTCTTTGATTATTTTAATAATCTTTATATTATTAAATGTTAATATTGTCATTTAAATATTGTCTACACACACCAACATCGACGGTAAAATTTTGTGATTCAGCTTTGGTTCAATTTTTTTGGTACCCACTGTACAAAAATTATTATATTGACTTGCTTTGAATAATTTATAAGAATCGAATATATCAAGAGTAGTATATGCTCATAACTTCAAAACAATAATAAATGAATATCATAATCATAAATAAATAAAAAATAAATATTTATATTTATTTATTTATTTTTATTTTTTATGAAATATACAGATTATATACTTATAAGTAAGGTTCAATTATACCTGGTTATTTCGAAAAGTGAATATTAGTAACATTTATTATTGTTTTGAAGCTATGAGCATATATATTCGATTTTTATAAATTATTCAAAGCAAATCAATATAATAATATTCTACAAAAAATTTAACCAAGCTGAATCACAAAATTTTACAGTTGATGTTGGTGTGTTTAGACTCTTTAAATGACAATATTAACATTTAACATGGCTAATTCGGAAAGATAATCACTACATTTTTAGCTTTCATTGATTGGACTTCGAAAATACGGCCCCGTTCAATAAAATTGAACCAATCTGAATCGAAAATGTATCCCATAATTTTGCTGATATCTGTAGTAAATTTAGTATACAAATAAAAACATAGTTTTCTACCTAAGAACTAGACGGAATAATTAGTTTACATACATTTTTATAGGCTTACTCTATCTATTATTTATAAGAAATTAAAATACAGATCTTATAATAAACATATTTAAAATTACATGGTATATTTCTTTCTTTTGCACAAAGAGTGAATTCGTCTATTACTTAAGCACAATATAATACTGACGAACTTGTGCTATGTGATATAAATATCAAAATATGTATGGTGTAATCTATATAAATTGTCCTTCAATCCACTAAATACAATTATAAAATTAATTCCATCAAAAATAAATGCATTAATATCTCTCATTTTTGAAAATATTATTCAAAACAACTTGCTTGTGACTGAATAAATTAATCTGTTTGAAAAACATAGTAAGGAAACAAATTATAACTTAAATGAGATTGACAAGATTGAAAAATATCTGCATCCGTCTTAAGAATATCATTCTTATATATAATGTTTCTACTATTATAAATAATGTCTAGAATATCTTGGCGTTGAATATCAAAAACCATTTTGAATGGAGTAATTTTGTCCCATTTTTTTCAAAGAAAAATTGTCTAAAGTATCCTTAAAAACTTTTGTTTTCGAACGGGGAACAATGTTCTTTTCATATTCTTTAACAAAATTCAAATTTAAAAAGTGAAAATAACAATTAACTGAGTTAATTTCTTAAATACCTGGTTTATCCTGAACTTATGTAAAAAAAGTTTATAAAAAAAGTTGTTTATTTATAAAAAAGGGACATTTTTTGATCTAACATTTTTGTTGTATCTCTTACGGTTTCAAAGATGGACAGTATTGCCCATTTTACCCAAACATGGTCCAATTTTGCCCATTCACGAACTTGACCCAACCTCTAGACCTCACATACAAACTTTAAGCTCGTTATCTTTTTTCGTTTTTGAGTTATCGTGTTGACAGACAGACAGCCGTTACAAAGTCGGAATTAAACTCAATATAGAGCTGAATTCATTTGTTTTGACTATTATATGCGCGTAAAGGGAACTTATTTAAAAGTAAAAGGGCAACTTATTATACTGGTTATATTTCACACGTTTAAATAAAATGATAAATGGATTAAAAGTGGGGGAAACATTAACATGTTTCTTCCCCGTCATTTTGAAAATAGACTGATCCACTCTGAAACTGTGACGATATTCGAGGCTTCTTTACAAATGAATATACTTCTACCATTGTATATATATTACATATATACCGGGTATCAAAAGTCTTATGGTATTAAGATAAAGTTGATAATTTAAAAAATTAATTTTTAAACATGAAAAAATCATTAATTTGACCGTTTTTAAACAATTCAATATCCATCCAAATATATACTGTGCAATATTTAAAGGAAGAGTTTTCAGATTCAATATTCTATATTTATAATAAACAAATATAAATTTTTTGTAATTTATTTTTAATAGAAAAGATAATACAGATAAAGATAAAGATACCTCGACTACAAACAATTATTTTACTTTCAAAATTCATAAAAGATAAATATATATTCATTTCCATATAATAAACAGAGTTGACATTATTTAACTTTTAACACTCATTGGATCAAATATATTTGGTGAATATAATAATAATTTTATACACTATAGGTACAGACACGAACAAAACTGTGGACTACTAAAATGTAAGAAAATTAAAAATTCGGAGATTGGTTCATTTTTTGTACGGGAGTGTACATCAGGATATAATAATACGTCATAGTATTCGTCGAATTAATCAAACGAACTTACAAAATCATTATCGCTAAAAAAATTATTTAAACTATATTTTCAGTTGTGTAAATTTACAGAATATACATATATATATATATTATATATACATATACATCAGATCACTGTTTTATCCTTTTATCCGTATAAGCTGTTTGCAAACACTATTTCCTGTACCTTTTCTTTTCACTTAGTCTACATTCATACTTATTATTTATTTAATATAAACTGACTATTTCAAAAGATTGGCGCTAATACAAAAGAAACTACATCAATGTATTTATTCATGAAAAGTTTTACATTTTTAAATTTTATCCAATATCAGAATTTCATAGTTCAAAGACCCAATACAATCAGCTTTAAAATCAAAATAGCATTTTTGATCCAAAATCAAAATTATAATCTTTAAACTATGAAATGCCGATATTGGATAAAATATAAAAACGTAAAACTTTTCATGAATACATTGATGTATTTTCTTTTGTATTAGCGCACACGTAAATACGTTTATGCGTGACCTGGTTATTAACTTTTTTTTGAAATCGTATTTGTTGATGTTGCCTAAAACAAAATATTTGATTTATCACTCGAAAAAAATCAATTCAATTTAAAAATCAATATCAATAGGATTTTATATTTATATATTTTTAGAGCCCTACCAATTCAATAAAAATTAGATACAAAGAAGCAACGTACACCAAGCTAATTTTCTCAGAGGAAGAAATTATAATAAATATGAAATAGAGTTATCTTGTCCACAATTTTAAAATTCATTATTACTTTAAAATCATTACTATTTTTGTAACTTACAGAAAAATGGTCAGGAGATGACCTGAAAATTATGTACACAGATATTTTTTCAAAGTCAAGTTATTGCCAATAAACCGGCCCTAGTCAAAATCTGGTCATTAATTGGACTGAATCCAGCAACTTTTTTGATCAGGTCATAAACTATAAAAAAATTATCTTCGTTGCCGAGGGTCAAAATTTTATCTTCTTGTGCGGCGTCCTATAAATTACAAATATAAATGGAATATACGTACATACAACGCCAAAAGTCGAGCAAAAATTTAAAAATTTTGTATTTGATTTGTGCTTTATTTATTCGAATTTCGGAAAATTTTTTCGAATAAAAGTTGTTTGGCATAAATCAAATATAAAATTTTTAAATTTTAGCATTACTATTGGCGTTGACTGTACAAACGGACAAATGTTCAATCTACTTGAAATAAACCGTAATACATTTTTAGATAAAATTAAATTCTAGTATAAAATAATATTTATTTGAGTTATTCTTACAAAGTTTTGGAAATATGTTTTTTGTCATGTCTATAAATATAATATTAAATTTGAATAGCAATATTGAATTCAATTTTCGTATGGTAGTGAAGTTTTGTCCATACTGAAAAGAAAGTTCAATATCGATTTTCTTTAATGTTAAAAGTCGGTAAACTTGAAACAACTACAGTTGTTTGTCTATGTGGGGAAATGTTTCATTTTCAAACCAAATCTTATTTCTATATGTGGTAGTCTTTGTGTTCGGTTTTGTTGTTATATTCATAGTTATTGGATATAACAACATTGAAAGTCATTGAATATAACATCTTAGAAGTGTCATAGTTCTTGATAGTAAGATTTGTTTTGTATACACTTAATTAATTATTCAAGAATTATACCCAAAAACAAAAAAATGTGTGCAATCAACTACTTACACTTGTATTTGTAGTGTATTCGCTGCTAAATCTCAATTTAATTTCATATATTTAAATAACTTTGCGAACACACTATATATGCCCTTTGTTACTTCGGTAAGTACCAACAAACTATTGATTGATTATGTATCACGCAAAATAAACGTTTGGTTTCAATTCCATAAATTGCATTTTTAAATTAATCATTTTAAGAAAACGTTTTTGGATTACATCGAATCTTCTCTTCTTCACGAACATTTGATGCCTGAGTTTAAAGATATATTCAAGAGGATGGTGAATTCCCTAACGTAACGCTCTTAAGGAATGGCTGAATAAGTCTACGAACAGGAAATGAAAATATACAGCAGGCTGCAGACAAACAAACGAAAGCTGGGTACAATGCCGCGATATCACTCATTGGCAATAACCGGAAAGAGATTAACCGCCGCTTAAGAGGAATCTATCTCTCATGAGGTTAGAGGACAGTGTGATCTATCTGGACTATGACGAGGTGGATGATAAACCCTTCCACCTTATGTTAGAATGTCCTTTCAGAGCCAGAATGAGGTATCTAGCATTCAGCTCAGCCGAAATGGGGAAATCTGAGGTAAAACAACTAAAGTGGATCTCTGTCCTGTTACAAAGATGACGGGCAGGTTTGACAGCGATAACAGAACTAGGAGAAACGAACCTGATGTGGTAGAAAATGAGTGGATGGGTTTGTCAAGGGTTGGTAAAAAAAGACCTAGATGGCCTTCTGAAGAAGGCTTGAAGAAGAGGGCCAGGTTTCGGCCTCCCCTCTACTATTACTACTACTAACTACTGCGACTAGAGTGGGTGAATTGTCGGATTCAAGATATCAGTGAAGTGTTTCAAGTTCTGGCACTACAGTGCAGAAGGGTAGCAATCTTTGTGTAAAGTGCAGAAGGGTAGCAATCTTTGTGTGCGGAGTAGCTAGTCATAAAATCGCTGAGTGCAAAATAGAGGCCCGGTTCACTCTCTGTGACCAGGATGGCAACGTGGAGAACAACGCTCACATTGCATGCAGTAACAGATACCCAATGTACAATGAGGCTCTGGAGAGACTTAGCAAGAAACTCCATTTAAAACTTAACCCCAACCATTATGAGGCTACACACGACTTGTTTATACAGTCAGTGCGGGAGGAATAGAACCACACAATGATCTCAGAGCCTTATAAACATTTTGATGGCCAATCCTGGATTTCTGGTGAGAGCCCCAAGCACCAATGTACAAATGGCGGTAAAAGTCAAGCTATCATTTAAAAATTGATTTCTGCCTTATTTTTTCGGATTTCGAAAAATTTTAGTATAGTTATAGTTTAGTTAGTATAGTTATTATGAACAACTTTTATCCGAAGCATTTTTTCGAAAACAGAATAAATAAGGCATAAATCTATTATAAAATTTTGAAATAATAGCTCGACTTCTGACGCCGTTTGTACATGTGATTTTATTACTTGTTATTTGGCAATTTACATATATTGTGATTTATTACATGCTATTTGACTATTTACATATATTTAATTGTTTTTGTAAACTTTTTGTGCCCGAAACCGAAATACAACCATACTAACAACGAATGGATAAACACAAAAAGTTTACAAAAACAATTAAATATATTATTTGTCTTAATTTTCCGTCAGTTTTATGGAAACATCAAATTTAATTAATTGTTACTTGTCATCTACTAATGTCATCAAATTTAATTTATTTAAAAAAATTTGTGCCCCATTGGAACCGTATCTATTCAGATATGCTAAACAAAAATTTAATTTCAAAAAGTGCTATGAAAATTAAATAATGTTCAAGAAAATGAAAGTAATGAATGAAGATTATTTTAGCAAATGTGACTCGGTTGTATAAAAATGTTTACCTTCAGTTTGTGTTACATATTGTGTATCCACTGCAGTGTTGCCAACCCGAATTCTGTCTAGGTGGTAGATATCATTTCAAAAGTTGGTGGATCTACCACCTATATTTTTTGCTAAGTTGGTAGATCTACCAACCATATTTTTTTCGAGTTTTCCAGAGAATTTAGATTAAAAATGTGATACACTAAGTTCATTTTTCGATTGGATAAGAAATATTTCATCTATGACATACTACGGTTTATAATATCTAATATAACTAATAAATATAGTAATTGTATATCGCTTCTAAAGTCGCACATTATAAAAAAGTAAATAAAATGTCAGTTTGATCGCTCGTACAGTAACGCCCTCTCTCTATTTATTTAAGAAATCCATCAAAGTGAAAAAAAATTAAGGCATTGTTAGCTCATTTTTACAGAAATTATATTAAAATTTTTCAAAAACTTAAAAAGTTGGTAGGTTGGTAGATTTTTTTTTTCAAGGTGGTACTAGACACTAAATGTTGGTAGATCTACCGTTAAGTAGGTAGAGCTGGTAACACTGATCCACTGTTTGTACCTTCCAATTCAAATATTAAGAAATACTCTTGAGAATTCCAGAATGTTTATTTCACCATTGTGTTATTTTCTTTGTATGAATTAATATAAAAATAATTTGTTTGGGTTACAATATATAAAATTACTCAACCAAAAGTTATTTCGATATGTAAACAATAATTTATTAGACAACATATCGATGTACGTTTTCTAGAATACTTTTATCGTACTTGAAGTATCAATAGACTCGTGTTAATCGCAAGAAAAATATAGGATGTAAAAATGTGGAAAAAACAAATACAATGACCGCCATATCAGCTACCATTTCACCTACCATGTCTAATCACTAATCACATTTTACATCGGTACAACCACAATAGCTGAATTTTTTATAAAAGAAAATGTTGTAAAATCTTTTTCCAGAGAAATTTTTCATTTTTTCATCCGAGAAATGAATACATAATTCAAAATCCCGATAAACATGTGCATCCCAAATGTAAATACACCCACTCTTTTAGAAAATAACACAAGGTACTTGCAAATTATTTTTTACAATAATCAGCAAAAGGATAACTTTTGGTCGTTGTGACAAGTAAGAAAATGCCTTTAATTAGCGCTATTCGAGTGTATATGCAATGATTTAGTTTTTTTAATATTCAGTATTTTTAACAAATTTACTAAGTATGTTTTTTTTTTAGTTATTGTGCTAATTATTCATTCAAGAATACTATTTAAGTATAAATTTTTGTATTTTCTTAAGTAATGAGTCATGAGACGCTTGTTTTGGTTTTAGTAAAAACCGCATTCATTCTTTGAATATGTACAGTCCCGATCAATAAAATTGAACCAATCTGAATCGAAAATGTATCCCATAATCTTGTTGATTTCTGTAGTAAATTTAGTATACTAATAAAATCTTATTTTTGTACCTAAGAGCTAGATGGAATAATTAGTTTACACATATTTTTATAGCATTACTCTGTCTATTATTTACAAGAAATAAAAATGTGTATTAAATACACATCTTTAATATTTAAAATTTCATATTTCATTTTCTGGCTATTATGCAAAGAATAAATTCGTCTATCATATAAGCACAATACTTGCCTGACGTACTACAGTGCTATAATATGGTATAAATATTAAAATATAAGTGGTATATTCATTTCGATGAGTCTGTCCGTCAATCCTATAATTGGAAAATGCATGTTTAAGTATAATTTGATTTGTTTATTATGCAGAAAATATTAACTAAATATAATAATATTTATGATTTCGTTAATTTATTCTGTGCTTTTTCCACAAGCATATTTTACAATTGACACTTTTAAATTTTTATTCGAAACTTGACATTAGATGACGATAAACAAAAGAAAGTATCTCCAAAATTGACAAAAATATTAGTGTTTAAAATTGAGTATCCGTAGTTTTCTAATTATTAAATAAAACAAATAATTGAAATTTTCGTAAAATCACTTTATTTCACTAGTTTTGGAACACAGTTCCTACTTCAGAAATAAAAAATTAAAATTTTTCATTTTCATTTAAATCTGTACATAGAATTCAATTAAATATAGTGATTCACTGTAGATTTAAAAGTCACCAATGATAAAAAATGTAAAATTATCATGCTTGTTATCTAATAATATAATATAGTCTAAGCGGCGACTGCAAAAAATTGTTCCGATTATATTATTGTTTTATTAAATTTTGACATCAACGAAAATCAACAATAACAATGAATACATTATATAGAGGATTATATGGAGGATGAAACTTATACTGACTTCAAACCCTTACTTAGGCAACCCTGCGAGATTCTGATCTGACAGCGGGGAAAACTCTCCCAAATCTGTTAATATAAGAAAAAGTTTTCTACAAAACTTGTTGGAAATAAAATTTAAAAAAAAAAGTATTGATGTATTTTTCTTGCAATTATTATAAAAAAAATTTACGAGCTATTAAAGATTAGGAATATTTTCCCCGCTGTTGAATCAGGTTTTTGCAGGGCTGTCTGTCTAGGTAACCCATAAGCCACTTAAGTCACTATATGTACTTTCTTTTCTGAAATTTTCATTCTCTATAAAAGCGGAAAATCATTTGTTACGATCGCCGCTCCAACTATTATGCATTTATGCGTAGTGTAGAGTTCAATGTATAATTGCATCAACCAACCGCCTAAAAATATAATGTCGGTAATATTAGTACGTGAATTAAATGCACATACATGTTATGTAAATGCAAAAACTATGTAGGTATATAATAAGCTTTAATACATAAATTTTATGAAAAAACATGTCTGCATTTTAAATAGTGACAAAAAAAACATAGAGCTCCTCAGACGTAATTATTTCAATCCTCCATTTTTAATTTGTATCATAACTCATATCCACCATGTTTTTTATACCTGCCGCTAAACCACAACACGATGCAGAAGCAACAATAACGTTTTCACTATATTTTCAAATGCAAAAGTTTTCTGACAAACTTTTTTTTCATAAACCAACTGGTTTCGGTACAATTAGATTTTCGAATAAAAGTTCTTATTATTTTTATAATAGATTTTTTTTTTAAGAAAATCAAATTAAAGGGTCAATTTCGTTACTGGGTAAAATTGGTCATTGTAAAAGGGGGCTTAGGGGAAGGGGTAACCCAAAATTTGGTATAACTCCCTTAATATTGGAACAGTCGAACAATACATAAGAAGTAAACTTGTAAAAAATTCGTTACGCAGGAGCTGCATCAACTTAATGAATTTACTTCGAATACATAAATCACTCTCTAGCATAATCCAAGGAAAAGCGGGCAAAGAGAAAGAAGAAAACACAAAATATAAAATATCTCTCCTAAGAGATATATTTTACATAATTTTAATATGAACTGAATTTATGAAAAAAATTCTCAAACAAAAGTTGTTTATTTTTAAAAAAGGAACATTTGTTATTTTTCAATTTTAGTTTTATTTCTTACCGTGGGCAATTGCTTAAACATGGGCAATTATGACCATTTTGCCCAAAATTGGTCCGATTTACCCCATTCACCGTTATAGCTCTAGAACGCACAAACAAAATTTCAGCTCGCTATCTCTTTTCTTTTTTGAGTTATCGTGTTTACAGACGGGCAGATATGCGGAAATTGGCTAATTAGGTTGTAGGAGAATAGGAAGAATTAAATTAATCCAGTATCTAAAATCCACAATTTAAATATATAATAATGGACAATTTTTATTTCAATCTAATCGTTATTTTTGAAGATAAAAAATGTTGGAATTTGTGTATTAATATAGTTACTGAGGTAATAAACATATAATTACCTAGGTAACAGGCGGCATACGTAGTGATTATGCAAAGGTACCTAAATAAGAAAGTATATTGAGATTTAGTCATTAGTGCACTTCAAACCTCCCCCCTACAAGGTCATTTTATGAATTTTTTTTTGTAAATAGCAGAAGGTTTTGTTACTGCATGCGGAGTTTGTAATCTAAAAATAGTAAAAAATGGATTTTTATATCAAGATAACCGAATAATCGAACTATAAAAATAAATGAATTTTAAAATAAGTATACCTTTTAGCATTATCTTTCCGACAAAAGAATATTTCAATATGTATATAATGTATATAAAGTATATCTATGTATACAGGGTGGATTGAACCAGGTGCATAATAGCACACGCCTCCATTTCTTTCGATGATGCTCCCATTCCCCTATAACATCCAATATAAATCGATAAATTGATCATCTCTACGAAACAAATGAAGACCACTCGTGATTGGCTCAAAGAAATGATAAACACCAAAGCACTCAAAACTAGGGGAACAAGGGGAACTATTTTGAACCTAGGGGAGCTAGGGGAACAGCAAGTAATAAAAAACAATTATTATTTTGCCATTAATAAAATAATTTTTATGTTAAATTATAATTTTAGATGAAAAAATAATAGTATTTCCATCACCTACTACATGTTCCCCTAGCACTCCACTTTGAGCGCTCTAGCGTTCATCACATCCTTGAAGTGGAGTGCTAAGGGAACATATAGGTGGTGAAAATATTATTATTTTTTCATCTAAAATTATAATTTAACATAAATATGATTTTATTAAGGGGAAAATAATAATATATTTTTATTACTTTGTGTTTCCCTAGCACCCCTTGGTTTCCCTAGTTCCCCTAGTTTTGAGTGCTTTGGTGTTTATCATATCTTTGAACCAATCACAAGTGGTCTTCGACTGGTATTCGTGGATGTTATTGGGGAATGGAAGCATCATAGAAGAAATGGAGGCGTGTGCTATTATGCACCTGGTTCAATTCATCCTGTATATATAAATATATATATATATGTATATATATATATATATGTATATATATACATATAGAAAACATATATATATATATATAGATATATCTATATATATTTGTATATATATAATAAAACATGTATGTTATGTAATAATATTGTTGAGAATTCGATGTTCAGAGTTCTGCGAAATTTTACCTCAAAAAGTTGTATGAGATATTTTATACAAAATACAGCAATTTCCTATGAATATGTGATTCGTACTAAGATACTATGCGAGAACACAAAAGCTATTCCAGTGATATTTTCTGCAAAATAATTAAAAGTATATATTTCTATGGGTTCGTATAAAAAAAACAATAGGTTTATTCAAGATACTTTATTAGTGTATGCGGTAGTATCACGCCGTAAGTGCAGCAAATTTAGCAAGAAAAGGAAATCGTTGTTTTTTCAACGGATTTCCCGGTAAGTTTTTTTACTATGTACTGATGTTTATGCATATATAGTTTGCTTTTATGATATATTTTCCACATTCTGAACACATTTACTTAAGAAATTATGAAATTATATTTCAATTTTCCAGTGCAATATGAAAGAACTAGATATTAAATTGCACATACTTAAATTGTTTCTTTGTTTGATTAACCTTCACATAGCGTGGCTTTGTTAAAGTATTTTTACACGATTTAATTTTAAAGTACACAACCAAATCTATATATACAAAAGGAGGAATTCATTACATTATGGTTTTGTTTTGAAACAGATTGCACAAATATATTTGTTTAGAATTTAGTACGAGTGTTACGTAAAAATGCCTTTACACTTTATGCGAGTGCAGTGGTAGTACCGGTCGAATCGTGTTCCTCAAATACCACGAAAACTATGAGATTTATTGGGAACATTATCATTAACAGAATTACGAATATTGAATTTTGAATAGTAATGGTGTCCGATATATTTTGCTGAATTAATCATTACGGAGATATAACATTGATAAACTTTAATATTTAAGAATAAATAATAATGGGGTTTAACCTCCGTTTCTGAAACACTGCGGTTTATAACACAGGCTACCCACATCATTATTTTTTTAACGTTTTATTAATTTTATAATTAGGAATTTTTAATCATGTAGATGGAGGAAAAGAAATTTGTATGCAGCCTAGAAATTGGTAGGTTCAGCTGCTCTAGCCGACTATAGATAGGAACTACTCCGATATTCATCTGGAGTTCGTGAAGATAAACTGCAGAGAACGTTCACAAGCATAGCCGATTACTCCGTTCTTGTCCATACATCAACAGTTTAGCCAATTATCCTATTAATTATAATTGACAAACTACTCCCGCCGGGATTTGAACTCGCAACCTTCCAGTTTCAAGTAGAGTGTCTTAACAATCGCGGCTACACGGCTGATAAACTTCAATATGTTATAATACCCATTTTGTTAATGCATCTATTTCTAAAACCCTCCTCCTAAATTTTGTCTCGTAGGTAAGAAATGGCAAGAAAAGAATGAAGTGTTCGAAAAATTGTTTTGAAATTTTTACAGTTTAATTTTTTCATCCTATCATTTTAGGAGATAAGTAGAAATGGATTAATGAATTGGAATCTTCATTTTGGCCCAAAAATACGTCATAAAAGTGGAACGCTGTATCTTATTAATCTAATAATTTATTGGAACAGTTACCTTACAATTATTTATTTAAATATATAAAATGCTTCTTTTTTTTTTATTACAGATATTTCGGATATCTAACTGTATCCATTATCAATGATGAAATAATTTAAACTATTTGCTTACCTTACCTTATTATATAATTATATATATTTTTGAAGTTGTACTTCAAAAATTGAAATTGAAATTCTCCCCAATACCCAGATCAGTTTTTGTATTATAAATACGTATTTCGACTACAAAGTAGTCATCATCATTATAGATTAGCTAGTCGTAATTTACTCTTTGACAATTAGAAATAGATAGAAAATCGAAATCAAAATCGAAATTTAATAAATTTTATTGAAATTACTCTTGTTAAAATTGCTTTCATTCGATTTACTCTTGTTAACATCACTTTTATTAAAATTACGGAATTTGAAATTTTATTTCAAAAACCTAGAGTTCTCATTAATTATCATTTGCTAATCTAATATACAGTATATAGACAAATATGGATATTTTATGTACATACATTATATGCTTAATCAAAACAGACAAAAACCTGTCTGTCACATAAGCAGTGTGACTACACTTTGCAGTCGGCAAAGACAGTATTATACATTATAGAAAGATGAATTAATATTTTCGTAAATAGCTACACCAACATCTCTTACATTAGAACATTTAAATTTGACTATTAGTCCAGGAGCCAGTGACAGATTTACATGACCAAGTTCCTCTCAAGCGATAATTAGTGGAATGCATCAGAGAATTGTATCATAAAGCTTTGTGAACGTCAGCTACGGTTCCGTGGAGGATGTTATAGGCAGCTGATTGTTTTCTTCCTTCGAGATATTTGGTTAGCAACAATTTGACATGTTTGCAAGTAAGAGGAAATGATTGAATTTATTTATTTTTTCTTCGTGCTTGGGAGGCTACCGCCGTTCATCCCCTCCACGGAAACGTAGCTGACGTTCACGAAGCTTTATGATACAACTCTCTGATGCATTCCACAAGTATCGCTTGAGAGGAAATAATTGACCAAATTTCTACTTGGCTCCTGGACCATATACAGTTGAAATTAGGTACAAGAATATCTTCATCATCGTTTCTTCATGTTTCTGATAAATGAAGAATATTAGAATTACGCGAACAACATTATCAATTATATTATTTTTATGGGCTCGTAAACTTTGTATATTAAATGTATATATTGATAAACCTGACCTCTGGTCTTGGTAAATTTCACTAACTCTCATTATAATGTAACTAATGGATTTAATGCCAGTTTTCAAACTCTAATTTTAACAGAAGAAGTGGCGTTGTTTCTGTTCTAACATGATAAAATGTAGAAGAATCATTGGTTTTAGATACAACATATAATTTTTCTATTGTAGTTTTTCACTACTATATCATTTTAATAAAATAGTAGGGTTGACCTTATTTAATATTATTTTAATTATTTAAAAAGAAGTATAACTTCATGCGTGCGTACATAAGTACTAGACACTTTTTTAAAAACTATATATTTCAAACTTATCGGATTTAGTAGAACAGTATAAGATTTGTATACGATGAAGAATTTTTGGGATATTTTGGAATCACATTACATCTATCATATCTTGATAGACAATGTTTCAAAGTCGATTGTCTTTTTATTTAGAACGAAATGTGTAAATCGTTATTTCCACAATTTGTACATAGCAATATTTCATTTGTTGTTTTGAAAAAAAATTTTTAAATATATAGTTTTTTTTTAAATACATATTTTTTTATATTGAGGTAATGAAATAGTTTAAATTATTATACCGATTATGTATACAGTTAGGTATCCAAAATATCTGTTATAAAATCAATAGAATTTTATATATATATATATATATATATATATGTAGGAAATTGTAAGGTGACTGTTAAATAAGGTAACTGACAATAAATTATAAGAATAAAATATACACCTACAAAATATGGAAAATATACCTCATATGCAGTGCCGGATTTACTATTCTAAGGCCCATAGGCGGAGTTTTTGGGGGGCTTATTTGAGACGAAAATTTTTGATAGAAACGGGAAAATATTCAGATTTTTAGTTGAAAATTTTTTATTTAATAATAAATGAAATGACCGATACTTCAAGGATTAAAAGTGTACAAAATATTATTTTTAAATCATTTTCCGACTTTTCTGCTCAGCAAAACTATCAATAATGTCATCAAAATTTAATTCTCTCAGTAGATCAGATTCCATGCTCATGACACGTTCTGAGATTTCCTTGCAATAATTTCAATTTTGAAAAAGCTCGTTCGCTCTTTTCGCTCGTTCGCTCTCGCATGTTCAAAAATCAAAAACATTGCAGAGCTGGGTGGATTTCGTTACCTACGGCTGCATATTCAAAGATAAAAAAAACGGCATCAGCCGGGTTGCATTCTCAAAGGTCTGATTGTCACTATTTTATATTTTTCAAAATTTTTTTCATTTTTTCATTTTGTGGGGGCCTAATCCGCCTATATGGTAAATCCGGCACCGCTCATATGTCTCATTTTGTTTTAAAAATATGATTTAATTTTATTAGTAATTTTGGTTGCAAAAAACCTGCAAGAGTGATAACAAATGGATGAAATAAACTGGTATGATAATCGAGTATTGTAATTTTCCTCATGACTATTCAAGACCTAATAACTGTGATGTGTAAACGAATGTGAACTGAGTCTGTATGTAGAAGTTGTGTGTGTCTCTATTCACACCAGGTTTTTAACTTTATATTAGTAGAATACGATATTAGGATTATCTGTTAGAGTTGCTGATTAATATTAAATGCCATCAAAAACTAATACTGTAATAATAGGGAATATGAATGAAAATTTTTTTCACATTTCTTTTCAGAATATGAAAATACTGTTAATACTGTAATAATATTTAAAAACGAAATTAAAATCCGACAAATATCAAGGAAGCTATAAGCTTTTAAAGATTATTATCTGTCTCTTTCTTGCAAAAATACTAAAAACGGAGTTTTACGTGTATTTTAAATGGGGAAAATGTAAAATGACGTCGCATAACATATCAAGAGGGCTATCACCCTCTTTGTCTAATCGGGAATTTCAATCATTCATATCTCGCTTATTTTTAAAGTTCTTTAATAAGTAATTTTACCTTGATATTTGTCAAGTAAACATGCTTCAATTCAAGTGAAAAAAAATTTTCATGCATATTCCCTATTGGGATACGATGATCCTATGTTGTTGATATCTTTCCCTTCAAAGTACATTTTAATATTTCAGCAATGAAAATGTATTTGAATAAATTCTTATCTGTTTTAACTATTAACTTCGACTGTGCTGATTGTTTTTAAAGGTCATCAAAAACTAACAGTATTATAATTCGTAAACAGTAACAGTATGATGATCCTTCTCACTTGAAGCCGGGTTCTTTAATTGATTAGTTATGAAAATATGTTTGAATTGATTCTTGTCTGTTTTTATAAATTATCAACTTCAACAGTGTTTTATTACCAAAAAAAAATTGGAAAAAAATTAAGAACTTGTTTCAATGTTTCAATTGTGGTCAATTTCAATGGGAGTGTGTCAACCAATGTACTTGACCACTTAAAACATTTCTCAATTCGAAAATAGCACAAGGTTAGTTTTTTTCCATTTTACTAATATTACTAATATTAATATTAAGAGAGAAATTCAAGTTTCATAGTCTATAACGAAGCACAATAGGGAATATGCATGAAAATTTTTTTTCACTTGAATTGAAGCATGTTTACTTGACAAATAAGCGAGATATGAATGATTGAAATTCCCGATTAGACAAAGAGGGTGATAGCCCTCTTGATATGTTATGCGACGTCATTTTACACTTTCCCCATTTAAAATACACGTAAAACTCCGTTTTTAGTATTTTTGCAAGAAAGAGACAGATAATAATCTTTAAAAGCTTATAGCTTCCTTGATATTTGTCGGATTTTAATTTCGTTTTTAAATATTATTACAGTATTAACAGTATTTTCATATTCTGAAAATAAATGTGAAAAAAAATTGCATGCATATTCCCTATTATGGATATTTGACAGTAGTTTAACGGTGTAACAAGAAGAAAAATCCTCGTTTGGAGTGCATCCTACTGTTTACCATTTACAACTCGTATATTTATTTATAAATTTTACCATTTACAACTCGTATATTTATTTATAAATTTTAAATTTTTTTTATTCAACAAATTTTGTTTTGTTTTATTTCTGTCATTAGTATAAAATTATCATTCATTACTTACTATTCATACGGTTACTTACTATTGGCTACCCATTGAATGATACTTCGTCAAGGTAAATAGGAAGAGGTAGAGGTAGATTGTAAAGGCTGCCCTGGACGGGCTACACTTCCACCATAAGATCCATTGTGATGCCTTAGAATGTGAGGATGTGCGTGGAGTGGAAGGAATTTGTGAGTAGACTAAGAATTGGTAGGATATGCGGCTGCAGCCGACTATGATAGGAACTATGCCGATATACATCTGGAGTTCGTGAAGGAAACTGCAGAAAACCTTCTCAAGCATAGCCGGTTACTTCGTTCTTGTTCATACGCCGACAGTTTAGTCAATTAACCGCCCCTTTTTTTTATTTTTATAATTGACAAACTGCCGATGTCGGGATTCGAATCCATAACCTCCAAGTTTCCAAGTACTGCATACTGCACAGACATAACGCTTCAGACCGCTCGGCTACTTGGACTGATAAGTAAATAGGAAACGTAGTACACATAAATATATAGTTATAGTATAGTTACATTAAAGTCACCTATATATTTTTATTTCCAGATCTTGTATTGGTTTTTTAAACTCTTCCCGAACGTGGCACAAAAAGTATCAGACGTCGAACATATATGCATCTAACGCCCATCAAAAATAAATATATGTGAAAAAATCTAGTGGAAACAACCACAAAACCTTACACCAGATTTTTTAGCATGCATACATCTGAAATAGTTTCGCAGGCTGCAGACAGGCCAAACAAATGATAGCTGGGTACAATGACATGATGTCAACCTGGCTTATTGGCAAAAACCGGAAAGAGATAAACCTTCTGGTTGGGGTGCTTACCGATCACTGCAGGCTCGAGAAGCATCTATCTCTCATGAGATTAGAGAACAATGCGATCTGTCCGGACTGAAACGGGCGGATTATACGTCCTTCTATCTTCTGGCAGAATATTCTTAGAAAGCCAGAATGAGATATCTAGCCTTCGGCTCAACTGAAATGGCGGAATCTTAGGTAAAACAACTAAAGTGGAGCTCTGACCTGTCATTCGCAAAGTAGACGGGCAGTTTCGACAACGAACACAGAGCTAGAGGAATGGGTTAGAGGTGGGAAAAAAACTCCTTGAAAGTCCTACTTGCCAGGCATGGACCTCCCCGCTACTACTACTTCTACTACCACTACTACTTTTAAATAGTTGAATTGGCTACTTCAGCTATTGACCTGAGTGATGTTGTCAATTTAATCCACCAAACACTTTTCAAGACATAAAAGACTCAACCCTGATTTACAATATCAAATAATTTTAATGTTCAAACTACATGAAATACATTATGAAATATGTTTTATAATATTAAATAAAAAAATTGTTATATTCGACATGCTTTAGTGCCATTTTACAATAAACCAGATTTTCGTGTAATTTAACGACATAGATTATGGAATTCTTGAAAATAAAGAAACGCAAAATAAAATGATTTACTTAAATGCGAAAAAATAACTAATTATCTATAAAGACTTATTTTCTATTTAGCTGGATTGCAATAAGTGACTAGTCAAACGAGAGTTTTAAACAAACAAAGTCATGACAATATTATAACGGAAATGCGACAGTTATGCCAGTTTAGTCACAAACAAGAATTGTAATAAATGTATTATTTTCCTTAATATCAAGGCTACACGTTTTTCACATGCACATAGGAAATAATAATCAACATAATAAAAACAATAGATTAAAACGCGTTTATGATATCATTGTAAAAACACTATAGTGATGAAAATATAATGTTTCGATTCAACTATACCTATAACTATTTGTGCTAATATTTCTCCTCAAGTGCTAGAAAATACACGGCTAGATTTCTACAATCGACTCAGATATTGTTTAGCAAATAATGGAGGAATATTCGAACCGTTGGGTATTACTTTTTTTTTTGTCAGTGTTCTATTTTTATTTTATTTTTTTGGGAGTTTTATTTTTCTTTTAATTTGTGTGGATTATTGTTTTATGTTATACCGTTAATAGAATTCTAGCATTTATTTTCAAACATTCCACATACAAATTATAAGGGATATTCAAAAAATAATTTTCAATTGTTAGAAGTAATGGCTAAACTTAGCAAGACAATAATGAATATATTTAACGCATGTTTATGTAGTACTGATGACTTTAGACAGCAGCCAGCATTATGTACACAACACATCCCATACACCACAGAGTACCCCCACTATTTTTATATCTTTATTAGGCATTGTGTATAGTTATTATAGTAAATAATATTTAACATTGATTCACTATAGGAAAAGCTGTCCAACACACACGGTATATTAGTTGAATGAAACTTGGATAATTCAATTTATTTTACATAATCTAGCTGCTAGTTTTATAGTAGTTAATGTTTTGATAAATATTTTTCGACCGCACATTATCATACAAATTAAAAACGGTAAAATTGTAGTTCAGCGGCTTTTACAGAGCTAAACAAACAAAAATTTACAAAAAAAAGGTATATTTGGGACTCTGGATCAATAAAATAAAAAACAAAGATAGAGTGACATTTTCAATTGTTTATTTATAATAAAAAATATTTTGACAAAATGGAAACCCGACTTCAAAAATCAAATATTCTAAAACAAAAAATGCACTAAAAAGTAAAAAGTAAAAAAATAAATGCATATTCTTGTGCGAATTTTAGTTCACCTAAGCAAAAAATTTTAAATATATATGTACAATTATTGTTATTTTTGGAGTCGGTGTCAGCATAGAGAAATTCACATAAATTTTGGACACCGCCTCCAAAAATAACAATAATTGTACATATATATTTAAAAATCTTTGCTTAGGTGAACTAAAATTGGCACCAGAATATGCAATAATTTTTTTTACTTTTTAGTGCATTTTTTGTTTTAGAATATTTAATTTTTGAAGTCGGGTTCCATTTTGTCAAAATATTTCTTATTTCTCGCTTTTTAGTGACTTTGAAGTTCTATAACTTATTTTATTTGTCTAAATATGGGTAGACCAACTAAACGACATACTAACTTTTAGTGCATTTTTTTATAACACATTTTTTTTTATCTGTTTTTTTTAACAGGTTTTCAGTTTTTTTACAGGCATTTTGTACACCCTTTCAAAAAAAAAAAATTTCGCAGAAATCGGTTATCACATATAAAATGAGGATTTTCCTCGATTACCCGGGGATCCCCTCATCAGAATGCGATTTGGTGACAATGGGACCAATGGGAAATCAAACTCTTTAAAACAAAAACAAAAATTCAAAATCGGTTCATAAATGACGGAGTTCTGAGGTGACACACATTAAAAAAAAAATAAAATATAAATACAAATACAAATACAAATACAAACGAATTGAGAACCATCCTCTCTTTTGAAGTCGGGTTAAAAAAGGTGAAGAACTGTGCAAGAAAGGTCGATATTACTATTATATTATTTTTTTATATTATGATATAATAGTCGATAACTATTCCAACTACACTCTCCTACGCGTACTACACTCTTTCAATTCATCGGTTATACCCCGAGTTGGTCGAGTTTTCGTATTTTTGGGACCCAGCGCTAAAAGGCGTTCTATATGATTCAGGTATTGTTGAAAAAACTATAGTTCTCGACTGGAATAGTTACCTTATCATCATCACAATATCGGAAATATGTAGAACGCCTTTTAGTACGGGGTCCAAAAAGCGCAAACCCAACTAACTTGGGGTATGGCCCGATGAAGTAAATGATTGTAGAACTCGGTTGGAAAAATCATCGACCATAATATTTTTTGTACAGTTTTTTTCTACTTCTTTATAAATAAGCAAAGGAAAATATCGCTTCCCCCCCCCCCAGTTTTTAATGATCCAAAGGCCCAAATATACCCCATTTTTGTAACAATTTTTTAGCTCTGAAATTGACAAAAGCCGCTAAAAAGCAAATTTTACCCAATATATTTAAAAAATCAATTCAAATAAAATCAATCAGTGATGAGAAATTGATTTTAATAAATAAGAAAATATCTATAGGTACTTAAAATCATGCTAGATTTTAAAAGCATGAACGTATTCCAACGTCGTTTGAAAGTAATGCGAAATATTAAAAAATACTTTCCGTGCATCAATGTTTAACGTACTTCAAAAGTAAATTATTAGAAAATAAGATTGAAATAATTTTGATTTATTAGGTTTTGTGTACATATCAAATAATCAAAAAACAACTTTAGTAACATAAGTAATAGATTATGCCCATGTCAGAATGTCACACTGAATTTTTTTTATATTATATATTATAACAATTCCAGGAACAGATGTTGAATTCCAGAAGTTTTCAGTTGTATTTGTATTCCACACTACTACATATTATTGTTAAAAACTTGAATATATATTTCAATATACCCTTCACAATTATATTATTGAATAAAACCTATTTTGACAAAATGGAAACCCGACTTCAGAAATCAAATATTCTAAAACAAAAAATGCACTAAAAAGTAAAAAAATTATTGCATATTCTTGTGCCAATTGTAGTTCACCTAACCAAAAATTTTTAAATATATATGTACAATTATTGTTATTTTTGGAGTCGGTGTCAGTATAGAGAAATTCACATAAAATTTGGACACACAAAAATAACAATAATTGTACATATATATTTAAAAATTTTTGCTTAGGTGAACTAAAATTGGCACAAGAAAATGCAATTATTAATATTACTTTTTAGTGCTTTTTTGTTTTAGAATATTTGATTTTTGAAGTCGGGTTTCCATTTTGTCAAAATAGGTTTTATTTCTCGCTTTTTAGCTCTCTTAAAAATTCGCAGAAATCGGTTATCACATATAAAATGAGGGTTTTCCTCGATTTCCAGGAGATCCCTTCATCAGAATGCGATTTGGTGACAATGGGACCAATCGGAAATCAAACTCTTTAAAACAAAATTTCAAAATCGGTTAATAAATGACGGAGTTCAATAAATGGATTAAATTCAAAAATTTTTCGTTAGTTGCTTATTAAACTACTAAGTACATAAATAATACATTATAGTTTTTTTTTTAAATATATGAAATAATACATACCTTTTTGCGATTTAAAAATTTATTATAAATAATCCAATGATTTAAATATATCAATCACACAAATCGAATTCACAAACTAATAACATATTTTAAAATTAGCACATCACACATTTAACTAACAGACAGCACTTTTTTTATATAAATCATATTCTATCTAAATATTTATATAATATCGTATATTTAGGAACTTAAAACAATTTATATTTTTTAATAAAAATAATTTTTGTTATTTGTACGAACTAATTTTTTATGTTAAAAAAACACTGATATAATCCCAATATAATTGAGAAAATATTTGTTAAAAATATAAACAAACGTTATCCAGGCTCTATTTATTATCGAAACCACATGGTAAGTTCAACGATTTACTCTTTACGATGTTGTTAGTATATGTATTCGAATGTAATTCTAGACGCGAAGTGTCGTTCTAATATACCATTCAATGTGTGGTTTGTATATTTCTCGAAACTGTTGTATACAATATAACACAATTTTCCTGGAGTTTATTGTTATACCATGTAGTATTAGAGTATTAGGTTTACAGGTGCGCCAATATATTCACGCGGTCGGCTTGTGAAAATACTTTGTGTATGCTATCTGTATGTGTCTATACACTTACGTACATTTAGACTGAATAAAACAGCATACTTTCATGATGGAATGATTCACTCACTCTATCATCACCATATTTTACGCACAATCATACAACACCTGGTTATCATACGGTGTGCTTTTTTGTGTGTATTTATTTGTAAACAAATAAATACCGTGCATGACTCTTAAAACGAGAGAACAGCATGCGTAGTTTTGTTATTGTGATATCAGAAAAACCATATGGTCTAAGATCCGGCATTAGAAAAACCTTCCCTCATCTGTTAATTGATTGAAATATTATTGAAAACGCTTAGTGCAATATAAACAATTTGGCAATGTAATGTCTGCCAGGGTAGTTCTGCTGCAATTAACATTAATTAATTAATTAAAAATTTATTTTGTTATAATTAAATTCTTCACGTGTTAATAGAATTTGGCTTGTTAAATAACATAGTATACGATACGATACGACAAATCTTGTAATAGCAGGTAGCGCTGCTTATTACTGCTACGGTTACCTGCAGCCAGGTGTTCACAGGTAAGTAAACTTAACTTACTTCCCTCTTGAAAAATATTTAGCTAAACACATTTATAAATGGAGTCTACATACTCTACATACGCATGAATCATATACTTTCCTTGTTTGTTACGTGGAATAATGCAATAGTCTCTCTCTCTCTCTACAAGGTCTTTTTTTTTTAATTCTATTATTTTAAAATTTTCTTATTCAGGCTGCAATTGATTTTAATGGATTTTAAGATGGCTGCCAGTTATGGATGTATTCTAATTATTCTAAACTTTTAATTTAGCTAAATATTTTTCAATTAACATATGAGGGAAGTAAGCTAAGTTTACTTTAAGTTTGAACACCTGGCTGCAGGTAACCGTAGCAGTAATAAGCAGCGCTGCCTGCTATTACAAGATTTATCGTATCGTATACTATGTTATTTAACAAGCCAAATTCAATTAACACGTGAGGGATTTAATTATAAAAAAATAAAATTTGCAGCAGAACTACCCTGGCAGACATTACATTGCCAAATTGTTTATATTGCAAGTAGCGTTTTTAATAATATTTCAATCAATTAACAAATGAAGGAAGGTTTTTCTAATGCCGGATCTTAGACCAATACGATTTTAGAACATTCGCTTTCACAGACTGTGTGCTCCTTTTATCACAAACATTAACAATAGCTAATGAATCTCGAACCAGGCGCGGATTCAGCCCTCAACAAAGGTTGTGGTCACAGCCACCCAAAAATCGGCCAAGTGCGAGTCGAAGTATGAACTTGCTAATAAGCGATATAGTGCATTCCTAAAAAGGAGATGGTTACAAAATAAATGACGCCCTGACCAAGATTTTGTACAGTGTATAGTTCCACGTAGGCAAAGCCGTGGGGCGAACACTAGTAAATTAATAAACCTATAAAATGTTAGTTTGTTCGCTCACGAAAATTACAAAAGTAAATGTGTGTTTGTTTGCACATCACAGTGTCACATTTAGATTCTTTAAACTACTGAACCGATTTGGAGGAAATTTTACAACTTCAAAGGATATCAAATTAAATTAATCGCTAGTATACATTTTGCATTAAATAATTTTATTTAGGTGCTTACTTAAATTATAAATTCAAGCTTACGTTTCTTTTTCGCGAAAACGTTACGCTACCAAAAAGGAAGGCGGCTCGGAACTTTTGGCGGCAATGTATATGTGCATACAACACACGCTTAATTTTAAATTAGTAGACGACTATGTACTTTTAAATTAGTAGATGACTATGCGCACCCAGCGAATAGTCATCTTTTTTTTCCAATACAAGTATTAATGTGCCAAAAAGAAACAGATAATATGTTGTCAAAAATGTGACATAACGTGTAAGCATATCGTCTATGATGACTAAATACTTCGCTCCGTTCCGAATCACGCACGATTCATTGTTTTTTTTATAATTTTTTTAAGGCATTGGATATAATATCATCAGCCTATCGACCTCAATAGACCGTGAAAGTGTGACGTCACAAGTCTATTAGGGTTGTGGGCATGCCCATCGTGCCCACAACGGTGGATCTTAAATATATTTAATGCTAAAGTATTTAATTTATTTAATACGTCTTGTATTATCAATCTAAATGTGTATGTGAAAACATTTCTATGCGAAGATCTACCAGTTGAATATTATCTAATTTTCTAGCTTGGGTATATCGCTGCTGAGAGATGACACTAAGCGAAAAATACACACCAGTTGTTGTGAAACATGTGGCTAGTGTTGGTACAGGTGAGATTTCTGAATAGTGATAGCTAGAAGGTTGACATGTCAACAATGTACGTTCAATGCATGAAAGTTTATACCGTGAATTTCTTGACATGCACCATAATAATTTTTCGAAAAAACATATAATTATGTTCTTTTGAATGTACAATTTAATTTTAATTATCAGATATAAATTATTAATACACGATACTCACAAAATTTTAAGGGTACGACCATTAATAATTAAAATTGACTAAATTCATATTTTGCCGGAATACGAGCTTAAACGGTCATATAATATATACAAATGTACACATGGCCACAAAAGTAGCTATTATGTTTCAAAAATTTATCATTGATTTTTGCCTTATTCATTTGGTTTTCGAAAAACTGCTTGAAATAAAAGTTGTTGATTATAAATAGACTTAAAACTTTTATTCGAAACATTTTCTCAAAAATCGAATGAATAAAATACTTAAACTAAAACTAAAAACTCAACTAAAAAAATTTGAAAAAGGAGCAATACTTTTATGACCCATGGTACATATATTTATGTATTTACAAAAATACTATACAGACTGTTTTGGCAAGCTTTTCCAATAGAGAATCAATGTTAAATATTATTTATTACTAGCTGTGCGTGTAGTTACTGTATAAAGTCAGTCAGTACACATGTAATGGTTAAATATGTTCATTGAATTCTTAACTTTAGTATGTGAATCACAAAATCCCCACTCTTAAATGACAAACAAACAACCATACGCATACATGTGTATGGTTGATGATTGTACATGTGATGACTCTCATAACATCGGTACTGACTGACTTCATATAGTAACCAGACGGACAGTCAGTAATAAATAATATTTAACATTGATTCCCTATTGGAAAAGCTTGCCAAAATACACAGTATACATATATGTACTTCCATTCAAACAGGGTCATTTTAGACGCCTTTGTCTTTCTTACTTAAAAAGATATTAGTTGTCGCGGTATTTGGCTCTTTTTTACTTCCAAAGAAGCGCTGTAAAACCTAAAACACACTCCGATACTCGACACACACAAAAAAAAAAACAAAATATTTGTAAAAGTTTACTAAATTTATTCCAATTGGAACAACACACTTGATTTAAGAGAGAATATAAAAAATTAAATAAAAAAACAAAAATTTTATGATTTTGCTCAAACCTGAATTTATTAAATTTGATAAAAAAAATTATTGAATTTAATTACACAATTATGAGTCTATTTATTTTTTATTTCTCTATACAATACAATTTTACATTCAATACGGTTCGATTTTTACTGAATGGTACAGTACAACACTTTTCAATAGTAAATTTAAAACTGATCTTTATTCGTCCAATGCAAATTCTAACTGATCTAGAATCGGTTTCCCGTGCTACTTTTATAGTGCCCGTAAACTGTTCCAGAAGAACACTTGGTCAAACAAAAGAAAATATTGTTTTTGAAAAATATATTTTTTTGTAGATTCTTTGAAACAATTAATCACTTAATAGCCACCGTCGCATTCAAATGGGTTATTAGAAGTTATTTAATAATTAAAACTATCTATCTCTAACCTCCATAATTAAAACGTTACTGTACCCCCTGAGGCTCGAACCAAAAATCTCTCCACTATATAAAGTGTTTGGTGGCTCTATGCTCATGCCCATGAAGCTATATGGAAACCGATTCTAAATTTACAATCTAGTATACTAGTTGTTTGTGTAAGTAGTTACTGTTGTTCGTATATTTATTTTACAAAATTTATCTTATACTTTGAACAAACACGTTTATATTATTCCTATTTATAAAATAAATTACATTTCATTTGATTTGAAAAAAAAATCAAAACGCGCTCTTATTAAAGCTCTTATTTTTTTTCAAAAAACTTTTATTTTCAAAAAAAAAAACTCCTTCGCCAAGAAGAAAAATATTTTGTCTTCAATATTTTCTTAAAATTATGTGTTGAGGTCCTAAAAATGATTCTCAATAATGTTCAACACAACATTAATCTATAAATTAAATAGTATTTTTGGGATTAAAACCAAACGCTTATTTTGCCTGATAAATAATGAATGAATAATCGTTTGTTAGTAAGGACAAGAGACTGTCGGGCCGAGGGGACGGGTCGGGTGTCCAAAGTTGGTGATTGTAACCAGGAACCATAATTACAACAACATTTCATCATAATTCGGGTATAACAGAAGAAATAAGATGGAACTCTGCATTTTTTAGCGAATTTTGAAAAATGACCTGTTTTTTGAAGCGCCGTATCTTGGTAACAAATTGATATACAAACATGTTTGAATAATCAAAATTGTAGTAATTTAACGCTCTATAAAAAAATATGTAAGGGAAAAAAGTTATTGAGGAAAAACCGGAGGAAGGTCGAAAATTTTGCAGTTTCCCGCCCCCTCATCTGTTCACAAGGTCCTCGAGGTCCTAAACTTGAGAAAATGTGAATTAACCACCCCTGAACAACATCCCAAAGTTTCATTAACTTCCGACCTTTTTCCACCTAACCCCACTTTTTCCAACCTGTCGACTGGACTATAAGATAAGATATAGTCTAGATAATTTAGGGAAGAAGAAAACACATAATATAGAATATCTCTCTTAATATTAGAAAAGTCGAAAAATGTATTAAATATAAAGTTGTAGAAAATCAACTTTACTTCAATTCATTATCTGATCATTTGTTTTCAAACTCTAATGTAATATGTACAAAAATAATTAGGATTTTCATTTTCTTAAATCGTAAATATTTCTGTAAATATTAAAGCTACCGAAAAAATGATAAGTAACGTAATTGTATTAAAATTAATTTTTAACAACTTTACTCCTTATGCATTATTTTATTTTTCCAGTATTTGTCATTTTGATCATTAACGAACTTAGCCTTTCAAGTACCAAAAACACCTTACATAGAAAATTTTATGCTGATCGAATTATAACTGGTCACTAGAGTGGCTACAGACACTTCGCAATACAACAGAAATTATGGCAAATCTATAAATTTTATAAAAAAAGGTTTCAAGCAAAAGTTGTTTATTTGTTGACAACAAAAATTTTGCGTTCTAAAAAATATATTCTATTTCTTACCGTTTTTTGAGGTATAAATATTCGCCCCCACCCCTCTCTTTGCGGAGGAGGTAAAAATTTTCCTGTTTTCAGTCTTTTCTGAGTAGTTACAGCCTAAAACCTATCTGCCTACCAAAAATCAACTTTCTAGGACAACTGGAAGTACTCTAGAATAGTGAGTGAGCCAGCCAGTCAGTCAGTCGCGTTAGCCACTGACTGAATTAATTCGCGTTAGCCACTTAATGCGAAGCGATAGTCACTAATCGCGAAGTGACAGTCACCTATTGCGAATCGGCAGTCAATAATCGCAAAACGACAGTAACTTATCACGAAACGATATGTCACATATCGTAAAGCGACAGTCGCCTATCGTGAAGCTACAGTCACTTATCGCGAAACGACAGTCACTAATGGTGAAGCGGCAACCACTAGTTGCGAAGTGACAGTCACCTATTTCGAAGCGAGACACCTATCGCGAAATATGCCACATATCGAGAAGTCACATATCGCAATGCGACAGTCGCTAATCTCCAGCGACAATTACTAATCGCGAAGCGACACTCAAAAATCGCGAAGCGACAGTCTCTTATCGTGAAGCGACAGTCATTTATCGCGATTCCATAGTCACTTATCGCAACGCGTTAGTTTTTTAATGCTAAGTAACGCTTCGCGTTAAGTAACGCTTTGTATTAACTATCACGAAGCGTTACTAAACACAAAGCTTTTGTTACTTACTGCGAAGCATTTGTCTTAGTAGAATCAAATCAACATTTTTCAGGCAGTTTTCTTGGAACCGCATTTTTTTAAACCGATTCATCTTGACGTCCTGAATATGACCCTAAATTTTTACGGTCAGACTCGTGATGGAACAGTCAAAATTTAATTTGTTTATAACAAAAACGCGTTTTCTCTTAATATCTTTTTTAAAACTAAAAATTTTAAAAATGACATAGAATATTATTCAATTCTATATAAAAAAAGAAAACAAATGAACACATGAACATTGAAATCGGTTTATTCGAATTCGAGGAAAAAATTCCCAAAGTTCGAAAAACGCAAAAATTTTAAATTAAAATAAAAAATCTAAAAATTATTTCATTTTACTTTTAACAATGGCAAAGTATGCCTTTTATATGTTAAAAATAATGTGCCCAATTTTAGCCCTTTAAAAAATTAGGTCTCCGACAATTAATAAAATACCATGTCACCTATTTTTATAAATAAAAAGGGTGCATAAGTTGAAGGGCGCTAAGTTGAAGCAGCTCCTGGTAACGAATTTTTTTTTAAATTGTTTTTGTAATTAGTGACTATTTGTATTCATTGTTAGTATGGTTGCCTTTCGGTTATATTATACCGACGGAAGCGTACAATTACCAAAATCATACAGGGTACGACATTTTATTTTGATCAGCCTAAAATTGTGAGTAAAATTATTAGAGATTAATTTATGTATTCTAAGGAAATCCGCAAAGTTGGCGCAGCTCCTGCGTAACGATTTTTTTTTAAATTTCATATGGTTATTTGCACATTATCAAAACCCAAACACGCGTTTTTTTAATTTTTGTCTGCCTGCCTCTCTGTTTGTCCGGGCTATTTTAATTTCGACACGTTTAGACAATTTTGAAAATATGTAACAACATGTGGACCAGATAATGTCATAATCAAATTAAATGGTATTGGATTCGAAATGTCCAATGAATGAAAATGTCAATAGACAATATTCAGTGCCAGATTTAATTTTCTAAGGCTCATAGGCGGAGTTTTTGTGGGGGCCTATTTGAAACGAAAATTTTTGATAGAAACGGGAAAATATTCAGATTTTTAGTTGAAAATTTTTTATTTAATAATAAATGAAATGACCGATACTTCAAGGATTAAAAGTTTACAAAATATTATTTTTAAATCATTTTCCGACTTTTCTGCTCAGCAAAACTATCAATAATGTCATCAAAATTTAATTCTCTCAGTAGATCAGATTCCATGCTCATGACCGTCAAACTCGTTAATCTATCTTGTCTCATGCACGTTCGCTCGTTCACTCTCGCATGTTTAAAAATCAAAAACATTGCAGAGCTGGGTCGATTTGGTTACCTACGACTGCATATTCAAAGATAAAAAAAACAAGCCGGGTTGATTCGGTTACTTACGATTGCATTCTCAAAGGTCTGATTGTAACTATTTTATATTTTTCAAAAATTTTTTTCAAATTTTTTCACCCCTATTGCGTGGGGGCCCCTAGGTGCCGCGTAGTCCACTGTATGGTAAATCCGGCACTGACAATATTATTACAAAGTTAATTGATTCTCAAAGTGATCGATCGTTCGAGTAGTGATACATTTTTCAGTAAAAACAAATTCAATAACAAAAAGAAAAAGAATTTCAAGACAAAAAAATGTTTCAATTGTGTGGCGAGGAGGACGAAACATCCAGTCGCATTATCTTTAACTGCGAATCTCTAGGTTACAGCAGATATAAAATATTAGGTGGATCTCACCCCGAATATATGAACCTTTAAAAAGACCTGGTCAGCAAACTCCTGGCTATTGCCAAAATATGGGAGAAAGCGAATCTCGTCCGACTGAAGTAGAAGGGAGAGCACAATGGACCATAAGGTGGAAGTGAAGTACTTTTTAGACCCCAGGATATATCTATCTATCTATATCTATGATTTCTATATTCTATTTTGGTCACCAGATGCCATGTCTCCATTTGTCAGATCCCAATATCCACATAATGTAATTCGATAACCTATACACATATGTATACCGTACGTTTAGTTTACATCTTCGCATAGCAGATCTCCCACAAGTATGAGAGAGTACATATGTATACATTAAGCAATGTGTATGAGAAGGAGGTCTTATAGGTTTTTTTTGTTACTGTTGTGTTGTATGTGCCTATGTATGTGTTGTATGTGTCTTGTTACTGTTGTGTTGTGTTGTATGAGACAATCACCATGAATATTATTCACTGTTTTGAAAAATATGCTTGTTTATCAAACCTATAAGACCTCCTTCTCATACACATTGCTTAATGTATACATATGTACTCTCTCATCCTCGTGGGAGATCTACTATGCGAAGATGTAAACTAAACGTACGGTATACAGACTCTGTTCACATGTGCCTGTATAAATTTTAGAGAGTGGGGATTTTTTGTTGAATACAAATATTAGTAATTGTTTTGATAATATGTAATCATTACTATGTGAATGATTTTGGAAAATACGTGTTTGTGTATTTTATTTATTGGTATTGTTACAACAATGGGTTATTATTACACAAAAGAAGAAAAAGTGCAAATTGTTAAATGGTACTTTTCCGGACATTCCGCACAGGAATGTGTCAATTTATTTATTGTGGCATTTGAAGGTAGACAATCGCCAACCACTCGAACACTTATGAATATAATTCACTGTTTTGAAAAATATGCTTGTTTATGAAACCTATAAGACCTCCTTCTCAAACACATTGCTTAATGTATACAAATGTACTCTCTCATACTCGTGGGAGATCTGCTATGCGAAGATGTAAACTAAACGTACGGTATATCAATGACAAGTGCGTAGCTCCCTCTATATTATACAGAGGTAGCAATGTTATAAAGCCCTCTAGCTAGAGGGGCACATATTAGTAAAATTAAATAATAAAATTAAGTTGATACTTTATCAATACTGAAATAAATAAATTATGTTCACACGATTATGTCATATTGATAAAAATCCAGCCATAATGAATGAATAATAAAACATTCCGCCACAGCTCTATATTATTTTGTCTCGAGGAAGTTCTTTATATACCGTGTGTGTTGGAAAGCTTTTCCAATAGAGAATCAATGTTAAGTATTATTTATTACTGGCTGGTCGTATGGTTACTGTGTGAAGTCAGTCAGTACACATGTAATGAGAGTGGGTTAAATATGTTCATTGAAGTCTTAACTTTAGTATGTGCATCAAAAAATCCCCACTCTTAAATGACAAACAAACAACCATATGCATACAGTATACCAGAGGTGGGCACAGACAGCTCGTCTGAGCCTTACGAGCTCTCCATAAGCTGGGTGAGAGTAAGTAAAGAAGGTATGTTTTGAAGCAAGACGGAACGATGTTTCAATACAGGTTGCCTACCGATTATTGCCCAATAATTTATTCAATCAATTTAGAAATAGTTTTATAAAATATTTATTGTTTAAATAATATCTTTTACAGTATGGAGAGATACACCAAAAAACATAATAATAATAATAATAACAATAATGATAATAATAATAATAACAATAATAATAATAATAATCTGAACTTATCCAAGACTGCTTGCGATGTCTTCTCCATTATTAAATTCACTACTTTTATTTTTTTTGAAAAACAAATTATGCGAAAAATAATTTCCACTACTACAAATAGTACTTTTCACTTTTTCAATTCAAAGTAGACTAACTCGAAGAACTCAAATTCCCACTTTATGTAAAATTTAACTTAATTCATCAAATTCCCATGACACTATACTGAGCATACTCCATACGAAGAAAAAATAATTAAATCAGGTAAATAATTCTTTATTAGTTCTCGGATATGAATAGTAAAATATTTATACAAATCATTTGGAATTTCCAAAACTTTAATTCTATTTAAATTATCCTTTGCAAAAATTTCCCTCTTTTATTACAATGGTCCAGCGGTAAACTTAAAGGTTCAAAAGATTTATATATATTTTTTATATATTTTTATTTTATTCATACACAAATATGATATATACTAAAAAGGTACATTTTATGACCCTAATTACCAGCCCAAAATTCCAGAGTATGTATTGAATGATTGCTTGTATTATTTACTTTGTATAATAGTGACCATAAAAAAGATTTGGTATTATTATATTTTTTTCAGAAAATGTTTTAATTAAAAAAAGAAAATATTAATAATTGGTAGGTTACCCTGTATTAACTCTATCTCTCTTCCCTACCTCTCACTCAGAGCTTGGCCGAGTCTTCTCCTGCCGACCTATGCAGTATACCTATACACTATCCAGATGTTTGTATGTATGTGTATTGTATAGGTATACTGTATAGTTTTATACTTAATATTTTATTTATTTATTAAACATTGATTCTCTATTAGAAATGCTTTTGAAAACGGTCTGTATAGGCCAGGTTACGTGCTTTTGAAGAAAAGTCCCGAAATTCACACTGTTGAAATCTTTTTACAAAAAAAAAACCATCCTAACCCCTTATTTTCGTAGATTCATCGAAAAATGTGTGTCAAAACTAAAATTCAATATGTTTAACCTTACAACACAAAGAAAAAAGTAGATCATTGGTTGTAACTTTTTCTAAATTCTTGTAGAGAGTTAGAAAACGGTTTAAAATCTACAAAAATGGCATTTCTCTATTAGTACAATCATTTGGTGCTCTTTTCGAATTTTTACTTTGCCACTTCGTATATTTGCCCCTCGCACCGCCACATTGAAAAAATGGCGCTCAAAAACAGTTTTTTAATAAATTAAATTGGAAATTACCTATAATTAATGTAATAATCTTGTAAAATGAATGGTTTCAGCGTACAAGTGCCGCCAACCAACGCACATCTGTATCAACATACGTATTTCGTATATTAACGAAAAACATTTCACTACACGTTAAAAAACTGGCCTACTACGACCTATACGGTCCGTCAGAGGTATAAACGGACGCGCCCCCTTGCCCTTGGAGCCCCTTCTACAGAACATCTGCCGACAGAGCTCAAATATTATGCCGAATCTTCAGTACGAGTCTATCGTACTGATGAGAAATGAGAAATTAATCTCTGGATATTTGCTTAGAGGAAGCGATGTCGCACCTTCTCATTCAAAACTGCGATCCACTACCCCAACATTCTCATTCAGAGATCATTGTTTTTGTATGCTGCTGAGATAACAGCACAGTTTATAGCGAATCACATGTGCGATCGTAATATTGTGTATAGTGTGCGTAGATTATCGATGGAAAATAGCATTTCAGAAATTGCTAGAAGTATATTCATTTGTAAAGAAGCCTCGAATATCGTCACAGTTTGAGTGGATCAGTCTATTTTTAAAATGACGGGGAGGAAACATATTAATGATTCCTCCACTTTTAATCCATGATATAACTATATGTTAAATACACTGACCTACTATATAAATATACTTTAAATAAGTTGCCCTTCTACTTTTAAATAAGTCCCCCTTACGCGCATATAATAGTCAAAACAAATGAATTCAGCTCTAGAGCTCGTAATGAAATCTATAAAAAGATCAATTTTAAAAACTGAAGGAAAATTTTCTAGGTAAAACTTCCAAATGATCGGACTATATCCTAATATTAAAATAAAAGAAAATAATGGTTTTTTAACTTTTGATCTATTGATATCATTCACACATTGAAATATACGGGTCTAAAATAATGGGTCTTAAAATAATGGACAAATTTTAAAAAACAATCAGCGCCACTGCAACTAACCGAGGTACTAATTTTAGTCATTGATCTGAATACTATATCTGGATAGTATACAAATCAGAGGTATGTATTTGTGCATAATGCATGTGACATATGTAATATGAGAATTATGAGTCATTTGCTTTACTCGATAGGAAATTTATAAAATTCTGAAAGATTTCTAACTAAAGTAATCAGTATAAAGGGTGAAAAATAAAATAAAATAAGAAATGTAAAAGTTTCTTATTACATTGTATATACATAATGATAAATAATAACAAACCAAGTGAAAATAAAAACTGAGTTTATTTGCTTAAATACCCGGTACATACTGAAATTATGAAAAAAAGGTTTGCAAGTTTCAATTTTCAAAAAGTTTCAAGTTGTTTATTTTTAAAAAAAGAACATTTTGTGTCTTTAAATTTTTGTTGCCAAACATAGTCCGATTTTGCCCATTCACGAATTTGATCTTACTTTTCAGCTCTAGAATACAAACACAAAATTTCAGCTCGTTATCTCTTTGCATTGTTGAGTTATCGTGTTAACAGACAGACAGCTGTTATCAAGTCGGAACTAAATGTAATATACCCTTGTATATATCGTATAAACCGGGTAAAAAATTGTTAAAACAAGAAGAATGAACACAATAAGGTAAATACGTGAAACCTGATTTAATAATCAAGTTTAAAAATCTGACCAATTTTGTTATATTCATTACAAATTTACTTCATAATTTTCTCAAGTTAACGATTATAACAATAATTTAATGCCATCAACTATCAAAACCTCTGAACCTCGACAATGCATGGCCAACTAACGATATTAAAGGTAAAAAACTAATGAGTTAAAAAACTAAGGACTAGTTTATCTTAAATCTATTAATCGTGCTGAAATTTGGCCTGGTACACATATTCCGCACACGTTTTGTTCGCGTAAAAACCGAAAAATTGGTAACTTTAATTCGCCATTTACAAACTTTGCATTTTTAATAATAATTTGGTCCCGACGATAGCAATAACTGGTAATATTCACGAAACATTTTATGGCTCACACCTATTACAATTATAATCACCTTTTTGGTAACAGTTTCTTTATAAATGTAAATTCCATCACTTATTTTATCTGTTAATATAAAAATTCTATAAAATTATCCAAATAAATACAAGTATGTTAAAGACCAAAATCTACATTTATTTCTTTGAAAAAAAATATTAAAGGTCCTTTAATTAAACGACTTTTATTAGGAAATGGTGAATAATTCAAAATAAATTTTTTTTATCCGATATATTTATTTCATGATAAAGAATAATTAATATATACAAAATTGCACAAAATGTTTAGTTAAAATTACTCATTTCGAACAATTTCTTACAAAACACTTTGTTATTAAAAAATACAACTAAAAACTCCTTTCAATTAAAAAAATTAAAGTATATTGATTGTAAACAGAAAATGCACATTTTTAAAGGCTGTTTTTGCTAAATGTTTTGAACTATTTTAAAGCAAAAGAGCTTTTAAAAAATTTCATAGCGTATGTATAGTTGTTTAATAGTAAATATTCTTAAGCAAATACCATTACAAATAGCTAGTTCTTTCATACTATGTCTTCGTAACCTTTAATGCAAACTTCATTCTTAATAAAATATCTTGCAGAGGGGATAAAACATTTTGGTTTTAGTTGTATAAAAATGAACGATTTATCGAATTTTTGATACCTTGAAACCCTTAGAAACTAGATTTGGATTGAGAATGTAAGTCATGTGTTCACCAGTCACAGTTCATTGTTCACGATAAATTTTACAACCAACAACCATCCAAACACATTTATAATTTGTTATAGAGGTAATTATACTCTTTCATTTGGCTAATATAGGATTTTAGGCTTATATGAGTTAATCTAAACAATAATATAAGGAAATAAAAAAATTACAACTAACCGAGTTAATTGCTTAAATACCATGTATATACTGAGTTCATCATCAATGCATTGTTTATTTTACTTTACACACACACACAGATGAATAAAAATTCAACGCTGTAATCTACACCAATTACAGATTTTTGAATTGAAATTGTGGCAAAACTATGCAGTTTATGAAAATAGTTTCAAACAAAAAATGTTTATTTAAAAAAAAGAAGCTTTTTTAACAGTAAACTTTTCTTGTATCTCTTATGGTTTTAAAGGTGGAGCGTTTTGCCCATTCACGAACTTGAAGTCCTTTTTTAGCTCACGCAGCATACACAGGTTATTTAAACAATTAAATAAGTTAGTTGTTACATTTTACTTTTTTAAATTAGAAAGTTTATACACGAAAAAATATTTCCAAGGTAAACAAGGTGATATCTTAACTCGACCATAAACTTCGGCAGGTGATAGCGATTCTGAGAAAAAAATTGTGTAAACATGGGTTTGCAAATATTGTAATTCCAAAATTCGCCAAGTTGAAGAGAAAATTAAAAATTACTTTTTGTTAACAAATCCATATTTTACAAAGTATCTCAGGATCCTGGTTCAGATGTACTTTTTTTTTATAAATGCTATCGATTCTAGAAATTTTAATTACGTCACTATTTTCTGGGGCTAAATCTTAAAAATACAGCATTTAACATAAATTTCTGGACCCATATTCACATATTTTTTTAGAGCTACATCATCTAGATAAGATAGATAGATTGTGGCTACACTTCAACCATAAGGTCTATTGTGATGCCTAAGGATGTGAGTAGAGTGGAAGGAATTTTTGTGTGTAGACTAGGAATTGGTAGGATGTGCGGCTGCAGCCATTCATCTGGAGTTCGTGACGGGAACTGCAAAAAACCTTCACAAGCATAGCCAGTTACTTCGTTTTTGTCCATACGCCGACAGTTTAGTCAATTATCCGCCCCTTTTTTTTCTTAGTAATTGACAAACTGCCGATGTTGGGATTCGAACCTATAACCTCCCTGTTCCAAGTAGACATAACGTCTCAGACATAACGCCTTAGACCGCTCGGCCACTTGGACGGTTGAATCATCTATCTATGAAAGTTTGTGACCGAGATAATAAATCATCGTGTAAAGAATGAGTAACAAATTTAATAAAACGCAAACAAGTTTTTTTTTCAATTTTTATGTAATAGTACTTGCTCAAAAATTAATTTTTGACACATGAAGTGTTTTTAGTTTAATAGTAATATAATAATATATAAATAACAAAATAATAATAACAATAGCATAAGTTGCTAATAATATTTGAAGCTATGTATATAATTATAATTTTTTTTAAATTGTAATAAATATAAAATTTGTGATACGAAAAAGAACAAGCTAATCAAGGGGTCATTCATCATCATTATTATTTTTTTCAAAAAATTAGTTCTATAAACACTTGGTCACTTTTCTGATACACATGAACACATTTTAAATTTGAATATATAGTGAATAAAGAGCCATGTAGCAAAAGTATCAAATGCTATCGGGCCCCCGGTATTTTAAAAAGTTTAGACCTAACTTAAAATTGAATAATAAGCGACCGACCTTATGAGTATAACAAACAATTTTGTTAAGAGTTTTTTCTCTCCTGTCATACTCAATTAGTATATTTAAGAGTGACTTTGAGTTTTGTAATTCTTAGAATTAAATAAATTCATTAGCTCATTTACTTCCGATTATATAAATTATTTATTTATTCAACAAAATTTACTTTAAATTATAACAACAAAAGAAATAAAAAGTTTACAAAAATTTTTTTTTTTTAATTATATTCAAAAGTAATTTGATGAACCTAATGATACTTCAAAACATAAAATTAATATATATTAGGTAGTTACTAAATGTATACAATAAATTTCAAGAATCCTTGGATCATTTGATTGATTTCCATCCAAAATTTTTTTTCTTCAAAATTTACTTTGTGAATGACACACAAGGCTATAAACGTTTCCAAAAAATTAAATAGTTATGGTACTCTATCACCATCACTTTTAGTAATAGTTACTATAGACACCAAACTAATGTCTCGTAAAATGTAAACAATGGAAACGCGATAAAATTACCTTTTTTGTTAATTATACAGTCTACTTTTTCGTTATACAGAGTGCAATTCACTTATTTAAAAAAACGATACCCCACACAGCTAGGTAGAAACACAATTTTTTCGCTTCCCGTTTCATACATTAAGAGCGCCGCGTTATTTATAGTTATATCAATGTAAAAAGTATCCCATATGTTGACCCGAGACATAAACTATCACTATTAAAAAGTTTTATCAAATTATTTCCGGTAGTGATGCGAGTACTATTATGCCAGCAGTACACATTCGGCTAGAGCACTCAGCGAATGGAGCTGTGTACACTTTCGCCGAGTGTTCGGCCGGCAATAAAATTCTCGTCAGTTAGTCAATGAAATTACGTTGGTGTGCCTGAAAAAGGACATTATTAAATTAAAAATTACGGAGTAGTAATTTTTTGATTAAACTATTAAAAATAATTATTATTCAAATGAGTAATGAAGGACCCTAAAAGAATTAAAAAAGTATTCATAAACCGATTTTTAATGGAGCCATGGCGAGGCGAGGCGAATCGACACAAGGCAGACCGAGCGATGTGGGTACACTCTCGCGCCGGCATTATATATTCTTAATGCCCCCAATTTATTTATTGTCAATATTTTCAATGTAGACACGATTTTTCTTGTTTTATTTCTTAGATATTCTATTTTATTCTGTACCATATGTACGCCAAAATTATTGGTTGTATGGAAAAATGTTGTTTGTTTTTATGAGATTAACATTTTTTGTATTTAAAGATTCTCTCTATCTTGCATCGTTTAAAAGATAGGATGTACCACGCGGATGCATGGGAAAAATTGTTCTAAGGTGATTCGTAAAAAACCTTTCCACAAACTTCATTACAACATTTTTTTATACACCCAATCGTTTTGGCGTAGATACAAAATTAAGGCCACACTTACGACCCGCATTTACGCCAAAATTATTGGATGTAGAAACAAATGTTTCTTACAAAACTTGTTTGGAATTATTATGAGGTAATTTTTTTATTTACAAATTTTCTCGGGCACGGATAGCCTATTGCTATTCGGTAGTGTTGACGTGATGCAATAACACACATCTTCACAAACTTTCATATTTATAATATTAATAGGATAACTTCAAATCTATTTATTTACAAATTTTCATGTTATCCGTAACAAGACTATTCGAAAAGTACAGTATTATAAAAACACATTTACAGCTCTGTTATCTCACAAAATTATATTTTGCAAACTTAAAGGAAGCAATCGTATTGATAGGACTCATTGAAGTTTTTCACATACGTTTAGAAACAGCCTATGTTCAGATAATCGGTCCTGTAACAAGTAGGTATTCCAATTATTCATTCGTATATAATTTATTTTTTGTAGCGTATTCCAGCTAACCATTATTTGTGAAAATAATTACTATTCACTATTCATTTCTTTAATTATAAAATTTTTACAGAAGTTATTTTTAAAAAAATTTTGTTAAATCTCAAACGACATTAGATACTTAGGTAGTATAACACTGCAAATCCACTTCATAATACAAAAACAAACATGCAATATAAATTATTGGGTACGTATCGCTTGAGACGACGAAATCATTTTAAGAAAACATATAATTATATATTGCCTTATGCCTTTTATCATTATTAAATCGACGTAAATTATGAACATAATTGAGATCACTGGGTAATTACAGCATCCGGAGTAAATTAAATATCAACGAAAAAAAAAAAAAAAACAAACAAAACAAAAATTATGGCTATTGACAGCGTGCGCGTCGCCAACGCTAAATAATTCTGAACGATATAGTATAAATTATTCTGTTTTTAAACTGGACACGTCATAACTCTCTCAAAAAATTAATTTATGTGTATTTACTTTACTTTAATGCGCGTATAACCTTTACTCAAAACAGTAAGTATAATGTATCGTATATTTATAAAGTTTAAATCAAATGCTCGGTATAAATTCGATGGCATTAATTCATTTGTTTCAATAATTTAATTTTTTAAGTGTAAAGGTGTTATCAGTATTCAGTAACAGAGTTATAATATTAAAAAAATAATTAATTTGAACAAATTTAAATAAGATATAAGTTTTGATAAACGTGTTTTTACCCATATTTTTTAAATTAACTCTACAACAACTATAATAATCCATTTTTCTTAAAATGTTTTTCTATTGTATAATTAGCTATAAATATGAGCTACCAATGTTGTATATTTAGACCGATGCTGACGCTGCTGCAGTTGAGTTAGTTATCCCCAGCATATACTTCGCACGTTGCCAATAGAATCGTTGATTGAAATTTGGAAGTGATGTTTTAAATTCATAATTTATAAATAAAAAATTTTCTAATTTTAAATTAATTATATATTAAGCTTTTAAATAAAATTAGTAAAAACCATATATATTTTCTTTCTAAATAAACTAATTATGTTTTTAGTAGTGTGACTTAAAATATGAATATTAATTATGCATTATCTATAGTTATTTATTTTGGGAATGCTATTTACCAATACAACCGTGAGAAAAATAACCAAAAAATCTTCTAAAATATTTTCAGTAAATTTTATTTACGTTAAATATATATTTGTAAATGTATGTTTTTCTTAAATTTTTTGAAGAAATTCACAAATTTGTAAATGTATATTCAAATGTTTTGCTATCATACGAATTTGGCAGTTTTTCATATGGTGCCAAAAAATTGTGTAATACTTATAAGCGTGATCTTACTTCTTTTGGATTAAAAAAATTCGCTAATTGTATATAAGCATAGTGTTAGTCTTTTGTTTTTCATTTAAAAAGGGTTTAGATCACTGACCTCCATCTCATATAATGAAGGCCAGTGGTTTAGATTTAGAAAAAAAAATTTTCTAAATAGCAGATAGAATAGTAGATATTATAATATTTCACTCATCATAGAGGTTTCTCATATTAAATTTATAGATATCGTAATTTATGGAACGTAAGAATGATGCTAACGACAAGATGGATTAAAAACTTAAACGTGTTGGATAAAGTACATATTACTGTTTCATATTATTTTGTTGTTGATGCATGAAGACCGTTCGAGTGGTCGAGCTGTTAAAGGCACTCTGCTTTAACAGCCATCTGAACGGCGGTAGTTTGTCAATTAAATTAATTTAAAAAAGAAAAATAATGGTGCGGGTAATTGACTGAACTGTCGGCGTATGGACAAGAACGAAAGTAACCGGCTATGCTTGTGAAGATTTTCTGCAGTTTCCTTTCATAAACTCCAGATGAATATCTGCATAGTTCCTATCAAAGTCGGCTGCAGTGGCACAACCTACCAATTGCTAGTCTACATTCAAATTCCTTGTCCTTTAGGGGTCGGTAAAAAAAGCCTACATGTTAGGCTTCGACCTCCCCTCCACTTCTACTACTGTTGATGCATGGAAATATTTAGTGAAAATTTACGAAAAAGATTCTGTTCTTTTATAAGATAATAGTACAAACAGTGATGTTAAAAAACAAAATTTATACGCGTATCTTTTTTACATATGTTGACTTGACAGTGAGACATTGATTTCTATTCATTATAATACACGATAAATTAAGGTACACGCAAAACTTTGTTCATTTTAAAATTGAATTAATTCATGTATTTTATGACTATGATTTACGGCAAAAAATTCGTAAATGAATAGTTTGAGTTATCAATTAGACCCTTGATATGCATGGCAGGTTAGCATTTGACTCATTATTTATTAATCGACTTATCACTATATGCGTTTAGTTTTATTCAACTGACATATAGCATTACAAAAACTACTCTTTCAAAATTTTTTTTAGTCGTAAAAACATAGTCATGATAAACATAAATTAATTCAATTTTAAAATGAACCAATATTGACATTTTTCTCTTTTTAATTAAAAAAAAAACACAAAGATATCGATAAAAACAGTAAGCATCCTATAAATGTCGAATTAACAATCAAAAACAATTTATAGATTATGTGTGAAGTAACGTTGAACGAGAAAAATATGTGCAAAACTGATAGAAAGAGATGTAGTGAGAGAGAAGAGGCACATGTCTAGTAAGATCTGTTAAAGCATACCGTCTTTTCTCAGTTATATTCGGTTTGTGGTAGAATATTTATGAATTTCATAAATTTGAATTAATTATTATTAGTTAGTTAATGAAACAATCCTAAAAATTTGAACAGGATCGTCAATTAACCATTACCATACACCAATGAAACATAATGTACCAGTAAATTTCATCAATGCGTGTATTAAATTGTTAATTAAAAAACATACATATTTTTTATATATTCAGGAACATGCAATTGATTGCTTGAGTTGATGACCCAATTAAATTTAGGTTTAGTACCATCTAATCTTGTAATATTTCCAAACATTTTTTTCACCCCTATTATCTCGTCGAAGAATGTATTGGTGTACATTGCGGATTGATGCTATTCTCTAAGGAAATTTGATATAAATATAATAAAAGTTGACATAATACGTTGTAACTGTTTTGAGCAAAAACATAAACACCATAAACTGAGCTTAATGTATTATAGGAAAATGCATTAGCAATTATATAATTTATACTATAATATATTTTTAATATATAGATATATATATATGTATATATATATATTTATAATTTTTAAGTAAATTCGTTAACCGTATACTTAATTTCAATTTTCTTACATAATTTGGCGATAGTAATTATTGCACTACGTGAAAAAATTAAGGAAGAGTTTAAAACACGAGCAAAATAAAAATTATTGTAAACGCCTAATTAAATTTCAAAAGAATACAAAAATGAATAATCGTATTTTCATCTGAGCTCCAGAAATGCTAAATTAGTTTTCAGTGAAACATCTACTAACTATTTTAACAATTATTTCATAATTTTTAATTCAAAATGAATTCACTTTCAATACTTGCGTTACAAGCGATTATATGTATCAATGTCGAAAAATTTTAATTTTTTGACATTTATTTCATCACAATATTTTTTTGGAAAATTTTTTTTTGCCCATTTTTTTTTTTTTTAATTAGAGAAAACATAAAATGATATTTTACGCGTAGTAAAAAGCGAGAATTAGATAATCAACTTCATTAAGGAAATACAATCGTATCTTAATTCTTTTAACAATCTTCTGTTTTGTCAATTTAAAATAATTTCAAAATGTTATTTAATCTAACGCTTATGTTAAACGTTTTCAAATTATAAGATATACATTCCATTTAATGGGACAAATCGATAAATAAAACGATTTAATAAATTTATCGGTTAAGAATACATTCATTAAAAATAATACATTAATTATCGTCAAATGATTTCAGTGTCTATAAAAGCAAACAAACGTACTCAACTAAATGAATTTTCTGTACATATATATGAGATCTGGAATGTAGACTTATTATACAGAGTGTAACAAAAATGTGTGCATACTATGATAATATAATCTATCTCGAAAACAAACTATTTCCGAATCTAAGTTCATGTGAATTTTTTTCCTATATTGATAGATACTGTCAAAATATGGACCTCATTTTTTTGCTACACGCTAGATATTACAACTTACGAAAACGTTTAATGTGTGATTCAAACATTAACATTTTGCTTTATTTTAATTAAAATGCATTGTATAAAATGTCTACTCAAACGACATGGCAAATTTAAAAAAATTATATCAACAAACCGAAAAGATTAATCATAAATAATTGCTCCTTTTACAACAGTATATCCCAGTGTAAAATAAAAAATCACTGTGATGTTTTTGAATTATATTGTACTTAAAATCTAGTTTAAAATTAAAAAAATGTTAACTTCTTTTAATCATTAACTAGACGGCCAATGCCTTTAGTGATACATTATTTAAAATTGATCAATGGTTAAATTTATTTACAAACTTAGTTAAAATCATTAAAAATTTCATTTTGATCTTAATTGTGATCTAATATTTTATAAATGATCTACACTTTGAGCGTATTAAAAAGCTGCTAAATAAATTAACCATTCTAAATTGAATTAAATCATTATTAATAATATTTTGTATGTTTAAGAAACTTAATTGTAAATTAAACTTAAAAATTTATAGGAACGGAAGATGAGCACACAATAAATTGTCATCTTGATAGTACGGTTCGAAATTTTCACTGCATTGCTGCTGTTATACCACCACCACTACCAGTGCTCGATTGACTTATACGAATACCACTCAAACTTGTTCCTAAAGTTGATGCAATATCCTAAATCATTAAAATAAAGTTATGAATTAGAAATTATAAATTAAACCAGAACTAAGAACAAAAATCTATTGAAAGAAGTTCCCAAAATGTATTTGCATTGATTACAAAAGCTGAATAGTAACTAAAAAGAAATTGAATGTTTTTGTTTTACAAACCTGATAGCTAAATTGGAAATATGGTTCCTCTCTAATTGCACCAAGGGGACCAGTTTGATCTGGAGGTGTTAATTCAACACTTTCACCGGTAAATTCTGAATCAAAATATCGTGTATCTGTCTCTGATGTAACTTGTGGTTTAAATGGTGGTGGCACTTTTTTTTGAACTAAATCATTCCAATTAATTGAACTAAAAAATGAATGTTCCATTATTTCTCGAACATCTTGCGGTCCACCACCTAGCCTATGTGCTGGTTCTTTGACTAATAATCCAGCTAATAAACTTCTTGCATCGGCACTAAGTGTTCGAGGAAATTTAACTTCTTCCATTAAAATTAGTGTGAATAATTTATCATGATCACGATTATAAAATGGAAGACGTCCACACATCTAAAAAAAAATTAATAATATTACAAGTACACTCATTTAAACAGAAGTTAATTATTCTCACTGATTATTTTCAAAATAAGGAAGATAGGTCCAACAATACAGGTTTCTGAGAATTAGTTTATCCTAAAAAATTGTTTTGTGAATTAAATATATTTTATAAACTCCAACAATAATAGTAAGAGATTCGTGATTCGATTCCTGGCAGATGGGTTTTTTCACTTCAATATAGTTCTAAAAATTGAATCGACATGTACAAACAGCGTCAAAAGTTGAGCTATCATTTAAAAATTTTATAATCGATTTGTGCCTTATTTATTCGGATTTCGGAAAAATGTTTCGAATAAAAGTTGTTAGTATAATTATAAAGAAAAGAAAATTCACCAAAACATTCGAAATAACAATACAAATACTATCAAATCTCCACCAAACAATATCTCCACCAAAAAGTTAAGATAAATAGATTGTAGAGGCTGCCCTGGAAGGGCTACACTTTGACCATAAGGTCCATTGTGATGCCTAAGGATGTGAGGATGTGAGTGGAATGGAAGGAATTTTTGTGTATAGACTAGGAATTGGTAGGATATGCGACTGCAGCCGACTATGATAGGAACTATGCCGATATTCATCTGGAGTTCGTGAAGGAAACTGCAGAAAACCTTCTCAAGCATAGCCTATAACTCCGTTCTTGTCCATACGCCGACAGTTTAGTCAATTAACCGCACCTTTTTAATAATTGACAAACTGCCGATGTCGGGATTCGAACCCATAACCTCCCAGTTTCCAAGTAGGCATACTGCGCAGACATAACGCCTTAGACCGCTCGGCCACTTGGACTGGTACCAAAAATGTAAACCACAAAATCTATCCTGCCAATTTCTGGATGCCAGCGATTGATGATCAACACGAAATAACACAAACAAATAGAAATAAAATATTAACTACAAAAACATTATTTTTTCAAAGGCTGTACAAAAGCAACATACCAGAAGAAGAACAGACTGTAAACATATCCAAATCTGTGAGTGAAGAACCGTCAATAATCCTAAGTGAAGTGGAAGTGTGTGCTTAAAAAGTTGAAATCCGAAAAGTGTCGGTGCTGACTCAATAAGAAATGAGTTTCTTAAATTTGGTGGTGATTAATTAAATAAGGTGATTGTGTAATATCCATAAAAACGATGAAATATTAAATATAGATAACTATAGACATATCAGTTTAACATCCAATCTGTATAAAGTGTTTTCAAAAATAATTCTTCAACGAATAGAGACGATTTTAGACCGAATTCAACCAATAGAGCAAGCAGGTTTTAGGCATGCGTTCTCAACGCAAGACCACCTACAAGCTATCTGTCAAATTTTTGAAAAATGTCAAGAATATCAAAAACTCGATTTGTAGTCATAGTTTTATCTGGCGATCCCTTGAATTCTTTGGTATACCTTCAAAGTACATCAGCATTATCAAGAAACTTTACCATGGTAACTTAGGTCGAATTAGGTTGGAGAGTCTGGGTCCAAAATTTCCTATAAACAAAAGAGTAAAGCAAGGTGACCCTATTTCGCCTAAACTATTTAATACAGTGTTAGAATATAAATTCTCCAAGATTCAATGGGAAGACCTGGGTGTTGAAATTGATGGTATAAGACTCTCCAACTTGCGATTTGCAGACGATATTGTTTTACTTGCGGAAAACGCTGGCGACATACAAATTATGCTCGATGATCTGAGCACACCTTTTAAGGAAGTAGGTCTAATAATAAATCGCAGCAAAACAAAGGTTATGTCAAACTCCCCATAGTTACCTATTCTTTTAAATGGTGTCGCTCTCGAGTATGTTATCGAATATAAATACCTTGGAAAAATTGTATCTATGCAGAATAGTTCAAACGAATTAAAAGCTAGAATGGCAAATTCATGGAAAAAGTTTTGGTCCTTAAAACGAGGAAGGTGATGGATGTCTGTGTACTACCAGTGCTTGCGTATGAATCTCAAGTTTCGGCACTAACTAAAAAAGACTACAAAAGTCTTCGTTCATGCCAACGTGCGCAATAACGGTGCATATCAAAAGAGCTCAAAAAATTCCCTCTTTGAATATAAGAGCTGTGAGCAAAATAAAAGACGTAGTAGTGCACATCAAACGACTTAAATGGCAATGGGCGGGACATGTGTATAGGCTTGGGGGTATGCGCTGGACGTCAAAAACTACAACTTGAGACACCCAATAATTGCAAAAGAAGGAGAGGACGCCAAATAAGACGGTGGAGGAATGAACTTGTCGAATTTGCAGGTGGTCAGTGGATGCTCAAGGCAAAAAATATAGAAAATTGGACGCAATTAGGAAAGGCCTTTGCCCAGTCAGTGGGCTGATGTAGGCTATTATTATTAGTATAGTTATAATGAACCATACTTTCTTAAACGAAATTTTTGAATGGGATAATTACAACAAAAATGGCATTTTTGAATGGGACAATTTATTTTCATAATGGTCGATTCAATACAAATATAAAATATTGCTAGGACATTTTTTAGTTTATTTTTCGAAAAGACTGATATTTTTGTATGCGTAAATGTTTTAAATTATTTTGGCGACATTTATAATATATAATATATATAAGGAGATTATACGTTTAGTCCCGGCTTTAGAACTGTTAAAAATATTTATCGAAGAAAAATTTTTTGGGTAAATTGTTTATAAAATGACCTAGTTTATTTCCGAATGTCCGTTCTAGAGCTTCTCGTATGTGTGTTCTAGAGCTAAAAAGTAAGGTCAAGTTCGTGAATGGCCAAATCGGACTGGGCTTCCCTCACCAGCACCAATTTAAGAGCATAAAAGAAGATTTTAGATAAAAAGAATTTATTTACCATTTCATACATAACAACGCCTACACCCCACCAATCAACTGCACTACCATAATCATTATCATCTAAAACTTCGGGTGCTAAATATTCAGGTGTTCCACAAAATGTTGTTGTAGTTCGGCCATAAGTAATATCTTCCTTACATAAACCAAAATCAGCAATTTTTATGTGACCATCTTTATCCAAAAGAAGATTTTCAAGTTTTAAATCTCGGTAGATTATTTCTGCAAATAAGTTTTAAAATTGAAAGTTTTTTATTACTTATTAGTACAATTAAATAAGGCAAAAAATAAGCTGAAGCTCGGAATGAAAGGTAATAAGCTGAAAATTTGCATAGACTTTTCTTTTGACATTCTAAACACTGACTCAAAAGTCTCATATAATCACGTATACATCTTAGGATATTTGAGAGCAAAAGTCACGAAAATTGGATTTTGGTAAATATTTTTGTGCGTCCATCAAAATGTTGCATATTGAAACTGTTTTAACAGAAATTTTTTTTACCATTTTATTTTTGTCTTATTTAAAACATTAGTATACCTCTTTAACCGGCAATTTTGTGAGACGAAGACCTATTGTTAGCATAACTTACAATATTTCCTACAGAACTCACAAAGAAATTTTTCCCGTTTTTAATGGTTTCGTAGACACTATAAATTACATTGTCTATCATACAGTACTTGTGTGCGATTAGAAAAAAAATAATTTCTCTTTGTTATACTATCTTTTACATAGCACTACCCATACTCGCTATTAATTATCAATTTACGTTGTAAAGATACACTCCTATTCATAAAAATTGAACCAGTTGAAACATTCTAAGTGTTTCTGTATATAATATTATACATATATTTAGTAATATATACGCTTAGAATGTGACTTTCTGGTTCAATTTTTATGAACGGGAGTGTATCTCGCTAAATTCAAGATAGTGGTTTATGATCTAATTCAATGAGTATTTTTAACGCGACCGAAAGCAATTTATGTCATTATACCAAATACGATAACTTAATGCATTTAAATTTTGAAATGAGTAATCAAGTTTTATGGACTAAGTACTTTTTGAACAACAGGCGAAAAACTGTAACAAATTTAGCGTATTACACCGAAATTTGTTATATACTGTTCTCTGGAAATTGTTTCCGAATTCGGAAATTGTTGCCCACCAGATTAACGACTTGTCATCTAACTCCACATGTGTTTTTTAATTAAATAATAATTACATTCGGGTGGTTTTTAATGACAAATGTATTCCTTGGAATATATTTTTATCTCCAACAAATTTAATTGTAAATATAACTGTACAATGGCAAAAGTGGATTTTAAACGCATTTAATATCAACTGGGACCACAATGGTTAAATATATATAATTGTATTTGAACAATGAATTTGAATGTTTGTTACATTTCATATCAATGAATTTTTATAAAAGGAGTATTGGTCGCAATCCCGTTACGGGATGGTAGGACAAAGCCTTGGTGATAGCTGATAGATCAAGCTGCAGCTCAAACAATTAAATATCGGAATATGAAATTTCGTATGTGAGTTTGATATATAGACCTACTAAGTACAGAAAAAATTGATGTTTATGAAAAAAGTTTTCCGATACACGAAATTATATTTGGATTAAAATTTAAGATTGTAATGATCCCATAAAAATTTGAGCTGCGGGAAATTGTTTTAGGGGAAGGAATTTAATAGAATAGAAATACGGTTTTATGTTCAAATAAACATTAAATAAAAATAATTAAATTAAATTATTGTGATTGCAAGCTCAAATTTTTAATGAACTAGAATTGTTATTATTTAACTTATAAATAAAAATTGTTTGAGTTTTTATGCATATGATTTCTAATTGGCCCTTCGTCTGAATCAATTGGAACAATTCAGCCCATAATTACTAGTCAAATAATCATTTTTCAGGCAGGTTGCTTGGAACCGCACTTTTAAATCGATTCATTTTGTCGTCCTGAATATGACCCTAAGTTTTTACGTTCCGACTCGTGACGGAACAGGGTTACAATGGAATTTGTTTATAACAAAAAAGCGTTTATTCTTATATTCTATATAAAAAAAATTCGTTACGCAGGAACTGCGTCAACTGCGAATTCCCTTGATATACATAAATAACTATCTGGCGGTCACAATTTTAGTCAGATCAAAATGAAATGTCGTATCTGATATAATTTTAGTATTTGCAAGGCCAATTTTATAAATAAATGGCATATTTCAAGGAAGAGGGCATAGACAAAAAAGAAAACAAATATTAGAACAATCGAAAAATGTATAAGAAACAATTCCAGAATAAAACTGTGACCGCTAGAGTCCACAGACACATAAACTTATATATAAATTTATATGCCTATATAAAATGAAGATATATAGTGGTTGGTTAAACAATCATTCTGTCTTTTTTTATGAAATCGATGAAGCTGTATATAAATTATAAAATTATTATTTTCTAAATACCCACGAATTTTATCCTGCTTTTCTTTAACAAATAAACCATATTGGTTGGAAAATTTTTTGAATATACGAAATTCATAAATAGTAATAAAACATTATCGGTTAAGGGTTAAGGGGAAAGGGGTGTAGATGGAGAGGGAATCAGACCATAGACCATATTTTCTGTAACTCTAGTATTTACAAAAATATTTGCAATTTTAATTTTCTATTTCTTGATAATAATTAATATTATATCTAACACTATACTTTTTCTAAATAGTAATAAAACATTATCTAAAGAAAAATAATACCTAGTTTACTGTGGCAAACGCACATTAATCTTCATGTAAACTACATTAAAAACAAGCTACAGAAAAGCTAACTATTCCCCCTCAGATATTATCATTTCAAGGAAGTCTGTCTTTCGCACCCACATCTGGACTTCTTAGATCCACTAGTGACTAGACTAATCTAGCTTAAAATTAATAATATAGTGTTTCAAGTTTCGAAAAACCGCTACAGTAAACTCAACGTACACAGGTCAACATCAATTACAATTATATGTACTGCACGCGTGATCATATGCCAAAACAAATCAGTTTAGTTTTATCGTTTTTGCTTTTTCAGCTAATAAAAAATCTTCAAAAATAAACAAACAATCGAAAAGATAATTCACAAAAATGTTTTTATTGTTGGGTTTATTGTAGCTCATATTACATTTGAGCTACAGAGGTCAATGATAAAAATATTTTTATGATCTATCATTTCGATTGTTATTGAAATTGTACACATTATTTTCTAATACATAATTATTTTTTTAAACTTAATTATTTGTTTGACCTTATTACAAATTTATAGAAAGTTTCTACAACACTTCCTATTATAATTAGTCGTTAGTTTGATAAAACGTTATGTTCATGTCTAAATGGTCCAAAAATCTACAAGCATATTGACAACAGCATTGAATACCAAAAATTAGACATTTCAAAATTTTTCAACATCTGTAAAGTTATACTATTCTGTTCAGGTGTTCCAAATAAACAAAATATCATCATCTTCGAATCGTTTTAATTGTAAATTTCAATTTTCACTACTTTTTAATAATTAATTCGAAAAATTTATGGTTTAAAAAATATAAATATTTTTATCCTCAGATCCTCTGAGTAGACGGTGTTATGAATACATATAATTGGAGTATATTGCGGATTGAACATAAGGCGAAAATACACCGACGACACCTCAATTATCTCACTTAGAATTAAAGGACATGCTTATGTAAAAATTTAAAATAATAAATAATTTATATCGGGAGAAAAAAAAAAATTTTATATACTCAAAAAAATTAAATCATTTGTTTTTCTTATAAAATAATTCAGAAGTTTAGTCAAGAACTACACCTATGAATGTTTAATTTTTATTAATGAACAACAGATTGTAAATAATAATTACCAATGATTTACAAAACACCAATTTACTCTGACGTTACCCTTAAAAAAGTATATTTTTGATAATTTTGGGTAATTAATAACATGCACTAAACGATTACTATTTTACTTTTGGTATTTTCTATTTGATGCCTTGGTGAAAATTTTTTATTTAATAAAATTAACCGCCAAAGACTTATTCGCAATAAGTGCTAAATCCGGCATTTTGAAAAAAACTATCACTTATAATTTATCACTAACCATATTAAACTGTTTTTATACCCGATATATATATAATATATATAAGGGTATTTATAAGTTCAGTTACGACTTTGTAACAGTTGAAAATATTCATCGCAGAAGAAAAATTTTGGTGTAAGTATTTAAAGAACAATCTAATTAGATCATTTCCGCATGTACGTCTGCCCGTGGATAAGATAACTCAAAAAAGAAAGAGATTACGAGCTGAAATTTTGTGTTGTGTTCTAAAGCTAAAAAGTAACTTCAAGTTCGTGAATCCTAGAAACGTTAAGAGATAGAAAAAATTTAAAGAAAAAAAATGTTCCTTTTATAAAAGTAAACAACTTTTGCCAGAAACTTTTTTTCATAAACTCAGTATATACCGGGTATTTTAGTATTTAACACAGTTAGTTGTTATTTTCACTAGCTTTTAGAAAAAATGTGTTTTAAATAAATAAAGCTGCCACTCAAAATTGAAATTTACATGTTTGATACAAAAGTAGAGCCTATACGATTTTGTTGACACATTAAATATACTATTGTATAATTTTTAAGAGCCGTATATATTGCCAATTGAGTTTTATGGCAAGTTTAATTCGCTAGAGGTTCCACAACTGCTTGGGGTAAATAAACCTCTTTATACCCTTGTATCAATCTGTAACCATAGTTTCCTGTAGCTTTTATCGCTATTGTTGGGCACATCAAGAATTTTCCACATTCATAAATAATAATTGTTTCTTTTAATGATAAAAATCTTAACATCAGGAAATCAATTCACTGAAAAGCAAGAGACCTTCAACATATTTAAATATTTTTATCGTATTAATGGGATAATAAACTAGGAACTAAACTTTAAACGTATTTAACAGGTAAAACCGAAACCTTTACCGCTTGTTGTAAAAATCGTAACCATACCTAATTTTTTTCCGGTTCCTAATTTGATACTAGAAATTAGAACAAGAAATGATTTTAAGATCTTATATTTAATTATTCTAAAAGTTGATAATTCATTAAGTAAGTTCAACACATTCAATAAACGATCGTAAGATGTCTCATCGGGTTAAAAATTTTAAATCAATAAAAGAAAATATTTTAAAAAGGTTATAATTTTTCTTTATTTCAAAGTGTTATAATGGCACCTAGAATGAACTTTGCGTAAAATACCTAATTTATAAAAATTGTTTACTTACTTAAAGAATGTAGATAACCTAAAGCAGATACAATTTCAGCTCCATAAAATCGTGTACGATCTTCAGAAAAAACTCTTTCGCGTGATAAATGAAAAAACAATTCACCGCCATTAACATATTCCATGACAAAACATAGCCTATCATTTGTTTGAAATGAATATTTCAGTGACTAAAAATATATTGTTCTCTTTTACTATAAAATTGCGAATATACTATAAAATAATTTTAATATTTAACTTACAATTAAAAAAGGATGGTTTGTAGTACGCAAAACTCGATTTTCTGTACGAGTATGTTCAACTTCATCTTTTTCCATAATTACACCTTTCTTTAATATTTTAATAGCATATAATCGACCAGTTAATTTCTCTCGACATAAAATTACTTTGCCAAACGTCCCTTTTCCCAATACTTTTAAATATTCAAAATTTTCTAAAGTCTAAAATATAAATGCATTACATATCTTTCAAAGAAAAATTATTCAATTTCAAAATACGTACAACTTTCCGTTTCCCAGTTGATTTCGAACTAGATGTGCCTTGTACAGAAAATTTTTCTGATAGATCTTCTGCTGTAACTTGTTCTGCTGGTCTCATATCGACATCTTCAATTTGATTGGAACTAAAGGCTGGTACTGAACTTCCAGGTGCTGTAACTTGCTCTGACACATATTTAATCGCAGCTATCCATTCTTCACGTTCACGTTCTGTGTCAACATTAAAAGTGCGTTCGATAACTGTTGTCCATTGTAAACCACGAATTAAGAATGTGTACGGTTTTGGTTTATCGGTTGGCATTATTTGACAACCTTTCACAGTAAAATTATTCAATGGATCTTCCTTTGAGTTGGATTCTGGTTTACTTTTAAAACCGATTAACGAACCATCGTCTAGCAAGAAAAAATATCGTGACCTCCAATTTCTATAATGTTCGCCTCTTTTATACAATTGGCCTTCCTTTACGATACGTCCTGTAAAATTTGCGGGTCTCAGAAGACCTGGATTTGATGAAGGTCCTGATACACTGTTGATTGTATTCATCGGTGATACGTCAGTCATTTTTATCTAAGAAATAAAAGATTGTGTTTTGAAGTGCTTTAAAACCATATTATACATAGTATTAGCTCCTAGCCCCTAGCTTAAATTTAAAAAAATTAGTACTTTAGAAAAATATCTTATTAGCTCTCTTGTAATAATACATGGAAACGAGGAAAATCTAAGTCGCATAAACCATATGCTTTTAATTGATTATAATTTTTATTATTATAACTACGTATTACAGTCAAAATATTTTTCTGCTGTACTATGAAAATTACAATGGAATATTATATTATTTTATTTTTCAGTTAATTATTTACTCTTAAAATCAACCAAAAGCTCAGTAATAAATTAAATTATTTCAAGTTTAACTGATTTTTACTTGAAAACAATTAATTAACAGAAAAATAAAAATTTTCCCTTTACAAATATTATGTAATTAGAAAAAACACAGACAAAAATGTTTACATTTGAAGTAAACAACGTAATAATGACTTAAAAGTATTACTGAATATTTGATTGAAATAATATGACTGACTATTAATAAAATTACGCACTTCAATTAATTAATAATAACATAACATATTTACGTTTATATGAATTGATTTGTGTGATGTTCTTTTTAATTTTAATCAAACCATTAATATTTTTGTGTCCGTCGTATGATTTGGGTTGTTTAAAAAGGCACTTTATTTCAATACACGTGTTTTCACACAAAAATTCTTATTGAAATCTAATGTATCCACAATACTTAAACAATGAGTTATTATTTATTATTATTTTCAAATAACAATGCATACAATTTTTATCTTAATAATTAAAAAGATTATTCACATTTTAACTCAATGCTGGCTGTTGCATATGAGTCTTAAAAACACTTGGGATATCATACAAAATAATATACGCATTTGAAAATTATATGTCACTTAACTTAATGTTTTTATCTTTTTTTAACTTGTTTTTAAGCAATACTCTTCTCTTTTACATAGATACTTTATGATAAATTTTTCGTGGGTTTGTCTATGATTTCGTATATTTTGTTATTATATATGTCATCTTTGTTTTATCAAAGAATACATATATATTATATGTATACACCGTTCTAGGCGGTTATTTTGAAATTTCGATTATTGGGTGTAAAATCATTATATTTTAATTTCATAAAATTTATCTTCCATATCATGAAGAATAGATAAATTCCATATTAACAATTTTCAATTAAATTTTGAGTACAATATTTAAAAATTCTTCATTATAAGTAAAAAGGAATAAACCCTTTTTTGTCATTCAATTCTAGTGAAGAAAGTGCATTATTTACAATTTATTTCACAAAATATGATCATTGATCATTAGTTGATTAATACAAATCTTATAAACGTTGTTGCAATACAACTACGCAACAAGTGAATAACTGTATTAATACTAAAATTTTTGAGTGTATATGAAAAATATTTTCAAAATAAACGAAATCTATATCTTCTTTTCGATTATAATATTGTCAATGTCTGTTTATTTGTTTGTTCGAGCATCATGCAAAATCTACTGGACCGATTTTGATAAAACTTTTTTTGTTAAGAGCTTGTGAATTAGACTTTAAAACTGTATTCATTTTATCTCGCTACGAAAGATAGAATTAGAAAATATTCGCTTGAATAGAAATTTAGTGGAAGTGTCGATAAATATTTGGATTAGTGGAAACGGTGGGAAACTACATGGAGATTTTTAGTCCTAAAATGACGGATGCCGGAGATATAACAAGACTGTTGTTTTGATGTATCCATATGTATTCATTTATTTGTTTGTATACATACATGTATATATGAACCTGAAATTATTATTTTTTAAGAAAATAATGATTTCATTAAAATTTTTTGTTTGTTAATAGACAAAATCGGTTAAGGGGAAAGGGGTGTAGATGGAGAGGGAATCAGACCATAGACCAAATTTTCTGTAACTAGTATTTACTGAAATATTTGCAATTTTTTTTTTTTTTATTCTTGATAATAATTAATATTATATCCAACACTATCCTTTGTCTAAAAAAATTATATTAGAAAAATTATGGTTGAATTAATCTTATATTTTATATTACTTTAATCTTATATTTTATGTATCAAATTAAACTTAATAAAATGCCACATAAAAAATTGTGTGTATCTTGGCATCATTTTTTTACAGTCTTTACACCCATGTGAGCATGTTTCCTAAATACATATTACTGTGTTGTCGTTTGAGTCCACTGCGTTAAAAGATACTTATTGGATTGTGACCTAATTCAAAGACAATAGGTCGTTTTTCGAAATAGAATAATTAAAGATTTTAACTGTATTTTTTTTGACGAAAAAATTAATATATCGTTCAAATTTGTATGTTACCATTCATACTTTGACCTACCATTTTCAAGTAAAATTTAATTTTTTTGTGACATCATATAGTGTATTCAAATTGGAATAATTAGCCCCGACTCAATGTTGCCACAGTGGTTATGCAGTAGCATCTATTGATTGATGGATCATAAATTACTATTTTTTAATGTTTTCAATTTTTAACAATGGCATGAGGATCATAAGGCGGCGGTCTCATCCAAAATACTATTGAAGGAGGTTCCATCTGTTGTTTAATCTGTAAATCATGTGGTTAGAGCACTATCCGAAAATATCTATTTTTCATTATAAATTCTTCAAATAGAGACTAATTGTATGATGAATTCAGTGATGTACAGTGGTTGTTTGTCAATACAATTCTAATTGAGAACTGACTTGAGGGTGGGGCTTAAAAAATATGTCTGTTTATTGCGCCTTTTTATTTATGCCAAATAATTATTTTTTTCTAAATTTTGACAGTTTGAAATGTTAATTTTTTTACATTTTAAATTTATTGACAAATAATCGATTTCCATAATTTTAGTAAAGTAGGTATTTTTATAGAAACTATAAACTATATTAGAGATCTGGCCGGCTATAACTTTGGAACGGTCAGAAAACAGTTATAACTTTGGAACGGTTTGGAATTTTGAACTTCTGGTAGTTTTTCTGGAATCGAAAAGAAAATTTACCTAGGGTATACTAGGTAAGTATCGTTACGTTACTCTACGTTCCGTATCGAGTTCTTTTTAGAAATAAATACATACGAGTTATATAAAAATAAAAAATTCTATCTTTAATTAATGATGTGTCCTATATACGATTTAAATACATGGATTGTATTGATAATTTTATTTAGCACCAATACTTGTAGCCGCGTTTAATAGATAATGCAGTTTTTATACTTAAATTAATTAATTAAAATGCTTGAAATCGTCAGTATTGTGTGTTTAATCCGCAATAATTGACTAAACTAGATCAATTTTATCTATTTATGATAATGATCTGCTTTGTAAGAATTAAAAATACGTAAAACGAAATAAAACAACTGATGATATTTTAAATGACTATCCCAGAATTTTTATTAGGGTTATTCGCTAATTTAACTAAAATGACATATCATATGAAATGAACTATAATTGTATAAGGCATTCACCACTATGACGTATCGTGCTCAATGTTCTGATATATTCTATTCTGAAGACTGAACCAATAGTTAATCGCCACACATGTCATTTGTAAAAAACACGATGTGTAGTTGAAAAGTGCTATAGTACAGCTGGCATTACTAAATAAAATTAATTTTTCACAACAAATTAATTTTCTTAAATGAAACTGTGAAATTTGTTCTACAATTTTTTTAAATTTAGACTGTCCAATTTCAGTCGTAAATTTTTATTTACGTTCACCGGCTTTGTAAGTATTTTTCTACAATAATCTATAATAAAAATAAGAAATGAAATTTAACAACCTGTGTCTTCCTAGGTGTATATCGAAATACTTAAAATGGGTAAAGTAACTTATTTTCTATTGAGTTCATATTTTTTAATGCTATTATGCACCAAAACCGTTACATCTTTGGCTGTAATGTCGGTTGATTTGGGTTCTGAGTGGATGAAAATTGGTATTGTATCACCTGGTGTTCCAATGGAGATAGCATTAAATAAAGAATCTAAACGAAAAACATCCGCTGTAATTACATTTCGAGATGGTGTGCGTACTTTTGGTGAAGATGCTCAGACGTTAGGAATACGTTTTCCAAAAAATAGTTACAGTTATTTGTTAGACCTACTTGGTAAGGAATTTGATAGCCCATCTGTTGAATTATTCAGGAAACGTTTTCCATATTATGAAATTGAAAAAGACCCGTCAAGAGGTACTGTTTTATTTGTAGTCGATGAAAAGACTAAATTTAGCCCAGAAGATCTTGTATCACAATTATTACACAAAGCTAAAGAGTACGCTGAACAATCAGCGGGACAAGTTATAAAAGAATGTGTTTTAACGGTTCCGGGATATTTTAACCAAGCGGAACGACATGCTATGTTACAAGCCGCTCAGTTAGCTGATTTAAAAGTATTGCAATTAATTAACGATTATACTGCTGTTGCCTTAAACTATGGAATATTCAGGCGCAAAGATTTCAATGAAAGTGCTTATTATATTTTATTTTACGACATGGGAGCGTCTTCTACAACTGCAACAATTGTAAGCTATCAATTGGTAAAATCTAAAGAACGTGGTTTCGTAGAAACAAATCCACAGTTACAAATAATTGGTGTTGGCTATGATAGAACTTTAGGCGGTTTAGAATTGCAACTAAGGTTGCGTGATTATTTAGCAAAAAAATTTAATGATATGAAATTAACTCCAAACGATGTTACTAAAAATCCACGATCAATGGCAAAACTTTTCAAAGAAGCTGGTCGAGTAAAGAATGTTCTTTCTGCAAATGCAGATCATTATGCCCAAATTGAAAATTTGTTAGATGATAAAGATTTCCGTGTACAAATTACTCGAGAAGAATTTGAAAAATTATGTGCGGATGTTTTTATCCGTGTTGGAAATCCTGTTAATCAAGCTTTGAAAATGGCTGGATTAAGTTTAGATTTACTAAATCAAGTGGTGCTTGTTGGAGCTGGAACACGTGTACCAAAGGTTCAAGAAGAACTACAACAGTTAGTTAAGATAGAATTGAGTAAAAATTTAAATACTGATGAGGCTGCAACTATGGGTGCTGTGTATAAGGCTGCTGACTTATCAAAGGGATTTAAGGTTAAAAAATTTATTACCAAAGATGGAGTTTTATACCCAATTCAAATTGTGTTTCAAAGAGCTACCGATAATGGAGAAATTAAACAAGTTAGAAGAACTTTATTCGGACTTATGAATCCATATCCACAAAAAAAGATAATAACATTTAATAAACACATAGATGATTTCGAATTTAATGTAAACTACGCTGATTTGGATCATTTAACATCAATGGATTTATTAAATTTAGGTAATTTAAACATTAGTGAAATTTCATTAAGAGGAGTTGCGGCTGCTATTAAAAAAAATCAAGGAGAAAATACTGAATTTAAAGGAATTAAAGCTCACTTCCAAATGGATGATTCCGGTATTTTGCAACTGGTAAATGTTGAGGCTGTAGTTGAAAAAATAGTACAACCTGAAGATGAAAGTACATTCTCAAAACTTGGAAGTACAATCACAAACTTATTTAAGAGTGCGGAAGAAGCTAAACAAAATACAGAGAAAAAAGAAGAAAATCAAGGTGAAGCATCTGAAAAAACAGCAGAGAGTACATCAAAAACCGAAGAACAAACTCCAAATTTAAACAAAACAAACGAAACTGCACAACAAAATACTACAAAATCACCTGAAGCAGAAAAAGAGAAGAAACCACAAATTGTCTTAATTAAGGAACCTATTAATGCTCAAACTAATGTTATTGGTATTAAACCACTTTCTGAAGAAGAAGTTCAAATTTCTAGAAATAAAATTGAAGTTTTAAATATTGTTGATCGCGAACGATTAGCGAGAGAAACTGCTTTAAATAATTTAGAAAGTTTTGTAATTGATTCTCAAAATAAATTATATCAAGATGAATATACTGAATCTGGTACACCTGAAGAAATTGAAAAAATTAAAGAAACATGTTCTCAAATTTCAGAGTGGTTGTATGAGGATGGTTCTGATGCTGACAGCGAAACTTATAATAAAAAATTATCTGAAGTACAAGATCTTACTTTTGGGTTATTTTCTAGAGTTTATGAGCATAAAGAACGGCCTGAAGCTCTAGCTGCACTGAAACAAATGTTAAATGGTTCTGAACACTTTTTAGCATCAGCTAAAAATCTGACAGCCGGAAAAAGTGAAAATGAAGTATTCACTGAAGTTGAAATAAACAATTTAGAAAAAATTATTACTGAAACAACTGAATGGCGTGATAAAATGGTTGAAGAACAAAATAAATTAAAAAAATCTGATCCAATTTTATTAACGGTACGAGCATTGTCAGAAAAAATGGCAGCCTTAGATCGGGAAGTGAAATATTTAGTTAATAAATTAAAAATATGGAGACCCAAAACTCCTCCTAAAGAAAAACCAGTGATTGAAGAAACTGAAAAATCTGATGATAAAACAGAAGAAGCACCTGAAGATGAGACTGAAAAACAAGAAAATGTTATTGATGAACCACAAGAAGATGACAATGTAGCAAAGGAACAAATTGTGGAAGAAATAGTTTCATCTAATGATGACGAAGAAAATCATAATGAATTATAGTTTCATTTTGTCTTTAGTTAAATTTAAAACCTTGTTCGGATACAAAATAATTTGAATGTACCCATCTAATACATAAAACTTTATTTATTTTGGTGATGAGTCTTCGTGAACAATTGTAATCAAATGAAAATTTCGATTTTGTATTCGAATGATTCTATATTATATTTGCAAATTTATACCATTCCATTAATCACCAACAGCATTTTAAGTCATAAATTTTTGTTACTGTAGCGAATTATTAATTTGTTTAAAAAAATCCTGTTTCGATTTTTCTAAATACTTAAGCATCTACTTATTTAAAAATTCACCATCTTGGATTAATTTTTTTAAACCTAGTTTGGTTGTATATAATTGCGGTTTTGAAAATCCTGGTTATTTTTATGATAAAATTTACATTAATACATTTATATACCGATAATTTAAGTTTGAAAAATTATTTAAATAAGATAGCAATTTTATGTAAGAAAACTTTATTTATTAAAAATGATATAAAAATTATTTCAATAATTTCATTATTGATGATCCTGACACTGATCCTTTGTTCAAGGCTTTTGCAAGTTTATTTACATTATTTTTTGGTATTCCTTTGGGTGTTTCTAATAAAACTTTGGGAATCTTTCCCTTTAGCGGTTTTGGAGTCATGGATTGTTGAACGATGTCTTTATTAAGACCAGCAAATATATCTTTTTTTCGTTTCTTAGATTTTTTCGTTTGTGGAGTGCTTGATATCACAGTAGTTTTTGGAGTAGTTGTAGTTGGAATATTTGAAACTTGATGTGTTTTTGGTTCAATAAATGAAACATTTTTGCAAAATTTACAAAATCGCATCTGAAAAGAAATTTGAGTTATTTTAACCAAATTAATACATCACACTTTTATACCAGGTATATAATATATACCAGGATATATTAACTTTACTCCCGAGTTTGTAACGGTTGAAAATATTGATCGCAGAAAAAAATTGGATACAGGTGTTCATAAAATGACCTAATTAGTCCATTTCCACAAAGTTGACCGTCCATCCGTAAAAAGGATAACTCAAAAATGAAAAGAGATAGCGAGTTGAAATTTTGTATATGTGTTCTAGACATATATGTAATACTACATGGTTCTAGAGCTAAAAAGTAAGATCAAGTTTGTGTATGAACAAAATCGGACTATGGGAAAAATAGACAAAACTGCTTTGAATCGTGAGATAGAAAAAATATGTAAAAACAAAAATGTTCTTTTTTTTTAAATACACAACTTTTTTAATAAATTCAGTATATACCGGTTATTTAAGCAATTAATTCAGTTAGTTGTTATTTTTACATTCGAATCTACTTTTTAAAATAAGGAAAACGTACATGGTGCAGTTTAATTTTAGGTAAAATGTGTAAGTAAGCTAGGAGAGCAAAAGTATCGAAATTTTGAATGTTTATAAAGTTAAAAATTAATATATATTATAATACGTGTAATTATGCTTAAATTTGGACCACTTTTTTTATGTTTTATGCTATAAGGAACCCAGTCCATATATGATGGAGGTCAGTGTTATTTCCTCTACTAAATTACTTAAGCCCCATACAAAATAAATTAGATTTAGGCAAATACAGTTTAAAGTGTTAAAAGTAAGTCTAACATGTCAAAACACAATTTATTTGCATTTTTTCAGTTATGTTTTGAATCTAGAACAATAACGAAAGTTCACTGGGTAAAAAAATACTTTTTTAAATAATGACGTCACGATTATAAACTTCATTATAAAAAATATAAATAAGGGTATTATAAGTTTAGTCTCGTTCTAACGATTACAAATATTGATCACAGAAAACAATTTTCGGAATTGATGTTCATAAAATGACCTAATAAGTCTATTTCCGCACATTCGCCCATCCGTCACAATAAATAACTCAATACGGAAAATGTATGTAGCATCTTTATAATTGTATACGTTGTATTTTTATATATCTGCGCGAGTATAAAAAGTAAAGTAAACTGTTGGCGCATTTATAATGAACTTAGTCTACACAGGGTATTTAAGCAATTCAGAAAAGTTGTTACTTTCACTTCTTTTTATTAAATATCTATTGATAATGATTAATTGAAGGCTATAAAAATAAAGTCATGAAGAGTATATTCCCAATGGCATTTTCGGTTTATGTTTTAAAGCGCCTACCGAAAGTTAAAATCTTATATTACTTTGATTTGAAAAACATTACCTACCAGTTTTTGTGACTGAAATTTTTGAATTTTCCTCTGAACACTACCAAGTTTGGATTCAAGATGCGCTCGTCTCTTTAATAAATGTTTTTGGTATTTAAATTTTTTTGATTTCGTAATACGTATTTCTTCAACACTATTCCATGGATTTCCACATTTTTTACAAAGGATATTCGGTCCAAAACTACTCTTGGCTAATGTCACTTGTTTGTCATATTCTGCATCTCGGCATTTTGAACTGAAAATGTTATTGAAATTGAAGAATAAAAAAATTTTAAATTAGAAAAGCATCTATCTTACATTAGATGACTTTTTACCGCAGCGCTATCAGTTAAACTTGACGGAATTAATGTTACAGCTTTTGCTAAAAATTCAACAGTTTTATCATACATTTCAATTAAGCTGAAAACTATATTTTGCTAAGTGTTTGATTTTCTGCTATTTATCGAAACAGTGCCATAAAATTGTGGATTTTCTACAAAAAATATCGTACGTTAAACAAATCGTGTAATTAAAAAAATTTAAACTTTATATAAATGCAACCACTTACTATCATAATAATTGAGGTTATGTTATGTTATTTTATTTATTATTTTTGACAGTTGCATACATGAAGAATAGATATATTAGGAGATTGAACGACATAGGCAATTCGTCTGTTTTTGTGTCCTCAAAAACGTGTAGAGATCATAGTTATTATTTTCGCCACTAGCGGCAGTGCGAATCTGCCCGTACGGAATTATTATTATTATTACATATTAAAATCAATGGTTATCACATCTTACAAATGAAAATTGTAAGTATTAAAATTGTTTAATTTTATAAATGTGAAAAAATGGGACGATGTTGTACAGGGAAAGCATAGATATACTGTTATATATCTATGAGTGGAAGGTTGTTTAAGGTTAGGAATGCGTGTCGGCATTTACGAAAGGAATATGGTCTGTAATTACGGGTTTTGTCATCTTCTTTCTTTATCTAATATATGTCAGTTATTGTAAACATATATTGTATATTCTTATTATTAATTGCAAAATTATCACTATGATTCTTCATCTTTTAATTTATTGCAATTATTAAGAACTCTCTATTATTAATATTTATTTAATTATTACTTGATAATCGAAAACAATTTTTTATTATCTATAAAACTAAGACTTCTTATTAACTGAATGAAAGTGATTTCTTGGCGCCTACATTTAAACATTTAAATTCCGTACGGCACTGACACCAGTGACCCCTACTGATAAAAGATAGTTTCACCAATTCTTGACCGTTTTTTTAACATTACGTTCGCTCTCCTAATATATCTATTCTTCATGGTTGCATACATGGGTGTATAGTCTCCATGGTTACATATTTAAACTTTCATTGGTCGTGGTCGGCCGAAGTAATCTTAGTAAGATAGATTATCTTACTTAGTCGTCGGCCGGGACACTTTATGCTTACTAAGAAACTTTTCTTATGCCGCCATTTTTCTTAGTTTCTACGTCACGGGCAGTGTTGCCAGATATCCCGTTTAACGGTAGATCTACCGCTTTTTTAGTATTTCTACCGTTCTACCGTTTTTTTAAATTTTTTTAATAAATAAAAAAATTTTGAATTTGTGTCATTTTTTTAAATTTTTTATAATAATAATAAATTTAAAACTCCCCAGTCGTACAAATACAATATAAAAATAAAATAAAAAGAATTAATATTATTTAATATTTGAAGAAAAAAAATTCTATAATATATTAAATACTAATGTAATATAATTTTAATTATTCTGAATAAAAGTATTTATTTCAAACTATTTAAATTGGAATTTTCACTTTTTGAATCTACCGCTTTTTAAGAAATCGGCTGGGTCATATTGAAGTTCCTCCATTAAAATACTCCTTATAAAATTATCCATTTTATTAAATTTTTATCTCATTACAATAATAAAAATTGTCAACACATGAGAAATGTTCTGAATTTGATACATAAACAAATAGGTTATGATCAGTGTCGCGAGTCCGATTTCTTGAAAAACGGTAGATCTACCAAAATACAGCGGTAGATTCAAAAAGTGAAAATTCCAATTTAAATAGTTTGAAATAAATACTTTTATTCAGAATAATTAAAATTATATTACATTAGTATTTAATATATTATAGAGTTTTTTTTCTTCAAATATTAAATAATATTAATTCTTTTTATTTGTCATATATTGCATTACTTATTGTTTAAAATCCCATTATAAAATAATACCTTAAAGTAATTACAGAACCATATTCTATTATTTCAAATAATGGAATATGTTCTGTAATGACTGATTTTGTATTTGCACGACTGGGGAGTTTTAAATTTATTATTATTATAAAAAATTGAAAAAAATGACACAAATTCAAAAATTTTTTTATTTATTCAAAAAAAAAAGGTAGATATACTAACAAAGCAGTAGATCTACTGTTAAACGAGATATCTGGCAACACTGATTAAGAAGCAAAAGAAAGTGTGTCCTGGCCGAAACTGGCTGGCTCAGATGCTCACAACATCTTACTAAGATTTCTTACTTCTGAGTTCGGCCGAACACACACATTGTAAATCTTTTATCTATGGTCCATATTCACTGACCTCTACTATTTCATATATGGACTAACTATTCCATGTTATAAAAATGGCTCAATTTTGGTATACTAGAGCCATCTATGTGTACAGCAGAAATAAATGAACTATGAATATCTTTAAATTATATGAGTCATATATATTAGGCGCTAAATATTAAACTTTTAATTTGTTTAAAAATAAAACAAATGAATGTATCATAATAAATTTGTCAAAGTTATTTGATTTTATGATTCAGAAATATTTGTCAACGTTTGATTTCATTTCTGTGATTTATTGTTAAAGCTATCGATTGTGATACTCTGGAGATTGTGGTATTTAGAGTACTTTACTTTTTGTAAAGTTTAGTTAATAATTTGTAATATTAATACAGTTTTTTATAATTTAAAACAGTTTGACAAATATATTATATTTTTTATTAATCAGAAATTTTTATTATAAATAAATACAATTTTTTATTTATACTCATAAAATTTTTGTTGAAATTTTTTTCATAAGTGAAAACAATTTATAATATAACTAGAAGATTTTTTTGATAATCATTATAAATATTATTTTAAAAAAACTCATTGAAAAATTAAGATTTATTTATGTTTAATCCTCGCGCCAGTTTGATACATGATTAGTTCTCGCTGATAAACTCTGTACATATAAATGGCTCTAGTGTATGATAAATTATACCATAAGAATAGTTAGTCCATATAAGACGGATGGAGGTCAGTGTTCATATTTCAAGAGTTTGTTCTAAGTTTCAGAAGTTAATACTGCAATAGAGGGCTATAAAATGTTTATTTTTAATACAAGTTCATATTTTAATTTACTAGAGGGTACTGCAATTTAAGTCAAATTAGAGACCATTGTGATTACATACTCCGTGCAGTCTAGTGGTAACCATTTTAATCACATATGAATGAAATTTCACTTTACTTCTTATATATATTTCTTAAACTTAATGAAAATTATTTTCACTATAATTTTGCTGCTTATCATTTCTGTGATTCTATCAAATATTAACAGAAATATTAACGACTTACGATTAAAAATTAAAATCTTAAATATTTCTGAATAGAATTGTAGCAACTTTACTACTAATACTTGCTTCTTTTTCGACGTTTCCTGTCAGTTTCCAAGTATTTCACGTCTAATGTGTGACCATCTTCTTCATATCTGATCTCTTCTCGATAGAAGTGATCACCCAGTTCACAGAATGGATCTGACCCTGTGAGGGATGTTGATGTTTCCTTCCTCGTCAGGCCATCCGCTATCTCATTCCCCTCTATTCCCACTGGTTTTGAGACCCAGTGGAGGATGACTTTGTTATTCTTACCCAGATTGCTAAGTTTGTCTATGCACTCCCATACCATCTTTGAGCTGATTACATAGGCGCTTTGATTGCCACTTGAATGTCGGAGAAGATCGATATATCACGATTCCGATAGTTCTTATCTAGGTTGAACTGGGTGTATCTTTCAATAACCAGTATTTCGACCTAAAAGATTTTGGAGAATTTTCCCATAGGTTCAGAGTGTTTGAATCTTGGCCCATACACACCTGCCCAAGGTTTTTAACCCAACACATCGAAGGTTTTTGACCCAACAGTGTACCATTTTATGGTTTGTTCTTTGAGTGAGTACATCTCAGATGAATTGATGAATCGCTTCTCGAAATTATATTTCTCCAACTCCTCCACTCTTGCTCCCCGATTTTTATAATCGCCCGTTACTCTACCGATAACGCACTCATATTGTAATGCTTTGGATTAATTGGTTAGTTTGAAATTTTTGCTAAATTTCGTGATTTTCTGCATTTTGCACGTCGGGGTGTTTTTGGTAGTTTTACAAAACCAAGTTTACTCTACCTTAATGTTGTATCACAGCCAGTAAAAGCATGCAGGAACAAAAACAGTCCATAACAAAAACATCCAATGGCTGTAATTGGAGAAGATGTCGAACTTGCAGTGATTCTAACTGAAAATATACCTTTTTACCAGAATGCCTTATTTAGAAAACTTTGCAGAGGAAAACTTCAAACCAATATTTAATCCATTCATCAAATGCAGCAGTTGAGACTGAAAGATATTTAGTTCCTACATGCTTTTACTGTCTATGATTATACATGTGCAACATTTAAGAGATGTAAACTTGGTTTTGTAAAACTGTACCAAAAGTGTTCCTCAACCCCTCCTTCTTGCATGCTGTGTTAAGAAATCTGAACAATTATTCATGCTGAGAATGTACGGTGCCCCAGCCAAGGAGAGCTTCCTTAACACATATCAATACCTTTCATTCTTGAAATCTGTAGCAAATATCAGACCAGATCTCTCATCACTTCCACAAAGCGAGGGGGCAGCGAAAGAATATTTCGTAAGTTTATTCCGGTGCAGCTCTGGTTTAAGAAATCCAGGCCCACAGAATTTGCATTTTAATATTTTTCCAGTTATGTCAAAAAAAACTCCGCCATTACATGTTCCAAGCCATGATGAAATAGGCTGGTAGCATCTTGTGAACGCCACTCAGAGTAACAGGTTAATAGAGCCTGGTGGAGGGCAGAAATACCTACAACTTCCTTTCAGTTGATTTTCTTGTAAAACGAAAGGCTGAATCATAAAAAAGACAAGTTTGACAAAAAACGTGAGGCGAAAATCAATTTCCGGAAATTTCGATAACAAATATCTCTAAAACCATAGCAGATACAAAAAAAATGATAATAAACATTCTTGTTAGAAATATTGTCAACTTTAATTTTTAATACAATAATTTTTTTCGATACGACTCACTGTTTTCGAGATATAAGTGAATACCCCAAAAAAGGGGTCTTCCCCCACTACTTCCACCATAAAGCGGTAGAGGTAGGAATCGTAAACTAGCTCGAACCCAAACTTAAAACTTACCAGGGTTGTTTCTGCCACTTGAAGAAGTATATTCCCTGAAAATTTCAAGTAATTTAAAATTGAAAGAAAAAAGTTACAGTTATCTGAAAATAGCGATTTTTCAAAAATTAATTGACTTTGAGAGGCCATATATCAAAAGGAAAGTAAAACTGATGATAGTTATCATCGTACGTCAAAACGAAAACTATGAGCTACTATATAGCTCATATTTAAAATTTTTCTAAAACAGTGGGTCAGATAAATGCTGACTGTGGCACCAGATTTTGAATCCAGTTTGTGTATTTTTCTTAAAGTATAAAAGAAGTGAAAAAAAATGGCGTTTGTTTCAAGTTTCTAAGTTAATCAGAGACGGAGATATGAGCTTCTGAAAATGACAAAAAAATTGGCATTTTCAAAATTTCAAAAAATTCCACACCCGCCGGATTTGAATGGATGAAGCTCATATTGTGGAATATATATATATATATATATATATATATATATATATATATATATATATATATATATATATATATATATATATATATATATATATATATATATATATATATATATATATAAATGTAAAAATAAATTTTTAAGTGAGTAAATGTTTTTAATTATTTATATATTGATGGATGAATTTGTGTCACCCTTGTTGAATATGAAAAATTTATTTCAGTAGCTTCCAATGTTCCGTTGGTGGCATTATGTACCATCTTTTTTAGCGAATAAAATTATAATTATTACATAGTGAAAACTTATTAAAATGACAGATTGACGTATATAATTTACTTATTTTTTAAGATATTTGACTCTATGTTGTTTAATAATATTTTAGTTTTAGTTTGTAATTTACGGACAGCTTACTCATCTCTAATGAAAACTATCCTCTCTTATCAAAACACATTTGTAGGTTACACTAGTGATAATTGAATGATAGTATTGTAATGAAAACCATTGAAAATGTCTATCATTTGATTTCAGTTTTAGGGTTATAAATAACATAGATGCACCATATACAGCGGACATATAACATGGAAATAATACATATTCAAAACTATTACATGATATTTGAACATTTGCCAAATATTCATGAAATTCGTATATACTTGTGCTTAAATGTGCTTATATTTCTATATAATATAACCATCAAATAAAAGTTACAAGAGTTAACACTGTTATATAGTACAGGATGGCCGCATACATTTTGGTAGATTAACTTGAATTTTATAAAGAATAGTAAATTCTTAACAAACAAGTGAAAATAACAAATAAAAAAGAGAATTACATAAATATCCTGCATATATATTCATTATCAATGGTGACAGTTTATTTTATTTTTGACACACGCATAGATGTATAAAAATACAAAGTAGTGTATGAAGGTGATTTACACATATATGCTTTTGGTAATCAAGAGAAAATACAAATGCCTGGAGTGGAAAAATATCCATAGAGATAATATATATAGAGTAGGCAAGCCGAGTCAAAAGTTGTCCCTCAGATAGAAGGAGAATCGCGTAGGTTGAGCTATATTAGCTTAATGACTAATATATAGCATAGAGATAATATATACTCTATGATATATAGCTATCATAGAGAATATATTATCTCTATGTTATATATTAGTGATTAAAAAGAGATAACTCACGATTCTCTTTCTTTTTCTATTGACGGGACGTTTCCACTTACACGCGCGCCTATGACTTGCTTACTCTATATATATTATCTCTATGGAAATATCGGAGTTCCGATAGTTCTTATCTTCTACTTCTAGAGCTACTACTTTTTAGCTCTAGAACAGCTTTTAGAGTTATCGTGTCCTCGGACAGAGAGAAAATCAGACGGGCATGCGGAAATGAACTAATTAGGTTCACGAACAATATTACCAAAAGTTTTTTTCTGCGATCATTATTTTCAATCGTAACAAAGGCGTGACTAAACTTGTAATTAGTTTGTATATATTACCTAGTGATGAAGTATAGTAAAAAACAAGGTTAGAGTGATATCCATATAAAATGTAATAATATAAATATAAATAAAGTGGACAATTTTAAATATTTTGGCGTTTTAATTAACTCAAAAAATAATCAAACGGCAAAAATAAAAGCAAGAATTGCACAGGCCAAAACTATACTATTTCAGTTAAAACATTTGATTTTAAATAATAAAATAAACAAAAAAGTGCGAGTGAGATTTCTAAAGTGTTTCTGCGAAACATGGACTTTGACTACAGATGTCCAAAATAAGCTTCGAGCGTTTGAACTTTGGTGCTACAGACGGATGTAAAAATTTTCAATGGAAAGACTATGTATCGAACGATAAGGTATTAAAATTAATGAAAGAGTGACCTCAGTTGTTAACTTTAATAAAACGACGCCAATCAGCATATTTTGGTCATTTGAGTAGAGGCAGAGAATACAGCAGTTGGTACTAATGGGAAAACTTGAGTCAAAGAGACCTCGGGGAAGAAAAAAAATTACATGGCTGGATGACATCAAGTAATATATAAAAATGAGCATCACTCAACTAAATCTGGCTTCCAAAGACAAACAAAAATGGCATAAAGTGGTCTCCAACATCTCCTAGGAGATATGGAACTCAACATCATCATCATATTACCTATTTTGGGATATTTACCTATTTTGGGATATTACACAAATTTTGGGATATGCTTTAGAACAACTATCTAGAGTATCCTGATTAGTGCTTATTTACGGTCGAATATTATATAATTCTGATCCATCGACAATTCCAGCGTTATTTTAAAATTCCTCATGTGACGTCAGTGAGACTGTCCACCGGTTCAAAACTAAAACGTTGTTGTAACCCATATAACGAAAAACGTAGATTGATGAAAATGTTGCAACACATGGAACACCTTACGTGGAACATGGATACACGTTATATGAGTTACAATAAAGTTCAAATAAAGTTATAAAGTTGTAGATATTCTTACTGAAATCACGTGTTGGATTCCATGGTACTATGGAAAATCTCGATGGTAACATGGAAAATATCGACTATAAATAAGCATCCATTAGAACATCTTAGATGGCTGCATGTCAAAGCCTTCCTTAAACCTATATGACAACAAGACATTAATTTTTTGGAACTTTGACCCATAAAATGATTTGTTAATACAAGTGTAAGATTGTTCAGTTTTAAAACCAACAGTATCAACACATGAGAATAGTAGCATCGACGGTATCAAGGTGCAAAAAAATATTAAATATTGGTGGATCTGATATTGTACACATTTAAAAACACTGAAATAAAATAAATTTTCAGTGAAAAATCCTTATTGTTATTTGATTTAATTTTGTGTAAACGAAAGTGAGTGCCATTCTGTATATATATATATATATATATAAAATATATATTGTGTATATATATATATATATATATATATGTATATATATATATATACATATATATATATATATATATATATATATATATATATATATATATATATATATATATATATATATATATATATATATAACAGTTACCAGCAGTATATAAGGCGTTCAAATAAGAGACTACCATGGGTGCAAGTATAAGTACAACACGATTATCATATTAGGACGATTTAACTTAAGCCTTTATATGGCAGTGAATTACTTGTTTATCATTTACAAAATTTCATACATAATTTATATTAATCTAATTTATATTAATACAATTGAAGTTGGTGAAATTTAATAATATGTGTCCGTGATTTATAATGTTTTAGAAAATAAATGCTATGCTGCGCTTCTTTAGTGCTTTTTGAAAACCTATGACAAAGACCTTACATTTGATAATATGATAGCTAGAGCCTCTTTTTTGGACTCGATGTTACAAATAGAAGGTTGAAATTTTTAGTATGTTTTTAAAATTTTATATCTTGGCAAGTTTTAAAATTTTAAAATATTTGAAACAAAAGAAAAACAACTTGCTATGATATAAAATTTTAAAAACATACTAAGTGAAAACTTACAAAACAAATTTCAACTAAATTTTTTCTTACATTTAATAAATATACCTCCTTTAATTTTCTAAGGAAAAATTTACGTATTAAATTTATATTCATTTTCTCACACTTGGAAAATAACTTGGTCCTCTATTCCATATCATCACTTTTTAAGGACAAACTATTATAAAGGGCTATAATTTTCCCCATTAATTTTCTAAGGAGAGACTTTCTCAATAAATTTATATTCCTTTTCTCACACTTCGAAAATAACTTGTTCCTCTCTACCATATCATCACTTTTTAAAGACCAACTATTATAGAGGGCTATATGTAAAAGTACCCATTACTAAAGATAAACTTACATAATAAATTTATAATCATTTTCTCACTCTTTGAAAACAAGTTGGTCCTCTCTTTCATATCATCACTTTTTAACTATTATAGAGGGTTAAATTTATAAGCCCTAATTAATTTTCTTAGGCGAAACTATTATATTAAGGATAGCCCCGAAAACTTGGCCCTTTTTTCATTTATGTTTTTGATCGGATAGTATAACTACAGTGAAAAATATTGATATTCTTTTATTTGACCCTGTTATATTAAGTTTGTAATAGGCCTTCTTGAGAAACTAGGTTCATAATAAGACTCACAATCGAAATTTTTATACTAATCTTTTTTTTTCGTCATAACTTTGGAAATTGAGATTATTTTTTCAAATATTGCATAAATAATTCTTATTATGCATAAATAATCGATATTTACCAAATTGCTATTTATTCTTGTATATTACGCAATCTTATATTTTTATTAATCATTTTGCAAAAACTGGATCTTACTTGTCCACTATTATTCAAGGCAATGGCACATCAAACTTTGGACGGAAAGGCAACCGGATGGCGAGCGGTAATCTGGGTCTTGAAGTGATACTGAACCTCCCCGTACCGTCCGAATGGACCCCGAATGGACGCGGGTGGACAGTGTAACATAAAAGTGTAACAGAAAAATGATAAGATACAAAATTACAATAAAACTAAGTACTTACAATTTAACTCCTGATAAATTTTTCGATTTTTCAAATATTAAGGGATATATGTCAAATTTTGTGTTTCACCCTCACTCTAAACCACACTTTTCCCTCCTCCGATTTCACCCATTCACGTACTTGACCTTTTGAATACCAAAAGCGCCTCAAATACCAAATTTCATTCCAATCGGAATAAAACTGTGAGAGTCCATAGACACATAAACTTATATTTACATATATATGTTGATATATATATATACATATATATATTTTAACGATAGTGATTTTTGACATCTAGTAGGTTGGATCGAATAAAATTCCAACATTGGTATAAAAACAATAACTGATTTCCTTTGGAGAACATTCGCTAAGAAATCACGTTTGCGTATTAATAAACACGTTTCGTATGGTAAAAATTGGTTTTAAAGATATTGAAAGGATGGATGTCCTATTTCCATCCCGAAAATAATTTTAATCATCATTTTTCATCGTAATGGATAACTTCCGCTGTAAAAGGTTGGGATTCGAGGAGGGGCGGGTTATTCCGAAAAAGATCCAAACCAATTAACAGTATATGCTTTATTTCGCTTTTATATGGTAGATAAGTAAATATATTTTAGTTTAATAACGTTTTTTGAGACTGATATCATTTTTATATATTACGTTTTAAATGTAACAATATTATTATAATTAGTACAAAATTATTTGATCAATATGTTGCTTTTAAACGATTTTCATATGTTATTCTATTATTATAGATGATGTGAAATACCTTGCAGACAATTTGATTTTCATAAACTAGTATAATATAAAAGGATATTATAATAGTATCAGTTACTAAGATGATTGCGATACAGGTTGGTTGAGATTATCGATACTTACAAGTTAATGCTTAGAGAAAATGAATTATATCTTCTGATGTAGTATATATAATATGATCAATGTTAGAGACGTTTAGTCTTCACTTTTTTCTTCATCATTTCTTAATTTCGAAAATGAGTAAATCATTCATCAAGTATGATGTATTAATATTAATAGAGCACGTAAAAAAAGTTGACAGTAAACCACATATCTGTGGAAAGTACATTAAAGTCAATTGGTTAAACATGCACTGGCAAAATACATCTTCGCCAGTTCTATTTCTGTAAGCTTCTGGACTTATGCCAGACTTCTGTTGTGTGTTTGAAGCTAAGTGATTATTTTTGCCTCTCCTTCAGACCAACCCTGCCTCGATAAGACTATTCTAAATTAACAATAAACAGCTTGAGTCAGAGTTAAGTCACAGGGGTTGTCAAAGCACGATAATGGAACTAGCAACTTGATTCGACAATTAAGGAACTAGGTCCCCAAGGTAGGATGGTATATATATGGTGTTTTTAGTTGCTTAAGAGAGGGTGACTTGAGTTCCTGAGACCTGAAATTTCAAACCAAAATATCCGAATTTTTTTGTCATTTTTTACAGAAACCAAAAATTTTTATCTCCAAGATGATGATTCCTGAAGTCGAATATATGTACGGTCTATAGTATGTATAGAAAGGCATGTGGCGCTCAAACTAGATTTTTTGTTTATATTTTGAATTTATATTTTGTAATAAAAAAAACCTACTATACATACTTTTCTTTAAAATAGACCATTTTGTTTGGGGACGTAAACTAAACAACATGATCATCAAGTTTCGACTCAGAATATATAGCATTTTCTCCGTAAATTTGCCTCTGTGCAAAATTAGACCTAATCGAATATGGGCCTTTCACCTCAGTGACTGACAAGCAAATCTGTTTTATATTTTTTACCGACGAAAAGAAGGAGGTACTCAATTCAACCTGTATATTTTTTTTATTTACTTTTTAATGTATGATCACACATAACTTTTTCTTCGATAAATTTCAAATTTTAGCCACAAAAAATAAATTAAAAATAAGACTTCCCAGCGCTTCCACTAAAGAACAAATATCATATATTTGTATATTGTATAATATCGTATATTGTCTGTGTGTAAACACTTTGAAAGCACTCAATATCATATATAAATATAAATATATATATATATATATATATATATATATATATATATATATATATATATATATATTCTTATATATAAATATATTATAATTCGTTACGTAGGAGTTGCTTCAACTTAGCGAATTTCTTTTGAATACATAAATCACTCTCTAGCGGCAATAATTTTAGTGTGATCAAAATGAAATATCATACCTGGTATGATTTTAGTATTTTCAAGGCCAATTTTATTAAAAAATGGCATACGTCAAGGGGAAAGGGTGGCATAAAGATAGAAGAAAAAACAAAATATAAAATATGCCTCTTAATATTAGAACAATCGAGTAGAGACTAAACATTTTTTCCAAACTCTAATGTGTACAGAGATATTTAGAATTTTCACTTTCAATCTTTAATTGTAAATATTTCTGTAAATATTAGTGTAACAGAAAAAAACGATAAGAAACAAAATTACAGTAAAACTAAGTACCTACAATTTTACTTCTTATAAATTTTTCGATTTTTCGAATATTAAGGGAGATATGTCAAATTTTGTCTTTCCCCCTACCTCTAAACCTTCTTTCCCCTTGACCGATTTTACGACGAACTTGACCTTATGAATACCAAAAGCGTTTGAAATACCAAATTTCATTCCAATCGGAATAAAACTGTGATCGCTAAAGAGTCCACAGACACATAAACTTATATATATATATATATATATATAAATTTTAACGATAGTGATCTTTAACATGAAGTAGGTAGGATCGATGGACATGAAGGCTGCATTTTCTTTGGAGAAAATTCGCTAAAAAAATCGATATAAATCTTTCCTATCGTTTTAATTTTCTAATCTGCAATCACACTGTACAAGATATAACATTTATACCTAAACATTTGACTGCATACAAAATACCACATTATTCCAGCATAAGCACAAACTATTGAATATTTAGGTATTTAAGTGAATATTAATTAGATATCATAATTTATACAGCAATTCACTGGAAAATAAATGATTTTACTTTGACTCGTATTAAACTTATATACAGGATGCACATTATATGTATCTACTTAATGGTTCTAAAACAAGTTCCCTATTTCCATCTCAGTTCTGGTAACTGTAATCTAATTTTTTATAGCAGATTTGAACTTCATAGAGAAACATTTTGGGAATATGTTTTTTAGTTTATAATTTCGAAATGTATTTTCCGATGTATTCAACCGTATAGAAGACCTTTTGTACGCCCGAATCTTGAGAAAAAGATTGGAGACGTGTTGTCCATGTTTTATACGGACATCCATGTCTCGAGTTATGGGTGTCCGAAAAGGCTGAGTATGGTCGTATGTATCGAGAAACAGACATCAGAATAAAAAAAAATTAAAAAGCAGATGTTCCTCTTTGTTAGTGGGGAACGTCATGGATGGTAACTTAAGCACCGTTCAATAATCTTCAAATCTTTTGATTCGACGACTTCTCGAAACATTCTAGGTTAACCAGAATTAATGTATACCCTGTATGCTTATCTGTCGACATGCATGTGTTTATAGGTACAGTAAAGACTTTTATAACATTGAAAAATTTAAACGTTAATCAAAATGTTGAAAGTATAAATAATGCGAATAATTATTCTTGAAGCTTAAGAATGGAAAAACTTTCTATTAAAATTGCTAAGATAAATTCTTTGATGTTAATAAGTCAATGGCAGCCACGATCGATTCAAGATTATGGAATTCCGTGTTTTTATGTTGTTTGTAATAAATTTCGATTGTTGCCCCAATTTCCTAGATCAAAATTTTTTGTATTTTATAAATACGTATTTCGACTGGTGGGGGATGTACGGTCTCCATTTAACCCATTTACGAACAAGATCTCACTTTTGAGGTCTAAAAGTGAGGTCACAAACAAAGTACAGCTCGTTATCCCATTTCGTTTCGCGTTTTATAACGCGCTAATTTTGTGTGTGTATTCTAAAGCTAAAACGTTCAAGTTCGCAATTTTAAGTTTTCGGCCATTTAAGTTTGTCGTTACGTGCTTTAGTCGCCTTTGAATCTCAATTAGATTAATCACTGAAGCTCATACCATTGATTTTCGACTATCCTGATTGCCTTTTTTAATATCTAAGTCATTGTTGCTAGTGTTTTACTTATCCTGTTAGGACAGGGGTCGGAAAACTTTTTAGACAAAGAGCCTGAGGCCGGAGAAAAATCGATTTTTCGGAAGCTCATAGAGCCGCAGTTTTCTGTTTCAGGTTTTTCACTGTATACCAAATTTTAATAGGACAAAAAAACGTCAATTTTTAGAAAAAACCGATTGAAAGTCACTGCAAATCGAATTTTCATTTTCGCTCCATCGCTATCACACATCATCTCGAGGCGGCTCGGTGCTCGCCAAGTTTGCGCATGTACTACGTTCGGCGTGTTCGGCTGCGTTCGTGTTTATACGAGCGAGGCTGCATAGTGGTTACGCTGTGTTTGGGTTCGAAATAAAGGCAATTACTTGGCTCGCGCTATTTACGAAATATTAGATCTCATTTGCACCTAAAAAAATTTTTTAAAGGGGAACTTGAAGAGCCGCATGCGGCTCGCGAGTCGCGGTTTGCCGACCCCTGTATTAGGATATAATCTGATTTCAGAAAACACTTCATACTAATAAATTATTTTTCTAACTAAACTTCTCTGAATACTAACAATGAGTACAAATCAAAGTCAAAAGCTCACTTTTTAGCTGTGTCAATTTATAATATGAATTAAAATGTGAAGAAGATAATGCAACTATACAGGTTGTCTTCAGTCATGTCCCGTAAGTCACGGACACAACTGAAGGTATCGATAGAAAATTGAATTTTGAGACAAAAAGTCTTTTACCATTTTTTAACCTGATGTACAGGTACTTAGTTATTAATTAAAATAAGTAACCAATCAGCGGCGCCCAATAGCGTATGGGAGTGAATTTTTTTAAGTATGTTAGTGGGGAATGCATGTACGTGTGTCTGTCTGTCGTAACCCAGTGCGTACCTTTGATTGGTTACTTATTTTAATTAATAATTAATTACCTATGCATCTGATTAAAAAATGGTAAAGGACTTTTCGTCTCAGAATTCAATTTTCTATCCATACCTTCAGACGTGTCCGTGATTTACGGGACACGTTGTAAAATTGCATTCGAATTAAAGATGAACAGTCTATTATCAGTACTAAATTTTCGGAGAAACTTTCAAAGTATAACTTTTCTAGTATATTTTTTAGTAATTTAATATGTTTTTCGTATTCTATTAAACTGTTGAGAAATTTGTAAAACTATTTTTCTATTGTGTAAAATATATATTGCTTTGTATATGTATACAGAAATAAAATGACTGGAAAAATCAATTGATCCATACGGTATAGACGTTATTGTTAAAACGTACGTGTTTTGTATGATACGACGTGCCTCATATCAAGAAGTAATCATTTCCATATTATTAGAATTGTTTGCACCAAGTCAGTTCAGTTCACAACAGACAGTTTTCTGTTGTAAGTTGTTGGTATTATGTATATACGTAGAGGAAGAAAACTCTATAAATTTTATTTTTATGTTCTTTCATAGATGAATGCAGACAGACATTATAAATTTGTACATAATCGTTTTAAGATACAAACGTTTAGTATCTTGTGTGCATGTATTTGTTTGTTAATGATGATATCTAAGAAATTTCCTTCTTTTCTTTAAATTCATTCCAATTAAAATGGTTTAAATATACCCAGTATATTTGTAAACATACAAGGTATATTAAGTTTAGTTACGCTTGAAAATATTGATCGCAGAAAAAATTTCTTGTTATAGGTGTTCATAAAATTACCTAATTAGTCCATTTACGCATGTCCGTCTGTCCGTGAAGCCGATAACTCAAAAACGAAAAGAGATATCGAGCTGAACATTTTTGTGTGTGTTCTAGAGCAAAAAAGTAAGGTCAAGTTCGTTCATGGGCAAAATCTGAACGTGTTTCCTCTCGCCAGTGGGAAAAATTTATCTTTGAAACCGTAAGAAATAGAAAAAAATTTGTTGACAAAGAATCTTCTTCTCCTTAAAATAAACAACTATTGTTTGAAAATTTTTTTCATAAACTCAATAGTTTTCTCATAATTTGTGCTCAAAGTTGAAAATGATAAATACAATTGATAGGTGAACAAAGGCATGTATGTATACATGTACATAGCATCCATACATACTATTTTTATACCCAGTAAATTTGTAAATATTCAAGGTACATTAAGTTTAGTTCCGACTTTGTAACGCTTGAAAATATTGATCGCAGAAAAAAGTTCATATCTTATAAACTTTGAATTTGAAGAATTGTTCAAACATTGATATACAAACTCAGTATATACTGGGTATTCAAACAATTAACTCAGATAGTTGTTACATTACTTGTTTTTATATAATTTTTTAAAGCATATTTATCTTTTGTAAGAAAGTTGAACAACATATTGAATCAATTTATTGATTGATTATACTTAAGACGGTTATATGTTTCCAGGACGACACAATTTTAATGACAAGGAAGAGATAGGTTAGTCCTTTCAGATTTCTGAAACAAAAATAATAAGTCACATGCCCTAGCTATCCGTGCCAAAATTGGTAAAACAGAACACTAATGGAATCAACTCGGTGTCTATCTATCACGAACGTATTTTCATGGGTCTATTTCACGTAACTGATTTGGGCAAGGACATCGTATAGGGCAGGGGCAAGGGTCAGTTGCGGCTCTTCAAGTTCCCCTCAAAAAAATTTTTTTTAGGTGCAACTGAGATCAAATATTTCGTAAATAGCGCGAGCCAAGTAATTGCCTTTATTTCGAACCCAAACAAAGCGTAACCACTATGCAGCCTCGCCCGTATAAACAAGAACGCAGCCGAACACGACGAACATAGCACATGTGCAAACTTAGCGAGCGCCGAGTCGCCCTGACACGATGTGTGATAACGATGATGCTTAAATGAAAATTCAATTTTCAGTGTCTTTCAATCGGTTTTTTCTAAAAATTGACGTTTTTTTGTCCTATTAAAATTTGGTATACAGTGAAAAACCTGAAACAGAAAACTGCGGCTCTATGAGCTTCCGAAAAATCGATATTTCTCCGGTATCAGGCTCTTTGTTTAAAAAGTTTGCCGACCCCTGGTATAGGGTTTAAAAAGCTTCTTGAAGCACGAATTCAGCCAAATATAAAATATATATTATTTACGCATTTTAAAAAAATATTATATACTAGCTTTAACCTGCCACACGTTTCTGTGGCTAAATGGTAAGGAAAAAAAAGACATAATTTTCTAATATGTTTAATTTGACAATATTTGACAATAAGTTTCATACAAAATTAACCGCCCTCCCCCCATTTCTCCCTGTTAAAATGTGAATTTTCAAAAATCCTTTCTTAGTTAAGGTTTATTATCTATAAACTACCTACCTGCCAAATTTCATGAAGACAATTTCTCCATATTATCTTTACAACCACATTCCACCATCTGCAAATATTTCTGCAAAGTTTGAAGCAAATCGGACGACATAATAAGTTTTATACAAAATTCCCAATTTGGCGTTTAAAATACCAAAAGCATATCAGATAATGCCATTTTGATTGGACTAAAATGCTTACACTATGCTCCTTACACTATGCGCTTTGTGATTGGTTAAATTTGCCAATGTTTAATTGATTGTATTTAATTAATATCTTAAAATAAGCGTCAAATCGAAAAACTTTGTTAAAATTTTTTGTTTGTTTTTTGCAACTCTATCCCGTGGTATAGTTTTCTTGAATGAATTTCAGAACACCCTATATATATATATATATATATATATATCTATTAATCTCTGATATATATATATATATATATATATATATATATATATATATATATATATATATATATATATATATATGTATATGTATATAAATGTTGAAATATATCTAGTATCTAAGTATCAATGCTTTAGCAATTTTGTATATTTTGTATATTTTGGATCTTTTTTATTTGTTTAAATTATAACAACTTTCAAAATTAATGCTATAACATGGTATGTTTAAGCGAAAACTTTATACAGACTACGAATCGGTCTGCAGACAATAAACCATCTATCTATATGAACCACAGGCATCACAGTTGCGGATAATAAACTTTTATCTAAAAGCAACCATTCCTGATCTAAATTTAATTCGATTTACTCAAAATGATATAATAAACCCATTATTTGTGGCGAGATCATCAATTGTTTTCAACAATTTATTATGATTTTACAAGAGTTTCTACAACCAGTTGTTATATTCCTGTACTTATTGTTTATAGTCAATTTGAAAATAAAATTCTTTACAAACATGTAACATGTATTAAAAATTTCCGTCATTTTATATTTCAAACTGTTTATGCCTGTACTTGTATTTAAATTTAGCGTTGAAAGTAGTTTTTTAACCGTTCATACTAATTAAAATTCAAATTAATCAAACACTATTGAGCAGTATCAATATTTATATTAAAACGGAAATGTTTATTCATACGAAAAAACACACACACACATGCATAGTAAAAAACATAAAGCCACATAGAATACAAAAATGTTCATATTTTCATTAAAATAAATTTTCAATTCTACAAACAAATCGAGAATTTATCGTCAAATTTTGTGCATGTTTGGACAAAAAAATTCTTACTGTATTTTTTAGACAACATTATTAAAAATAATCAAAGAGAACTCTAGGTTTTTTGAAATTAAATTTCAAATTTTACGCTTACGAAGTTACAATACAATACGTCTTAGAATCTATAGTACCTAGCCTAAGCTTTACCTATATTACATCATCTTATTAAATAAATACATCGAAATCTATAAACATTTTACATCGTTTCTTAAATGGAAAAACCTTATTGCTTATTTGGTACGTGTCTCACTATAATATTAAAAAAGTTTTGCTTTTATATGATCTGACTGAAGTAGTACCTGAAGGATTATTTGAGTTGACTGACCAATTAAGGGATTAAGTGTGTGAAGAGCCCATTTATTAGCGGTAACCTTTTCTGACCATGCCGTGTTGTTTTTCTCAATAAGGTGAGGGTGTTGATCGAAGCTAACCTTGATATTCAGGTATTAAATTTTTGAAAATGGTTTAATTTTATTAAATCAAAATTTGGAATTGGGCCATTGTCTAAATTCATTATCGGTTTTCTTAATCTGTGTATGATGATACTTTCGTATGCATCTAATTCTGTGGGGTTTTGAATCGAAAAAAAAAACCACAGAATTAGATGCATATGAAAGTATCTACAAACACCCAGTCTTGTATATGTTTTGAAAGCAACTTGGTACATATTTTACCTATATATTAGGAGTAAGCGTTATTTCTTTGTAATTATTTGTGTTGAAAAAACCTGCCCGTTACTTTATACAAATTATATGTTATTTCTCTATTCCATTCCATTTTCTGCAGCCACAAGTTTTGATAAGATAAATTCGTTTAGTTTTGCTAATAAAAACGAATTTGAAATCCCTAGTCCGTATTTGGGAAACTTCATATTACAACTATGCTAAATTTTAATTATTTTTGTGTAAAAGTGTATGAGAAAAATATCTATGACATACAGATACCTTCGCGATACATGCGTTTTTTTTTTGTCAATTTTGGCACGGAACACTGAAAATGAAAGAAGGTAGAATATATTAAATGATGATTACTCAATGCTTGATTCTAAAAACTAACAAATTTAAAAGATGAAACTAACCAATTGGCTTTTATTGGGGAACTTCAACTTTAACTCATACCCTAGACAAATTTCCTTTAAAATTCCAGAAAAATTCTGAGAGTTTTTCCTTGTTCAAAAATCCAAACCGTTCTAAAGTTATAGCCGATCTTTTATTTTCGACATTCGTTCAAAGGTAAAAAACCAAGGGCTAAATTTTCTTCGAAAAGATGTGCGAAAAGTATTTCTGGCTTATCACCAAAGTCGTCAGATTTATACGTTTTCATCTACATTGTATCTAGCACATAAATTAGTTTTTATGATGCCGTAAGAGGATTTTTGAAGACAATTGAAATATTCTCAAATTACCTTGAAATTGAATGAGTTAATGTATTTCACTTGGGATGTATACATTTGGGCGTATAGTGTTAAAAAACAGTATACGGACTAAAAAGTTCAAATTTTACGGACATTAGAAAATCTTAAACTTGACTAGGCTTCTATTATTGAAATAAAATCGGTTCTTCTGAAACATTCAATAGATGTTACAATAGGCTTTAATGTACTTCTGTATAGGGATTTATTAGTATTTTCGTGGCACCTTTCTTGTTTTATAGAAAAAAACTATTATACAATATACATTTACATGTACATATATATATATATATATATATATATATATATATATATATTTATATATGTATACATATATATATATATATATATATATATATATATATATATATATATATATATAGCTCTAGACAGATGAAAAGGATACAGTACTATATAAGTGCAGGTTCTTGTTAAGAGGTCATATCAACCCCTTACAATATGGTATTCACATACATTTTATATAATGGCTGAATACCGCCTATAAAAATAAGAGCATTGTACTATATTTTATATTATAAATGTATGGAGAATCGTTTACATTTCAAGAAAATCATTCTATTTGATAAACTTGTATATTCTACACATACCTTGGAAATTTTGATGGTTTATATACTTTCAATAAAATATGAAATAAAGCGACGTATTACTTTGTATCAAACAGTTACTAACAATTATTATTATTATGCTTTAATGTGTGTTAATAAATTTAAATGTTTGTTTTTTATAAACCTTTAAAGTTGATATTCCGATCTGGTGCAAAGCTAGTTCATTGCTTTGGTGTGTTAACCTGTAAAAAAATTGGATTTAACAACTCTCTTCAGGAATTTGAAGAGAATTCGAAAACTCGTATTTAACTCGAAAAAATCCTCGTATTTATCAACAGAACAACTAAAAATTGAAAAAAAAATAGCAAATTAACATTGTCGAATTTAAGTGCTTCGGAGTCCCGAAAAAAGTTAATATAATGTAAAATGTGATCAATGAAAATTTATCTTTTTGGGAATGAAAAATAATATATTATTGTTATTTGTACGTTTGAAGATTCTCTAGCTAATAGCCAAAAAAATTGACGACGTTCGATTTTATCCGATTTTTAACGATCGAGATAGAAAATAATTAAGCAGAATTAAATAATTGTAGAAAATCATATTTCTTACAAACTGTTGGAAATCTAAGCTCGCCCAGAAACAGTTACAATTTCAAACTTAGCTTTTCTCGCGAACGGTTAAAACGGTTACAGAAATTAAATACTTTAAAGAGAATAAAACTCTTTTCAAAAACCAGTGAGTAGCACATTATATTTAGTTGATCTGCAGCACTGTATATATTTAAGTATTAATGATCCGTAAAAAAAGCTTATTTTATGGGCACACAGTCAGTATTTCCCATTTACAAACTATTTGCTACAGTAATCGAGCAGCAAGAAATTGTGTTTCAAATAAATATTGGAATCCATAACATCTTAGTCTACATACAAAAATCAATTCGATAAATTTAGAAAAAATAAATTCTTTATTTGCATACATTTATTTTATTATTTGGCTAATAATTTTTAAAACAATCACTTTTAATTCCCCAACGAAAAATACGATGGATTGTTTAAGGGTAATGCAGTTTATAGTTTATACAAACCAATATATATATATATATATATATATATATATATATATATATATATATATATATATATATATATATATATATATAGGGTTTAGATATATATATATATATATATACATTGGGTGAACGTAAATTGTTGTGCAAATTTTCTACCTGATCATTAATGTACTACAGATAATAATATACATAGAGTTTGATTTGATTGTTCTACGCAGAGAGAGAGACAATATAACAGTTTGTTCGAGCAACTAACAAAGACACTATATATTAATTAATTAATTAATTAATTAATCTTAATAGCCAGCAGGACTACGGTGGTAGACATTGCACTCATACATTTATAATATTGTTATCTGCCTTTTAAACATTATTTCATTCAATTAACAGATGAAGGAAGATTTTTCTAATGCCGGATCTTAGGCCATAAAAAAATAACAATATTACGAAACAATTTCAATTCAAAATCAGAACATTCAAAACAACTGTTACAAATTTAAACAAAGAAAAAAACCGCGGCTTTGATTTAATATAGGAATTGAAAAGTAAAACACTGAAACATGAGATTAAATTAATTGGTTCTTAAAATATTATTTAGTTCAGACTGCATATGTGACTTCAGGGATGGGTTTGGGGTCGTAGGAGGTAAACATCCTAAAGAACCCCGACTTTAGGAGACGAGCCAAGAGCTAGGGGGCTCCCGAAAGTCCTTAAATTTAGAGTTTTTTGGTTTTTCGCTTATAACTCGATAACTATTAGTCCTAAAAAAAACTCCTCAAAAAGTTTCTGTCTATCTAAACTAAACTTTCTCGACTTATCCGCTTCTGAAAATAGCCAATTTCAGGGAAACGATGTTTCGGATCACACTTTTCGCCAAACTGTGTCCTTAATACCTGGAACATTCTTTGTAAAATAAGCTACAACCAAATCAAGTGAAGAGGATTAAACGAGAATTTTTTTCTATAGGACCAATAATTTTCGACTTATTAGAAAGAACCAACAAAACATTAAAGTTTAAGGGCTTCCGGGAGCTTCCCTGCACTTGGCTCACCTCCTAAGGGCGGGGACCTTTGGTATGTTTACCTCCTAACGATGCCAATCCCATGCCTGAAGTAAAAATTCTGCACCTTCCATGCAGTCTACATCCCTATTTGAGCATTCGTTGACTAAATTATTTGTCTTAATAAACATAATAGTAGAATAATAATGTATTAATGGAATATTATTTAATATCTTTTTGTCCATATCAACATAATTTTTATCAAAAACATGAGTACTATTATCATCTCTTTAAGTTTGACACGATAATTTACGAACAGTCTGTGTATAATAAATGGTTCATTTAAAATATACGGTTTTATTTTTGTGTAAACATTATGTCGTGGGAGTATGGTGAACTATTTTCCGTATCTCCAGGTTTTTGTAACCCATATATTTTGTTGTTGGATCTTGCTTTAATAAAAATAACATAGTTATGTGTATTCACAGAAGGAAAAATAATATATATGATATGGAAATTTTTTTTCCAATATTTACTATTGGATTTTCGAAAATATAATAAACCAGTAGCATCAAAACCGTTGATACCCGTGAGCATTATTTGATACTACCTATATCGTTATGTGTACGTGTATTTATTTTCTATTAAAACTGGAACACAAAGCATATTTATTTTTTCTTCATCATTACTATCTAAATATCGATTTACTATATGACTTCAGGTGATATATTCTCACTTGAACAAAAACTAATTAAAGGATTCTGTTTTTGTTCTTGTTTTTGTATTTTGTACCCAACAGTAAAACTAGAACTCGAAGGTATATTACCTTAAATGTTAAACTGTGTATTGTGTTAATATCAACACGTAGAAATGAGTTCTTTTTATACAAAATAGTTGACAAAATATTATTCATAAGACGAAATATTAACATAATTCTATATAGTGGATCTCGTTGCTTCTAATACAATTCTTAATAATCGTATTGAATTTAATTTGTATTTCGTATTCGTATTACATAATAACAGTTTTAATGCACAAACAGAAAACAAATAACAGAACGAGTGTATTCGTACAAAATAAAAAATAAATGTCAATACAGAAATGTAATGTAATCCCCATAAGTACCCGTAATGGTAGGCACATCGTCCCTTTTAATTTATTACTCAGTTAATTTATTTTAATACTCTGTATATACTGATCTCTTTATCAGTGCATGTACTCTTTTGTTAGTTTTACACTCGCACATGTATAGACGGGTTTTGTATAACAAGGTACTTTTGTATAAGTATCCATGTGTATTCATATCCACTCTTTTACAATCTGAAAATCATTGTTGGACACAACGAAGCAAAAGGTGACCCATCTTCCGCTTACAAATACATGTACACAAATACAAATGCACAAAACAACATACACACAAATTGCATGGACAGAGTCATTCTTCTTGGCCACTATTCCCCACTTTTCAAGGTTGGCCTTCAGCGGAAAATTGTGTTGGAGTGGTAACGACGCAAGAAACTGGGAGTGACATATCCAGATCGCGGTATAGTACAGGAGCTCATCCTTACCTTGTCAGTGTAGGGGATGCTTCTTCAACCGGTGTATAACGATGCATACCATAGTGGCGTTGTAATACAATAGTGTAGTGCATACAAGAGTGATTGTCTAACTATCGATATCGGAATCACTCAGATCAGAGAGTCGAGACGCAGTCTTTCAACTTTTGACTCTTTCCTTTGCATATGCACATTTAGAATCCTGTTCGTCCAAACGCACAAATATAAAGACGTACGCACATACACAACAAAACCCCTCTTGATAGAGGTTTAATATGAAAAAATATATAAAAAAATGACACGTGAAATTTAAAATGTAAATTTAAACATGTCAGAAAATATTAAGGAGTTTTCTAGTCCAACAAGAGGCAAACGGTGGACATGCTTCCAGTGAAGAAGAAAGAAACCCTAGGCCCTTAACCCAGCCCTCAGCCCCAGTGCAGAATCATCGGCACCTTTAAAAGATTAGAAGAAAGAGCCGCAAGGTGAAACTCAAAAGAACTCATAACTCACTTGCTGGCGCCGCATAAAATCTCTGTAGACGTTGAACTATTCAGAAACCTGCGAGAAACAGGCTGACCCTCTCAGGGTTTACTAGGAATCAGGACTAGACGGCAACACAGGCGGTAAGCGGAGGCGGAAGGTAAACTTCGCGATAATTTTCCTATGGAGACAGCGGGATCACCTCTACTAAGCAGGTGCTAAGAGGTGATGCGCACGCATCACCTCTACTAAGAGTGAATCAGGTGTTGACAGGTCGAATGACGGAGCCCAGGGGATGGGAGACCAAGCGATTGCCCAACAAAGAAAGAACTTCAAGTAGTTATCAAGTCTAATTGGTCGGAAATCAAAATCGAAATTGCAGAGGCAGGCAGCTTGTGACAGCATATGGAGGACGAGATGCTCGGAGCCATAAGGAATCCACTTCTAGAGGGTTCTATGTGTCCCAAACATCATTTCTTCAACTGTGGGTTGGTGGAACCAGGATGGTTCGTCAGCAGACAACGAGGTGCCGAGAGACTTGCTCATCAGTCAGTATTGACCTTCTCCGGTCACTTTGGCGAAGCACGACCCATGGCCCGAGAAGATCGGCTTCTGGCAAAGAAACCAGAAGTGGTAAAAGAGGTCCTTAAAACCCTAAGACTCCAGAGTCGGCAAGTAAACGTCAAGAAGTGGAAGTTCTTAGGGAAGAAAGGAGGACCCGGAGAAAAAAGTGTTGCAAAGAGCTTAGAATCTACTAGATGGGCACTGTTATGCCAGCTCATGGTGCTGCATGTTCGCAGAATAATACCATGGAGCAGTGTGGAGGAATCCGGGGAACAGTCAGACTAAAAGAGGTTCAGCTTTCTCCTAAGCCGGCAGAGGATGAAAGTAAGTCACATCAACACAATAGACACATGAGAACTGATGGCATCCGTTAAAGTTAGGAAGAGAATAAGTGTTGATTTAAGAACCCTATATTTTCTGGGAAAGATCAGGTGTTTGAGAGTTGCAGGGTTTGCTTTGACTATCGGATACAACAACCACGCGGCCTAAGGACCTGTATCATCACCTCCGGTGGCCTCAAAGTGGTAGAATTCCCACAACTGGGGTGAAGACATCAGAGAAAATACAAACATCATTCAGAGAAAATACAAAAACTCGTAGAATTTGCTAGGAGAGCATACCATTCGCTTCGGGGTAGCATAAGTGTGAATACCAGAGGTGAAGCTCTTGTAGAGTACCTAGTATCCATAGACCTCAAGATTGTAAACAGAAGATGTGGGTTTTAAATATATAGGCTAGGCGAGAGGTTATAAACATTACTTTGGTATCAAGCGGACTCAAACCAAAAATGAAGGGTGAAATCCGATATAATCCAAGTCTGACCTTCGAATGATCAGACAGCTCTACCTAATAAAGACTATTAGTAACATACACAAATTAATTATTAAGGAATTTATGTGAATACAAAATTATTTCCCTGTCCTTAGAAAGCGTAGAGGTGCACAAAGAAAGGACAGTCCATAACGTCCATTTTTTCATATTTTAAATTTATTAACAAATAATTTATTATAAAAATTTTGTTAGTGCAGACATTTTCTTAGAAACTATAAACTATATTGCACTATAAATCTTAACATATCATGAAATCTATACATATAAAACAGTCGTCGGTACCAAACTATATCAATATAAGCTAAACACACGAAAACTGGTAGTTTGGTTATTAATAATAAACAAAGATACACGTGTTTCAGTGTTTTAAAAACAAAACAACAACCTGTAAGTGGGTGAAATCCACGATGTAAATTTGTATTGAAGTCCTATTTTTATTTAAAGCTAGAGACTTAAAGAAAATTGGTATTTATAAATAAACAACGAAATACGTGTACAAGCGTTTTAAGATAATCGGGTATTTATATAGAGATTTTGACGGAAGTAAGAACGAGCTTGAGATAGCAGAAATATATGTATTCGATGATAGTAGATCTATTTAAATGAATCTATTTTCATGAATCACTGAGAAGCTGTATAATTTACATAATATCTATAACGGGTGTATCGATTTATTTGCTACACCAAAAATTTGCTACACATAAATATAAAAATAACGAAAACAATTGGAAATAACAATTAACTGAATTAATTGCTTAAATAACCGGTATATACTCAGTTTATGAAAAAAAGTTCTAAACAAAAGTTGTTTATTTTAAAAAAAGAAATATTTCGTGTCCTTGAATTTCATACCGTTCAATTATGGATATTTTCCGGTCTGATTTTGTCCAATGGCGAACTTGACTTTTAGGGTTGCCACCCCAAAATTATGAAAAGTCGGGAGATCAACATATATTATGTCGATCTTGCCTGGAAATCGGGCAAGATCCATATATCATTTAGTAAATTGGGCAGTGGAGGATTTACCGCAAATTTTGATCGTTCACACTAAATATACCGCTACTTGGGTGATAAAAATATAATTTTTCATTTGAAAGCCTATAAGCCTGATACATTCTCGAATCATTAACAATGACATTTATTTTTTAGTATACACAATAATAATATTAACAATGACATTTATTTTTTAGTTTTAGTATACACAATAATAATATGTTAAAATAATAAGTTAATTGACAAGAAAATCAAGCGTGGGGTAACGGTTAGCACACTGGACGCGATATACTAAGGTCCGGGGGTCGTTTCCTGGCCGTTTAAAGAGTTATTTTTTCATATTAATATTAATTAATGACAAAATATATTTTTTGCAAAATATATTAATTTTTGTAAGCAAAATTGTTTTCCTTTGAACTCCGGAAGTCGGGAGATTTACCTTTTTGTCAATCATATATTTTTGTTGTGGCTAAGCACAGGCGGGTGCATGCGGGCCAAGGGTTCAGTCAGAGAATTTGTGTTCAAATTATTATAATTCGTCGAAAATTAATTATTGAAGAAATAATTGTTATTCAATTACTACATATAATTAATTGGTGCTTCTTAATTCAACGTTCCATTGAATGTTAAAATTATTGGACTATTTAAATTCAATTAATTGTGTGATTTATTCAACAATTACTTTTTTAAATTAATTTAACAATTACTTTATACCTACGGCACTGATCATTCAAGTTGTTGTGACTAGTTCAATCGAATAATTCCATAAATAAATTTGAAACAAATTATTCTTATATAATTTTCTTTATACGTTGTTTTTGTTCAATTTGATTTAATTTGTTATTATTTTATACAATCGAGACCATTTTATTTATTTATTGTGAATCTTAAAAAATATAAATACTTATCTCACTTATTAATTGGTTTATGTATATAATTGTTAATAATTTATGTTAAATTAATTTTATATAAATTGCGAAGTGAAGTTAGGTGGATTATTTCATTTATTTTATATTATTACGAGTCTTACTCGTCATTGTTTCACAAAGTAAAAAAAAGTTTACACGAGTCGGACTCGTGATTGTTTCACAAAGTAAAAAAAAATACACGAGTCAGCCTCGTGATTCATGCACAAGGAGTTAATATTAATTAGTAAAAATATTATTATTATTATTATTATTATTTTTTTGGATTTAGACTCTTATTTAGAATTGTTTTTGCAAAATTTATTAATTTTGGTTAGCAAAAACTCCTGACGAAATCTGGAGATGTGGTAACCCTATTGACTTGACTTTTTATCTTTAGAACACATACACATTTTTGAGCTCGTTATCTCTATTCATTTTTGAGTTATCTTGTCCACGGACAGACAAACGGACACGTGATGGGCAGATAGACGGACTGATTGACAGACGTACATGCAGAAAGGAACTAAATAGGTTATTTTGTGAACACCTATATCAATATAGGTGTTATGCATTTTTTTCTGCCATCAATATTTTCAACCGTTACAAAGTCAGAAATAAACTTCGAGTACCCTTGTTTATACTAAATATACCGGATATAAAAATATTTTATGCCTAAAAAGGTAATAAAGATAAACAACAAACGTCTTTAAAGTCAATTATCTGGAAAAATGTGTACAAAAGTTTCAAATATAGCTGTTATTTTTTTAAACACTTACTTTCAGTTAAAACAGTTGAAAAAAGGTTTGTAATTAAAATTTCAAAGTTGAACTCGATCTTCGCCGAAACGAAAGTGAAGAAGGATTAATTTTAATAACATGACATGTCCTTTTTTCAATATTATTGTTCAATTTTTGAAAATAAAGAGTTTTCATACAGATACAGTTATTCGGATCGTTGAACTATAGAATTGTAGTTCAGTCGATTTGTAGCAGTGGAGGTATTAAGACCAAAGTATTTCTATAGATGTATTCATTACACAATGTACTCATATGTCAATGAATATGGTAAGCATAGTACTACAATGTATATTATTATATTTGATATTGTGTAAGTAAAGAATGGTACTAATTAAATACTGATATAAAATAATTAACTCGTCAACCAGGAATCGAACCTCGGGCCTCTGGATATCTAGTCCAGTATGCTTCCGCTACACCAAAGACGACTGAGACGTAACAGCCAACCTTTTCATATCATTCTTATTTTTATTTATTTAGACAGTTTACTTCTGTCAAAGTTATTATTCACATATATTTATTTGTGTATACTTAAGCGTCAGCATTACGATGTTTGTCCAAATTCCTTTCGGTTATGTAAGACAAACTGTAGAAGACTTTAGCGTATACTATTTAGACAAATGTCATTGCCATTGAATTTTTTAATTAAATACTGATAAGAAAAAATTAACTCGTCAACCAGAAATCGAACCTCGGGCCTCTGGATATCTAGTCCAGTATGCTTCCGCTACACCAAATGGTACTAATACTTATATTAACACACTATCATCAAAGTAAACTGTACAATGAACTCTTACTTTCTATAGGTAAACTACATAGATATTGTGTAAAAAAATGTACAATAATTAATGTTCTTAAAAAGGTATTGGACTAACTAACGTCGAATGGTGTGCAGAAGCATAGCAGGTAAACATGGGAGTTCAGCCTCAGTACTCTGCGGCGGATGTACACTATGATGGTGAGACCCACAGTCACGTTCGGGGTAGTAACGTAAGCGAAAAGGACCAATAATATGCGTGTAAGGAGAACACATTTCAAAGTTGAAGGGCAACTTATTGTAACACTATTTAAAAAATGATCATTACTTGGAGGAGAAATTTTATAGAGATTTCATCCCATAATCTTATAAGATAAAAAATAATATAAAATATTTCTCTGTAAACAAATATCAGACAATAACAGCAATATATCATGGTCATTAAATAATAAAAGACAAAATATTTTTTATTCAACATAAATTTATTTCGGCATTTTTTTTCTGTGTTAAAAGGACAAATAGTTTTTTTACCATGTAATTTTTTTGATAATGCATCTTTTTATTTCCCATTTGAAATTTGTATACTATTGCTACGCCTACCATAATAAAAATAATAAACGAAGTCCAACACTTATATATTTAAGATCAATAGAAAGAGATAGTTATATAACAATATAAACTTATACCGAAACTAATTTCTTAGCAATTAAAAAAAGCAAAAAAAGTAATTACGTATAGAGTAATATCATATAATCATCTTTATTTATTCATATTAAGTAATTCATAGTATATAAATCAAATTTTATAAACCGTACAATATATTGGCAACAGTAACTTGAGATCAGTAGCACTAGACAACAATTTGCGAATTCTAGTTGTCGCACTGTGTATAACACCACGATACACTTGTTGGTTATCACTGATTTTATTTCACACCTGTGACAATATTCGATGGTTCAAAACAAATCAACACAGTTCTACGTCAAAACACTCTCCTTCCTCTTTCTTTAGCCAATATATCATTACTGAAGATAAAAGCCACACGGTTTCGTACACACTCTTTTCCACCGACTTTGAACCATAGCGGATGGTAGTCTTCGTAATAGAATTTGTATTTGGATTTAATAGAATTTGTGCAAAGAGTTAATGTAGGTATTGATTCTTTTGCTAGACCATGTTCGAGATCAGCATCGAAATTCTTATCTCCGATATCTGCCTAGTTGGGTGAGAACAGGCTGTCCTAGTGACGCGTATTGTCACTTTTAGCGCTAAATATATAAAACATTCACACCGAACGTCACATTTCCATGAATTTATCTATTCTTGCTTGAATCGTTCCGGTACAATATGATGAACTTTGTAATCGCATTAACAAATCTTGTTTAAAAACAAAATAAGAATATGCATTTATAGACCTTTTCATTTCAAACCACGATTTGTTTTTGTTTCGGACAGATGTCACAAAAATGAATGTGAAGAAATGAATAAGCAATAGTTCACGTATTTTTTCATCTTATTGTAGACAGTTCGAAAATCGCATGAGCATAAATCTCTATGAAAAAGTCTATAGAAGTGCACAAGATTCTATTTGCAATTCTTATAAATTATGATGATTTTGGAAAAATAATTTTTGTATTCTTCACGGGTTATATAAATGCAATACATTATATAAATCGATAATCGATAATCGATGATATAAAAACTTACACAGAGAAAAAAAAGTTTGTTCATACATTTTTTGAGATGTAAATCAAATTGGTAATAAAAGTCTAATTATTGTATAACACTGTGAATTTGCCTTTTAGTTTCCTTAATCAATTCACAAGCGAATCATGTTTATTGCTACAATACTAAACTATACACGTAACATATGTAATATATATGTATGTTGTTGTATATGTCCGAATATTTGAATGAATTTATAATGTCCATTAAGCTAGCAAAGCAACCTGAGCAGAACACAATCATAATTGTCTCATAATTAGACGCTAATTAAATGCCCTAATTAAAAATTAAATGATCTTTGTTGTATTGTGTTACCGCATGCTCTGTTAGCTTAATGTTAAGCTAGCAGAGCAATAATTAAAAAATCAATTAATTATATTGTATTTAATATCAAATTATTAAGCTAATTAAATGCCCTAATTAAAAATTAACTACTCTTTGTTGTATCGTGTAACCGCATGGTCTGCTAGCTTTATATTAAGCTAGCAGACAAATATGTATATAGGTCTGCTAGCTTCATATACATTTATATATATATATATATATATATATATATATATATATATATATATATATATATATATATATATATATAAGGTGGGCCAAAAGTAATGTCATAATGTGAATGTGGCATAATTTTTGTAATTGACATCTGCCACTGATATGCCACTGTGCTTTGACTTGCAGATAGACAGAGAATTAGTTGACTAAAGTACGATGGATGATGAATGTAAAACAGTGGTAGGCCTCTCCATAAGCTGGGTGAGAGTAAGTAAAAAAGGTATGTTTTGAAATAAGACGGAACGATGTGTCAATACAGGTTGTCCTACCGATTATTGCCCAATAATTTATTCAATCAATTTAGAATTAGTTTTATAAAATATTTATTGTTTAAAAAATATCATTTACAATATGGAGAGATACACCAAAAAACATAATAATAATAACAATAATAACAACAATAATGATGATAGCAATAACAATAATTACAACAACAACAACAACTATATGTATTCCCACTTTATGTAAAATTTAACCATTTAGAAATTAGTAACAAATTACCAAACCTTACCCCCCCCCCAGCTTTATCATTGGCATCTTTTTTGTGTCCAGTGTCATCAAATTCCCATGACCCCCTACTAAGAAAAATAATTAAATCAAGTAAATAATTGTTTATTAGTCCTCCGATATGAATAGTTTAGGCAAATTATTCAGAATTTCCTAAAATCTAATTCTAAAATCTAAACTAAAGCTAAATCATCAAAAAATTTACAAGCGGTAAATGTAAAAGATCAAAAGATTTATATTTTATAATTTATGTAACATTTATATTTTATTCATACTCAAATATATTAAAAAGGTACATTTTATGCTCCAAATTTCCAGCCCAAAATTCTAGAGTATATATTCAATGTATTGTATGTATCGTATGCTTTGAATAATAGTGACCATAAAAAATAGTTGGTATTATTATATTTTTTTCAGAAAATGTTTTAATTAAAAAAAGAAAATAATAATAATTGGTAGGTTACCCTATATTTACTCTACCTCCCTTCCTACCTCTCACTCAGAGCTGATTGCAGTCAAGGTCTGGCCACCTATGATGTAAAATCATTTACATTATGACATTTATTTACTCTCTCTATTCACACTCTCTATGACATGACTTTTGGCCCACTATATATAAAATATATTGTAAAACTTTTGGAATATTTAAAAAAATATACATGTACTTCATCACAATACAAAGCAATAAAAAATAATTTGGTTATTATAAGAAACAAAACATTTGACCAAGTAAATGAAATTTTAATTTTTAAAGCAATCGGTTTTATTCTTAGTGAAACTGATAGCCAAGGTAAAGTCTTCAAAGTCGAATATTATTTGTTGTAAAATATTTTTTTAAATAAGATCCACCTCGTATTTTCTTAATACTACCGATGTAACCCTTCTATATTTGAATGGAATGGATAAGGTCCCAACGGGAGATTTTATATCTTTGAATCGGTTATCGACTCATAACATTCCCCGATCTTCGTTATAAACAACATATTACTATCTATATGTAGATACAATACTAACAGTCAATTAAAAAAAAACGAATCTATCAGTTTTACACAACTTTAACAAATAATTTATCAAAATGAGTCATCGCTCTGACTCTTGATGATCATTTATTTATATGAACATTTATTCAAAGTTGTTCAGTACAATATACCTATTATAGCTACTATAAATTATACCTACTATAAATATAATACTATAAATTTAAAAACTATCAGCACAAAGAACTGCTAGGCAAGCACATTGTAAACTAAAGCAACCGAGATATACAGCTTTGTTTATAGTTGTAAAGCTATAAAGCTTTGTTAGAGTTTCTTTAAATCTTCATACCTATGTCATGTCTCAGTACTCAGGGTTTTTAAGTCTCCAACAGATATTTAACCAATGTTTATTAGTAACTATTAATTTTAATCTAAGTTTCACATGAGACTAAGGGCAAGTAATGAGTTTAAGGTTAGGAATAGGTTTTGAGGTACCATAAGCACTAAATATCTAACTGTTTTTAGATCCTCAATGATAATAATATAAAAAGTTTCAGAGAACATAGGATCGTAAAATCAGGTTTTAATTTTTATTCTATTTGTAGAGCCTGATGAAGTAATAATAATATTACGAAACGTTGCAAAAAAAAAAATAATGCAGTGTTAACCTGATTTCCGATATTTTGGACAAATGTACCAAAACTTCAGATTTCGATGCTCCCAATGTATTGAGCAGAACGGTGGTCACCTCAAGATATCATTTTCAAAAAGCAATGATAAATAACTTTAAATGTACCGCTATGTAAAAAATAAAATAAAATGAAATCTCCAATACTTTTTGTTTTTTCATGATTGAAAATAATGTTCCCGCGCCGCACCCAGATGCAGATTTTATGACCTTGATTTCACGTATACTCTCATACTTGGTGATACACTTTCTTGGACAAACTGCATATTAACGCTTTTAGTTTTTTATAGTCTTTGCAACATTTCGGTAAATGAAGTGTCATTGACATTGGCATATAAAAAGCCAAATGCCGTAGTGTAGGTTTCATTATCTAATGGAAAACTTGTACGTTATTATTATGTATTTGATCTTGTATCTTTATAGATTGAAAACAATAAAAATCAGATAGCAAAATTTTGATTTTTTAAGCTTATTTTTATTTATGGAACATACTATTGTGTTTGAAGCGTTCATTCGAACTAAATCATAATAATCGACAATAGATGGTCTGGATTTCTGTTCATTTCAAATAAATGTGGATATTCAATCCAATTTGAGTAAGTACTAACCCCGAAACATTTTTCAATTCAGCTTCAATTTCATTTTTCAAGTTTTTTGAATGCAATTGTACTTTGTGTAGGCTTTTCTGATTGTTTAGTTGTATGCGCCCGTTCGGTTCAGATACTATGTGTACTATAGTATCATGATTCATACAATGTAAATGGCCTCCAAGGCTAACTCATTTTGCTTTTGCATTCAATATCATTTCTTCTTATTTTCAATGATCAATTGTTATTTACCTCATTTCAGCTTATTCTTGTACAAGTATTTTACATAACAACTATCCTCTAGTGCTTTAGATATAAACCATTTGATATCTACAATATTTTGTAGGAAATGATGTGGTACTAGGGATACTTGAATGGTAAAATTATATATAAAATGTTTAGGTTTACGTAGTTAGGTTTTTTTAAATTCTTCATAATCATTAACTTAAATCCTTTATACCTAGACCCCCTCCCCCACTTATTGATTTTCCAATGGCTAAACCCTTTAGTTTAGGTATCCGATTTTAAAGTTTTGTATTATGTACAAATTAGCAAGGCGATCATTAAGGTTTTAGCCTGTTAAACAAAGCCCTCGATATGTTCGTCAGGGATTGAAACTGATGCGATCGGATTGAAAGTAAAAGTTGAAAAGTAGTTTTTGAACAATCTTATCTTTCCCATCACTAGATAAACTACGAGCGTTACGTGTGTGTATTCGGGTAATGTATTCGTGTATTCGTCTTGTCCTTATTGCCGAACTACTTGTTTGTTTGCCAACCATAATCAAGTGCGCGATGTTCTCCAGCTGGACACTATTCAGTATGTTGTTAATTCCACAGTTGGTGTTCCAGGAGGTGAAACTCTTGTCTATTGCTGGCAAGCAGGTTATCGGTCTGTAATTCCATAAGAAAATTATCTCTGCACCCTGATATGCCACGTTTGGAGCCACGCTGCTCATATATTATCTTCCAAACCGGCTCTATGGTTGTGAGTATGTGTTCATAAAGAATGGACGTGAACGCTTTGTACACGGTATTTAAACATGTTATTGGTCGGTAATGTCTTGGTACTGAAAGGTCTTCTTTCCTGGAAGAGGTAGATTGTAAAGGCTGCCCTTTGAAGGCAAGAAAAACTTCAAAAACGATAACAGTTGTTTGAATCACGAATAAATTAATTTTATTACAATTTATGTTTTGCGTAACTTTAATATTCACAGAAATATTTACGATCTAAAAAATCTACCTGGAACAAAAATAATTTTTTCGTAATTTAATCTTTGTGTCGAAATTGCTGCTGCCAATTATTAAAATTCCAAATTTTGAGTAAATCGTGAGATGAATCGACTTGTATAAAGAGTACCTTTTTGTAGTAAAGAACATATTTCATCTAAATTTCGTACATAAAATCTTTTGTTTCCATAAGCGAAGAAATTGAGGGGGTTAAATTAGCAAAATCCCCACGTTCTACGCCCATGAATTGATATGACCAAAATTTTCATATGGGTTGTTTTGTATTATAAAAAAATGTCACTATGCCCAATTGTATCAAAATCGCCCAATCCGTTCTAATTTAAAGACAAAAAACCATTTAAAAACTGCAATACAGCCCCCAAACGGCGCAACTTTTACTGGTGAAAATTTAGCTCAATCTTCTTGTTTAAGCCATAGTACATGTGGTACAGCGATGTAAAGACCTTTTATGACACCCTGTATATATATATATATATTATATATATATATATATATATATATATATATATATATAAATATATATATATATATATATATATATATATATATATATATATATATATATATATATTATTAATATATATATTAATATATATATTACATTATTAATTATATATATATATATATATATATATATATATATATATATATATATATATATATAAATATATATACATATATACAAGAACGAAGTAACCGGCTATGCTTGTGAAGATTTTCTGCAGTTTCCTTCATGAACTCCAGATGAATATCGGCATAGTTCCTATCAAAGTCGGCTGCCGTAATCTACACCAAAAATCCCTGTCCTCCTTATGGTTGAAGTGTGTCCCGTCCAGGACAGCCTCTACAATCTATATAAACTGTAATTTCTTTATAATTCTAATGAGCACCTTCTATTGTGTCCCAAAAGAAGAAAAAATACACGTTGTGATATGTAGCTATACACAATGAAATGGGTCAATATATCAACGGCAGTACGTGATGCATTCATTCCTTTATCCACATATTTAATAAACCGAATATTTCACTAGTAACGATCTTTAATTCTATCGATCTTTCCATTTTAGAGTAGCGCAATGTTATTTTTTACAATAGCCGTATATATCCCTCGGTGACTTTTTAGAATTGTACCCCAATTACAGAATACATACCTAATATAATTCATTCCGATCGGAATAATCGGTCCAGACTTATATTCATCTGGAGTTCATGAAGGAAACTGCAGAAAATCTTCACAAGCATAGCCGGTTACTTCGTTCTTGTCTATACGTCGACAGCCTAGTCTATTAACCGCCGCTTTTTTCTGTCTTTTTTTCTTAATAATAGACAAACTGCCGATGTCGGGATTCGAACCCATAACCTCCCAGTTCCAAGTACACATATCGCCTTTACAAGCGCGGCTACTAGGCTGGTTACTCGTTATATACTCGTACACCTTATTTTTAGAAAAAATATGTTTTTTATTTTATGGAAGACTTCAATTTTCTTATATTGTTTAAAATATTTTTAAAAGAACATCTAAAAAATATACATAGGTAAAAGTCCATCGAACACCGGGAGATGATATTAAACGATCTTCTGTATATGTTTTTGTAAATAATACACGTAAGAAAAATAACATACGTATACAAAAGTACGTAGATATCTCATTCCTATCAAAAAATTCTAGGGTTTATCCATTTATTATATGGTGGTTTCCTAAGATAATACATTTTGATTTTACTTTCTTTAGGATATTACTTTCCTTACGATTACCTATATTGATATCCGTTCCTGATAATATGAAATATTCATTCATTAAATTAGAACTCATATAATAAAATATTGGTTTTTGTAAATGGTAAATTGAAAATTGTTCAAAATCTATATATTATGTAATCTTGGTTTATTACCACCGACTTTAAAGGATATAAGAGAGTATACAAAATGAGTTAGAATGGCAATTGATAACCAAATATAACGATTATCATTTTTAAGAGAATTCAACGGAAACTGGATATCAATTTATGGAGAGTACATATGGATTTTTTGTTTCATGATTCTCAATTTATATATTCTGACGATCAATCGAAAATTAATTGTTACTTTTACCGACGAAAGAAGGAGGTACTCAATTCAACCTGTATATATTTTTTTAATGTATGATCACGCATAACTTTTTACAGAGTAGTCCTATTTTCATAATTATTTTTTGTTGGATAGGGTATATTTCAAACTTGGTCCCATATAAATTTGAAAAAAAATTTCAAATTTTAGCCACAAAAAAATAATAAATAAGACTTCCCAGCGATTCCACGAAGAATATCATAATACACGTTCTGTGTGTAAACACTATTTGAAAACACTCAATACCTTTGCGCAGTTTGAATGTGTTTTTAGGGAATAGGGTATACTTCGAAATTGGTACCATATAAATTTGAAAAAAAGTTTCTACCCTAAGGGTTGAAAAATAGGGAATGGTTGATTGTTCACCACTGAATTTTCATCTGTGAACCGATTCTGTTGAAACTTGACACACATATGTAGTTCTAATGCATAAGCCACAAAAAAAATAAAATAAAATAAAACTTTTTAACAAAAAATAGAACCGACGAAAGTAACTGTATAGCAAAAAATAATTTGTAACAAAAAATTAAACCTTTGAAAAAAAGTAACTTTTTAGTCTAAGTCCATATTTCTCCACCATTCCGTGAAACTTATGCGTTCACAATAGAGCAGACTTTATAGGGCTACTCTCTGTAGTTTTAGTATTTGTAAAGATTATGTTTTTATAACATAAATTTATTATTTAAATTACACCTAAGCCCAAGATTAAGCGTACAACGTTTTTATTGAATATATTTGCTATGTTTCAGATATAACCATTCAAACTTTTTGAAAATGAAAAACTTCAACTACTAACGAGTCCTATTTAAGAGACCTAAAATAAGTTCTTAACATTTTTGAACATATTAAGTAAAATAGATAATATCTATTTACAGATTCCATCTTTGAGATTACATCTTTGAGATACAGATTACATTACACATTTTCCCTAGAAACGTATCAAGAAAAGTAATATTGGAACAAAACATTCGCTTCCTGATTACAAAATATCTTTTTAGGTACATACCTACAATACACAACTAGCTTACAGTGATATACAGATGTAAATAGAGATGTTTTTATCAAGATTGACTTATAAATTCAATCACTTGGTAATGTATCAGTTTAATCAAAAAAACATGTAAGGTAGTTAAACGTGTTTACAAAGTAGGTTTTTGGTGTTTGTATGTGTCGTGGTATGTAACTGGAACTCAGCGATCCTTTCTGATAGTCAAGATGCTGCCAAAGTAGTGAGTTCTTATATCATAACTAACCTAGACAATATCGATTAAATCATCCTTCTATTGGTTCAAGGAGTTAAGGCTCGTTCTTTTGTGAAATCAGCTCAGAATAGAGAAATAATGATGCATCCTTAATTGTAGAAAACAAACATATAGGGTAAAAGAGGAGTTACCTACTATCAATGCCATGAACGACTAGTGATACTCTGAATTTTTGCTTTTATATTGACCCTTTTATGATAAATTGTAGGTTTACTTGTTACAGAAAAAAATACAAGCAAGGCATTTTATTTAAACTGTTTGCTGTTGGAACGAAATTTCAAACTGAAAGAAAAAGGATGTCTCAAATGGAGAGTCCGACTCTAGAGTGGATCTTTGAAAATCTACCCTTATATTAGGTAATAGAAACAGTCGTAATCCACGTACAGAAGGGTCATTTTTTGTGAAAATATCTGTATATATGTATGTTAGAGATGCTATGTAACTCAATGATTCATCTTCTCGTGAAGAAAATTACATTAACTATGATGTAAAGTAATCAAGATTGATTGTTTTTAATGAAAGAAGAGAGTATGGTAACAAAACCGTTCCGTACTCCTAATAAAAAGTAATATCTATCTATTCTGTACATGTGTGTGTGTGTGTGTGTGTGTGTGTGTGTATAGTATGATTTTAAAGTTTGTTCACTATATATTTTTATTTGACAAATTAAAATCTTATTGGGTTACCGGAGAGATTGAGTGAATGCATCATTACTCGTCTCTCTCTATTCACTAGTAATGACAGGCATTATTAAAAAAATTTCAATAATTTAAACATGTTGTAAATATTTTAACTTGTCACGATCTGATTATAATGTTTGATGTTATAGGAAATAAGAATGTACAAAAAACTGTAAAAAATAAAAACTAAAAAATCAAATGCGCGTGATAGAAGTGAAACTTCTTAAAAATACAACGATATATAACGATTTATAGTATGCTAGTATAGTTTATATTTTCTATGGAAATGATAATAAAAATTGACATTTCAAAATTGAAACAAAATTTTAATAAAATGAATATAAATTAGTGATTACAAAATAACAACAGTGTTCCCAAGTGGTCACCCACCCAAGTACTGACTGTGCCGAATGTTACTTAACTTCAGTGATCACACGAGAACCGGTGTATTCAACATGGTAAAATATATAGCTCTTTTTCTCTTTCTCTCTAATTCATATCTTTCTTCTCTCTCGTATAACGAAATATGCCTAAACGTGACGATTTCTTAAAATTTCACTCTCAATCCTTGTCCACTTATTGATTATCGAAACGCAGCTTAAGAAGTTTTACTTCAAAAAGAAATAACTTTGTAATAAGACTTTGCTGGTATTGATTTTATTAATTGTGGAATAAGCACCATTTTTATTTAAATGTTGATGTTATTTAAATATTGCATACTTAATATTTGTAAAATATTAAGGATTGTAATTTTTGGAAAAATACAAATTTTTGGTTGCCTCTTAACAGTGTTTCATTACGAAATTATTGTTTACACAGTTAATTAATTGCACAATAGAAGTTAATTTCAAAAATAAATTTGTTATATAGTTAACTAATATCAAAATGAAAAAACTTACTCATCCACCAGATAAAGAACCCTGGACCTCTGAATTTTGCGTCCAGCGTGCTACCTGTTACACCACAGATGATTTAGCTTGATGAGTCAATTTTTTTTATATCGTTAATATAAAAACTTTGAACTCAACATTGACTTATTATTATTCACATATATTATCAGTAAGCTATATCGTCTGGAGGAATTTTTTCATATTAATATTAATTAATTATAAAATTCAATGAGTATGTAGTTGTGTATAAAGAGTATTCGATTGTTGTTACATACTTATGTCTTCGTAACCGTTATGGAAATTGTTATTTTCAAAAATATGAGTAGAAATGTGTAACAAAATGTGTACAAAATCTAACGAATTTCTAAACATGCTAACAGGATGCTTTTTTGCATTTGACGCAGAATAACTACACACTTACGGAAAAAATGGAAAACTTTTCCAACGCAACACCCCGAAATGGAAAAACTCGCCTCAAAAATACCTACTTTAGTTCTATACATGCTAGAAGGTTGCAGTTCTTGGTATTCGTCGTGGAATGCTTTGAAACTTAAAGGAAATATTTAATTCCCCCCTTGACCTACCTTACAACCCACGATTGCCTCCTCTCTTTTAACCTCCCTTGATTGATTGATTGATTTATTGTGTTCCTTACTTTACTTTATTTACACTACGCAGGGTATGTTTTCTTTCTAGGATGCGGAGCCAACGCTGAAGACTGCACCAGAGGCCAAGCAGTTCGAGTTAATATTATAACACTGTCAGTGAATACTGCTAATAACACATCATTTTATTAGTTTACGATATATATTCTACGCGTAATCACATACTAATTTTATTATTAAAAATATAATTTTTTAACAACTGTAAACATAACAATCATTGTTTGTTGACAGTTTCAAAATTATTCACAACCATCATTAGTTTCAAAATTATTTGGCGCTAACGTCCCATACGCTGTGAATAAGTAATCAGTATGTGCAAGGATTCTTAATAATCATACTGTGAGATTTTTTTATATGCACATTGGTATATAAGTAACAGAATGAACCGTACCGATGAAATTGATAACTGACTTGATTCTTAGAAAATAAATTGTTTTTTTATTATTTTTTATTTTATCAAACAATATTTTATATTGAAAATGTTCATTATAGTTTTATCATTTTTAATAAGAATGGAACATTACATTTCATTCATAACGCTGAATTCGACAAAATAATACTACTTCTTTGAAATTTGATAGATTCTGTGTTGTAAAATACACGTTTTCTCATTGTCTGTTCCAAGAGAATGCTTAATGTTTTTTTTTATATAAATTTTCCTATCTGTATGAAATATAGCACAAATATGTTTCTATGGATAATATTTTAAAATAATTGACAAAAATTTTGATGTGTCATTGACATAACATTTGGAATTTTGAATGTTTTCAAAAAAAAAAACTTCGAAAAAGAAAATTTTAAACTCTAAAAAGTAACAAATTTGTTATTAAAAACTGCTACCGCTAATTTCTTTATAGACAGTTACTTTGTGTGGTCGATACCTATCTTTTTTAAAAGTTTAGTTTCGGTAACATTTAGTTATAGAAATGATTGGCGCCGACTTAATAAACGAACTGTATGTAAAAAAGTTAGTTTTGTTAAAAAGTTTTATTTTTCTATTTCTACTGAATTTTTAATTTTTCTATCTCATGAACATAGTAAGTAATCGACATAAAATGAATTCCGATTTAGTTAATATTTAAAGAGTTATGAAGAGTAATGAGTTTACTATTATTCGAAAATAGATAGAAATATCTCCATTTTTCTATCTGGAAATGGGGATTTATATGTAGTAGTCACCGACAATAATTTCTCTCATCGATTTGAACTACATATTTATAATCATTACGTGACTTTGGACTCTCAAGCGTAATCACTACATTAACTTTGTATATATTAAAAAACTTATTACACTCAATAATGCACTCTTATATTATTTGTATAATATATTTGAAATTACAAACTTCGTTGAGGTGCACTATTTAGTACTAACCATTGGATAGACTTTAAGAACCATTAACTTATTTATGATGATATCGATCCTTATAATATAAACAATAGAAACATGTTTGTATACATCAAAAATATTTGCTGGATCAAAACCATTGAAATTAAATTTTGCTGATACTTGCAATTATATTTATAGTCCCGTTTCTCTTATATTGATTACATTTAAAACCAGTTTTCCATGCTTCGACCATAGTTTTATAATTTCTTATTTCGGCGAATAAATTCGGTAGTGTGTCCGTATACTCAAGCTATAGCCAATTTTACTAATTTTAATAGTGTTTGTAAACTAAGCGTATATATTCATTTGTTAATACTCTTATAGAGTTACAGATAAGTAACAGTCTCTATTATAGAGTTCCACGCACAGATATCTGAGAGTCCACGACTCTCTTTTATGGAGGCTTCTATTTTTCATTCATAGAGGTTTTAGAGACTAAAAATGACGGGACCAGGCAATTACTCTCATTTTCTCGCTTACTCAGGTTTGACTGTAAATATATATTAAAACATAATAAAGGCAGAAGTATATCTTTTTCTAATAACAATAATTTAAGATTCATGCCAAGTTTAAGAAAAAGACTTAAAGCATCTTAAGGGTGGGTTGGAAAGAGAAAAAAATGCAGAGAAATTCCTGTAAATTAAATATGTTATAAAAAAAGTCAATACGAATTGATTAGTATGCTTCAAAATGTTGGTTCAAATCCATTTTTTCGTTTTTTTCGATATTGAAAATCATACTTTTAACATTGGGTCTTATGGAGAAACTACAAATTTAATCTTTATAATCGAATAAAACATAGTTTAAAATGCAGAGAAGTTTTTATAAAACTATGTAAATTGTTGTTAAATAAACAAGGATTTATTTGAGCCTAAGATGAAGGTATGTTCAAATGCATTTTGGAAGTAATAATGAATTATATAAGTAATTTTCTCATTTTAGAGAAGCAAAACACAATATTTTACTTTTATATTTAAAATAAAAGAAACATAACGAGTCACGACTCACGAGTATTATTATTTACCAAATAACCATAGAATATTTATATCTATTTTCAACGTATATACATTAAATCTGTAACACTGAGCCCAGCTACTGAAATTAGTAAATAGTAACTATATACTATTAAATTATATATATATATATATATATATAAATAATTTAATAGTATATAGTGACTATTTGCTAATTTCAGTAGCTGGAGTCATATAGGTATGTTCGAAAAATTAGTAACAAATTAGTAACTTATCAAAGAATGTGTGTCAGATTCGTGACATTTACAACATCGTAAAACACATCAAAATCTGAAGAATCGATTAGTACCTTACAGGAGCGTGTTTCCATGCAACTGACATTACGGAAGTTTTGGTATGGTAACGATGAAATAACAAATTTTGCGAAATAAAATTTAATTTGGATTTCATGTGCATTGGTGAATGTGTACTATACATGACAGGTAAAATATAATTCACATTGAGAGTACAATAAAAATAAACAAATTGCTATTTTATCTAGTAATGAAAACTAAATATTTCTGTATTATTAGGATTTGTATAAAATGGCATGTATTTACTATGTACCACGATGGTTGATGTCAGTTTTTAAAATTTTATAATTGATTTGTGCCTTATTGATTCAGTTTTTGATAAAATGCTTCGGATCAAAGTTGTTCGAAAATTTATTTTGAAAACCGAATGAATAAGTGTACTTATTTTGGCAGTAGAAATTACAAATCATTCAGCTCTAAAAATGCCAAGAAAGTTTTTGAATTCGTTTTCTAACACTGCAACAATTTCTAGTTTATATAAAGTCAATTCCAAAACAACGGCCTGTCAGAAACAATAAACATGTGGAAAAATTCTACTATACTTTCAGTGTCCGTTTGAATGTTTTTGTAGAAAACAATGGTTGAACCGTTTAGATCTGGTCAGGCCTAGGCATTGATTTCCAATTTTTACGAGAAAAGTTTATGATTCTATAATTTTTGGGTTAGGGTAACGTTGATATCTGAGTGAAAAAATAATTAAAAGCTAAAAAAAAGGTCTATTAAGATGTCAGTGTTCATATAGCAGATCCCAATAAAACCTACTGCGTCATTTGTAGTATATTTATAGCTATTTATAGCACAAAAAATTTAAGCATACCTAGGTTTTGGCAGATGAGGGCTCATCTTAAATTTAAGCTAACAGAGTCCACATAAATGGCCTTTAAAAAGGCTGTAAACCCAAAATTAAACTAGACCAAAATTTGGAGCGTTGAAGGCATTACAAGGGTAGCATGTCACCTTCATTTAAAAATAATAATTTAATAGCCAAGGCAATAAATTACTTCACAGATTAGAAGCAAGAGACTGAACAGAAGTATTGATAATCGATAGCTGAGGCGATAAATTATTTCACCCCTTTACGATAGTTTAAGAAGCAAAAAAGTATCCAAAAGTATTGTTATTCAGCCCTTGGCAGAGCAGTTGCCAAGGGTATAAATTATTACAAAGCTGAGAAATTCTTTATTGCCACGACAACTTCACTCGCAATTGTGTAACTTTCTTACTAACAGTTTCTTGTTTCTAAAGCCATGAAATCATTTATAGCCTCAGCAATGCCAGTCACAATAGTTGATATCAATATAACTGACTTGATATCTAGCTATGAGTGCGTATATCAAGCTATAAGAGCTCGATGAGCGCGGATGCATTGAACAAAAAATTATTATAGCCTATATGTTTTTGATGTAAAATTCTAAACAGTTTTTAGCGGTTTTCACAGTATAAACATCAATTCAACCGTTTTAACGTCAACCGTTTTAAATACGAAAAAAATTCACATGGTTTATGCTTTTTTAAAGTCAATACTCTTATATAGATAACGAAGTCGTGACCATTGAAGGTGAACATATAGAAACTGTAAGAAACTTTGTATATTTGGGATAAGTCTTGGTCAAGAGGACGAAATTACTCTAGAATGAAACATTTTCAATAGACACAAACGCCTCTTCAAATCAACAATAGGCATACAACACAAAGAGCTACATATGTTTTATACCATCTCTCACATATGCTTCAGACACTTGGACTTTGCAAAATAGGTAGTCAGTAAGATGAGAACTATTGTAAGCAGCATGAAAAAGACAATGATAGGCATAACAAGAAGAGATAGGAAAAGGAAAAAATGGATAAGTCTTACCTCAGGAATAAAGGATATAGGAGAAATAATAATTATTCGAAAATGGAAATGGATAGGACACATAATTAGAACCTAAGATGATCGCTGGACAAAAGAATGGAGGAGAATGGGACAAATATATGCAGATGTTTGGATGCAAGAATCCTAAAGTAGTTTATTTTACAAGCTTTTAATTACCTTGCAATATATGTATGTATGTATGTATGTATGTATGAATGCATGTATGCATGTATCTATGTATTTTCAGGTCAAATCTTGCAAACTGAGTTAGAACCACTTCCTCTTACCGTACGGAGTTGAAATTTTACATGTTTGTTCAGTTCCGATGACAATGCATTTTTATGGTAACCATGACAAGTATCGACAAGGGGAATGGGAGGTTTAGAGGGAGGAGGATACACAAAATTTGGTATATCTCTCTTAATATTAAAAAAATTGAAAAACACATAAGAAGTAAAGTTGTAGAAAATTAGTTTTACTATAAAAAGCTTCTTTTAAAAAATGTTTTTTTAATAGAAACTTATTTCTATTCGAAAATAATTTATTTTGATCATCTCTCTTCATATTGATTTGGACTATTATTTTAAATGTTTTAAATATAAATTTTATATGTTGTTATTACTAATTTTGGTTCATCTTCTTATTTTAATTTATATTTTCTAAATATAAGTTGCTACATTTCTTTAATTGTTATATTTTTTAATTTATTATATTTCTTCAATTGTTATATTTTTTCAAGTGATTAACTTGTTTATTATTTCCAAATAAAGCTTTATTTATTTATTTATGTATTTATCCTCTTATATCCTACTTCCTACCAATATTATAAATGCGAATGTTTGTTAAAATGGCTTAACCAATTTTGATGTGGTTTTCACCAAACGGTTCAGAATTTGACAGAACCACATAGAGGCTTTATAATTTAAAATTTTGTTCCTTGCATCTGTAACCGCGTGCTGTAAAAATTTGTAAATAAAAAAATATTATTTGCTTAGATAAATAATTAATTTTGAATTCATTATTATCCAGGCAACGTCGGGTATTTAAGCTAGTTGTTGCCATAAAGTTTCGATAAAGAATTTTTATGAATTAAAATATATGCATTAAAAAAATATTTGACGCATTCGTGTCTTATTTATTTATTATAATGTATTTCAAAATATATGTTATACACATAATAATTTAATAAAAAGTTAATATATTGTAAAAAGGGACTTTTGACCGTACGGATAAACAAGACGTTATTGGCATACACACCAAATACCACGTATGCCTTAAGAGCATATACCAAAAACGCTTGTTGCGTAGAAAACAACTACAGTGCGATGCGAAAAGCTTGCAATATTCAAGGTGTTTATAATTATTATAAACAATGTAAAAGTATTAATGCGCAATTCCACTGAAGCAACTTTTAGGCAACATGTAGCATGCGGCATCGACGCTACAGGTTTACCATTGTTGCCTGTCGATTCAACGTTTCGAACAGTGTCGCCGTCTATCAAACAGTCAACGAATCGGTGCGGCTTGGAGCGGGCAACATGGAGTGGACGAACGAAAAAACTGTGTCTTTTATTGACGATTACCATAATTCCCCCGCATTAATAGTAGTAAATTTGAAAAGAAAAAAATGCCAATAAATTGTTTTTGTTAGCCTCAGTGTTGAATTACCATATTGTTAGCACGTGATTACAGTAGATTAAAATTTTTTCCCGATTCTGGTTATGATCTTAGCCAAATGTTTCATTAAGTTATAGGAAATCTTTAAATACCTATATTATTTTTCATTGAAAGGCATATAAAGATAGAAAAGTCGACGCTTATACGTCTAGAACCTTCGTGTAATACCACATAAAACAAAATAATGCTATATCATTCCGTCTAACTGAAATACATTTACGCGGCTGTATTCGTCAATGGTCTCAAACGCAGCGTGGGGGTACTTCATCATTTCGGTAATGCGTTTAGTGATTTTTTTCATAAATGCCGTAAATAGATTTCATTTGGGGGCTGAATTTATTCCGTAAGTTTTGTTTTTTCTAGCGAGAGTTATCGGTATCTGGCGTTAATGTATGCATGAAAAATAAATGCGATATTATTTATCATAATTTCCATATATTTAGTTCATCATATTTTTACATAATGAAAAGAGTGAGTTATAAAAAGCTCGTTTTAATAAAATCAATTTAGGATTTGTTGTGTGCTGTTATGCAAATTTCAACAAAACAAAAATGGTTTTTTAAATAATTTTTTGTAGTATATCTGTTGTTTATTGAAGATAGAAAATTTGTAAAAATAACACAAAATTGTAAATATTAAAATAATTTGTATAAACAAGGAGTATGGGTACCATTTCAACAAATGATTCTGTAATTATTAATCTCCTACCGTTTTGGATATTTTAGCTACTCTTGTTATTTTTTAATTCATGAAAAACGTCTTTTTTATTGTGTAAACCTGAGAGTTTAACGAAAAAGTAGAGGTAGGTTAGGTTTTTTATTGCTTTTCGCAAGTTATGAAGAATGACCAATTCCAAAAATGGACAATAATACATAGATATACATAGATTTCAATATACATATATATATATATATATATATATATATATATATATATGGGCAGATCCATTACTTTTCGACGTGCACGCGTATTGAAGTATATTATCGATTTGGCAGCCTATTTTTATCGATAGTGCTTTAAAAAAAAGACGATTTTCACAATATGAGCTTTATCCGTTCAATCCGGCGGGAGTAGAATTTTGTGAAACTTTAAAAATCAAATTTTTAATCATTTTCAGAAGCTGCTGGGGACTTCTTCGAAGCAGCTTCTTTTACTGGGAGATAAATGCCGAAAAAGAGGAGTGTCGTGTATTTAGATAATATCAATAGTAATGTTTCTAAACCAAACACTGTTTATATTATGATTCACAATATAAGAAATTTGGAAGTTTACTTTCAAGTTATTGTGTATTAAGAATAACTTATAATTATCATAAAAGTTTAATATATTTTAGTATTGATATTCATAAAATATATTTTATAAATCGTGTGTTATTGAATCAACCATTAAAAAATTTGGTGTGAACTATCACACAATATTATTTAAATGCCAAATATAGTCTGAATTCAAAGGTTGTGTGGAATTTATAACATATTTTCTAATAGTTGATCATATATATTGATTACCTTAAAGTTGAAAATTAAAAACAGGAGGTTTTATTGATCTTTGATCATCTTTTGGACATCACATAGTGGAAATAGCACATCGAACATTGGATATGCAAAAAAATTATGATGCACATAAATTGGTCGAGTTTATTTCTTTTAATAATAAACACACGGTATATTTTAAATATGTATTTTAAAATAACATTACAAATATATCTCATTTACATGAATATTAGCATTTTGACAGCATTTCGAAACGTGTGGCATTTTGTTGTATAAAAACTTTTCTGTTAAAGACAAAAAGTTTTTATTTTTAAAGGAAGACATAACGTTTTTTTCTACTTTTAAAAATTTTATTTTATTTTGTCTGCAAATTCTTAATAAATTCCACAGCATTTTATTTTCAAACTTTTTGATACAAGAACCTAGAAAAAACAAAAAATTTAATTGCCCATCAAAATTGAAATTTCGCCACAACTGCGTTTTCAAACAAATCAGGTTTACTGGTGCCGATGCCGGAAATTGCTCCAGATGTGTGATAGTAAAGATCATCCTTTTGCATGGATGGGTGTGTCAAAGTTAATTGTAACAGGTGTTGCAACTTTAATATTAAATATCCTTTTTTCTATTGATTTCGGATAGTAAGTTTTCTGATACGTTTTCCGGTTAAGCCTCTAGCATCCGGGCTTATCTTCTGCTGATCTATGGATCGATAAGGGGGCTTTAGATGCCTACCTGAGGGTTCGGGACAAAGCATTGTGTGACAGAATAGAAGTCATCTATGGTCATATGCAAATATCACAAAGGGCGAAACGATAAATTCCTCTTTAATCCTTGAAAGTGAGCACAATTAGTGGCTGGCTGAAACTTCATAGGTAATATATGCTCTATATCCCGCAACAGTGAACTTCCCGCAAGATTCCTGGTATGCTACACAGATGTTCTAGGCTAAAAGAGGGTCAATCGGGAGTTAGAGTATATGTGAAGAACAGTGACGTTAGAACAAGCTTTGAACTACGACGAAAGACTACTGTTTTCCAAACAGAAGTTTGTACCATACTTTCAGAGGAAAACTGGAGGAAGTAGTGGATTGCATTGAGCGGCGGACTTATATCTAATCAGATATTCAAGCTGCACTCAAAATAATCTAGTTCTCGAAACACTGGAAAACTTCGCAAGGGCGAAAGAACTAACTTCTATATGGGGACCTGGATACTGTGGAGTTGACGACTCCCGTGAAAGAGCAGCACTCCCATGACAGGAACCGGAAAAATATATCGGAAAAAAAAGAAGACAGACTATCACTGGCCTAATGGGTGGAATGGGTGGATAAGTTTACGTATAGGAAATGGAAAGTTACAGCAGGATACGGACAAGTCAAACAAATGACAGCTGGATACAATGCCGCGAGGCCAACCTGGCATATTAGCAAAAGCCGGAAAGAGACAAACCTCCTGGTTTGGGTGCTTCCTGGTCACTGAAGACTCATCAACAGGCATATATTTCTCGTGAGGAAGAAGAACATCACGATCTGCCCGGACTATAACGGGGTGGATGATATGCCCTTCTGTCTTCTAACAGAATAACCTTACAGAGCCAGAATGAGGCACCTAGTCTTCGGCTCAACCAAAAAAGCGGAAAATTAGGTAAAACCACTCAAGTGAAGCTCTGTCCTGTCTTTCACAAATAGGAAGAGTATTTTCGATAACGATCATAGGGCTAAAGGAACGAACCAGATGTAAGAGAGGAATGAAGAGGTTTTACTAAAGGTTCAGTATAAAACACGCCTAGAAAGGCCTACTCATATATTACATAGATATTTAATAATATTTTCTGAATATTTATGATATTTAGTTAAAATGTATAAATTCAAGACGGAAGTTTTAAAATGGTGAGCGAAAAACAGATTTGACTCAAAACCGATACCAGGAGAGTTTCGAGTCAACTACAAGAAAGATCTGAATAACCTAAATAATTAACATATTAAAAGACAAAAATAAATTTGGATAATCACTGTGCTGATGAGTAACCAATTAAATATTTCGGACAAATATCTTTGAAATTTCTATTCTTAATTTTTTGTTCAAATATATTTTTCGATAAACATGGTTTAAAAAGTGTAGTTGTCTCTCAACCTTTAATTTTCACAAAAACTTAAAATAAATATCGACTCTTATTTAATGCTATTTATGACTTGTGTTTGTAACGTGTAAATCATGAGACATAAACTAAAAGTTTGAGTTAATGAATTGTTCTTCACAGCATTCTCCACAGTTCTTCAACAACCTCTCTCTAAAACGTGTACTTATCCTACTTATCTACCTGAAGGTTCATTTTATCTGGAATTTAGTAGACGATTTTAGATGACAAATTATGAGAGACGATGGGTTGCTTGTTTGGATAATTTTACCGTTAAATAAGACAAACGTTTAAATGTTTCGGAAATTGGTTATGTGAGTAACCACAGTTAATATTATGTGAGTGTAAATTTTTCTGACCATAACGGTTTCTTACTGTTTTTTATTTCCGTGGTAAAAAATCGCAATAAACCTAAAAAGTTGAAATTTAGTATGGAGATATATCTTATCTCAAAAGAATACACTAAATGTTTAAGTATTAACAGGAGACAACTTATTACAAAGTTTTGCTTGGAAATTGGATTGAGAGAAAATGGAAAAAAATAATTATGAGCCATCTATGGGGACGTTTGCATGACTTCTGATTTCTTCATTTACATCGTTAGAAAGAAATCTTAAGAAAACGCAGATCTTTTTTCAGCAACGGAGAGAGCGAAAATTTTGACAGGGAAGTGCCTGGCTAAGGGATATATTTCCGGACAGTAAATGGTGCTGACTGAATCCGAAGCCCAGTTATTGCAGCACGATTGGTCCGGGATATAACACTGTGTTGCGTGATTACTTAGCTTACGTTTGTACAATAGCTGTGCGTTTCACGGTGGACAGAACTTGTTTTAATAAGGCCCAATTTTGAACCAGACTGGCCTGTTGGTTGCCTTTATTGCTTTTTCCACTCTTCATTAAGCTTGTAGACTCCATAGAAATTAACTTAAGCTTCCTAGCTTTAGATAGAGATATTGACACAGATTCGTTGCGAGTAAGGACCATAACTATTAAGGACCTCTGGAGCGGCACACTTCATAGCATTGCCACCTTTCACTACCAGTTTTATTTATTTTTTGCTCGAAAACAAGCTTCAATGATTCTTCCTTTTTGTATACTTGTGCTAATACCGTTGTTGCTAGCTTCACCATGTTCATCATCTTCGGTTCTTTATCCAAAGTCTGATAGTAGTCTCCATATCTAATTTAGAGGTATTAAGAGGTATAATGAAATTTTATAAATCTTGGGTAAATAAAAATTTACACAGGGTGCCAATATAACGCATTAAGGATTTCGTGATTGTATTATAAAACACAACCACACAACATGTTTTACTTTATAATTGTATTTCGTCTCGACTCGAATAAATTATTAAATAAATTTGGCTTTGATTTTAAATAAAAGCATCGCCATTTGTAAATCTACAATAAGTGAGAAATGGCATTTGATGCTTATGTATACAGCGCTCAAATAATAATTTATAATAATTTAAACTGTTAGTAATTTCAGTAGTAAAATTTATAATTTTCTACCATGAAAATATTTTTGGAGCACATATCTAACATACATGTATCATTTAAGATTACCGGCCAAGTAGCCGAGCGGTCTAATGCGCTCTGCCTACTTGGGACTGGGAGGTTATGGGTTCGAATCCCGACATCGGAAGTTTGTCAATTATTAAAAAAAAGGGCGGTAAATTGACTAAACTGTCGGCGTATGGACAAGCACGAAGTAACCGGCTATACTTGTGAAGGTTTTCTGCAGTTTTCTTCACGAACTCCAGATGAATATCGGCATCAACCTGCACAACCTACCAATTCCTAGGCTACACCAAAAAATTCCTTTCACTCCACTCACATCCTCAGATCCTTAGGCATCACAATGGGCCTCTATGGTCGAAGTGTGTCCCGTCCAGGTCACACGCTACGATCTATCTATCTATCATCTAAGATTCAAGTTGTTGAAACATTCTGTACGATATACGTATAAGAGGTACTCTAGCTTTAAGTGTGCATATTTGTAACAACGCAACCAGCTTTTACCTCTACGCTTATACAGCTTCACTAACAAGCTCTCCCACAAAACCTACTAGTCACTTGGGATAACATATAACAACTACACACGTATAATCTATAGATAGTATTACGCTACTATTGCAATATACTTGTAGTACATTTTATATACAAGCAGAAATAATAAATACGATATACTTTTACAATCCAACATTCATATCTATTTGTATTGTGTGAGCTTATAATATTAAAGCTCATACAAATACAAATACTCGTATAATATGTGTACACAATACTTGTCACATAAGATATATAAATGTCACACAAATCTTAAAATTTAATTTAATCTTAAAAAACATAATTCTATTATAATAATATAATTGTCATTGTTTAGCCGAGATTATTTTTTCTGTACTTTCATGAAAAATATAGGTACAAGGAAACCGAATTGTTTCAGAAAGTTGATTTAAAGTCGATACATAATTTGAATGTATTTGCGAATTATGATCAAAAACATTATTTCTTTCTATATCAGTACCTTAACTGGGTTTATAGAAATGGCCTTACCAGACAACTTTTTAGACTTGTATATATTGAGACTAGAAGAAAAAACTGTGGTTACACGATGTGGTTTACACGAAGATAGCTTTACATTAAGCTATCAGAACATGCGCTTATACGATACAACAAAGAGCGGTTAATTTTTCATTGGGGCATTTAATTCGCATTTAATTAGCTCTTAGATTTTTTTAATATTGCTCTGCTAGCATAACATTAAGCTAGCAGAGCATGCGGTAACACAATAGAACAAAGAGCATTTAATTTTTAATTAGGACATTTAATTAACATTTAATTAGCGTCTAATTATGAGACATTTATAATTGTGTTCTGCTTAGGTTGCTCTGCTACCTTAATGGACATAATAAAATATATGTGCACAAAAGTAACGAAAATAAAATTTGTAAAATGTAACAAGAATAAAAATATGGAAAAAGTTGAAAAAGAATGATAAAAATTTCGTAAAAATTTCTTCAAATGTCAACATGTCGAAAATGACCATCTTTAAAATTTATAAATCCGGCCTCTCCGGCCTGTCTGAGAACACGATAACTCCAAAAGGAAATGAGACGATCTGAAGTTTTGTAAAATGTATTATTTAAAAAAAAGGAGCCAATATAAAATTCCCATACCCTACACCAAATATTATATTATTATTAAATAAATATTTTTCACGGCACTATGTCATTTCATTTATTGTCTATCATTTGATACTAAAACCGAACTTTTGCTAATGCGGTTGCGGTTGCGGTTGTAATAGAGTTCCATATACATTATATATATATATATATATATATATATATATATATATATATATATATATATATATATATATATATATATATATATATATATTATAAGGGCATATATATATGCCCTTAATCATATGCTCCGTATATATGTTCATCAAAATTAAAATAGTTTGTGTAACAATGATTAAACTTTTTCCCATACAGTGCTTTATACGTTAATCTTACCTCGCTTATATATTATATAGAATATCATACTAGATTAAAAGATGTAAATTTATTCACGAAATTGTTTCTATAGTCATTTTATCATTAATATTAAAGATTATTTATTTAATAAAATTAATTTGTAGAAAAATAACTATGAAATCAATTATGAATATAGGTACACTAAGTAATAAAAATTGATATTTTTACCTGTTATATTTGCATTAGCAAAAAATTCGGTATTAGGATCAAATGACAGCCAAGGAACTTTAATATGTATGTGATTTTTATGCAGCTAAATAATATCCACGACATAGTACGGTAAAAAATATTTAGTTAATAAAAAATATTAAATTTTGTGTTGGGTAGGGGAATTTTGTATTAGCTTTTTCTCGATAAGGCTAAAAAAACAATTATTGACAGCAAAAGAAAGCCAAACTTGATTGTAACATATTCCATTGGATTTAACAGCGGCATAAGGCATGATCGATGTTTAAAGCACTGTATGAGAATAAGTTTGATCATTACTACACAAACTGCTTTGATAAATGAGAAGTATATTGGACTCTATCTTAAATGTCAATAAATGGTACTTTAATAAGTATGTGATTTTTGCGCTGCTAAAGATTCACGGCATAGTACGGTGAAAAACATTTATTTGATAAGAATATAATATTTGGTGCAGAGTATGGGCATTTTATATTGACTTTATTTTGAAAACGCTAATAGCAAAAAATATGTGTTGACAGCAATAGAAAGAAAAAATTTTTCGCAATGTATTAAATTTGGTTTAACAGAGACACGATATACATATCAAGCATTGTATGAAAAAAAGTTTGATCATTGTTTCACAAACTATTCTGATTGTTAAGGGGTATATTGGACTCTATCTCGAACCGCGAATTAATTAGCGAAAAATACTGGTTGAGCATCTAATCATAAATATTTTTTCCGCTGCTAGATACTTTCTACGGCATAGTAAAGAGAAAAATATTTATTTAATTATAATATAAACTTCGGTGTAGACTGTTGGGTATGGTTTTTTAGCACAAATGTCAAAAAAACATCACAGCTATACGAATTGAATGGAGTACTTAAAAAATAATATATACGAGTAAAATAGTTATGCCACGGTTAAAGAAGCTTATATGTTGGGAAGCATGAATTATTATACATTCACTCGCTCTGATCGCAAGGGGTTGACCCCCGGTGCGGCCTTGTGCCTTGGCTTCGCGTCTTATAAAGAATACAAAACGCAGGAAGCGTATGCTGTATCTCAGCTTTCAAAGATTTCCGGATTTACTCATAATTTAATTTTTGTTCTATAACTTGTAGTTATCGCACAATTTAATTATCTAGCTAGCTTAGTCTTAAACTGGCTAGTACGCTGTATCTCGGAAACGGCATTAGCAAAAAATATTTTTTTATAGCAAAAAGCAGCAAATATTTGGCAAAAAATTTCCCAATAGGTTTTATTGCTGCTAGATGAAAGTTCTGAGCTTATCTAATATACACTCCCGTTCATAAAAAAGAACCAATTCAATAATTTCAATAATTCAATTGTAACAATATAAATGTAAAAATAAAATTTAACAATATATACAGGGTGCTGAAATTCATTCAAGCTATTCCACTGTGAAGAGCTGCACAAAACAAACAAAAAAGTTTAATAAACTTTTTCGATTTGACGCTTATTTTTTAAGATATAATCAATTAAACATTGATAAATTCAACCAATCACAGTGCGCATAGTTTAAGGAGACTCTTACCGTCTGCAAGCCTTTAAAAGGGACGACGCCTCTTTACACTATGCGCTCTGTGTGATTGGTTGATTTTATTAATGTTTAATTGATTATATCTTAAAAAATAAGCGTCAAATCGAAAAACTTTATTAAACTTTTTGTTTGTTTTTTGCAGCTCTACGCTGTGGTATAGTTTTCTCGAATGAATTTCAGACACCCTATATATATTGTTAAATTTTAATTTTTACATTTATATTGTTACATTTTTCAGCAAAGTCAAGAAGAAGCGTCGGGATGACATTCATATGTAGAGCTTTTAAATTTTTTTAAGTTGAATGAAATTAGTGCATTAAATGAAATTGTAATTTGATCTTCAGTAACTTTCAAAGCGCCATTAAACAATATTTACATATTTTAATGATATATTTGCTACGGTGTATTTTTATACTTATAAAAATATATTTATTCAAAATGTGCCATCAATTTATATTTTGGACATATTTTCTCAACGACGTATATTTCTTTCAGTTGTCAAAAATTAAATTTTGACACCACAGACTCTGAATAAAATGATAAGTATAAATAAATACATACTATTTTGTTTACTACCAATTATAAGTGTCTTCTAGTTAAATTGTCAATCTTATATGGATATTTGAGATGACTTTTAAAGTATTCTAACATGAAAAAACACTCACCCTGTGTGTACATGTGTGTGTTTATGTTATGTATAATAAATTATATTTGAGTAGAGTGAACTATCAGTCTCCGAAGACAAACGCTATACCAACGACTAGTAAAAAAAAATATTATATAACGAAAGAATGAGTAGTTTTTTATTCCACTTTTTGTACTGGACTTAACGATGAAGAGGTAAACTCATACTATAGTGTATAAATCCTATAATAATAATGTGTTTCTTAGCATACACTATATGCATTTTTAGGGTGTTTTAAAACAACTATATTTTTTGGGTAATATAGTTAGAAATTTAATCTTTCCATACATTAGATTTGGACATGAACTACAACCATGCAGTATGCCTACTTGGAAATGGGAGGTCATGGGTTCAAATCCCGACATCGGCAGTTTGTCAATTATTAAGAAAAACAGGTCGGTTAATTTATCAAACTGTCGGCGTATGAACAAGAACGAAGTAACCGGGTATGCTTGTGAAGGTTTCCTTCATGAATTAAGGATGAATATCGGCATAGATCCTATCAGAGTGGGCTGCAGCCGCACATCCTACCAATTCCTAGCCTACACACAAAAATTCCTTCCACTCCACCCACATCCTCACATCCTTAGGCATCACAATGGACCTTATGGTCGAAGTGTAACCCGTTCAGGGCAGCCACTACAATCTATCTATCTGAACTATAAAACCATACCACCTTATGTCGCATGAAATTTTAAAAGTTATAATGCAGAATTAAAAAATAATTAAAAAAGTGATTTCGATATATAATTATTTCAAAAGCATTATATTAAACATTTCGCCGAAACTAATAGGATATACACGTGAGGACAATAACAAAACTTGATCCAGTGTACATTTTTGATTTTTATAGGTTATCATTTGTATTAGTATTTTAGTATTTTAATATATATTTTCTTAATTTTCGATATATTTTTAAATGCAGTACATAAGAGTATGAAAAAATTTTGTTCTTTTTCACAATTTAATTTTAATGGTTTCTAGGGGGATTTAGTTTTCGAAAAAAATCAGTTAATTTTACCAACACTTCGGCTCTTACATACCTCTACACGTTATTCATCAAGATGGTATCATATTAGTGTGTTGTCATCTAAAATCAGAATTTTGCAAACATTTACAAAATTCCAGATTGGTCGGATGATTAGAAGTAAGCTATAATTAACAATGCTAATTTTGCCTCAATTTTAAAGTTTTCAGAACAATTAGAAGTAAATTAAAATTTTGATGAGCAAGTGAGTCAGTGAAAAAATATAATTATCATATTTTTTAGTCCGAAATTCAAAAGCTAAAATAAAAATATTGTTAAGAAATTCTAAAATTTTTGTTTTATTTAATAAATAAATCTTGAAAACTGAGTTGATATCTTGAAATCATTTTAAGAGTTGACGTGTTATAAACCGGACACAATGAAATTCTTCTTCTAATAATGGTCACGGTTCGGTGCACACACACACACACTTACACACATACACATATAATCATGCAGGCAATACCTTTTAACGCATTTCCTTGCAGTTAGATCGTTGCTATCAAGGAACAAATATGTGGGTGATAGGTACTTTCAGAACATCATGTACATAAAAAATGTATGATGTATAGTAGAATGTTGGAAAATTGTTCTTCAAGTAAAGATATGATTTATTTTTTTGCATTTGATATAACTGCAAAAATTTAATCCTGTTAAATCCACCAGATGTTTATATAAGTTCATAATTCTTATCTTTCCTGAAGGATATTCTCACCAACCAACCATTGTTATAAAAGAACAATTGCCAGGATTATTATTATTCTGATTTTTTTTATCATCGTTTCCTACAATAGATTTTCTGAACATGAATAAATTTTGTTATAAAGCTATATCACCATCATCGCTTATTCTATTAATAAAATATTATATTTGGACTTTTTAGTATTGATACGACTTCTTTTGCTTGAGTTTGCTATGACCATTATATTATACTCTTTGAATTTTTGAATTTGCTGAGAAACTAATTGTTTATTCGTATAATTGAAGTTTTTTTTAATATACATACATATATATATATATATATATATATATATATATATATATATATATATATATATATATAATTTTTATAATTTAAAGATCAGACTCAAAAGACAACCTGACCTAATCAATTCAAGTCAAGTTGATCGAGTAAATTTAATCAGGTTATGACGCTTTTGGATGTTCTGATTTTAAATTTGCACAATCCGATTTCTATTTGTGTTTTTTAAGTAAGATTTAAGAAAAATCTTGCCAAATAATTGGGTTTATTAAATTTAAATGTTCCCGCTTAATAAAATGAAAACTATACATTTAATAATTTTAATGAGTGTCTAATTTCACGTTTGTTATTAACTAGTAAATGTCAAATGCTATTAATATCCTATCTATTCTAATTAATTGTAACACACACGATTTCAATATAAAAGTTTACAGTAGTTCTTAATACAGATTTTATTTAATCAAAATAATAATTTTAATAAATTAATGTTCACTGTTATTGTCTGTGAACATAATTTGGAAATCACAGTCAAATATAATTTACACAAAATTTACTTATGGAAAGTTACAACATGAATAAATTTGGACAATTATACAAAAGAAAATTACATTTAAATAATATGAAGAGTTCTGTTATTCACGGCGTGAAATATTGTATGATTTATCCGTAAAACAGACTGAATAACCTTTACCGTTCAATGATAAATTGCAAGAGAGCTTTTTTTATTAAAATTGCTATAATGTAAGTTTTTGATGTGGCACAGTTCCATCCAAAGATACAAAGTAGCTCCATACGAGCAGCAGCAAAACTGTATCTGGACATAATTAAAACCGTCATCAATATCCAATATCAATTAAACAAAAGATGGCATGTAATAAATAATAAAGATGAAATAAAAATATATACTTCCAAAACAATTTGTGATTAGTTATTGTCTAGAGTCTGAATACCCCGTTCATAATATAAACGGTAAGTGGAAATTAATATAATTGGCAAGTTAATTAACCTTCAGCCTATATAACAACATATAAAGATTATTATATCGTTTCAAGGTCTAGGAGTTTTTGGCGTTTAACTAACTCAATTTTTGAATTAGTCAGGTAAATATACTATAAACGTTTATAAGTCAATTTATCTCTGCTATTGATAACTTATTGAGAAATTTAGTATTGATATTTTAGAAAATAAGTAATAATCTGTATTTGAAACGTTCGTGAATTCTGACTATCGGAGCCAAACACATTCATTTATTTATTTTGGCTGGTTGGACAGAATGTAACAGGACGATGATTAAGGAGCCACAACGTCTCCCTTATAATCAAAATTTCTCAAAATTCTTTCTAAAGCGATGCCTCCAATAAAAAATCAACACCCACTCCAAATTTCAAATTTCTATTTTTACCGGTTTGGCCTGTGTTTATATACGAATAAATATCGAAGATAATTTGCCACTTGTAGTTCAGTATATTTACTTAAATACTGAGTAATATAAGGTCTTTACAATTACAATTTTCGCGGGCGTAGTTGCAACGAGCAATGCTTGTAGTATAATAGCCAGCCCACGTGGACGACCGGTCTCAGGCGCTTGACTGCTGGAAACTTTTGTCAGTTCGAAACTTCAATAAATTTATTGAAAAATAATTTATTTACAAAATTTTGGTTTTGTAGTCACCTATTAAGAAACTATAAACTATATAGAAACTATAAATCATATTAGAGATCTGAATCGTCAGAAAACCCCGTTGCCTTTGGAACGTTTTGGAATTTCAAATTTCTGATAGTTTTTCTGGATTCGTAGGAAAAAATTATCAAGGGGCTTTCTCCTACAGTTTTCTCCAAATAATTCAAACAATTATACGTACACTCACTCTCAACATATTTCCCTTTTATATATATAGAGTGATTGTGTCAACAAATTTAATTCCAAATAAGCAATATTTTGATATACATACAGTCTGTTTCGGTTTGACGTGTTCAACTAAAAGTATAACGTTCAATCGTTTTTTTTAAAACTCCATTAGTGTTCTTGATAGTTTTGGTTTATGAAATCGTAGTCGTCATCCAATAAAAAGGTTGACGCATATGAAATGATTCTACTTTTAGGTTTTAGGAATATGTTGGTATTTAAATGTGACATATCGTACAACTACTATATACCGGTTGTTTAGTTTACATCTTCGCATAGTAGATCTCCCACGAGTAAGAGAGAGTAAATATGTATACATTAAGCAATGTGAATGAGAAGGAGGTCTTATTGGTTTGTTTTCTTACTTAAAGTTAAACTGTTGTGTGATGTATGGTGTTTTTTTAAGTGAACAGATCAGTTGTGATGATTTGTTCTGTTGTTCAGACTTCAGTATGCTATAACATGTAATAATAATAACAAAACAAACCAATAAGACCTCCTTCTCATACACATTGCTTAATGTATACATATGTACTCTCTCATACTCGTAGGAGATCTACTATGCGAAGATGTAAACTAAACAACCGGTATATAGACAACAGTTGTATGGCCAAAATATTTTTTGTCATGACAACAAACGTAATTTTACAAATGTATGTAAAAGGAAACAAACATATCCTTCGTAAAAACTGTAATTGTGGTTTGTGGTAATTCTGTGTGTCTTATTGTTGTGCAAAGCAAGCAAGCATTATAAAATATTTGCTCGTATTTTCTTTGATGTATGTATCTACAATTATATATTTTATATACAGAATAATTTACATAAAAATAAAGAAAATGCACGAAAAAGCCAGAAAGAACTTATTTAAAAATAAATAAATACATATTTATATATATATATATATATATATATATATATATATATATATATATATATATATATATATATATATATATATATATATATATATTTGTCTTTGATTTACACGTAATAAAATAAAAAATACTGCTGCCTACGGAGATTTAATAAAAAATGTAATTTAAAAAAGAATGAAGAACGCATTGAATCTTATTTATTCTATATTTATTCGTTATCATTATGCAAATTATTCAAAATAGATGTTTAATCATCTTGATTAATTTCGGAATAAGTTGTAATGTTTATGGATTATAACTTTTATCTCAAACTACTCTTTGTTTATTTTAGTTGATATTTGTTGTCTTTCGATCTGTAGTCTTTCACCGAAGAGGATGGGTGGCTTTATATTACCACCTTCCTTTTTTGGGTGAATGGAATTAGTGTGGTTTTACCAGCGTCGAAAAGCTACACCAGGGGCCTTGCTCTGATAGTGGAGCCCTGTTGTCAGCAAAAAAAACAAAAAAACAACCATCGTTTATTAAATGCACAAAATGTCCAAATATATTTTGTTTTGCATGTTTTTATATTCAAACTCTTGAATTTTTGAGTTAACAAATTTATTTTGTAATTCTTTAACAATTAACAATAAAATTTAGAAAAAAATTTTCTATATTTACAACTTTGAAAAAGCACTAATTGAAAAAAAACTAATTATAATATTTTTCTAATTGTCAGATTCACAATTAGAAATATTTAATTGCTTTACAAAATTTTTAATTTTAATAATTAAAAAAAATTACCTAAGGTGGAAGCGAGCCCTGACTTTGTGGGTGACTAGCTATTGCGCTTTCTTGCTTTCAAAATCGGTGACCCTTATTGGGTATTACAATCCTACAATCTCCAAGTCCCACCCCGAAGTCAATTGCCCAATTCACGCCTTTCTCGTTTTAACCTAAACCTCGAACAAAGAACATTAGAATCGGCCACATGTGCAAGCTACTGTTAAACGCATTTTTACACTTTCGGGGCTAAAATGACAACTTTAGTCCCTCCAAACAGGTACTAAAGTAGTACTTTTTCTCCCATGGGAGAAAAAGCAGATTTTTTTACCACGGGAGATAAAGTAAATTTAATACGTACATTTCTATTTAACAAATTTTTTTTAATTTCATATTTAGTACTACTTTAATACCTATTTGGAGGGAGTAAAGTTGTCATTTTAGTCCCGAAAGTGCAAGAATAGTATATTTACCGTGGGACTAAAGTGCATTTAATTCCTCGAGTGGATAATTTCACTTGTGGGATTAAAACAGTCACACTTTAGTCCCATGGTTAATAAATAATATACTATTTTTTCACACATACAAACTCATATTATTTTCTATAATTTCATCTCCTACACCTTTTTTTCAAAAACATATATTTCTCCTATTTTCTTGTTATCTAAAAATTGACTTTCTTCTGAATTTAAATAGAGAATAAGATATTCTTAATTTTTTTAAAATAATTAGCGGTTTAAACTTCCAAGACTTTGGAAATACTAATAGGTCAACACAAATATTGGAAGAACTATTTGAAAGATATTTATAAGTTTTAAATAATACGAATACAAACTCATTTAGATTTATTTCTTAAACAAAATCAAATTACAATACTAATCAAATTAAATTTTTAATTATATTTTAATTAGAAAATAACAGTTTCTTGTATGTTGTGTACATATAGTTTTAGTATATAATATAAAATAAACTGTGCTCTATATTTTGAAATCATTGTAGTTTTAATATTATGCATAAAAGATGTACGTACATACGAGTACTTCATTTGCGTTCAAAGGTTGATTCTAAAAGTGTTGTAAGACATTTCAGTAAATGTACTGAAATCTTTCAGTAAAAAATTAAAAAGTTAAACAAAATTGAACCGACTTTAAAAAAAAAGAATGAAAAATACAAACTAGTAAATGTACGCAATAACAGATGCTTATTACGTACAAATTAAATACCTACCTATTTGCTATATTTTTGAAGTCGGTGATATCTAGCCCTTTGAGGAGGTATATTGTCGGTGCCAGGCATCGGCAAAAAGATAGTTGATAGGTTGGTATTAAATTTATATAAAATAAGCATTTGTTATTTTTTGTATTTATTATTATTTGGAATTATTTTCAAATTTTTAGTTCTTCCTTTTCAATTTGGTTCATTTTTTCGCACCTTTAATGGTCCTGCGCCTTAAAGCGATTGTATCCATAAATAATTTACAAAAAAAAATATACTAAGGAAACAGATAACTTTCATTTTTTGAAGTCGGTTAATATACTAGAATCTTTCCATAAGTATATAGATTACCCAAGTGAAAGAATCATATAAACCGATCGTGTGGTTTCTGAAAAAATCACGCACATACACATGCTAGGGAACACAGAAACTTCCTTTTATTCAATTCGGTTGTAAAAGGAAAGCACAATGGATATGGTATCATTTTTGTTTATTAAGCACTACGACGTACTAGTAATTAATAGAATAAAATAAAGGTTTTACTTTTACTCGGATTCAACTCGTACATACGTATTTTTATGAGATAATGGCGAATTTTGGTATATTAGAAAACAAAAATTAATGTGCCATCTTTCCTTTGAAAAGAGTATTACCCCTTTGAAAAATTCATTCCTTTGAAAATGGTCATGTTGATTGATAGTAGACGACATAAAAATTTGTAAAAGTGGTTATTGCTAAATAATTATTTTTATTACTAGAATGGTCTACCACAAATTAACACTCCCTAACATTGTTAAATAATGATTAAAAGAAATTTTGAAGTTTGCCAAAAGGTTAAGATTGACCGACCATTTAGAATTCTTTTATGGTGTATTTCAAAAATATAAATAAATTAAGTCTCTGTGCGATCTGATAATTTCTTTATGCGAGAAGGGTACATTCTTAGGGCATAAACTCCACTTTCTTTTATGCGTAAGCAATCGCAAATAAAATAATACTAGATTTGTAATTTAATATTCCGCGAAATTTGTCTCCCAAGATACCTCTGCAGAGCAGTCCTTTTAAATTCCTCTTATGTTTTTTACAAAACATAATGTGACTAGAGATAAATGTTGATATCCCTTTCATTTTCCTTGATTCCATTCCTTTACATTCGTTGATATTTAAAGAAGAATAACTTTAATATGTTTACATAGATAGATAGATTGTAGAGGCTTCCATGGACGGGCTACACATCGACCATAAAGTCCATTGTTATGCCTATGGATGCGAGGATGTGAGTGGAGTGGAAGGAATTTTTGTGTATAGATTAGAAATTGGTAGGATATGCGACCGACTATGATAGGAACTATGCCGATATTCATCTGGAGTACGGGAAGGAAACTGCAGAAAACCTTCTCAAGCATATTTGGTTACTTCGTCCTTGTCCATACGCCGACAGTTTAGTACATTTAGAGCCCCTTTTTTTTCTAAATAATTGACAAACTGCCGATGTCGGGATTCGAACCCATAACTTCCCAGTTTCCAAGTAGGCATACTGCCCAGACATAACGCCTTAGACCGCTCGGCCACTTGGACTGGTATTAGTATGTTTACTGAACTTTTAATATTTGTGTGCGTATTTTCAAAACAGTTTAGAAAGCCCATTAGCCATAATTAATAATATGTGTGGGTATACAAAAAGATATTTACGAAAAACACTTATGCAGCAAAAAAACATCAGAACTTTGGATTTATAATCAATGAAATGCCATTTAGAGTTAAATTACGCAATATGTCGATGTTCATAAAAGTAAATAAATAAAATAAAAACAATAATTTTAAATCATCCGTGAATTTGTGTACATTAGTTTGTAATAAATGATCTACAACTACAATTATATAGAAAACTAATATATATATATATATATATATATATATATATATATATATATATATATATATATATATATATATATATATATATATATATATTTCACTTTAACAGTATACATAATTTTCCTTCCTTTTTCATCTAACTCTAGAAAGTTTAAATTGATTTCCTTCGACAATTTATTAACTTTAAATGAAATTAGACACACTTCGACATCGAAACTTTATTATATCACAATAGTGTTGGATTAGACTGTTTAAGTGATTGAGTCCTTCATCAAAATGAGTCATTCGTTTGATTCTTTTTTATTTAGTGCTCATGTTGTCAATATTGACGCTATTGTTCAACATTGAAAAAATGATTAAGATAATTCAAACAGCTTGAGCACAAAACTAATGACTTCTTCAGACAGGACTTATGTATGAATTCATTTCGATAATCCTATTCCTAGATCAAGTCTTTTTATTATAATAAATACGCATTTATACTATAAAGTATTCATCACCGGTATTGATTAACTAGTCGTAATTGTTATTAGGGGAGATATGTTAGTCGCCCCTGATTTGGTGACTGATTTCGCCAGACATAAAAGTGAGCTTTACAGTATTCTTAAGTTAGGTGAGAATAATTTTTTTAAAGTGAGACGAATAGCTACGTCGAAATTCTTATTTAAATAACACAAATATTCTGTATATTTGTAAAATGTACATACAGCGTCAAAAGTCGAGCTCTCATTAAAAAATTTTTTAATTGATTTGTGCCTTATATATTCGGATTACGAAAAAATGTTTCGAAGTTGTTAGTACAGTTATAATGAAAAACTTTTATCCCAAGCATTTTTTCGAAAACTGGATAAATAAGGCACAAAAAGTTATAAAATTTTTTGACGCTGACTTTTGACGCTGTATGTACATAGCATATATTTATAAATATATCTCCTTAAATACTCTCTGTGGATTCTTAACTTTATAATTTTCGGGGATATCATCAAGTGTTGTTGCCGATCCTTGGTGTTGTGTTTAACAGTTTGCATTATATTATGATATTCAAACTGAATTCAAACTTATATGTTATATAACTAATTTAAGTTTATAAAAAATGACTATATACAAAATGTTTATAAAAAATGTGTAAATTTTGTCAATGATGAAATTTATCTTGGAGCCATTTGGGAGCTATTATGGTAAAATTGCTTTTTCGAATGCCACATTTGGATTAATTTTCGCCGACAAAAAGTTATAATAGAATAACTATACATTAAATTTTGTTAGTATGCAGTGGAACATTACATAATTCGTTATACTGAAAACTGAAACAAATCAGAATAATTCACCATATAAATTGAATCTGATTTTGCGACAAATTCAGTTTGGACAGCATTCGGTGCAAACTATTTTTTGAAAATTATCTCAAACAAAGTAAGTTAATAAGCGATCTGGACTTGGTTTTAATTAAAAAAAAATTAAAATATCATTCGTTTTCATAGCATCAATTCCAAACAAAAAAGCCATATGCTATTTAAACCAAATAAGGACTGGGTTGCCACAAATGCTGCCACTGGCATCGGTAAGTTTTATTTGACGGAATGCAAGACACTTGCACTAATTAATCGAGCTGCAAGTATTTCTTCCTCTTTCTCTCTCTATCTCCACTATTGAATACGTGTTCTGGATAACTGTAAACATGTTCCGTAGTGAGAACTTTAATATTACAGTGACCTTTGGGATTAGGATATATTGTTCGAAAAAAATACATCGACGAATATAATTGAAACCGTTCAAAGAGTTGAATAAAGAAAGCAAATAGAATGGAATTTGGATGTAGACACAACTACATTTAAGACTCATACACAGCGTGTATAAAGCAGGTTTAGTACGCCGTAATCTATAAGCATCGCATAGATGAAAGAGGGAGAGACAATGGTTGTCTGGAGGTAAAACTACAGCATTCTACGGTAAAAAATTGTTAAATGATGTTAATATTATGCTTGTGAAGAATCAGTACAACCTTTTAAGCTTCTTGTATAATTTTGTAGATTTCGTTCGTTCATTTTATGTTTTTCAGAGCAAACAAGTGTAGTAGGATATATTGCCCCTTAAAAATGTACAGGAAAACATGTAGTTGAATAAAAATTTAGTTTCATATAATACTTGGAATTGTATACATTATTTAAAGTTAGATAATATCCTGAAAAGATGTATTTCAACTAATATTGAACAACATACCTTAGCTTTTTAATATACCTATATACCATAGAGTAGTATACATTTATACATATTGGTACGATCACGTTTAATCTAACATGCATTTCTTTCAGAATATGCACTTACTCACTTGTCCGTTGTACCTTGAATAGATAAGACGTATAAAAATCCAATGAATTTAAGATTAATATAAACATGGTGTTTAAAAACTACAAGGTCTACATACACGGTGAAGTGTTGTTTATCGTGACATCTCCAAAGACTCAAATCGTTTGAGCTGCCGATTAGATAATATTCTATACATGAAATACTTAAGTCTAAGTGATTATGATATTGCATTGTCTCCGGATTATAAGTAAAGTACATAAAAGTGTATAAGAATAATAGAAAAGATTTTAAAAGCTAAGTTTATTCTAATTTAAGCAATCTGAAGCTGAGTGAACTTCGCGAATTTCCTAAGAATAAATATACTCATTTGGAAATAGATCTTAATTAACTTTTATCTTATTAATGTTCACGGTGATATGTGACCGCGAGACTGGCTACAGACACATATAAATCAATATATGTGCATGTAATTGTAAACTCTCTAGCGGTCACAGTCCAATCAAAATTATTTTCGTATCTGTGGTATTTAATAGGGTAAGTTCGTTAATGGAAAGAATCCGCCAGGGGAAGAAGACTTTGATGAAGAAGAAAAATATAGAATTATTATTTCTCTGAATAATGGACAAATTGAAAAATATATAAGAAGTAAAATTAAAATCAACTATTTCAAATCTCGAATATATATAGAAATATTTAGGAATTAAATTTTCAATCTTCAAGAAATAACAAAATTACTGTTATATGTAAATATAGGAGAAACTTTAATTTTGTTATTTCTTGAAGATTGAAAATTAAATTTCTAAATATTTTTGTATATATTCGAGATTTTAAATAGTTGATTTTAATTTTAAAATGCTATCCTCCGTGGTTTATATAAAATTGGAGTCGGGTTAAATTTTTGTTGATTTTATCATTTCCACAGAAACTATATTTCTAAAAAATAACTATAAAATTATTTTATTAAAATTTTGTTTCAATTTTGAAATGTCAACTTTGATTGTCGTTTCCATAGTAACTATAAACTTTAATAGCACACTATAAGTATATCTACATCTATTGAATATATATTTTTTCTTCCGATTTTACAAATATCGATATTTAACGCTAACGAAGAATTTTAACGTAATGCTAGAGGACCTATAGACCATAGGTGGGCAAACTTTGACTGCACTCAGCTCTGAGTGAGAGGTAGGAACAGAGATAGAGTAAATACAGGGTACCCACCAATTATTATTATTTTCTTTTTTTAATTAAAACATTTTCTGAAAAAAATATAATAATACCAACTCTTTTTTATGGTCACTATTATACAAAGTATTCAATACATACAATACATTGAATAAATACTCTGGAATTTTGTGCTGGTAATTTGGGGCATAAAATGTACCTATTTAATATATTTGGGTATGAAGAAAATATAAATGTTATATAAATTATAAAATATAAATCTTTTAATCATTTACCGCTTGACAATTGTAAACCGCATGTAAATTTTTTGATGATTTAGCTTTAGTTTGGATTTTAGAATTAGGTTTTTGGAAATTCCGAATAATTTGCCTAAACTATTCATATCGGAGAACTAATAAACAATTATTTACTTGATTTAATTATTTTTTCTTAGTAGGGAGTATAGTGTCATGGGAATTTGATGACACTGGATACAATAAAGATGCCAATGATAAAGCTGGGTGAGGGGGGGGGGGTAATTTGTTACTAATTTTTAAATGGTTAAATTTTGTATAAAGTGGGAATCCATATAGTTGTTGTTGTTGTTGTAATTATTGTTATTGCTATCATCATTATTGTTGTTATTATTATTATTATTATTATTATTCTTATTATTATTATGTTTTTTGGTGTATCTTTCCATATTGTAAAAGATATTTCTTAAACAATAAATATTTTATAAAACTATTTCTAAATTGATTGAATAAATTATTGGGCAATCGTCGGTAGGCAACCTGTATTGAAACATCGTTCCATCTTACTTCAAAACATACCTTTTTTTCTTACTCTCACACAGCTTATGGAGATCCGCATGTGCCCACCTCTGTAAATAAGCCTTCCTCATGAATGTGGCTATCTAAAGCAAAACAAACAAACAAAAAAACTCAGTTTTATCATATTAGTATAGATTGCAGAAAATAGGTAATAAGTTATGTAAGTATATTTTTAAATAATTTTTTACTCAGAGTCCTTTAGTCATTTATTTTTTTGTATGTAGTTTTCAAGAACCTACCCTATGGTTGAATAGCTTGTTATCTCGCATAGTTGTAGAATGTGTCAAAAGATTCAAAAAAAATCAGATCAAAAAATTATTTATATTATATTTACAATAACTGCATGATGGTTACTGGTCATAATAATGTGTATTTTCTGTACCAAATTTGTTATTGCTCATGTATTTTATTATATCAATGTTTACCTTTGAAGAAATTGAATATGTGCACGAATTCATTTCAAAGAATCAATAATTTATGAACAATCTGTATCATTCAGTATGTGTATAGTGATGTGTTTTGTGTATATTGAAGAATAAAAATAAGATAAGATTAGGTTTAAATTTAGGTAAATTACATTACAAAAGTTCTATTTAATATATGCAAATAGAATAACAACAGTTTAAATGTGCATTTCAAATAGTCAAATATTTCGACTACAGCTGTGTCGTTCATCTCATTGCTTTTTCTTTAGCATTTTATTATAATATGCTTTTCATTCTGTATTTTACTATTATTATTTGCCTGTTTTCTCAGTATTCTCGCAGTGTGTTCGTCCACTATTATATATATATATATATATATATATATATATATATACATATATTATATATATACATATATTATATATATACATATATATATATAAATATATATATATATATATATATATATATATACTTATATATATATTATATATATATATATATATATATATATATATATATATATGTAAGTCCCTACTGAATCGCAGAACCTACTGAAGCTAGAAACACGAATTTTCGACAGTATGTTGCTTTTGTAAAGTTGGTATCCTAAAGGCGTGAAAGTTTGTCTAGAGGTTCTTTTCTTTTTCAGTTAGTAAGATGAAATTTGGAAGATATGTTCCTTCGAAAATGTGGGGTTTTCCCAGGAATTTTCCATATACCCAAGTTTCCTTAGTATTTAACCTTAGGAGTTTATTCTCCAAATAAACTCCTAATGTGGAAGATATATTTCTTAGAGATTGTGGAGGTGCCTTAACAAAGGATTTTTAGAAAATCAACCCTTAAGAGAGTAAAATCGGGGGTCAGAGTTTTTTTGAAACATGAAAATTGATATTTAAGTTATACACCCTAAAATACGTGTTTTCGAGTTTCTGGAAACTGGAAGCTCAAGACAGTGAAATACGGGAGGACAAGTTGTATGGAAGTTCAGTTTTTTTCTAGTTAGAGACATGAATATAGAAATTTTGCTTATGAAGAAAATCAGTCCTTGATGTGTAGAAATACCATGTTATTCAGTTAATTATAAGGTCTTTACAATTATAATTGTCGCGAGCGTAGCCGTAACGGGTAATAATAATAATAATAATATACGATCGCAGCAAACGAAATAAGTTTTAATGCTATATCCACAAATTAGTTTTGGCGAAATTGAGTGTTAAAAAAAATTGAAGTCGTTATGTTGCCCCTCCTGCGTTTAGTTACTCCCTTTACCTATTGTATATATTCCAAGACAATCGTTCTTAAGGAGTAAAATCCATTGCGCATCGGAGCTGACACGCACCATTTTTTATCAATAATTAATTGGCACAAAAATAATTTTTTTGTAGATAAATCAAGAGAACGAAATATAAAAAAAAAAAGTTGTGTCTTGTTTTCAAAATTGAATAAGAAACAAAATAACTCTACATTTTGAAAAAAGGACTCAATTTCTGTGGCTTATAGTACACATAAAATTACTGATTAATCATCGCCAAGCCAAAGCTAATGAAGTTAGAAGCATAAAATTTGAAAGATATGTTCCTTAGACAGTGTGGAGGTGCACGCAGGTTTGAGATTGCGTGGTTTGTGTTCTAATATCTTTCTGATTAGAAATTGGATCTTTTCGTGTATCGTTTAGCCCTAAGACATGGATTGCATTCATATAGTGATGCAACGAAAGATGAGAGAAACAAGACAAGTCGAAAATTACTTTCCTGATTTTCGATAAATATTCGAGAGACAGGCTATAGAAATTTCCGTCAGCTCTACAGTGAGAAAAAATGATTTGACTGAATTAAAATCTGAAGTAATCATCAATTATTGATTGCAGAAAAACTTTGAAAGGGTTAATGCTCTTCTATTTTTACTTCGAATTTTTATTAAACGTATCAAGTTCAAATAATTATTTTTAAACTTGTATTTTTCAAGAAAATTTGCAAATGTACAAACGAGACGAGACAAGACGATAGAAAACTCTGGTCTTGTTTCGCGGCATCACTAATATTATCATATATTTCCAAAGTTTTTGTTAACCGTATGAAACGAATATGTGATTAGATTATACCTATATACTATTACCTATACAGCAACAAATAAAACCATGTTGGAAAACAATTTTTTTTCGTTTATTTAAATGAAAATATGTTGGTATCTATGTAGTAGAAAAAGAATGTTTTTTCATTAGAAAATTACAAGTTAGAATGTTCTTAAGTTCATTGACGTTCCTACGTAGGTATGACTCTATTCGTTAAAAAAATACATATTGTTTAATGAATATTTAAGGTAATTTCAAATAGAATACGACAAAGGAAAAGTTTGGGTCCATCAGTGAATGGTTTGCCATCACCAAAAGCGTGGTGAACTAGATTAAAATTAATTAAATTATTATTGGGAAATTTCCTAGTTTTTATTTCCGACCAAATAGTTACATGTATAAAAAAAACACTAGCATTATATTTTTATAGAGGATAAACAAGATTTTTAAATAAATTCAATTTTTGAAAAGAAATCAGAGCGATGCTGTATTTTGATAACGTTTTACTCTTGAACCAAAAGAAAATCTAATTTTACCAAGACGAAGTTTCGTTTTATTTATTTAAGATGAAAACGATGCTTAATTCTCGAAAAATACCCGTTTCCCATGAACCACTTCTGCCGAATGTGAGTTGCGCGCACTCTTTTTTAATCTATACGGTTCGTTGGAAAGTAAAAAATCAATAGAATATTTTCTCTGTAAAATTTTATAATCTTGAATTTCGATTTCTTCCTCAATTGGTCCCCGAGCCATGGAAAGCGAGATATTTGCAAAAATTCCTCGAAAGTGGAGTGGAAACGGATACTACGGACTTTATAGCGGAGCGGGCTTTTGCTAAACAGTTCGTTGTACGTAAAAAATGAATTCGACCTTTTTTGTGGGAAATTTTATAATCTTTCTTTTTGATCATGACTTTAATTTGTCTCTGAGCTATAGGAAGCGAGATATTCGTAAAAATACGCACGTCATAGATATTCGTCCTATATTCCGCAAACCCCTTATTGTACGTAAAAAATGAAAGGCAATTTTTTGTGGGAAATTGAGTCATCTTCAATTTTAATAACCACCTTGATTGATCTTCGAGCAATAAGAAGAGAGATATTCGCAAAAAACCGAATTTGTTGACCTTGGACCTTGAATATTTATCAACGCAATTGCGATATCGTTCTCGATTTTCAATATGTTTTTCAGAACGTCGAAATGAACGTCCATTTTTTTGGTACTGAAAACCTATAATGATTGGACAATGAATAAAATTATAAACTATTTAAAAAAAATAAATAAACTTATGATTAAAGTGGCATTATGTGGACAGGTTTGTATGTAGAATGTAATGTAAGTTAAATCATTTTTGTATTTATTTACTTATGTGCATTATATTTTTAATTCCATTATAAAATTCACATTTTTGCTATTTTAGGACTTTTTTTTTTTATAAAAATCTAAAGTGTGCTTAACAATTTATATCGCTACGCTGGCGAGTTGCCCCTCAAGCTGCACCAGCATATATAACCCCCTGTACAATAAAAATGACACAGGAATTTTTACAAATTAATTACAATTAATTATAACCTGTAAAAATGGTTTACAGTTACCATTTTTCGAAAAATAATAAGTTTTGAGCTGGAAATAAAACCAAATCTATACCAAACTAAATAAACAAACTCGTCCAATTCACCTCAAACCTGACTCAAAATTGCTTAAAAATTAATAACTATTGATAACAACTCCAAACAATAACTTCATTTTCCTGGTTTTGGACTGGAATTGAAGCCAAGTTTATACCACAACATCAAATAATCACAAAATTGATCTCATAGACAAAAAGTTTTTTACAATTGACACCAAAAACTATTTTGCACTTTATATATTTTGCGCCTCCAGAGAATTACGCAATATTCCAGTAACTTTAATTTATTGATTAGTTTATAATTTTATACTTGTATTTAAGGTATTTCCAAACTATTCATAGGTTGTCAAAAACTTCACGAAATTCATAATATTAGTAAAATGAATCCTCAGAAATCAGCTGAATTTTTTTGAGAATTTATCACCATGGCGTTTTTGAGAAAATCGTTATGTAAGTTGGAGAAATTTAACATGCATCTACATAAACATGGCGAAATAAAATGTACCATTCCGACTGTTTTTACTTCGAACTCTCTCAATATAGCCACGGCTATTCTGAAATTCGACACATACTTCCCTCAATTCCTGATAAATATTTTTCCTTAAAATTTTGGAAGAATGACCATCGGGTTGTTAAGTTTTTTGATAAAATATGCATAAAAAAGTGCATTTTTTTCATGTCCGCAGCAAAAGGTTATTTTTTATGGTTCAGTTGTCATCATGAGTACCGGCGCGCTTTTGAGAGTAGTTTGAAATTATATACTAGTACATGTATGATGCCTACTATATGTATGATATGTTATGTGACGAATGGGAACACTGACGACAACGGGCTGCTTTCAACAACGCGCAGGAGTGCCAACATATTTTTTTAACGCATATAATTTTTTATTTAGTTCTTTTCACGCGGGTAGTTGATATAGTTTGGAAATTCCTTAAATATATTATTTGTTTCATTTACATTGATAAGATTCTTTCGATTAAATTATTGAAAAATAAAAATATTATAAAAGTTTAAATAATTTGGATATTAAAATCTTCATAAGTTTCTTTATAAGCAGTTCCTATCTTCACGTTCTCGCGATAATCGTTATTATCATTTATAATCATGGTAATCTATTTAGAACAAAAATAAACGAATCGCGGTGATAGCGCAATTAATAGGATTGCGTTTTCTGAGTAAGTATGCCATAGATGATTAAAGATTCGATAAAAATTAGCGTCCTATATTTTTTATTAAATGCTTGCCACACTTTCTGCAAGCTTAGAAGAAAATTTGATCGGAGAAAATGGAAATACAAGAAAAACTGATGTATCGAAACAGAAGTTACGTACATTGTTTAAATGATTATAATTTAAACTTTTGGATTAAATTAATTCGAATATTAATCACTTAATTACTCATTGTCACAAAATTACTTAATATGAAACGATTAATTTTAAATAGCAATGTCTTGATTATGACAGAACTACATTTTAGTTTTTATAACATATTGTCTGGTAGACGAATTCTTGACGACCCTGTAGGAAGTATCGACGACTATAGGAAGTATCTTTAATACACGATTAAATTTAATGGCACTCGGGGAAACTATAAATGGTTCACATTCACTAAACTACAGGGCTGAGTGTATCGGGCAGTTTGAGTATATACAAGAGTAAGTTTGAGTATTCAGAGAAAGTAAATTAAGGTTGTCCTAGGCTAAATAAAAAACTAAATTTGGCTTAACCTATTAAGATAAAAGTGTTGAAAATCGGTGTAAATATCAACATTTTTTTGAACTAGTGCTAAAATGGCTGGTCTTTTTGGTGTATACTTTTCTCTCTTTCTGCTGAGGAGTAGAATAATAATTATGTGATGAGATTGTTTATCGTGTTGTCTAGACGGAGGCATTAATTTCAGTTAGTCATCCAAGAATAGTTAGATTTTAATGTTTAGCATCATTTAAGCTTTGATACGAAATACTAACTATTACAAATATAATTTAACAACAAAACAACATGCTGTATAAATGCAAATTAGTACTAGTAATAGATGAAGGTACAGCGTAACTATAAACAAACAGGATAATAAATTTATTTTATTCCATCACACAGAGAGTTGTAAGAGTAGTTCTTTGTAATATAACTGTCGCATCTATTTAATCTTTATTTAGACTAACTGAATAAAATCAAATTGACATAGAACTATTTTTTTTTTGTACCAGTAAGCGTTATTTGTTTGCCATTCAATATGTCACATTGACACAAGACTAACTACCAGCATACTACCCTTGCTCCAGTTGTTAGAGCTATGAGCTTGACGATTTTTATGTGGAAAAAAACATATCGTATTCGATCTCCCTATAACACAGGCGACAATTCCAACAAATGAATATGAAGAGCAGAGGAAAACAAAATAAAAAAATAACATACTGAGATGAGACGGTATTACTCCAAACAAATTTCATCATTTACGTGTTTTATTTCATTCTTAAAAACTAATTGTATTATTGCTTTTATAGTGTACCTCAATAAAGTGTTAAATCTCGTTTAAAATCAAAATGATTTTTAAATTAATTTTTAGAATAGTTTCTGGGTGTACAAACTAATAAGAAATAAACACTCGTAGGCTTTGATTTAATTTTCGATTTCATATTACCTAGCATTGCTTTTATCTTCGATATTAAATGTAACAAATAATATTGAATGTCCGCTGTAGTGAGATATCCGCAAATTAAATAGTGAGATATCCGATTAAACACTAAATGACCTTAAAAGTTGAAATTTTTCATTAAAGTAGTTCGTATCTCAAAATGTTAAGTATATATTGTATATGAATGCGGCTATTAGTGATAATCACATCAAAATCGGTTATGCCGTTTTAAGGACGTTCCAGCACTGTGTCATATAATTAGGACATAAAACCTGATTTTATTATAGCACAAATACATAAACACACATATACAACACATAGAAAAATTTAGTGTTCACATATACAAAATAATGTTATTTTGAAGAAAAAAAAAATTTTAAACCTTTATATTTTGAAAACAAAACGGTAAAATGCGATTTATGTTTTTAAAATTTGTTAAATAAATATTTATCTTTAATATTCTAGTTTTTTTTTTAAATTCTGTCAAGCAATTTTTTTAATACAACATATAAAAGTTGGGTGGGCGTGAAGTTTTACATGCTTCTAATTAGAGAGAGTGAGAGAGAATGATAACTTTGCTATTAATTATCTCACGTTCTAAACGGTTAAAAATTTCTGAAACTTCTGGATTTATTAGAAAACGTTATTTTTAGCCTGTGAAAAAAAAATGAGCAAAATCTGTCGAAAAGTGGTACTATGCTGGAACTTCCTTAACGTGAAGAAGACAAATACCTTCACTAACATTCTTGCATATAATATTCATTAAAGTAGTTCGTATCTCAAAATGTTAAGTAGATATTGTATATGAATGCGAATATATTTGCAGATTTGGGATGTTAAGTCTTAAAACCGAGAATTTTTTTATCAATTAAATCTCTAACAAACTTCTTTTAGAATTTCATATTTTTTCTCTTTTTACTTAATTGCACATGCGACTGTATTAATTTATGAATGGTGTATGTATAAGCCCTAAGAGAGTACAAGAATTACATTTTATTTTGTTTATTATCGTGAAAACCATGTGATCAACTACGTTTATCCCAAGGCGCTAAATTAAATGAAAATATTTTTTTAAACACAAAAAAGTTTTAATAATATTATACTCATAAAAAAAATATGATAATAACGAATAAATTAAACTTTAATAGAAAAAGTATTTAAAACATTTCATTTTAACGTAAAAAAAACATTACCAAAAATTTATAAGGTTCGTGTTTCCATAAAAGTAGGTTTAAATTAAAAAAACCGACTTCAAATAAAAAAAACGTAATAGAAAAAAAAATTTTTTTAAGAGAAACTCCCATGAGAAATTTGACTTTTGAAAACTTTGTTTTGACTTGAAAACGTAACGGTGAAACTGTCACCAAATTAGCAACGAATAACATATCCTGAGCCAACATAAGAGTAATTCTAATAATAATGATGTTAACAAGAGTAAATTTAATGAAAGTAATTATAACAAGAGTAATTTCAATAATTATAATTTTATTTAGGTTTTATTTATTTTTATTTTTGTCTATTGATTTCTATTTTCTATCTATTTCTAATAGTGAAAGAGTAAATTACGACTAATTTAATTCTGAATTTAAATCTGAAACGAAGCGTTTTATCAAGGGTAGGCTCATTATGTAGGCAATTAATTCACATATCTTCAATTTTGTCATATGACTGTTAGTTTTGAGGATTGAGAGCGTAGACGCTGGGAACTGTAAATTTAAAAATAAAAACTGCAGACTTTTAAAAGCGACTAAAACTCAAAGCTTGGAAATTGTTAGCCAAAAATTCAAATATGGAAAAAAGCATTTGATACAAAGAAGGTCTTTTTTTCATAAAAAGAGCAAATAATAATAATATGTTATAATACAAAAAAGTAAACTATACTGTCAATACTATTGTACTAAACTAAATAATAAGTAAATGATATTATATTTGAAATACAATCTATAAAATAATACTGTGTTTATAGAAAAGAAATGATATATATGTTATCGATATTTTATAAAAGTATCATATTATTCAAAAAAATCCATTATCAGTATTTATGGTGGATTTTTTAACCGTTTTGTGTTTAAGAAAAATTTACGTCCACTCATTCATAAGAGAAATATAGAGCACTATTTTCACAACATGAGTATGTGGATTATAAAAAAGTTTTAAAATGAAACAAGTCTAAATTGTCTACTATAATCGATGAGGCACACATTTTTTAAACTTATTACGATTCATAAATATGTTACGCTGTTTTACAGATATACACACTTCAGAAATAGTTTATCAATTCAGCCTGTATTTTTGTTTTAAAATATACGCCGTATATTTCGACATCGAATGGTTTTTTTGGAATTGAACATTGGTCACTACAGATTCGACAATCGGGATATATTTACTTCACTTAAATTTTCGGAAAATTTATCTCTTAATCAGGAACAATAATGCATTAAAGAGAGGTAAAAATCGATGAATTGATGACTCATTTCCACCACATTTCCTGTAGCAGAAACTAGAAGATCTAAAAATTTTAGCTACCATCCACCCCCAACTTGTTTCAATAAAAAAAAAATTATATGTGCAAAATTTTAGCAAGGTGACCCTCATCGATCATAAAGTTTTGGAATTTTCATAGCTGTCGAGTATTTTCGGAAAAATTCAATTTATTTTTAACCGAACTAGAAAATTGTGCAAGAGTGTAATCATATAAGGAATACGCTTTGATCCTGTTGTGCAAATTCGTGTGCATGTATTTATTTTATTGAGATGAAAGTTTTCTACTTCGGCGCGATCACAATTAAACGGCGTGATTAATTGAAACACAAATGAAAGAGACATTGAAGTATGATTATGGTTGTCGATATGTAAAAAAATAAGTTTAGGCGCGTCCAGAAACTATACCAATATTCATCTGGAGTTCGTGAAACGAAACTGCAGAAAATCTTCTCTTCTATGGAAGTAATTGTTCTAAATAACATAAAATTCGTAAACACTGGATGCTCTTTATTGGTGATATATTATGTTTAAATTTTGTGATATTTTTTTTGTTATAGTACCGAGTATGCAGAATATTCATGCTAAAAATGTCTGTATTTGTTTTGTAGATTAGAAAATTGCATGAATACATACTTTTACATATACTTTTGCAAAAAATCTATATATCATAAGAGTAAAAATGTTATGTATCGTTCTTTATTCCTGTTTGACTAAAATAAGTACAAACATATGCGACATACATACATATACACATAAAAGACAGGGTGTTTCAAAACAAGGTATTGTAGTTTCTAACAATCACATTTCGTTATGGAAATATAAAAAAAAAATTCGCTACGCAGGAGCTGCGTCAACTTACCGAATTTCCTTAGAATACATAAATCGTCCTCTAGTCACAATTTTAGTCTGATCAAAATGAAATGTCGTATCTGATATCTTTTTTGTATTTTCAAAGCCAATTTTATTAATAAATGGCATACGTCAAAGGGCAAGGGGGCAAAAAGATCGAAGAAAACACCAAATATAAAATATCTCTCTTAATATTGGAACAATCGAAAAATGTATAACGAGTACAGTTGTAGAAATTCAAGTTTGCTATAATTTATTACCTTATCGTTTTTTCCAAACTCTAATGTGTACAGAGATATTTAAAATTTTAACTTTCAATCTTAAATTGTAAATATTTCTGTAAATATTTATGTAACAGAAAAATGAGAAAACACAAAATTACAATAAAACTAAGTACCTACAACTTAACTTTTTACTTTTTACTAATCTTTATACTAATTTTTATACTAATCTTTTTTTTTCGTGATAACTTTGGAAATTGAGATGATTTTTTCAAATATTCCATAAATAATTCTTATTATGCATAAATAATCCATATTTACCAAATTGCGAATGGACCCCAAATGGACGCGGGTGGACAGTGTAACAGAAAAGTGTAACAAAAAAATGATAAGATACAAAATTATAATAAAACTAAGTACCTACAACTTAACTACTGATAAATTTTTCAAATATTAAGGGAGATATGACAAATTTTGTGTTTTCCCCTTCCTTTAAACCCCCCTTTCCCCTCGTCCGATTTTACCCATTAACGAACTTGACCATTAGAATATCAAAAGCGCCTCAAATACTTAATTTCATTCCAATCGGAATAAAACGGTGACCACAGACACTTAAACTTATGTGTACATATACATGTATATATATATGTTGATAAATATATACATATATAAAAATTTTAACGTTAGTGATTTTTGACATCTAGTAGGAAGGAAATTCCAACATTGGTACAAAAATAATAGCTGCATTTCCTTTGGAGAAAAGTCGCTAAAAACACAATCGATTTATATGAATTCAAATTCTACTATACAAACAAATATTCAAAGAATGGTTTTAAGAAAAAATGTTAGTTTTTTCAATGTTATAATTTATTAATTAATTCTTTTCTCCTATCCATAACGACTACCAATTAATTTTACAACATGGGAATAGGTGGAGCGGGGTAGATTTTTTACTAACATGGTTAAGAACACTTTCGAACATTTTTTGTGTGTAAAGGTTATCAAAATAATCAAAGAGAACTCTAGGTTTTTTGAAACTACTGAAATCGTTACAAAACCCCACAGAATTAGATGCATACGAAAGTATCTACATATACAAATTGAGAAAACAGATAATGAATTTAGACAATGGCCCAATTCCAAATTCTAATTTAATAAAATTAAACCATTTTCAAAAAGTCGAATACCTGAATATCAAGGTTAGCTTCGATACACTCTCTTTACTCACAAAAACAACGCCGCATAGTCACAAAAGGATACCGTCAATAAATAGATGGGGTTCTTGCCACACCTAATCCTTTAGTGAGTTTAGTCAGTCCACTCAAATAATCCTCAGGTCAGATCATACCCTCAGTCAAATTAGCAACAAGCAACATATCTCTAAATCCATATCCCAGAGATAGTTAAATTAGCTAATTCATACTGATGATGATTACATTGTAGTCGAAATACGTATTTATAAAATACAAATAAATGTTCTAGGAATTGTGGCAAAATTTGAAGTGTAATTTTTGTGTGTGTGTACAACTCAGTTATTTTATCATTGTATTTTTTAAGACATTCTGTATAAAAATACCTCTCGAATTATTATATCATGTACTATGTACATAAACTAGATACATACATGTGCAAAAAAACATAAGATACACGGGCATACAAATAACTATATTTGTGCGAAATTATCTATGATGTAACTGGAATAAAATATAATGATTCCTCGAATTTACGGAATTTCCATAGAGAAATAAATAGATTATATATTATTAAAACATTTAGATTTAAAAAATATATTAAATTAGTAGTTGTTTTAAGTGAATGAACGTCATGGAACAATAACGTCACGTAGAGTCATGGCTTTATGGCATGCTTTTCCAGATTCAACGAGACTGGCAATCCTCCGATTATCAGCCACTGTGTATATTGAATCAAACAATATTTGTTACGTTGGTCTAGTGGGGTCGTCCATTAGAGAAAATAAAAAATTCATTACGCAGGAGCTGCGCCAATTCCTTAGACGAAATTCCTGCTTAGACTAAATAAATTAATCTCCAGCGGTCACAATATTAGTCTGATCAAAATGTTGTATCTGATATTATTTTGGTATTTGCAAGAAAAATTTTAAGGCACAGGTCAATGGGAAAAGGGAGCACTAAACACAAAAAAAAATAGAACACAAAATATAAAATATAAAATATATCTCTTAATATTAGAACAGTCGAAAAATCTATAAGAAGTAACGTTGTAGAAAATCATGTTTGCCATTGCCTGATCATGTTTTCTAATATGTACAGAAATATTTAGGATTTTAACTTTCAATCTTAAAGAGTAAATATTTCTGTAAATATTAGTGAAACAGCAAAAATGATAAGAAACAAAATTATAGTAAAAAAAATTTTCTACAACTTCTAAACTACTTCTGAATTTTTTTATTTTGCCCATATTAAGGCAGATGAACATATTAAAGTGTAACAAAGACACCATAACATAGTACACTGCATATGGACAGCGATAGATACACTATACATTGCTTGCAATTTTAAAATACAAGCTTCATATATACATATATATATATATATATATATATATATATATATATATATATATATATATATATATATATATGTATATATATATGTATATATATATATATATATATATATATATATATATATATATATGTATATATATATATATATATATATATATATATATATATATATATATATATATATTGTAAAATACATATATATTCCTCAACAAGGAAATAGAGACTAGATATATATACAGAGATAATTTTGATTTTTTCGCTACAAGTCTTTAAAAGGCCTTAAAAAATGCACAGTGAAGAATGAAAATTACTCGTATACTGCTTTAATACTTGGAATAATTTATTACTAAATCCACCATAGTAACATTATTTGATATTCATTATAACATTTTTTTCTGAGAAAATATTCGATAGCCTAGCGCATACGTGACGAAATTTCTTCTTTCGTACTGTACCTATTTAATTGTTTCCATTTTGGATGTTCAATATTCTTAGTTAATACTAGTTGTGTCACGGTATCTTGGCTTTCTTTTAACCTTTAAAAAGGAGCACTGTCGAATCTATACAGATTCGAATACTCGAATCAAAAACAAAATGATTAATTTTCATCAACAATTTTTTTATTCAAACAATACTAATGTAAACAATGATTAATTCAACATTGGTAACATCAAACCGCACGATTGTTCCTTTCGGACTGAATTTTAGAACTGACTTAAATTGGGTTAGGCACCGGCTTTATATACCGTCGCAACAACATGTTTAGACGATTTAAAAAATACATTTATAAAAAGACAAATCTTTTTTATCCCAATAAAGTTAGTAACCCAATTTAAAACTTATATAAGTTATACAATAATAAGCGTTTATGTTAATTGAAAAAAAAAAAATATTTTTGCTATAAAACAAATATCTTTTTTTTTTTTGAAATAAAATAATTTTAGATCTAGAACTATTTTCCTTATTATTTTCTTTTTGCAAATAGATTGTGTGCTGAGGTCTTAAAAATTATTTCACTAATTTTCATTACAACAGTAGTTTTAACTATGTGGTTGATTTACAATAGGAAAATATTGATGTTAAAATTAGACGATTAATGTAGAGTGAAAAGTATGATTTTCTGCACAATTTATCCGGTTTATAATTTTCGTAGTATGAACGGAACATCCCGTACATATAGGTTTAAAGACAGTAAATGCAGCAACAAAATATATAAAGCTTTAAATATACGATCGTCAGGCAGACAAAACAGAAAGATGGGCATTAAATATACGGATGAGATTGTATGTTGTACAATGTTGAGAAATACACCAAGTACAACCACATGTTTTGATATGTGATGACAACATTTGCATGTATGGAAAATCATCTCTGATATATTATTATGTTTTTACTATTAAATTATGTACCTGCAAAAATGCAATACACTCCACTATTACTTTGGTATTATAATAAAGTTTATAATATAAATAGCGAGCTGTTTTCTATTTTATTACTATTATCTACTGGCTGAAGCTCGTTAAAAAGTGCTTATCTGTTCAATTTTACTACAGAATCATTCCATATGAAATTATCAAATCGACAAAGCTGGCATTTTTTAGATTTTGCTTAAACTTCTTTGTGGAAATATTCTTTAGGGTCCCAAAGACGAAAACCTATGGTGATTTAATTTTGGCACGCATCATTTCCAGCCCACACAAAATAAAGTAATTAAAAAGTCGTATTTTTGGGGTTTAGGGTTTTAGCTGTGAAAATTTTTCTATTAGAGATATCTAGTTGATTAATATGGCATACTGCTAGCTTGGTTTCAAAAATTCATCATAAATTAATGTACTCAGTCAGTTGTTATTGAAAAAAATCTCCAGAAGAGTTTTTGATTTATGATGAAAAATGTGTCACTTTCAGTCAAAAAGTTCGAACTTTTTGATAGTGAAAATTCGAAGTTTGATAGTGAATATCACTTTTATTAGATGGGCAAAAAATTTCAAATTTAGCAATTCTCAAGGGGCGATTATTCTTTACATCAATTCAAAATTTTATTACATTCCGAAAAAAATTCGGTTTACGAATATACTACCTTAACTTATTAAGAGAACATAGATCACAGAACATTGCACATACAACATTTTATATGTATATATGTATATATACATATAAAAATATATTTATATGTTGTTAGAACATATAAATATGCAGTCAAATAAAATTAAATATATCTGGAATAAAAATAATACATTAGTTAAATTATTTTTTATAAAATGGTTGGAAAAAATTATATTTGTACTTGAAACAAACATTTTTTTAAATAGTAAAATGAGATAAAAATCAACATTTTGTATGAATCTCACAAGTATTTCTAGAAGTGGATGGTTTTTAATTATTTAATTGAAATAAACAACAAGCATTAATTATGAAGTTTTAAAAAATTAATACACATAAAATTTCTCGTAGCATCAGTTGAGTGTTATTTATCCCAACTGATAATTTATTAGCTTTTTGTATACACAAAAGTGAAATATTCCATCTTGTTTTACTTATCTTTGTTAAAATTGGGTCAACCAATTATTTGTATTTTATAAATGCCTATTTCAAAGTATCCTTCAGCAGAATGAATTAGCTAATGTGAGACACGCACCAAATTAGTAACAAGTAACATCTTCAATTGCATATTCCGGAGAAAGTTACGATTTGCTAATTCATAGTGATGATGACAATCCTTGTAGTTGAAATATATAAATACATTACAATACACCCACCATTACCCAAAAATCTTTCATGAAACAATTATTCTAGGTCGATAGGATGCCTGTTGTTTTGGATTAGAAATATAACTTTTGTGATTGTATAGGATATAAAAATAACGGCCAAAAAAAGCGATTTCTAAAATGGAATATATAAAAAAAGTATATAGTTACACAGCGTATATAGTTACACAAAATGTGTAACTATATTAAAAGTATATAGTTACACAAAATGTGTAAAGATTCGCAAAACCTAAGCCAACATTTGTCATGGTGGTGAACAACTCAACTGATGCTACGATAAACTTTATCTTTGTTAACTTACTACATAAAGTGAATATACAACTTTTATGTAAATAAAACTTCATTATTATTGCTATTCGTTTATTTTAGTTTAAAAATTAAAAACTATCTACTAGAAGCTCTTGTGCGAATCATAAAAAATTCTGATTTCTACTTCATTTTACTATTACAAAAAATTGTGAAGATTGACAGGGTTATCTAAATTAATAGGCCAGCGCCCATCGACACGTGCCAAGATTGTTTGATTTAGATAGCTTTTCCGCATTATGAAAATATTCATTGTAGCTAAAATTAAGTGGGATTATGAAAATTGGTCGTTGATAACGAACCTATACAATTTAAAATTTTCTTAATCATAACCATGCATTCTCATCGTTTCATAACTGTCTCACTTATGAAGTGAAATCAGCTAAACGGACAGATGGGGAAATTATTTTACTACCAATTTGGATTTAAATATATCGAATGTGGTTAGGTTGTGTGTTTTGGAATTATTGAGTGTGAATGTGATGTGAAATAATTAATCCTGAAAAAAAAAACTTAAAAGATAATAATAATAAAAACCAGCCCAAGTGGCCGAGAAACTGAGAGGTTTTGGGTTCGAATCCCGACATCGACAGTTTGTCAATTATTAACAAAAAAAGGGGTGGTTAATTGTGTAAACTGTCAGCGTATGGACAAGAACGAAGTAACCGGCTATGCTTGAGAAGGTTTTCTGCAGTTTCCTTCACGAACTCCAGCCGCATATCCTACCAATTTCTAGTCAATACACAAAAATTCCTTCCACTCACATCCTCACATCCTTTGGCATCACAATGGACCTTATGGTCGAAGTGTAGCCCGTCCAGGGCAGCCTCTACAATCTAACCTATAATAATAATAAAAAGGCTGGCCGTTCATGGTGTTTATTAGTATTTATAGTGCTTTCTGTTCTTTATTAGTTATGGTTAGTTATTACTAGTTATCTATATTAATTTAATGAACACAACTCTAGGTTAAAATTATTAACTAAAGTACACAGTACTACGAAAATCTACGTTGACTGAATCTAGCTAAACCTGAACCTAGCTGGTGTTATGATAGTAATAAGGGCCAGCAAGATTCAATCAACGATATGTGATACAATGAATGGCACATTAAATTAAAAATAAAACAATGAATACAACTTAAACAATTTGTAAAAGTTCTTGGGCTGTAGTGAACACACGCTTAGATAGATAAAATATTATTTCCTACAATACTTTGCTCAAACTTCACGATTTGAGTCTGATCATAGTCCCAGATTGATACAATCAAACCGTTTGACTACTTTGATTACTACTTTGTAGTAGAAATACGACTTTAAACTGATGGCAACTACCTTGTAGATGTAACAGTTACTTATATATTACTATCAGTACACGTCACAGCTTTGTCCGCGAAAATCGGACTTGTATAGACTTTATATAACTCTTTATATAGCTGAAACAATCATTTTTATATAAATTACTCGCTCTGCTTGCTTGACCAACGGTACGGTCTTCGGCCTTGGCACATTTAAATTTTAATTCGCATCCTAGAAAGAAAATATATCCTACATAGCGTTAATTTGGTTAAGTTTGGGCTTTTCCCATTTTCAGTTGGAAGTTCGAATTCGCGTCGAATTCAAAATACCTCCCCCTTCTACATGACTAGAAGTGGGTTAGATTTTGTATAAATGATTGAGCCAGTAAGTCATTCAGTTACACAAAGGGTTTTATATATTATAGTACTCGCTATGTTAGCAAGGCGGCCCCACCCCTTGCCCCGTGCAACCTTCGACATTGGGTTTGCGTCGTAGAAGGACACAAGTTAAAGGGGGTTGGAGCAACTTTAAAGCATGTATAGAAGTTAAGAAGGCTTTTTGGGGAGTATTTCCCATTTTCAAGGGTGGGTGCGTGGGGAAAAATAAAGTTTACCGAATTTTACGTCCAATCGACGTTAACATTATTTTAAAGCAAAACACTAAAAAGCCATAAATACTCAGTTTTATCACAAAACTTTGGCTCTCTCTGTTATAATTCAGAGATAAAACCAGATAAAACATAAACCAACAAGCACTAGTGCGACCGAAATTGGTGTATATTTGGAATTTTTACAATAGGGAATATGCATGAAATTTTTTTCACTTGAATTGAAGCATGTTTACTTGACAAATATCAAGGTAAAATTACTTTTTAAATAACTTTAAAAATAAGCGAGATATGAATGATTGAAATTCCCGATTAGACAAAGAGGGTGATTGCCCTCTTGATATGTTATGTGACGTCATATTACACTTTCACCATTTAAAATACACGTAAAACTCCGTTTTTAATATTTTTGCAAGAAAAAGACAGATAATAATCTTTAAAAGTTTATAGCTTCCTTGATATTTGTCGGATTTTAGTTTCGTTTTTAAATATTATTACAGTATTAACAGTATTTTCATATTCTGAAAATAAATGTGAAACAAAATTTTCATGCATATTCCCTATTCCAAACATTTTTTTTGAAACCGAATGGATCAAGTGTAAAAATTTGAATTGTGTTGTTACGAAATTAATATAATAATAAGAGCAGATTGGTAATTTGACCTGTTATTTCTTGAAGTTATGAACAAAAAAATAATGATGTAAATTAGATAATCGTAATTGAATTTACATAAACACAGAAAACAATATAAACACTTTATGAATGAAAATGTAACGATTTTATAAAAGCAACAATACATATACAAGAATGTGGTGGTGTCGTATAAGCATAAAAACTTTATCCTTAGAGAGACAATTAGTTTATTTTGTAACATCAAAATTTAAATTTTATATTATATAATGTACTACCATGATATACCTACCTACATCTTACTCGAAACTCGAAAAACTTTACATAAAATAATTTACTTTACATATTATGTTAAATAGTTTTACCTTAGTTTTTTGCCTCTACTCTCTATCCAAACCTAACAGAAAACATTGCTGTACTCACAGAAAACAAGCTAAAAAGAATGAAAACAAATTTGATCACAACAACCAAAACAAAACAAAAAAACATCAGTATCTGAAAAAGTTATTTAAATGTAAAAACAGTATAAAAATAATAATAATCATAATATATATTAATAATATTTTGTGAAAAAGACGTGTTTCTGGAAAGTTTAGTTACTAGTAGTATACAGAACTTTCAAAGAAAACTTGTTTATTGTTATTCTGAATGAAGAACATGAAAATAAACGAACACCAAATCGAATAGAAGGCAGCAAACAGTATGGTTCATCTGTACGAAGTGTCACAAGAAAGGCGTTACTTAATTTGAAGGTTCTCGCTCTTCCGGACACAAGTCAGTGCGTTCCACTAAGCTCTCACAACAATAACGCTCACGACTGCGGTTTTTCCCGTTCCAATTGCTTGCGAGCGTTACAATCATAAACTCAAGTGGAATGGGCTACGGAGCGTTGATGTAAACTGTTGATGTAAACATTAAAAATTGCGAGCTTGAAAATAAGTCAAAAGCTTAAGGAGGTTATGTTATAATTTGTAAGCCTTAATAATAAACGTTAATAATTATTGATCAACTTGATGTATACTAGATGTATTTAAATAATTTACGTTTAAATATAATCAAAATGTCTTTTGTGGCGACAGTTGGATATTTTTTATTTGTTGGTGCATCGCAATAATGCTAAAATATCTCTTTCCGACTCATACACAATAATTTTTTCAGTCGCCATCTTTAACTTTTAAAAATAGCGCCGAATTTATCAACGTCCACTTCGACCCACCTCTTCAGATGGGTCATTGTGAGCTCGGTGTGAGTGAAAATAATGACGTCATTGGTGATGTTTTCGCCGCGACCATAACGACCGTGGTCGTCATGTGGAACGGCTGAAGGAATATTTTGATCGTTGTGAGCGTCTAGTGGAACGCACTAGATTTTGATTTTGATTGTTGTATTATTAATAATGATTGAAATTTTGTGTGTAAACCTATCTTTTATGAGAGTGTTGACTTCAAAAACACATAATAACTATCAATATGAAGAAGCTATCTATTTAGGCAAGGTTTAAAGGGTCATTTGCATTTGTAACTCAACTTCCGTAGATGTAATGCAGATTATTATAATATAAATAATATTTAGAGGTCGGTGATGGTTTGACGTATATAGGTTCATTAACTAATTTGATATTACATTTTATCCCAACAATACAAAATCAAACACTTAAAAATTTTGAATTCTTTATTATCTTTAAAACTATCAGGGTTCTACATAATCTTTAAAACTACCAGTGTTCTACTAAAGTAATAAACTTGTACGCTACCGTTTGGATAACGAGGCAGCCATTTCCAAAACCAACAGCATTAGCGCAAAAACGTTTAGAGAATTATTCGAAATTTCATGAATAAAATTCATTTTGTATAAAGTTTCACTTTCCATCGTTAGCTTAAAAAGATGAAGCATATGTTAATCACATAATTTTAATCACATAAAAGTTGAATTCTATTAAATAACTGTGAAGTTTTTATTCATGTCTTGTTTGAATTAGTTATTCATGGTTTTGAGTAAACTATTGAAAGGAAAGTGATAATGAAGAACTTCTAAGTGATAGAATTTTATAATCCTATTTTCGGCTATGAATGTTCATTAGAGAAAATAGAAAGCAATGACTTAGTTTACTTTATACGTAACGTTTTTTTTTTACATTGGCCTTTTAAGAGTCATGCATTTGATTTCTTCTAAATTTCTTCTTTTGTTTAGTTTACAAAATTGAATTTGATTAAACGACCAATGTAAGTTTCGGTCTGTGAAGCGATATTATCTCAAAGTTAGAAATGCATCATAAAACAATGTCATTAAAAATTCCCTCCTAGAATGTCATTATAATATTTTCATGACCATAACTCCACAAAAAATTGTTTGAGATTTTAGTGTCAGTTCCAACATTGAAAAGTGTAATATATGAAATTTTTTTATAGTATGTCCGTAAATCAACTTTTCTATACAATGTAATAAAATTTTGAGTAAATGTTAAAAATAACCGTCCTCTTGCGAATTACTCAATTTGAAATTTACTGTCCATCTTATATAAGAGATATTCACTATTAAATTTTGAACTTTTTGCATGAGTTAAATGTCCCAGTTAACTGAAAGTGACACAATTTACATCATAAATTAATAACTTTTCTGTATAGATTTTTATCAAAAACAACTTAATGAAACATTAATTTTGGATACATTTTTTTTCAGAAAACGGTTTTTACCCTATTTGTTTAAAAAAAAACATTAATAAATTATGGAATTTAGCTATTCTCGGCAAGTGGTATATGTATACATGTAATGTCTACGTATTAAGTACACTGATAGAATGAATTTCTTTTCTTAAGAAAATATATTTTCTTCAAAATATTTGCTTCAATGAAGAAACCCTTGATTTCATTCAAGACTACGCAGTCGAACCAAAAACATATATTTAGTTGAGCGAAGAAACTAAAATTCGTGAACGGCGTTAAAATTTTTTTTAAAATAGAGTTCGTTTGTCTTGGCCTGATAGAGTCTTTCTTGGCCAAATACTCTTGTGATTCTTTAGTATTTATTTTCTATTTAAGTAAAATCGGTATTTAACAGGAACGTGGGTCATAAAATGGAAGCATTTATAAACGTGTAGAATTGACGCTATTAAGTGATGCTCTGATAAACAATTGAAGATGTTTATGTGTGTTTAAGGACGTCTTGGGTGTTGCTAAGCCTGCTCCTAATAATGCAGTTCGCGAAGTTCCCATTGATGTCTGCATAATTCAACAACGTGTAATGTATTTTTGTCGTATTATGACTTAATGTGAAAATTAACTACAACAAGAGTATTTAAATCATGGAATGAATGAGAGAATGATTGAATTGATGGATAAATATGATATGGAACGAGGAATGTTCTGTTCAGAACATATGTAGGGTATGGACGAAAAAAGAAGCATGTAAAGGAATGCCTAACTACTGCCTTCCGTGGAGATATGTTTCATGACATTGTTGATATGACCTCCCTTGATACTTTTAATAAGATCGGTCACTATGAACACGGAGCACCTTATCTATCAGTTGCAAATAAGGAAATGCGAAGAATATATGCGAACTTTCGATTGGGTTCATATTTATGGGAGAATAAGCGTAAGGTAAATGGTGAACGAATATGTGTTCTGTGCAATGGTGTTGAGTCAGGTGATCACCTGTTGTTTGAATGTCGAGGTATAAATGAAGTAATGCGAGAAGATCTGTTTGAAAATGAATTACAAACACTAGATCAAGTGCTGAATGTAAGGGATGAGCGCAGAGTTGAAAAAGTAGGTCGTTTCCTGAAAGATTTGAAGGATAGAAGAGCAAATATATTGTGAATGATGTGAATTCTTTTCTCTTTATGTGTCCTTGATATATGTATTAATTTTTCATTATTACGTCTGATTTATGTATTAAATTTTTTTTTCTCTTATGAAGTATGTATTAATTTTTTATTAGAATATTAGATTTGAAACTTGATTAGCTCATTTGAGCACATCAATAAAGAATTATTATTGTTTACCTAAGAATACCTAAGAATTTAATAAAAGGAAATAAATATGAGTTTCCTAACACACTCTGTATGGATAATAATAGTATAGACAGTCCTCACCACTTCATTTTTCTTAACGTGGAGAGACTACTTGGTAGTTGATTCTTCTTGTTTGGCTGTTTATAGTTTGATTATGTTTATGTATGGGTTAAGTTAGAAAAAATTGTTGGGGACCACCTTATTTGTTTGATAAAAAGATGTGAAAGTTGGATACTACTTTATGCCTAACTTTTTACATTTCGTGTTAAAGAATTTGTGTGCCTAGCATCATCTCCTCCTGCCTACACTATTAAATATTAGAATAGTTTATGTAAATTGATTTTCCATAATGTATGACGTACGTGCCTCTCCTTATCATTAGTAATGGTTTTTGTTTCGTGTTAATTGAACTGCAAGACCAAGGAAAAATATAATGTTAGAATAAGTTTATTAATTTCAACTTTTAGATATTCTACTGTTAGGAAGTTTCTCTATTTATACTAAGTACTTGGATGACCGAACTTTAGTCGGTCTACTAGGCATATGGAAACGTTCAAATGTAGCAGGTTTAAAAGTATAGGATACAAAACTCCTCAGAGTGTAGCTTTTTGTTCAGTTTACAAAACATCATCTCACTCAAGACTTACAAGTTGCCTACTTTTAGAAAGCTGTGAAACTATTTCCTTTTGTTATAACTTAAAAACATTAGAACATAGAAAACCCCAACTCCAAAACCACCATTGCTCGAAACATAAGTCTTCTATAAGTCAAAACAAACAATATTTTAGTACAATTTTTCCGTCTATAACTCGAAAAAATTGTATTTGATCTCAGTAACTCGATGTAATTTATTTTTGGGGTTCCTACTTTGTATCGAAATTAATTAATTAATTGTCGAAGAAAAAATAAGACTCGTTGTACAATTTTAAATTATCCTATTTAGAACTGACCTAAGGGCGGAGCTTTAAAAACATGGCTGACTATTGTGTGCAACGAAAGAGTAACTATATTCATTTTAATTAATTTATATTAAATAATTTATTTCCAAAATTTTGTTAATGCAGGTATTTCTGAAGAAACTGTAAACTAAATTAGAGATTTGCGTCGGCTATAACTTTGGAACGGTTGGATTTTTGAATTTGATGAAAATTTACCCAGGGTCTTCTTACATCATTATTTTGCTATCTCCTATAGTTTTCTCCCAACAATTCGGACACAGAATACATTTACCTCTAATATATAGACAATGGCACACTAAATATATATATATATATATATATATATATATATATATATATATATATATATATATATATATATATATATATATATATATATATATATATATATTAATTATACGAATTGTTGGGAGAAATCTATAAGACTTCCCAACAATTCGGACAAACACAGAATACATTTACCTCTAATATATAGACAATGGCACACTAAATATATATGCGAATACATATTTGCGAGATGTTATTAGAAAGATTAGATGTAAAACAATTAGAAAAATTTTAAATTCTATTAATTTATATAAACACAATTTGCCCTTCTGTATGACGTTTAAAATGAATCCTGCTCCAAAACTTTGTATTGCATAGATCTAATTTTTCACTAATTGTAAGTTATAATACTTTGACCAGTCCAAGTTGTCGAGCGGTCTAAGGCGTTATGTCTGCGCAGTATGGAGTACTTGGAAACTGGGAGGTTATGGCTTCGAATCCTGACATCGGCAGTTTGTCAATTATAAAAAAAAAAGGGGGCGGTTAATTGACTAAACTGTCGGCGTATGGACAAGAACGAAGTAACCGGCTAGATTGAGAAGGATTTCTGCAGTTTCCTTCACGAACTCCAGATGAATATCGGCATAGATCCTATCATAGTCGGCTGAAGCCGCATATCCTACCAATTCCTAGTCTACTCACAAATTCCTTCCACTCCACTCAGATCCTCACATCCTTAGGCATCACAATGGACCTTATGGTCGAAGTGTAGCCCGTCCAGGGCAGCATTTACAATCTACCTCTACCTGTAGAATACTTTGAACATGAGATGTTGCTTATTCAAAAGCGTCGAATTTGAGTATAAATATGGTATGAACATTTATTTTATGCTAAAAAAGTCAAACTTACACAAACAATATACACATGACTCTCTTCTTTATTGTGAAGTTTGATTGAATTTGTTGTTGTATCGCATGTAGGTGATGGAACTTGCTGAGCACATCATCGTCCTGATGCTTTCTGGTGTGTATGTATAATATACCTATATATCATGTATAATAACAACACCATCCACAACATAACCAAGTAAAAGATGTAGAATATGAAGATGATGTTGATTATGATATGATACATCTTCTATACAAACAAAGTTATAGCTGAATTCTAGAAGGAAGAGTTTCTTGACATCTAGTTAGATGTATTATGATCAACACTGCTCTGTCATCAGTGTACGTACCTATATGAAATACTTAGTTTTCTACCCGAAAGTTTACCTGAACTTTCAACATACAGAACTAAAATGGCATGTTTTGGGATCTAGAGCCCTTACTTTGTAGAAAAAATGCGTGAAATTTATAAAAGAATAAAATCAACTATCATTAGGGTACGCAATTTAGACTAGGAGACGATAAAAAGAACCTGTTAAAATCCGAATAGATTTATATATTTTTTGTTATATGTAGTTAACTTAGAGGTAGATTGTAAGGGCTGCCCTGGACGGGCTACACTTTGACCATAAGGTCCATTGTGATGCCTTAGGATGTGAGTGGAGTGGAAGGAATTTGTGAGTTGACTAGGAATTGGTAGGATATGCGGCTGCAGCCGATTATGATAGGAACTATGCCAATATTCATCTGGAGTTCGTGAAGGAAACCGCAGAAAACCTTCTCAGGCTTAGCCGGTTACTTCGTTCTTGTCCATACGCCGCAGTTTAGTCAATTAACCGCTCCTTTTTTTTATTTTTATAATTGAAAAACTGCCTATGTCGGGATTCGAACCCATAACCTCCCAATTTCCAAGTACTGCATACTGCACAGACATAACGCCTTAGACCGCTCGGCTACTTGAACTGGTTAGTTAACTTAGCTCTATGTGATGTGAATTTTTGGGATAATAAAATGAACAGTTAAGGAAAGTATGAAAAGTTTCATATAAGAAAATAATTAGATGCTCAACAAATAAATTTATCTATAGGCATCGGTGGTTCATTAACGTATTTGTTTAAATTCAAGTAGTTTAGTTAAAAAAGATGTAAAAAAGAAGATGTAATAAATTCCATAATCACTAGTATTAAAATCAGAGGTTTTAGAGTATCCGAGTAATTTAAAAACTGTCACAAAATAAAATAACATTCAATGAAGCATATAAACATTATTAAAATATTATTCAAAGATAACTCTAGATTTTTTTGAAATTAAATTTCCAATATATATAATTGTATGTATATAATTAAATTGGTATATAAAATTAAATTTCAAATATATATTCCTAGTAGTTATCATCAGTATGAATTACCTAATCGTAACTATCTCTGGGATATGGAGTCAGAGATATGTTGCTTTTTGCTAATTTGGTGCGTGTCTCACAATAATATTAAATCTTTTATACGATCTGAATGAGGTAGTACCTGAAGGATTTGAGTTGACTGGCCATTTAAGGGATTAAGTGTGTGAAGAGTCCAACCCATTTATTGGCGATAACCTATTCTGACCATGCGGTGTTGTTTTTGTCAAGAGGATGTTGGTAGAAGCTAACCTTGATATTCAGGTATTAAATTTTTGAAAATGGTTTAATTTTATTAAATCAAAATTTGGAATTGGGCCATTGTCTTAATTCAATATCTGTTTCCTGAATATGTAGATTAGTGGGTTAGTAAATATACGTGTTTCCTTAATATCTCCCCAACCGTTTTGTTTATTGAAAATAGTTGTTCGAAACAATTTTGTAAGAAGTAGTTTAGGCAGAAATAGAATGGGGCACCAAAAAAAGATGTCATTTCCTATAAAATTGCTATGAACAACTTTTTCAATAAACTAAACGGTTGTTAAGGGGATATCCAGAATACAAAAAATATTTACCCCTGTAAAAAAAATGCAGCAAGGACTGTTGTAACAAAGTGGTAATTTGCAGTTGATGGTTACAAATTGAATGTGAATACAATGCATTGATTCCAAATGTACACTCCCGTTCAATAAAATTGAACAGATCTTAACTGAATCAGTCTCTCATAATTTTGATTATTCTTGTAGTAAATATTTTTTACAATACTTCCATTTCTTTTTTCACACTTAAAGAATATACTACTTATCTTTGTGTATAAATGAATTATTATACAGAGAGCTACAAAAGTGAAGAGTTTTATGAAATGTAAGAAAATTAACATTTTAGGTCTGTTCAATTTTATTGAACGAGAGTGCACATATGTACAATATAAAAAAAATTAAAAAACTGTACGTTCTGAAAAATTCTGAATTTATCAGTATATAAACAATATATGTGAGTACAATACATTGTTTGTCAGCTATCTCAACTTTTTCACTCCTTACAAAACAGAAATCCAAAAATACAATACTAAATAACATAAATCAAAGAAAGATAACATGTGAATTGTCAACTATTGACAAATGAAATTAAACCATTTTTTACAAATACCGTTTCGGTTACACGATAGTTACATTTTGATAAAATTTAATACATACGAAACTAAGTGTCTTTTCACAGACAGCATAAAATCACTATTAAAATAAGCACTGCACAAATATCACAGATTGTTTAGAGGAGGATGGTTCAGATGTTCGCGCCGTCCAAACCTGTGTGTTTGGTCACGGAGACTAGTCTATATGGTACTGAGCCTTCCGGTAAGTTGTTCGATATATATATATATATATATATATATATATATATATATATATATATATATATATATATATATATATATATATATATATGATTTCAGTAACTCGTTTGTTCTAGGCTAACTAGACACCGAGCTAACTGGCGACAAATGTGTCAAATGAGAGTCTATAGCCCTTGGAGGATAGTAAGACGGCAAGTTGGTTGTATTTATCCAGCTTTTGCTACCCAGCAATCTCTTGACCGTCTGTGTAAAATAACCAGATAGTCCAAATGTGACCAAAAGATTATAATTTTACGTACGAAAGATTAAAAAAAATTAATTAATTAATCAAATAGCTAATTTTCTACTTTCCAAGCATGCATGCATCGTGCTAAATATTATTCCCAAGAAAACGTGCACTGTAAACAAATGTTTGTATATACAGATTTTTGTATAAAGTTTGTGTAACGATAATGTTTTTAAAAAGTATAATTTCAAATTTGTTGTTAAATACATAAATCAAAATAATTTTTATAAAAAAATAATTTTTTTATACAATGGTAAGAATTGGTGTATACCATAGACATAGTATTACTAGACTGCGTGATTCATATAATTTCTGTATTGAAAAGTTGTGCCAACTTAGAAGCAGACAGCCTCTGATCTGCAGTGTCTCTATCTTTGTTCCACTGTGAATGAATGACAGAGATAGCTCTACCAAAACTTTCTTTGTATCTCTTTCTAATATTGGAACATGAATTTCTTCGAATGCGCAGTCTAGTATTATACTATGTCTATGGTGTGTATACACATTATGATTAATTTTCTTATTCGATTGACATATTTTCATAAGGCGAAGAGAGCTGAAGCGAGCTAGATGATTCGAATCTCAGCCAATTTAATTTTTAATTATGAAAATAACTTGTATTCAGTATTAACAACTTTTATTGCGGACATGTCTGAAAGTGATTCAATCTTGACTGTTCATCTTCTCCAGGAGTATATAAAAAATGTCCATTAAGCTAACAGAGCAACGTGAGCAGAACACAATTATAATTGTCTCATAATTAGACGCTAATTAAATGCTAATTAAATGCCCTAATAAAAAATTAAATGCTTTTTGTTGCATTGTGTTACCGCATGCTCTGCTAGCGTATTGTTATTCTAGCAGAGCAATATTAAAAAAATCAATTTATTATATTGTATTTATTATCAATTGATCAGTATCAATTTATTGTATTGTATTTAAGCTAATTAAATGCTAAAATTAAATGCTCTAATTAAAAACAAAATGCTCTTGTTGTATCGTGTAACCGTATGCTCTGCTAGTTGTATCGTGAAATGCGGTTACACGATACAACAAAGAGCAGTTCATTTTTAATTAGAGAATTTAATTAGGATTTAATTAGCGTCTAATTATGATACAATTATAATTGTGTTCTGATCAGGTTGCTCTGCTAGCATAATGGACATATATAAAAAAGATATAAATCCTCTGATTGGGATTCTTACCGGCCACTGTAGGCTCAAAAGGTATTTCCCTTTCTCGACTTGGAGGAGAGTGTGGCTTATAACAGGGTGGATGACCAGCCTTCTCATCTTCTAGCAGAATGGAAAAAATGGGGTAGGTAAAAAAAGATTACAAACGCTTACTTGCCAGGTCTCAGCTACCCTCCATTACGACCACCACTTGTAAAATACTGTAAAATTTTGGTGATAAATAGTATGACTCTATCTTGTTTGTGGCTTCACGCATGACGAAAATAGTTAAATGTGAATCAACTTTATTCACTTTAAGAATTATTGTCGCCATTCCCATAAATATAAACATTATACTTCGTCATTTAAATAGTTATGCTTTCATTTCACATTCAGTAACAATAAAACTGTATATTATAATAAATAAACTTTTATAATTTAGTTTACAAGTGAATATTTTTTTCAGAACTTTACGATTATAGTTTTTATTCAATAGAAGAGCAAATTCTCCAACAGAAACATTTTTTAAACTATTTTCATGACTGAACAGGAACACTAAATTAAATTATATTATATGGAAGTAAATACGTTAGTAAGTTTGAACATAACACAGCGGCTAACCGCAATTGAATTTTGTTCGAATTGAAAATAAAGATTATTTTTATGACTTACAAAAGTGAATTACTTGTATTTTTGATTGGTTTCGTTGAATAGAATATACAATTTTAGAATATATATTTTATTATAATAATTTTTATTACTAACGGGAAGAAAATGCTTTGTTTTTTTTTTTTTTTTAATTGAAAAACGAAAAAAATGTTGATGTAATGTAAGTTAATTGTCTGAAATGTATGAAAATACATCATGAAATATTAGGTTTATATCCTGCCGAGTGAAAATATTCGCAGTTAACCTAAATTAATGAAAATACAAATTATAATAATATATTTTTCGTAAATCATAAATTTGATGTTGAATGAAATTAACTTACAACAATTTTCTTCTCATAACATTACTACCATGTGGTAATTTAAAATTATCTATATATTATATATGGTAATAACTTGAACTTTAAACAACTATCAATTGTGATAATTAGTATTCTGAGTAAAAATGTTCACACAAAAAATAAAAAAAATTATGTTTAAGCTAAAAAATAATAGAGAAATCAAATTAAATATTTGCACCCAAAGGATAATGCGGTTCAGGACTCGGCTCCGGGCATATTGTTCCTGGCCAGTTTTTCACTTCACTATTATTCTTAATTGAAAATGATAGAACAGTTCTTTAATGGGATCATCTTATTTAATTTAATATATTTTAAACTCAAATTCAATAAACAGCATTTTCTTGTTCTTCTATCACAAATATACAAAAACTTATAACAGATTTTGAAAATATATCAATGCATGTGAAAAAACGATTTGACAAGCAATGACAGTAAAATAAAACTTAAACAAATTCGTTACGCAGGAGCCACGTCAACTTAGCGAATTTCTTTAGAATGTATAAAAAACTCTCTAGAGGCCACAATTATAGTTAAATCAAAATGAAATGTCGTATCAAATATAATTTTGGTTTTTTGCAAGGTCCATTTTATTAATAAAATGGCTTTGCTCAAGAATCAAGTTTGTTACAATTCATAACCTTATCATTTTTTACAAACTCTAATGTGTAAAAAGAATTTTAACTTTCAATCATTAATTGTAAATATTTCTGTAAATATTAGTGCAACATAAAAAATGATTAGAAACAAAATTATAGTAAAACTAAGTACCTACAACTTTACTCCTTATAAATTTTTCGATTTTTCAAATATTAAGGGAGATATGCCAAGTTTTATGTTTGCACCTCTTTCTAAACACCCCTTTCCCTTTGATCGATTTTACCCATTAACGAACTTGACCTTTTGAACAGAGGTTTTGGAGAATAATTTTTTTACTACGCCACTGTATAAAATTTAGTATTGATATTTTTTCATATTTTTATAATTCAAAAAGAAATAATTTATATAATTATTGGTTTATGCTAGTTGAGAATTTGCATAGTTTCAACAGGCATTTGCTTAGATCAGAAATGACTTGCGTATATACAAGCTTACTTCGATATTTCAGCACATATTTAAAATTAGTTACAATAGTCCTCTCATCGAGGTAGTTACAAAAATTAATTGGCTCAGTAGAGTCACAAAAAAAAATAGTTACAAAACTCATCTCATGGAGTGAGTTACAAAAAGAAAGTAGTTACAAAGAGTATTTCTCTCTGGAAGTTACAAAAATTACTTCTCTCTGTGAGCTACAAAAAGAAGACAATTACTAAAATTAGTTGATTCACATCAATTAATCAGATGGTATTTAAAATTTTTATTTCTTCAATTTACAAGTTGAATATTTTTTATGGATTGTGCTGAAGTATCGAATGGGCGAATTAATGGTTTCTATCTGATTGTATCTAAGTATATTTTTTTTTTTGTATAATTTATTTAATTCACTATTCCGAAACTTGTGGTCTCTCAAACTTGTAACAATTCAATACACATTCTATACACACTTTTGGTGTACAATTTATATTTTAGGTGAATATGCATTGACTTTTTCAATTTATAACTATATTGTTTGTATACGCTTGGTTTTTTTTTTGGCCGTGTATTTTTTCTTTACAGAAGCGTAATGTCTCTTTATATACAACTATGTATCTGAATTAAATTTGTAATCCATATTTATATTTTTGCAAATCAGACATATTTGAACATATTTTTTTTTTTTACTGTAGTTTTCTTTTACTACAATTCAATTTAGCACATATTCACGTAATCTTTGTTTTCATAAGTTGTACAACCAAAGTTAATGTTTTAAGGATAGTTGTACTATCAGTGTATTAGATTAGAAATTATTTATTTCAAATATATATTTTATTTTAACATATATTTATTTTGTTCCCCCTTTTGTACCTTTTATTTTTTTTCAGATTCGAATCACTTGTCGATGACTAAGACACTTACTGGATAGTAAGGATCTTACTACCTCAATATTATCTTTTTTAATGGGCCCAGCTTTTATTGAAAGACTTTCGGTTCAACGTGTTTTTTTTTTATATTTACGTGTATGGCATTAGCACCGATCGTTTTCTAATTTTTATAATTCCACATACAATACTCTGCTTTGGATTTTTTTTCTAAAGTACCGTATATTTAGTTTTCATTATTTTTTTAAAAAATACATCATAATAACCTTTTAATTAAAATTACTAAATTAACTTAATTTCATATTTATGAAAATAATTGATAATTCAATTATTTTCTATAAAGTGTTTAGTTTCTTTTTAAAAACTAAACACCGAATTTTTTTTAAATTAAACTAAAATTATAATTTTTTACATACACATATGGAAGCAGAGCAAATATCCATATGTGTCTTTTGTTTTCGATAGTTTTCACAAAGCTCGACTTGTGATTCTGAATTTCTTTTTGAAAGTTGAAATGATTATAATTTTTTCTTTATATTTATACATTTATATCTTTTACATTTTCTTTAATTCTATAATTATATTTAACTTAGTACTAATTTTTTTTCTCTTTCTTCTATTTTGTTTGTGGTTTAAATTTTCATTATGCCGAGAACAACTCGTAATACACCAGGTACCCCAGGAGATGACGATCCTCCAGCTTCACCAGATGACTTATTCATCACGCCTCATCAAGTATCAGCGGTTAACTTAGCGGCTATAACTACGCAGATGCAGACTACAGCTCAACAGTTCCATGCGTCAGTGCTGCACGTTTCGGATGTACAGCAACAAATACAACATCAAAGCAAACAGATAAGTAGCATTACCGATGCCTTGGCAACAATTACAACTACTCTATCAAATAATAGCACTAGTTCAAATCAATTAACTTCAAATTTTAGTTTTTTTGCAAAACCGAGTATTGATTCCTTTATAAATAAAATCACTATTCTGGACATTTCGGTTCCAGAAAATATTATACAGTTTATTGTCGATACTCAACATTTAGTTGATATTAATTTTTTACCTATAGACGTTCTTTTGAAATCTTTAATCAATAGGTGTGCTTCGAACGCACAAACATTTTGGTCTACTTGTTTGGCTGACTCTTTGTCTTGGCAAAATATTAAACATAATTTATTACAAGTTTATATTCCACCTTTGACTAAACAGATATTAATTGATAGATTAGTCCGGCGAAATCAACCTGACACTGAAAAATTTTCGACATTTGTTCCTTCAATAATAAAATTCGCGAACATCCTACTTAATGATTCATCTGAATCCGAAATCATACAAATTATTTTTGCTCATGCCAATAATTCTGTACTATCTATTCTTGGTTTATATCAAATTCCCGATACTTATAAGGATTTGTATCAACTAATCACTAAAATTGAGGAAATTCAAGCGCGAATAACTACAACACCCGTCAGTGTAAACGTTACTTCAATTCAAAATACGCATAATGACTCTAAATTTTTTTGTACCTTCTGTAAAGGTACTAATCACAATTTTAAATATTGTTTTAAAAGAAAGAGGGATAATATAAATGTTAGTACTACGGTTCCAAAAAACTCGCAATAGACCCCAAGTTTCTTATTAATGATGTTATTTTAAATTATACTATTTTACCTCTACAAACCATTTTCATTCAAGGTTATCCTTTATTAACACTTTTTGATTCCGGTGCTACTGTTAATGCTATTAAAACTGCGACTTTTAACAAGTTAAAATCTAACAATAGAAACATCGTCACCGAATCAATTGATAAAACTATTTCTTTGCCGGGAAATAATTTTTTAAAATGTAATTTAACTGCGAAACTTCATTTTAAATTGGGTAATTTTTCATGGACTCAAACTTTTTTTATAGTAGATTCATTACCGTTTGAGGTAATTTTAGGTGTTGCCACACTTAAATATTGCAACATCATTTTGGACTTCTTTAAGTCGACGATCAAATTTTATTTTCATCCTAATGTTGAAATACCGTTTTCGGGTTTTTGTAATAATAATCGAATTATTAATACCATTGTCGAAGCGAAAGTAAATCTTAATAGCAAACAAACCAAAGTGTTGCAAACACTTCTTCAAAACTTTAAATCGATTTTTTCTGACATTCCTGGTCTTGCCAAGGGTTTTGAATATAAAATTAAGTTAATCGATAACGTTCCGGTTTGTAAAGCTCCTTACTATCTAGCACCCGATAAAGCCAGACTTTTGGACGAGCATGTTCAAGAGCTTGTTACACAAGGGGTACTTTCTCCTTCGAACTCTAATTATAGCTCACCCGTCTTCTTTGTTAAAAAGAAAGACGATTCTTATCGGTTAGTCGCTGACTATAGGTTTGTTAACAAACATATAGAGTTTGATCCGATGAGTTCAGCCAGTATGGCTCATATTTTCGCTAGCTTAGGTAATTCGAAAGTATTTACACTCCTCGACATGAAATCCAGTTTTCATCAGATAAAATTATCAGATGACTCGAAAAATGTCACCGCGATCGTCACACAATATGGTCTGTTTGAGTACAATACCATGCCTTTCGGGCTAAAGGTGGCTAGTCAATCATTAGCTCGTTTTTTAAATTCCAGTCTCGCAGAATTTCGTCATAAATTTCTTCTTATTTATTATGACGATTTAATTGTACATTCACCCGACATTGAATCACATTTAAATCACCTGAATCTCTTGTTCACTAAAATAAAGTCTATCGGTATCACTATTAATCCTTCTAAGGCTCGATTTTGTATGTCGAGGGTACGTTTGTTGGGTAGCGTAATATCCGCTGAGGGACGCTTTATAGACCCTATTAAGGTGCAAGCAATCAATGACATGCCAACTCCAAAAAACGTCAAAGAAGTTATGCGTCTAGTTGGGGCTGCGGCTTTTTACTCCCGCTATATTCCCATGTTCAGTCAGATTGTAGCTCCGTTAAACGATTTAAAAAAGAAAGGTGTAAGGTTCAAAATTACTAAGGTTCATCTTGATGCAATCTCTACTTTAAAAAAATCTTTAGTAAGTGCGCCTGTCTTAAAACATCCTAATTTTGACAAACCTTTTGTGCTACAAACTGACGGATCAGCTACTGGTCTGGGCGCGGTATTACTTCAAAAGTATGATGACGGTTTGCACCCCATTATGTACTGTTCTCGAAAATTGAATCCAGCCGAATTAAAATATAACAGTCATGAATTAGAACTTCTCGCAGTAGTGACGGCCCTAGATAAATTTAAAGATTTTTTAACCGACCGCAAGTTTACTCTACAGACTGATTGCAGGTCGTTATTGTGGATTTTTAATACCCCCAATAAATTTAATAAATTATCTAGGTGGATCCTTAAAATTTCGAGATATGACTTTACCCCGGAACATATTAAGGGCAAATTGAACAATATGGCCGATTTTCTATCTAGGTTATACGAAACTGACCATATATTAGTGAACAAATTTTCTGATTCAAATCAACATTCAGGCAAAAATTTCATTAAAGTTAAAGAATTGCATAGCAATGATCCAGGTTATGCAAACCTTTTAAAAAAGATAACCAATACTTTGGATCAAACTGACTTAGAATCGGTGAATGAAGAAATCAGGAACAATGCGCAACTGAACTTTATTAACGTTTTAGCTAATACAAATTTTGATTACCTTTCTGTTAAAAGCGAGCAACGTAACTCTCCCGAATGTAAAATCATTTATCAAAACCTTAAGGCTCAGATGAATGTCCCTAATTTTTGCATAAAGGATGGGTTAATTTATAAGTTCGTCGGAAGGAATCGACTAAAACGTATATTTTTACCAGATAATTTACTCGATTACGTTCTTCGATATTATCATGATTCCAAGTATGCTGCGCATAATTCAGTAATTAAAACATTCCGTGAAATTAGTAAAATATTTTACTACAAAAACCTCTATGCAAAAGTAAGGGACTATGTCAGAACCTGTAAAGTGTGCCAGGCTATAAGGCCATATACACGTAACGATAGGGTTCAGTTGAGTAGTTCCGTGCCGGAGTATACCCTACATACTTTGTACGTCGACTTTATCGGTCCTATTATTAGATCAAGTGAAGGTTTTAAATATATTTTTTCTGTTGTAGATGGATTTTCAAAATTTGCTTTCGCCTTTCCATGTAAAAGGCAGACCAGTGACGTTGCCATTTCACTGATACAGAAGATTTTCCTGCAAAACGGATATCCGACGGTTGTTGTAGCCGACAACGGACCAGCCTTTGCGTCGATCAAGTGGAAAACCTTCTTATTTAATAATGGTATTAGAGCTGCCTACTGTTCGAGCTATACACCATCTTCGAACAAGAGCGAGTGCCTCAATCGACAGATAAAATATAATTTAGGATGCATTCTCAAAGAATATTCTGTACAACATAAAAATTGGTCAAGATTTTTAAGTTTTGTAATTTTCAATTACAACAACTCCTACAAAAGTACAATCGACTCAACACCAGCTGAAGTTTATTTTGGTAGAAAGTTAATGACGCCGTTTGTGATTATAAACGAATTAACTGAGTTAATCACGAGTTCTGCTAAACCATCACAAGCACATATACAAGATGCGTTAAAGATTGCTCACCAACAACGAGTCAACCAAACTTTAAATAAACCAACGCTGTCTAAATATAAAGTGGGTCAATTGGTCATGGTTAAAAACTTGGCTCCGAATATGAACAAGAATATCGCACCTAAATTCGCTTCAAAATTCAATGGACCGTACAAGATAATAAAGTTCACTACACCAACTTCAGTTAGGCTAAAAGCTCCAAAATCTAATAAGAAAACCTTCGGCATGTCGATATACAACATTCGGCCATACTATCTCAGAGGATATCAAGGGAATGGTAACGTTACTGCATCCTAATTAAACATCTAAATGTATTTAAATCTTCACGTCTAATCCACATTTGTAAGATTTTTTATTCATCTATTCATGTCATTCTTGCTTTAATATTTTCCAATTAGCATGTCGCTAATTTTTTTGGCCCCCTGGAGTGGAGAATAATTTTTTTACTACGCCACTGTATAAAATTTAGTATTGATATTTTTTCATATTTTTATTATTCAAAAAGAAATAATTTATATAATTATTGGTTTATGCTAGTTGAGAATTTGCATAGTTTCAACAGGCATTTGCTTAGATCAGAAATGACTTGCGTATATACAAGCTTACTTCGATATTTCAGCACATATTTAAAATTAGTTACAATAGTCCTCTCATCGAGGTAGTTACAAAAATTAATTGGCTCAGTAGAGTCACAAAAAAAAATAGTTACAAAACTCATCTCATGGAGTGAGTTACAAAAAGAAAGTAGTTACAAAGAGTATTTCTCTCTGGAAGTTACAAAAATTACTTCTCTCTGTGAGCTACAAAAAGAAGACAATTACTAAAATTAGTTGATTCACATCAATTAATCAGATGGTATTTAAAATTTTTATTTCTTCAATTTACAAGTTGAATATTTTTTATGGATTGTGCTGAAGTATCGAATGGGCGAATTAATGGTTTCTATCTGATTGTATCTAAGTATATTTTTTTTTTTGTATAATTTATTTAATTCACTATTCCGAAACTTGTGGTCTCTCAAACTTGTAACAATTCAATACACATTCTATACACACTTTTGGTGTACAATTTATATTTTAGGTGAATATGCATTGACTTTTTCAATTTATAACTATATTGTTTGTATACGCTTGGTTTTTTTTTTGGCCGTGTATTTTTTCTTTACAGAAGCGTAATGTCTCTTTATATACAACTATGTATCTGAATTAAATTTGTAATCCATATTTATATTTTTGCAAATCAGACATATTTGAACATATTTTTTTTTTTTACTGTAGTTTTCTTTTACTACAATTCAATTTAGCACATATTCACGTAATCTTTGTTTTCATAAGTTGTACAACCAAAGTTAATGTTTTAAGGATAGTTGTACTATCAGTGTATTAGATTAGAAATTATTTATTTCAAATATATATTTTATTTTAACATATATTTATTTTGTTCCCCCTTTTGTACCTTTTATTTTTTTTCAGATTCGAATCACTTGTCGATGACTAAGACACTTACTGGATAGTAAGGATCTTACTACCTCAATATTATCTTTTTTAATGGGCCCAGCTTTTATTGAAAGACTTTCGGTTCAACGTGTTTTTTTTTTATATTTACGTGTATGGCATTAGCACCGATCGTTTTCTAATTTTTATAATTCCACATACAATACTCTGCTTTGGATTTTTTTTCTAAAGTACCGTATATTTAGTTTTCATTATTTTTTTTAAAAATACATCATAATAACCTTTTAATTAAAATTACTAAATTAACTTAATTTCATATTTATGAAAATAATTGATAATTCAATTATTTTCTATAAAGTGTTTAGTTTCTTTTTAAAAACTAAACACCGAATTTTTTTAAAATTAAACTAAAATTATAATTTTTTACATACACAGTTTTTATTAAATTTATCGCTTAACTCATTTAAAACAAAACGGGTCTTTACAAAATTCACGAAGGATCAATAGCTCTAGACATATACGACTGAGAAACGTTTTTCGTAACGATGCAATAAACTGTTAAACTGAGTTTTAAAAGGGGCAAAATACGTTCAGGTTTATGTGGACCCGTATGATTACAATTTATTGACAAGTCAGATTTAAAAATTTTTTTGTAAGGTCAATAGAGGACATGTACCTTAATAGAGGTCAGTGTAAAATTTATTCCTTAGTTAATTTTGCACAAAAAAGGTCCCTCTCAAAATTTATGCAGGACCAATAGTTCTGGATATATACGACCATTGTGACCAAGTCAAATTTTACTTTGATATTCTTGAAAAGTACAAGTGATTAAACATTAATACATAAATTTTTATATCCTTGCATAGAAATTTACCCTGGGCTTAAGAATTATTTTAAAGATATAAATGGCTTCGTATAATAAATCTCTACTGATTGACTGACAGGCAACGAACAGCCTAAATCGGTGGGTCTAGAAGCATTGAATTTTGCACAGGAGTTTCTTATATAACGTAGATGAGCACGAAGGATTTTTGAAAATTCATCCGATAAGGCGGTTGCTCTCCCACTTATCCATCAAATTTATAAAGCTCGTTCCTTGAGAACATATAAACGGAAAAATCAAGCATTTAATTGAGGTCCTTAGAGACGCTACACTCAACATTCGTTTTGACATATGTTTGCGAGCTGTTCCTTCGTTAACTGTAGTAATTGTTAAATATTTGTTTTTGTACTTATAAATTTGATATTGTATATTCATTGTAAAAATTAGAACTTTGTACTTAATTAATTTCAAGAATAAATATATTTTTTTACATAAACTTCTACCAGTTTATAATTTATAAATATGTTTATATAAAACACAATGATCAATTATTTAAATTTTAATGTGATGCAACACTACAAAATGTTTTAACTACAAAATGTTTCATTATTACAATTTTTTAATGAACCACTCTGAACACAGAATTTGTTTTGTGTGTTAAAATTGCTAGATGAGTTTAGATAAATAATTTTCATATACACGAAGATTCACGATATATAACGAACAGTTGATTGGTGTTCTTTGCTTGCATGTATTATATATTTGTGTGTCTGTACACCTGGTGGCTTCATATACATACGATTATACGAGGAACTAGTTTGTATAAACTGTATATGTAGTATGGATAGAAGAGCCTTGCTAACTTATTCGGAAGTAATTACATGCCTTCAAGGTAGCAATCATTTCCTTCCTAATTTAGAAGAAACGAATACTACAACTCAATATATGTATGTGGTGTATAAGTGTGTATGTGGAAGTGCATGCTATGTGGAATCTTGGATGGCTGTAACGCTTTGCTTTAACCATATTTATGCTTTACCATCATTATCTCTTGAAGAGAGACGATTATTATTTCTTATATACTGACTCTAGATATCAAGAGAGATGTCAACGGTAAATAAGTATTACTATTATGTGTCTGATCCAAACATTCATGTGTCGATGAATAGTCTATAATGTGTGTTTTCAGTATTGTATATTCATTCATAGTTTGTTGATTAATACAATTATATTATTAATTTAACATATCTATCAAAGTTGAACAAATGAAAGTGTTTTAAAATTCCAATTCTAAAGTGTAACTGATAGTGTGAATCAGACATTAGCATGGATCTGTGAAGTTCTAACACTATATTTCTAAAGTACTCAAAGCGTCTTTTATTGAAGATTTAATTTTTGAAAGCACAGAATGTGTTAGTTTTTATTCTATTATACTGATTACCCAATTAAAAATATAAAAAAATTTTGTACAAAAAAAGAAAACCCGACTCCAAAAAGGAAAACGGATCTGAAAAAATCTGCTATAAAAAAATGCACTAAAAAGTAAAAAATTATTGCGTTATTTATATACTTTAATTTACATATAAATATCATTTTTTTCAAATAAAATATTATTATTTTTGGAGTTGGTGCCAGCCAAGATTAACAAACATTTAATTTCACTTTGACTGCAACGCATTTCATAATCGACAACAAGACAGTAGATGCGGATGGTACCAACTCCAAAAATAATAATATTTAATTTAAAGAAAATGATATTTATAAGTAAATTGAAGTAAATAAATAACGCAATTATTTTTTACATTTTAGTGCATTTTTTCATAGCACATTATTTTGATCCGTTTTTCTTTTTTTTGTTAAATTTTTAGTGCATTTTTTCTTTCATAGCAGATTTTTTAGATGCGTTTTGTTTTTTTTTTTGTAAAAATTTTCTTTTTGGAGTCAGTTTTTTTTTGTAAGAAATTTTTTTATTTGAAGTCAGTTTTTAAAAAAAGTTTCTTATTTTTCCATTATGAACCTGTTTACCCTTTCAAAAAAAAATTTTTTCAAAATCGATCAACAATTGACGGAGAAATCGGTGATCATACATATAAAATGATGTTTTTCCTCGATTTCCATGGGATCCCCTCGTCAGAATGCTTTTTGGTGACAATGGGACTTATATGAAATTATACCCTTTAGAAAAAAAATTTCCATATTGATTAATAAATGACGGAGTTCTGAGGTAACAAACATTAAAAAAAAAAAATTCATACGAATTGATAACCTTCTCTTTTTTTGGGTTAGTCGGGTTAAAAATTGAATAAAATTTAAATAGATCACATTTTATTGAAAATTTTATTTTCAGTAATTATAGTTGTTATGAACTATAGTTTGTGGAAATAACAAATGTTTTTACAAATCCATTTACCGAAAATTCCGAACCCATGAGTTTTGTTTTTGACAAATACATCGTAGATAAGAGATCGTACATCGTAGTTTTTGAGTTGTTCGTAAAAATGATCATCAAAATTCGGTAAAACCAATGTTGATTAAAATGATATTCTGAAAATCTTTATTAATATTCAGCTTCATCAAATTCCCAGGACAAAATTAATTACGCTGGACTATTTGGTCTCAACAGGAATAATAAATGAATCTGTAAGTAGTCCGTTCAAATAAAGAAGGTGGCTAGTTCGCAGATTATATATTTGTAGTATTTTACTGCGTTATTACATTTCTATTTTATTAAACGTTTAACGATTTGATTTTCAATTAATTATTTATCAGATAGAGAAGAAGTTGTTCAGAAAGACATTTCAATTACCTCTACATATCCACGTATATTTTAATTAAGTTATTCATTATTATTATTTTTATCTATTTAGTTCAGCAAAATGACAAGTTAATAAGTTCATTACTCGTTTATAAAGGTACGCTATAACCTACCTGTTCGATGAAACGTTATGTGATCTTATGACTTATCTTAATTTTGTTCTAATAGTATGCAGAGCTAATTATAACCTACGATGTTTACTAAATAATTAAAAACATTGACGGTCAGTTTTTCATTTTCAAACAAAAATTAAAGAATGCCTTGTGAATGCCTCCATGAGTGAAATTGATCGATGCAGTAGAAAAAGCCCACTGTTTTGTTAGTGTATATATAGTATAATATTATTATTATATTCACCAAATATATTTGATCCCATAAATATTAAATAATCTCTGTTTATTATATGGAGACAAATATATATTTATCTTTTATTAATTTTGGAAATAAAATAAATGTGTATGATCGAGGAAGAATGGGCACATAAATATCAAAAAACTGTTCTGTCGAAATTTTTTTATAAACCTTTTCTATATGCTACACTGATTGTAGAAATGCATTTGGCCATGTGGGTATTTGGTTCCAATTTTTTTCAAGCAGAATTGTTTAAATAATTTCAAAACATTGTTGGTTTCGAACGGAATTAACAAATTTTATTTCAAGTATAGTGTTTAAGTTTTTTTATGTGATAGCTATGTCTCAACTCGCAGTCAACAAAAATTATTTTTATTATTTTTTTATATTGTTTGGCTACATGCAAATTTTATAGGTATTATGAATTTTTAAAATAAAATTGATATTTTAGAAGATCACAAATTTGACCTTTTTCTACTCATTAATAAAGATTATTAAAATAATCAAAGAGAACTCTAGGTTTTTTGAAACCACATTTCAAATTTTGCCCCAATTTCCAGAACATTTGTTTGTATTTTATAAATACGTATTTCGACTACAATGTAGTCTTCATCAGTATGAATTAGCTAATCGTAACTATCTCTGGGATATGGATTCGGAGATATGTTGCTTGTTGCTAATTTGGTGCGTGTCTCACAATGACCTTAAAAAGTTCTGTCTTTTATTTATATGATTTGACTGAGTGTATAATCTGACTCTCACAATGACCTTAAAAAGTGTTTGAAGGTATAATCTGATTATATATTATCTGTATAATCTCGACTTGACTGAAGGTATAATCTGACCTGAGGAGTATTTGAGTTGACTGACTAACGGATTAGATGTGTAAAAAGCCCCACCTATCAATGTCGGTATCCTTTTGTGGCTATGCGGCGTTGTTTTTGTCACTAGAGTGAGGGTATCGAAGCTAACTTTGATATTCAGGTATTAGATTTTTTTTTGAAAATGGTTTAACTTTATTAGATTAGAATTTGGAATTGGACCATTGTATAAATTCATTATCTGTTTCCCCAATTTGTATATGTAGATACTTTCGTATGCATCTAATTTTGTGGGGTTTCTGTGGGGTCTATTTAACAATTTTGTGGTTGTTCTCAATAACGTGCGCAGCTATACATGATTTTTTTGTTCTTCCAAATTTCTGGCTCATGTGTAAATCTATCAAAAGGAGTAATCAAACGATAGATTTTCAGATCTATATCTATAATATATACAGCCCTTTGTGCTATATAAAAAAACCCAAAATCACGAAAATTTTTGTTGTTAGTGACCATTTTTAAAAGATTATTTGGCATTCCAATATTTGGTTAATTTCTGTTAATTGTATAATTCAAAAATGGTTATTTACGAACAATTTTCTTAATCGTCATCAGGGAATTTATTATAAATATATAATATTGAATCTGATAGCTCTTCTTTTAAATATTGCATCCTATATTTTGATAGATTTTTAATTGTTTGGATATGATAAAATTCATGATTTTCTAAGTTTATCTTAAAATCAATTTTATCTAAAAATCATCAGACTTTTGTATTTGGTTTAAGAATATGAAAAAAATTGTTCCGTTCGGAAAAAACAATTTTTTAAGATAATTTAAACCATTGCTCTTTTGCCACAAAATTGCAGCATGCAATAAATGTATTTCTACAATCAGTACAACATAAGAAAAAATCAAACAAAAACAAAATCACGTCAAACTCGTTTTTGACATTCTACGCTTAGATATTCTAGAACATTATTTATAATATTAGAAACATATACAAGAATGATATTCTTAAGACTGGTGTAGATATTTTTCAATATTGTCAAACTCATTTAAGTTATTAATTTGTTTTCTATTTTTAACAGCATAAAAGTAAATTTAATTATTGTGTTTTGCAAACAGGCAATTTATTCAAAAATAAGCAAGTTGTTTTGAATAATATATTAATAAATGAGATTTTTGATGGATTAATAATACATTCACACATTTATATATATACATAACATACACATACTTCTTGCATCAGTTGTAAAGAAATTAATAGTCAACGTGAAAATAAGAAATTACTAAAATACCCGAGTTAATTGCTTAAATACCCGCTATCAACTGACTTCATTATCAATGCGTGCACTTGTCATTGTAGTTCTTGAGCGAAAACTGTGAAAAAACTATTTAGTTTAACAAAAAGTTCTAACAAAAGTTGTTTATTGTTAAAAAGGAACATTTTTGTTCTCTTACGGTTTCAAAAATAGAAATTCCCTCTCCTGGCGTGGGATGCATTTTTGTTAACAGCAAATTTTTGACTTTTGGAGATGACTTTTTTAAGAATATGCCAAAATAATATATTAAAATACACAATGTATCAGAGTGCATCTTCCCTACTCGAATAAGAGTATTTAAAGCAAATAATAAATTAATGAAAGAAGTATTATTATTAAACGAAGTTAATAGTTTCTGCATCATAAAAAAACTTTTTAACAAAAATAGAACCGAGGAAAGAATAAATTTTTTGCTTTTCAGTTACTTTCTTCTTTCGCTGGTTCTATTTTTTGTTAAAAAGTTTTTATTTATAAATTTTATGGCTTATAGTGTCATTAGAATATTAATATGTGTCAAGTTTCAACATAATTGGTTCACAGATGAAAATTCAGTGGTGAACAAATAACCATTCCCTATTTTTCTACCCTTAGAGGCGAATTTTTTTTTTCAAATTTATTGGTACCAATTTCGTAGTATACCCTATCCAATAAAAAATGTATTATCGAAATCGGACTACTCTGTAAGAAGTTATTCGTGGCCATACATAAAAAAATAGGGGTTGACTTGACACCCTCCTTCGTTTTTGTGGTCGGTTAAAATCAAATTGCGTAAAAATATTGAGTGACACAGAACATATATAATCGATTATGATATTTTTTCTTTAGTGGAAGCACTGGGAAGTCTTATTTTTTTGTGACTAAAATACGAACTTTTTTTTCATATTTATAAGGGACCAACTTTGAAGTATATCCTATCAAACAAAAAACGAATGATCAAAATCGGACTACTCTGTAAAAAGTTCTGCGTTTTCGTACATAAAAAAAATATACAGGTTGAATGAATTACCTACTTCTTTCGTCGGTAAAAAATAAAATAACACTTTCACATGTATTTTTATAATTATATTTAGTGGATTCACGAATACACCACATATATTTTAATATTTATATCACATAGTACTTGTGAGACAGGTACATACAATGTGCTTCTGTGACAGACGAATTCACTCTTTGTATAAAAGAAAGAAATAGATTATGAAATATAAAATATGTCTCTTTTAGGATGTGTATTTTAATTTCTTGTAAATAATAGACAGAGTAAGCCTAAAAAAAATAAATGTAAACTAATTATTCCATCTAGCTCTTAGGTAAAAAAATTAACAAATATTATTTTATTTGTATACTAAATTTATTACCGATATCATCAAGAATACGGGATGCAATTTCAATTCAGATTGGTTCAATTTTATTGAACGAGACTGTACATGAAAAAAAATCCGGACCAATTTACTTTACAAGTATCCAAGTTGAAAAGAATAATTTTGTTTGCAGAAAGGATGAATGATTCCAATTAACTGTTTATCAAGTCGAAACAACAAATTTATAAACGTGTTTGACAAAACAACTCCCAAAACGTCCGGAATGGCGTTAGTATACAATTCATCAAACATCTACCATGTGGTTAAAAAAAGGGTAAAAAAACATAGTTTTGTTTTCGTTTTAAAATCAAAAGTTTGTTAATCGTCTCGACAGAATTTGTTGTAGGGTTACATAACTTAAACTTAAGTGTACTACTGACACTTCCGTCCACTTAAAAATCAGTGTCGTAGAGAATCTTTCCGTCTGCCAGCATGCGATCAGAATTAAGTTTAATTTAGTGCGTACTCAAAACACATTTTGAATTAGTAGTTTCTTTTCATAATTTTAGTGGGTAATCAAGTGCTATGGGTAAGTAAGTGAATAATTCTATCAATAATTAAAACTATTCAAGTGCACATAATTTGAATTAACATGATTTAACGGTTACGTTCTAACGGGGTCACCATACGATTTAATAAAACGAAATAACCTTAATCCTTATGAATTTTCGTTTGTGTTAATTTTTCTTTAGAGTTGAAATTAATGTATTTGTTTAGTTTTGGAACAAGATAATGTAAGTACATAGATAATAGTTTTTCCTAGCTGAAACTTACAGTCCAATATTTATACCAACAATTATTTATCATTTATATTTACAATTATCTTTAGAATCAGCTTTCAAGGTGACTGTGAGCCTAAGGCGTATAGTAGAACCTAATCGCGTTAATAATATTAATTTCAATATACCATCCTAATTAGGATATATCAAATATACCAAAATTAGATTGCTTGATTTTAGTTGGCTCAAATCGAGTAAATTTTCTCATTTAGAAATATAAATTCGATCAAAAACATAAATGTAAAAAAGGGCCGAGTTTTCGGAGATTTCCTTAATATAATAGTTTCGCCGAAGAACATGAATGAGGACTTATAAATTTAGCCCTCTATAATAGTTATAGTCATTAAAAAGTGATGATATGGAAGAGAGGATCAAGTATTACAAAGTGTGTGAAAATGAATATAAATTTATTATGTGAAACCAAAACAAAACTCGTCGACACGATTATCTCTTCGACGTTGCTATGGTGCAGAAACTTGGTGTCTTAGGTACTTGGATATTGTGGATAAGGTACAAAGTAATTTCTTCAAGATCATCTTATGCCTGCCTCGATGCACAGCTCATTATCTAGTACGTTTGGAAACAGGACAATTGAAATTAAGGGCATGTAAAGTCGTATATGAATGGTGGCTGACATTATTATCACTTCCAAATGATAGACTACTCAAGAAAAGCTATCTGAATACTTTTCAATCGGATATCTATATGGAAATATTTATAAATATAATTGCATATGTATGGGGCCAACAAAGTCTAACCATAGCTCGTGAATCGCGGCCCGCTATTTTACATAAATACAACGAAATAATTTTCCAAGAGGGTCAAACTCGAATCCTACTATCTACTTTCAACACAACGTACAAATAATATACACCGGAAAATGATCGTGATTATCTCAACTATTCCATTAACATAAAGTTTATTAGGACTGCAGCACAATTGAGATTAATGGAAGAATTAGAAATAAGATTTGACATTAATTGGATTCTCTTCAAATGGAATCCTCAGGAATTGGGTATTTTATGCAAGTTTAGAGAAAACGAAACCCTAGAACATTTTCTGCTATAGTGCCCAATAACTCTACTAGTAAGAAGTGCTTTCCTACAAAAACATCTTCTAAATGACTGTATTGTATTAATGCTATTGTATTAATGCTTTTCAATTACGCAGCTTTGCTATGAGTTACTATTTTGTTACTTTTTTTCTTATTGTATAAAAGAACTACCACTGTAATAACTACAAGTTTAAATACATAATAATAATTATTATTATTTGAAATTTAATGTATTTATGTCTGTTGGAGAGGGATAGTGGATACAGGATAATACCCCCTAGGGACACCCACCTCTTCAACAAACAAATCCTCACAAGATAGCTACATTCTTTGAAGAAGGTTCACTATCCTATGGTCAACGTGATATCCGAAGGGTTCGCCTGTCTTCCGAGTCAGGGGGTATGTTCGTCTGTCATGTTGAGTCCTGGTCATGCTGAGTCGTCCTTGCACCGCACGGAGTGGAACCTGCAAAATAAAATATAAAAATAACTTCCAAGGCTGTTACTTGAAGACAGTCTGATGCGATTCAAATGTACGAACGTTGCCTATGATGACAGCCGTCTGCATGGAGGTAATAAGGTGACGAAGATGAGACCTGCAAATCGGAATGGTGAAAAGAATAGATTCTAGAGTGGGGCGTATACCGCCAAGGCAACCGACAATGAGAAAAACCATTTTGACGGAGTAACCAGGGTGTAGTTGTCGTAGTTCTTGAATATGAGCAAGGTATTTAGTCTAGTCACAAGGAAGCTACGTCCTTTGAAGAAGGTTAACTATCCTATGGTCGTATAGTCTGAGCGCTCGTCAGTCAACGCGAGGTCCGAAGGGTCCGCCTGTCTTGTGAGTCAGGGGTGCGTTCGTCTGTCATGTAGTGCCCTGGTCATGCAGAACTTAGTGCTTGTGTAACACGGATGTGGAATCTGCAAAATAAAATATAAAATAACTTCAAGGGATGTTACTTGAAGACAGTCTGATGCGATCTCGATATAGAAGGGTACCTATGATGATAGCCTTCTGCATGGAGGTAATTAGGTGACGAAAATAGAAATTCCCTATAATATTAATAATGATGATGATCAGTGATAGAGTGAGTCTCTAAAATGTCGATTTTCAGGGATAAATATCTTAGAAACTTATTAAAGCTGTAATGTCGAACATTTTTGGGTACAGAGGCCTAAAAACGTTTCTAATCCTTCATTTAAATAATGTGGTAAGTTTCTATGCTTTAACTTGGCCCGACGCACTACCGTGCTATGTGATAATTATATTTTCTAATAAGTTTATACCTAATTGGCACATTATCGATCAACTACGATATCTTAAAATTGTTTTAAGTTAAAATTATTATGGCAAAATGTTAATTGTGTTAGTAGTTTGATTTAATAGTTCTTCGAAATCTACATGATCCTCCGTAGCGTTATAGAAACTCTAGTATTCAATTTAAAATAATAGGGGTAAAAACATACCCTTAAGTGGTTATCAAAAGTATGTTGGTTGACTGTTATATTAGTTATAAAATTTGTTCGAAGGTACAAGTAAAGTAAAACAGTATTTTATACTATAAGGTGAAAAACCTTTTTCTGCCTTTTTAGCGAATTTTCCCAAAAGAAATCAGCTATTGTTTTAGTACCAATGTTGAAATATCGTAACAATTTCTTCTAATATCCATCGATCCTAAAAAAAAAAAATAAAAATAATAAAAATAATTGCCTGAATTAACAAAACTTATTGAGATAAAATAACCTGACGTTTCGGAAACATTAAGTTTCCATTTTCAAAGGTATAAAAATCAAAAACACAAATTGTGACATGAAATAACAAAAATTTTAAATCGACAAAATTCTAATTTTTTATAACATACGAAACATTGCTTTAAGTAAATCGAGGTTTGGAACAAAAACACTATGTGGAATAATCTTTTGAGCGCTAGAGATTGTTTATTAGTGTATAATTCATTATCCACGACAAATGGTCTTTTTCAAATCAACTGACCCAAGCAATATGAGTAGGTACGAGAAACTAACTATATGAGTTATATTCGCTGTAAAACTTTTAAATAATGATGACTCAATATTATTATGAGGTATGACGTATGAAATTAATCACAGGCTCCTGAACAGGAGCGAAAAAGGATAAAATATGATTACATTTAAAAAAAAAAAACATTTCGTAGACACCATTTAAAATGATATTAATTCTTAGTTAATATAGTTAACTTAAACTGTATAATTTAAAATCAGCCGTCTGATGTTAAATTGAAAATTTATGAAATATGTTTTGCTTATTACTTCGTAATACGCGGAGAGTAAACTTTGCATACATATTTTACTAACAACGTAGGTAATGATAATGTGCAAGTCTCTGATACAATCTTGTGTAGGGAGTATATATATATATAGATACTTCTGCTACCTTAAAAGAAGAATGATGCTCATTAAATTTACCCAATTAAGGATAGGGAAAAAATATTCTTAAACTGAATGTTTATTTATTTTATTTTTCGTCTGTTACGTAATTATTAATGAAAATATATTCATTTATTTAATTTTTTGTATTTACAAAAAATATACCTCACTTTATTACGAATTAGATATGTTGATCATTCAAAACGAAATTTATTAATTTACGAGTAATCACCATTTTTAGTACATCAGCTGTAGATAAATTTGTAAAGATGTGGCAAACAAATAAAGAAGATTTTTAGTTTTCTGAATGAAAGTTCAGAATAATATTAAAATTGTTAAATTAATCATTATAATAAACTAGTAGCGGGAGTAATCAATCAATATATTTATATTTGATACGTAAATTAAACAAATTAGAATTGTTACACAGTAAAAAAGAAAAACAATAAAATAAAAGTAAAAATAATTTTCCACAGAATAAAAAATAAATTAATCAATTACAAGGTTAATGAAGACAAGTGTACGAAAAGTAATCAAGACAGATAGTCAATTCGTCTAGAACGAATATTCTGCAAGTATTGCGTACAGTAGAGAGAGATTTGCCAGAGTCAGACTCATTTAAAATATCTGGAGCAGTTAGTAATTGCATATTCTTTAGTTGCGTTCTAAGATCTCCAGCTGTTTCTTCGCAGTCGTTCAACAAGTGCTCTATGCTCTCGCATCCTCCACATAAAACACATGTGCCCTGATTGTTTATCTTAATGCTATTCCATATGTAGCCATTATACATGGAAATTAGCCATTAAATGTCCTTGTTTTCCACCTACAACATTCAAATACCTAGCGCCATTCTGATAATGATTCAACCTACTGGAAAGTCTTAGGCTAATCTTGGTACCTATGTCCCTCCGAGATTCTTCCATAGATATTTCTATAATTGTCTTTTTAGTTATTTTTTTATTTACCTCAATTGGGTTAGAGAGAGTAAGGGAGGGTGGCCTTAAAGGGAGTAAGTATACGAAAGAAAACACCTCACATAGACCAAACTCCAAGAAAATATCTGTGAAAGTTTTTCCTACTACTAATTGACCAATAATTGAAAAAGTTTACCAAAATCAGATCATTTCGTCAAAATTAAAAAGAGATAAATTCTGAGTAATAGTTATCCCAAACAAAAAAAAATTTCTGAAGTTAATTGTAACTGTAATATATAAGAGGTACATTATACCGAAGTTGGTTTTGCCACTAATTTCAGATTTGTTTATTATGATTACGAATCCGGTGAGACACGCACCAAATTAGCAATAACCAACATATCTCTGAATCCATATCCCAGAGATAGCTACGATTAGCTAATTCATACTGATGATGACTACATTGTAGTCTAAATACGTATTTATAAAATACAAACAAACGTTCTAGGATTGGGGCAAAATTTGAAGTGTAAAATGTAACTTAGAGAACTCCACCAAATAGCACCAGCTTGATCCTATAATTTTAAACGAAATTAGGATCAAAAAATCTATTATGATCAATCACACAGTCAGTTTTAAAATATATTTGTTATAAATTGACTACATTGGGGCATATGAAAGGTAGGGATCAATTGCCCAACAAGTATCATCAAGTCGAATATCTTATATTAAACTTAAGATAAGAAAATTACGTGTGAAGTTGCCGCATAGCCTATATATGAAAACGAAATGGTTGTGACTGTTAATCATAACAATTCATTTAGAATTTATTTTTTTTCCTGTTAAACGGACATTAAAGAAAATTATATGGATTCCGGTCATGTTGTTCTGTACATGCTAATTCGTTAATATTATATTGCTAATATTATTTTAATAGGAACTTGTTAATTTATTTGACATAGTGCCATAAAGTGTAGTATTTCAACCTACGTAAGGTGATATATCTTCCGTTGCGTGATAACATGTCGTAAAATAAACTATTGTATGTTTTAATCAATTTATAGTAAAAAAAAATTCTACATCAATTTTTATTTAACAGTTATAATTCCAAAAATAATAAAAAAATACATCAATTATTTATTTACCTAATTTTAAATTATTCGTTAATTTTTTTTAACTAAGCCTTGCATATAACAAACTAAGTAACAAATTGAATACTAAAATGTTTTACAATTAGATTTGTTCAATTCGAAACTTTTAAACTTCGTTGATACGCACTTTAATACAGATAGCTGCAATGTGATAATAACCTCGAAAATTAATAGGAATTTCAAAGTTTCTAGGAATAAAACATATTAGTTAAAGATGTAACTATTACTTAGCGATTAACTAAATATTAGCGATTCGTAGTAAATTTTATTTATCGAAAATATATTATAAAAGTTTCATCATCACTGTGAGCCATGCACGTGAAGATTTTGTTATTTTGAAAAAAAAGCATTTGATTCGTCAGTCAACCAAGAGTATAAAGCACTCGTGTGCAAAGTCAAGCAAGGGAAAATCTATGAAGATGCTTTGGTGGCATTGCTTTGAAACGATCACTTTAGAGTCAACATATAATGCCATTTTTGATCCTTTGTTGTCTGCTTTAAGTAGAAGATGCCAAAAATGTGAAATAATAAGAAAATTATCACTTCTTATTGATTTGGAAAATTTGGATAATGCTTATATTCGGGAAAAATCTGAAATTTTACGAAAAGCGTTAAATATAGATTAAGAAAGTTCCAGCTACTAAGCCGCGTTTGTTAAGGCACTCTACTTAGAAATGGAAGGTTGCGAGTTTAAATCTTGGCGGATACAGTTTGTCAATTTTCGTGCGCATCGAATTCGTCATATTAGGGCGGTACGCGCGTGAACGAGGCGCACAACGATCCATTTGAAGTCGGTTTTTTCAACGAACACTTTGTATGTTCCCGGTTCATATTTGGACGTGTTCGTGAAAGGTTTGTCGTTTTTAGCGCGCATGTGATTATTGCTTTTTTTAATATTAATTGAAATGTAGTATTTTAGTTCAACTTGAACATTTTTCAAGCTGAACTAAAATGTAAACATTTTAATTAAAATCTTTAGATTATTTGCAGGCTTAAATAACTTGTTTTTGTGATTGATTCAACTTCACTGCAATATGAATATATGTTCGTGGGTTTCCTATGGATCGCTGGAGGTTCGTTGAAATCAACAATTCCAACGAACCAAAGGCGACAGGCGAGAGGCGCGCACACCGCTCAGGGTTCGTGGCGCGTATATGTGGACACACCTTTAGATTTAATATTAATCAATAGTTTATTTCTTTTCGTTAGTAGAAGATTTTTACCGTGAATCACCACACTCACGCCAGACAATATTTTCACAACGAAAAAAATACAGTTCAAAGTTATCGAAGCAACTAATAAATGTGACCATATCAAGGTAAAGTTAAAAATACTAGGATAGTTACATATGAAAATTATTTCACTAGAAACACAATTGTCAAAAGTTACACCAGGTCAATACATAGCACATTGGTGATGTACAACGCTAAAAATTGGCAAAATCAAGGAGTCTTTGTTATGAAAATTCATAATATAATTTATAACATGAAAATTTGTGAATAAATAAAGAGCAAACGAGATAGAAAAAGAATTTAAGAGAGAGATAACAAAATAGTTGAAGAACATAAATCATATTCAAAGGAACGTAACAATTTTTGATAGAAATAGAAAAATTGAAGTAATTCAAATATATCAAATTGAAAACTGTAAACTTTTTTATCCGAATTATGTGTATCAACACAAAATAATAAGTCGAGCTCTTGTTAGTAGACCGAGATCGTCGTCAACATGACTAACAAAATAAAGTTATAAAGAAAAAAGTCGGTCAAGTATGACTTTATCATACGTATAGAGCAGGGGTGGATAAACTTAATACTGGTATGATCGACATACATTTTTCTTATTTATGCGCGATCGAGTTCGAAAAATGGGTTAAATTAAAAACAAATAAAAATTTAATTATACTATATTATTAACCATGGGACCAAAGTGACTCTTTTAATCCCTTGAGTGAAGTTTGTTCCTGAGGGCGGAACAACCACTTAAGGGATTAAAGGCACTTTAGTTCCCTGGTAAATATACTTTTTTTGCACTTTCGGGACTAAAATGATAACTTTACTCTCTCCAAATAGGTACTAAAGTAGTACTGTTCTCCCACATAGGAGAAAAAGTAGATTTTTTTCCATGGGAGAAGAAGTAAATTTAATACGTATCCTAGCAACAAAATCAAAATGACATTTCTATTTAACAAATTTTTTTAAATTTCATATTTTTTTATGTTAAACAGAAATGTCATTTTGATTTTGTTGCTAGGATACGTATCAAATTTACTTTTTCTGCCATGGAATAAAAAAATCTACTTTAGTAATTACATTTCAAATTTTGCCCCAATTCCTAGAACATTTGTTTGTATTTTATAACTACGTATTTCGACTACAATATAGTCATCATCAGTATGAATTAGCTAATCAGTGTTTCACAATCACATTAAAAAAGTTCTGCCTTTTATACGATTTGACTGAGGGTATAATCTGATCTGAGGATTATTTTAGTTGACTGACTATCGGAATAGGTGTGTGAAGAGCCCCACCAATTTATTGACGGTATCCTTTGGTGACTATGCGGCGTTTGTTTTGTCATTAAAGTGAGGGTATCGAAGCTAATCTTGATATTCAGGTATTCGATTTTTTTGAAAATGGTTTAATTTTATTAAATCAGAATTTGGAATTGGGCCATTGTCTTAATTTATTATCTGTTTTCTCAATTTGTATATATAGATACTTTCGTATGCATCTAATTCTGTAGGGCTTTGTACCGTTAGTCCCGAAAGTGCAAAAATATCTTTACTGTTAATAATATATTAAATATATTGTATTTACTATTTTGTGCAATGTACTTTATTGATACATATTTGGATTAATTTTTTGATGTAGATGCGTGACATTCCAATTCATCAACAAGTCTTGTAAAGTTAGGTTTGTAATCACTAATGCACCATCGAATAGATGCCATTAAGTGGTTCATCAGTCAGAGAACTCCTAAATTGCGATTTGATATTTTTCATTTGAGAAAGCGCTGCTTCACATAGATAAGTGGAACCAAAAAATGCAAATATCCTCATTGCCACCGATCCCAATAATGGATATTTTTCTTCTGGTAATAAATTCCAAAAATAATTTTCATTTGCACGTGCTTTCAGAATTATATCTGATTGTATTGTTAAAATTTCTCTAGATCCGATGAATTCAATTGAAAAGTATAAGCTAGATTTGATGAACTATCCTTGTTACCGAATTCTCCAAAAGGAATTGAAGTGAATTCAAAAATCGGTTGAAGATTATTGAGATTTGCAAATCTTCACTCATATTCTTGATTAAAAATTTTCCAGTTCAGAACAAAACATTTCAATATTTCATTCACCAGTAAATTTACTATGTTTTTCTAAATAAGTAAAATATTTAAAATTTTGGCTTTTTAATTGTGAAGCAAAAAGTTTTAATTTTGCTTTAAAAGCATTTACCGAACTGAACAACTCAATAATATTTTTTCCTTGTAATTATAAATTAAGCGAGTTGTAATGGCCCATAAAATCCGTAAGAAATGCTAATATTTTTACCTATACTGGAGCTTCCAATTGTTCAAGTTTCCTCCCAATGGGTCTAAAAATGCAATAATTTCAGGCAAAAGATTTAGAAATCTTTCCAAAAAGCTTTCTCGGCTGTCTGCGATCGACTGCTGAACTGTTCGCGATCAACCGGTCGATCGCGATCCACCGTTTGCCCACCCCTGGTATAGAGTGTTCCATATTGAGTGTACATGTACAAATAATGTGTAACGTAGTATGTGAGAGGGCCATGTTTTCGCATACAAAAACTATCATAATTCCTGCAAAAACAGAAATATTCGCCTTCAAAAATAATGAAATTTATGTAAGTCCCAAGTTTTTTCGCCTGAGTAAATCGATTTTTTGCACTTAATCGCTCGATAATTATATCGGTAATCAATAACATACAATGTTTAATATAAAAAAAGCTAATAATTATGGTCTAAGATCCGGCATTAGTAAAAACCTTCCCTCATCTGTTAATTGATTGAAATATTATTGAAAACGCTTATTGCAATGTAAACAATTTGGCAATGTAATGTCTGCCCATATACTTTCCTTGTTTGTTACGTTGGATAATGCAATAGTCTCTCTCTCTCTCTCTCTACAAGGTATTTTTTTAAAATTTATATTTTTAAAAATTTTTCTTATATAGGCTACAATTGATTTTAATGGATTTTAAAATGGCTGCCAGTTATGGATGTATTCTGATTATTCTAAACTTTTAAATTAGCTAAATATTTTTCAATTAATATATGAGGGAAGTAAGCTAAGTTTACTTTAAGTTTGAACACCTGGCTGCAGGTAGCCGTAGCAGTAATCAGCAGCGCTGCCTGCTCTTACAAGATTTGTCCTTTCGTATACTATGTTATTTAAAAAGCAAAATTCAATTAACACGTGAGGGATTTAATTATAAAAAATCAATTTTTAATTAATTAATTAATGTCAATTGCCGCAGAACTACCCTGGCAGACATTACATTGCCAAATTGTTTATATTGCAATAAGCGTTTTCAATTATAATTCAATCAATTAACAGATGATGGAAGGTTTTCTAATGCCGGATCTTAGACCATTACATTAGTATAAGAATAATAGTCATAATAGAAATAAATGGGACTCAAAAAGTTTTAGTTTAAAAGTATCTTACATATCTCCCAAACAACTATATTTTTGGGTTTCTGCACCAAAAATCATATTGGTATCTTACAGATATTTTACCAATAGTTATACGATATTTCCATCTAGCGACTAAATATTTACCAGTCACTATAAATGAAATGAAATTTCATTTTTTCTTAGAAACAAATGACAAATTTTGATAAATTGAAAAGTCAAAATATTAAATAAACTATATTTTGACAAAATGGAAACCCGACTTCAAAAATAAAATATTCTATAACAAAAAATGCACTAAAAAGTAAAAAAATAATTGCATATTCTTGTGCCAATTTTAGTTCACCTAAGCAAAAATTTTTAAATATATATGTACAATTATTGTTATTTTTGGAGGCGGTGTCAGCATAGAGAAATTCACATAATTTTTGGACACCGCCTCCAAAAATAACAATAATTGTACATATATATTTAAAAATTTTTGCTTAGGTGAACTAAAATTGGCACAAGAATATGCAATTATTTTTTTACTTTTTAGTGCATTTTTTGTTATAGAATATTTTATTTTTGAAGTCGGGTTTCCATTTTGTCAAAATATAGTTTATTTCTCGCTTTTTAGTGACTCTAAAGTTCTATAACTAGTTTTATTTATCTAAATATGGGTAGACCTACTTAAACGACTAATTTTTAGTGAATTTTTTTATAACACATTTTTTTTTACCCGGTTTTTTTTTTTTTTTTAATTTTAAGAGCATTTTTTTATAACAGATTTTCAATTTTATTTAGATACATTTTGTTTTTTTTTTGTAAAAATTTTTTTTTTTGGGGTCGGTTTTTTTTTTGTAAAACTTTTTTTTTTTACCCGTTTTTTTTTTTTTTTTTAATTTTAAGAGCATTTTTTTATAACAGATTTTCAATTTTATTTAGATACATTTTGTTTTTTTTTTGTAAAAATTTTTTTTTTTGGGGTCGGTTTTTTTTTTGTAAAACTTTTTTTTTACCCGTTTTTTTTTTTTTTTTTAATTTTAAGAGCATTTTTTTATAACAGATTTTCAATTTTATTTACATGCATTTTGTTTTTTTTTTGTAAAAATTTTTTTTTTTGGGGTCGGTTTTTTTTTTGTAAAAAAATTTTTTGAAGTCGGTTTTTAAAAAAATTTTCTTATTTTCCCATTATGAATGAGTATACCCTTTCAAAAAAAAAAAAAAAATTCGCAAAAATCGGTTATCACATATAAAATGAGTATTTTCCTCGATTTTCCGAGGATCCCCTCATCAGAATGCGATTTGGTGACAATGGGACCAATCGGGAATCAAACCCTTTAAAACAAAAAAAAAAAATTCAAAATCGGTTCATAAATGACGGAGTTCTGAGGTAACAAACATAAAAAAAAAAAAAAAAAAAAAAAAAATACAGACGAATTGAGAACCATCCTCCTTTTTTGCAGTCGGGTTAAAAAGCTAAATTGATTGGTTACAATAATAGAAAGATGATATGAATACCAATTTTATAAAAAATTCTATAAATAATTTATTTCGTAACTATTAATAATTAATTAATAAGTATTTTACATATTATTATTTGTGTATAATAAAAACGTCACAATACTATACCAATGTAAATTTCCATTAAGGTTAAGAAGACATAAGTCATAAGACATAAGGTTAAGTATGCAAAAAAAAGCGTCTACTATATAGACCACGATACCATAGAATTTGTATTAAGATTGAAAAAATAAAAAAATAAAAATTTTTATTCATTTGATTAAAAAAAAAAAAACTTTTTTGAATGAAAAAAAAAAATTAAAATTAGATCTTATTTTTGTTCGATTATAACTTTATAGTTTTGTATATAAAAAAAAAAAATCTTTCACTAAGGAGAAAAATTTTATATTAAATATTTTTTCTTTGCAACTTTTTGTACTTAGATTTATGAGTTGAGGTTCCTAAAATTATTCTTAATAATTTTCAACACAACAATCTTGAGGAGAGCCTAAAACGCTTGAGGCAGTCACTAAAACAAGAGGAGGTAATTTTCACTCTTAAAAGTTTATTTCCTTTTAAAAACCTGGAAATAAAATGCTTTTTTTAACAACTAATAATTTTTTATTGGTAAATGATGTTTTAGTAATGCTTTTTTTTTTCTTTAAATATATAAAATGATAAAGGTAAAGCGTAGAAGAGAAATTTTTGATATTAAGCTAAAATGCCTTTAATGGGTAATTCCCAGTTAATTTTACTCTTCATTGACCAGGGTATGAAATATAGGTAGAAGCTGATATTGATACGAAACGCTTTATATACTATTTTGGATAATATGAAAGTAGTACACAGTTGGTTTTATTTTATTGAAAAATGTATAGCTGACTATATGATAATAATACAATAAAAAAAATAGATAAAAAGATATCAGAAGAATTATGATCGTTAGTTTTGTTAATGTTAAAACATTTATTTATTGGCAATGGTTTTTGCTTTTGAATTTTTACCCAATTATTGCCCATAAATTCCTTTTGTTAACGAAATGTTAATTATATAAATTTTTTTGTTGGTCATAAAAGTATCTTTATCGTCAATTTTATTTATCGTTTCCTTATGGGATCATCATCTTCATTATTAATTGTTTTATTTTGTTCTGAATTTTATCCATAAAAATTAAAATGATGTTATCACACATAACTTGTAACACATTCGTTTTTATTTATGCCAATTTTATCGTAACTGTACAAGTCACTAAACCGCGTCTCATAGAATGCCTTGAGAAGATTTATGTACACTGCATAGCAAAAAAAATGGTGCACTCAAATTTAAACAAATTTAAAATATTTTCTTTGCATATTTTTTTGGATATCAGCTACATTTTTATAAATATGTATATGTTATTGTAGATATGGGGGTAAAATGGTATAAAAATACTTCGTAATTAACGGAAAAACAATAAATTTTAAAAAAATAAAAATTTTCATAAATATTATCCTTACATAGTATAAAACAAAGTCCTCCGCCGCGTCTGCCTGTCTGTTCGCGATAAACTCAAAAACTAGTGCACCGATTTTTATGCTGTTTTCACCAATGGATAGAGTGGTTCTCGAGAAAGGTTTTAGTTTATAATTTGCCAAGTTTTTGTATACATTGGTCTTTACATATTATAAAAATGATTCATGAGGAAGGTATAGTTGTATAATTTATTGATGTATAGGTGTATAATTTATCAGTCCTTGACGGGAGAAAATATTATGTTACTTGGTTATAAGAGCGTTACAAAATTTTTGCGGGCGAAGCCGCGACGGGTAATGCTAGTAATTGCATAAAATAATTTAATTTCGAGGTATTTCGAAGGAATTTAAGTTTTAACAGTGCATATTACCTCCTATTGATCTAATGAATGCTCCAAGCCTTGTAGGCACAATTTTAATTAAGTTCGCCACAGCATCTTGTGTGATTAGGAGCTATCAGGAGGTTTAATTTTCTTCTTATACATCGAAGTAGTTTCACTCGTTTCACGGATTTCACTCTGGGCTACGTAATCTGAAAATCTGAATTTCTATTGTTTTATTTTAATGTTCACCCTCCGGGATGGTTTTCTACTGCTCCTGAGACTGTTCAAAGGCTCCGTATGAATCCTAATGTTGCTACTAATGCAAAAACTGTTAGAAGACGACTTACTGAAATGAACTTATAACCCAGAATATCAGTCATAGCACCAGTGCTCTCTGTAAATCATGGAATAGATCTATAGATCATAACGTGTAATGAAATTGAATGAAAGAAGTTCCACTTTGCAGATGAGTCTTGATATGCCCTGCATCTGCCAGATAAACATGTCAGAGTCTATTAAAGGCCTCTGTAAACGTTACTCTGAATGTATGATTATTAAAAGAGTGTAATTCGGAGGTGGTTCATTGATGGAAGTCGTTCAGTGGGTTCTTCGATGATTAACAGTGAACACAGGTGCTACAGCTGGCTTTCTGGGTTGAAAGTATATTTCAATATACTTCTTCTAACAGTTTTTGCACTAATAGCAAGACAAGAAACAATCAATAAGAAGCCTTTGGGCAGTCTCAAAAGCAGGAGAAAACGATTCCGAAGGGTGTATATTAAAATAAATCGATGGAAATTCTAATTCTGAGATGGCTACCTTGCAACCCAGAGTGAAATGTCATAGATAATCCTTTGGAAGAACTTGGTACGCCGTAAAAGAAGAAAAATTGACCTTTCTTATAGCTCACCGGAGCTCATCATACCTTTAATGCAGGGAAGGGAGGTAATCACTCATGTTGTCGTAGCGAACTTAAATAAAAGTGTTCCTAGAAGAGGGGGTAATATACACTGTTAAAAGTTTAATACATTCCAAAAACCCCTAAATAAAATAATTTTTTTAAATTATAAAATTTATGAAAATTTGACTTTTTTCAATTAATCTTTTTTTCCGTGAAATATAAGGGTGTTTTTACCATTTTACCCTCATATCAACAAAAAACATATACAAATTTATAAAAATGTAGTTGATATGCAAAAAAATTCCAAAGAAAATATTTTAAATGAAATTTTCAAAAGGCGCCAATTTTTTTGCTGTGCAGTGTATGTTGTAAAATACATCTCCGGCAAGATACTATAGAAAATCATGACCAATTAAAAAAAAAAAATTAAATTTAGTATGTTAAGTTAATAAGGTACCGTATTTATAATAGTCGTTCCTAGAATACCACTAAATGGAAGACAACAAACACTTCTCTTTAAGAATTATCTGGTATCTCATCAAATCTAGACCAACAACCCGGTACAATCATTTCTCTTAAATTCTGACAACGTTAGCGTTTAGAATTTTTATTATCAAGATCATAAAAAGAGTGGTTTTAAATTCAAACTTAACATAGTAATCCAATGAGAATTTTATGGACATAGAGCCATAAACCAGTATGGTGTATTATTGTTTATTGGAAATATCCCAATCTTCATAGCTCTGTGACCATAAAATTATCATTCGATTACTATATTAATTTTGAATATACAGGGCATCCTTTAAAGGTTTTTAAAACGCTTTAAAGTGTTGGTGGTTTTAAAGGTCTTTAAAACCTCATATGCTATGGCTTAAAACAAAAAGATTGAGCTAAATTTTCCCCAATAAAAGTTACGTCATTTGGGCGCCGTACGCTCTTGAACTTATAATTTTTTTTGTTTGTTTTTAAATAAACATTAGAATGGATTGCGCGATTTTGATAACATTTGGTAAAATTTGTGGTGGGTTTTTTTTGTATGATGAAACGGTATCACCATTCCAAATTTTGTCAAAATCGAAAAATCCGTTCTAATTTTATTTAAAAAAAATAAACGATTGAAATATTAATTACACTTCAAGAACGTACAACGCTCAAACGGCGCAACTTTTATTGAAGCAAATTTAGCTCAGTCGTATTGTTTAAAGCTATAGTATATGTGGTAAAACGTTGTGGTAAGATCTTTTAAGGACACGCGGTATACCAACCCCTTTCATGATCATGATTATAAAATTTCTTGCCACCATCTTGGGTCAGGATCAGATCAGGAACAGAAACGACGTAAAAGCTATATTTATTACTACGTAATATGTATATGGAATGTATGAAAAAATCTTGAACCTGTTTGAAAACCTGAAGAGACACTTGTTTACAAGGTGTTTACACAGCCGCTGATTCGACACTAATAATAATGTCGCACTAAATGTTACAATTAGAGATACCCGTGTGCACACATAGACACTCGGTGTATACACTGAGTGTACGGTGTAGAAAAATTTTCGACAAAATTCCTGTCTTTATGAACTATTTAAACTGAGCGTATTTGACAGTATGCGTTAATAAACCTTTGTTATTCGACTACTAATAGATATGATTATAGTGGCATTATCTGCATTGTAAAAACATTTGCAACCAATTTAAAAATATCTGAGAAAATGTTTCAACCGGTACTATACCTGGGGCGGTTGCAACAGTGATTGGGGTCAGTTGTAACACCAGCAGACTAGAGCAAATAATGCTGTTATTTACTTATCTATTAAGAGAAAATTACAGAGAGATAAATATAGCTTTTCTATTTATTGCGTATCTGTATATATAGTCGATTTTCTCTTTTTGCGCCCCATGTTTGCTGTCAGCTTAAGTGGTGTTTTGTGGGAAGGTTTTACTATTTCAGGTGAAAATTCTTCAGTGCTCGTAGGTGGTTTTGGTGAATCTGTTCGACTTGTATATGTTCTAGTATGATCTGTTGGAGGAGTTACATTTTCACGTATTGGAGGAACTTTTGTCTGTTGCATTTACTAGAAAAGACTGAACAGACTCTAGAGTTGGACTAGAACATGCTTCATTTCTTTCACAACTTGCATCATTCAGATTTGGCGTGTGTTCTTCATCTTCTGCATGGAAGTTTGGCTGTTCATTTACATTGAAAGGACCTATAGCTTGAAAATGATCGTCATTTTTCGGATTCTCTCCATTTGGATTTGGCCGGTCATAACCGGTCGGTAACATAAGATGACGCAAAATCAAGTTCCAAAAATATGTTGCGATTGTGCGGGTTTATGCCTTTGATGAAACGGGTACATGAGGTCGGCTAAAACGTTTCATCCGACCCCAAAAAAATGTTAAAACCGTCCCCGGTACATGTTTTAGAAATTTACTCCTACCTGTACTTCGATAACCAGAGTTTATACATTAAAAACTGTAACAACCGTAAATAGTATTATTTTGTATTAAAAAACAAAATAACAGCAACAAAAATATTTATTTTTGCATTCAAAAAAACAATGACCTCTCTTGCACACGTGTAATGATCTCGAAGTGACACTGAACATTGACAAGCATGATCCGACAGTAAAGGTTCGTTCTTTTCTCCTTGTACGGCCCCGCTATCAATATTATTTTTTGAATTATTATCCTTGTTTTAACCGTACCCTGTTTCAACCGACCCCGGTCTGCCTATAGTGTGGTAGTCTAAAGGAACCTAATGCTAAACAACGCGTGATCACCGGGAAAAAGTACCGCGGCAAGAGCTTGGGAAGGTACTGCTTCCGAGTGCAACAAAGAGGCTATCTCTCGATGCACTGAGGCTGAACGGGATGCAACTGCGGAGGGTTACCGGATACATGACCCCCTGCGAAAGCATCTGCACACAATGGGACTCCATAACGGGTCCATTATGTGCAGATTGTGTGGCGAGGAGGAAGAAACATCCAGCCATATTATCTTTGACTACAAACCTCTAGGTTACAGCAGATACAGGTTATTCGGTGCATCTTAACCCGAATATATGAACCTTCGGCAGGACCTGATAAGCAAGCTCCAGGCTGTTGCCAATAAATGAGAGAAGCGAATCTCGCCGGACTGAGGTAGAAGGAAGAGCACAATGGACCATAAACGAAACTTAACAAATTTTTTGATCTGCAGATCTTTTGAACACATATCTGATCTGCATTTTAATATTACGCTAGGTTACATCTAAAATTTCTCTGCAACTCATACGATCAAAATTCATAATAAATATTCTATTTGCTATAGACCTTTTCATAGGGTGTTGTGCGCATGCGATTTTCGTACTGTCTACAATAAGATGAAAAAAGACGAGAAGTATTGTTTATTCATTTCTTCACATTGATTTTTTTGACATCTGTCCGAAACAAAGACAAATCGTGATTTGAAATGAAAAGGTCTATTGATCATTTACACCATTTACTATAAAACAGATTTTTATATTTAAAAAATGATTGGTGACAGATATAATATTTGATCGAATATTTATAGTCTAAGAAGGTTGATTTCTGTTCGAGCATTACTCTTTTTATTCAAAAATTAATAATTTCTAAAAATTAAATTAGTTTTTATAATCGGTTGAGGAACCGTTTATATACGATATTAAAAAAAATTTTCAAATTAAAATGTATATTATTTCTTAACTTTTGAAAGTAGATAACTTCTTCAATTGTTTATAAATTCAAATTAAATAAGAATATATATATATATATATATATATATATATACATTTTAATTTCTTATAAGAATGAATATTTTAAGAAAATAAATAAAACAAAAAAGATAATCCTCTGCAGATTTAACAAAAAAAAAAGATAATAAAATTGTCAATGATATTTTTATGTAAATACTACGTTGGTTGTGTAATAAAACGAAATATTCATTTATTTACAAATATGTTAATTTATATGATATAAAATGTAAAAGTATAAATCTCATTTTCCCACTATCGTAGAATATCCGAGGGAAACCACTTTTATATTAATACGTAGGTAGTCATTGTTGACTGAGACCTCCTTAAACTTTGAATGGGGCGAATTTATAGAGTGCAGGAAACTGGAAACGAAAAACTGATATTTGGTTGCTTTGCTACTAATCATTCGGTTTTTGTTTCGAATAAATGTTTATTTTATCCGCAGAATTTTTCCGAAAACCGAATGAATAAGGGTAAAAATCAATTATAAAATTTTGAAAAATTAGGAGAGACTGTGCTTGAGAGGGAAAGGCTCGATCAAGACACAACTAATAATTTTAAATTATTATTTTTAGATTCTTTAACATTAAAAACCAGCATTTTTCATACATTTCACATTTAACATGTCTGGGTATATATGGGAGAAGCGCATCTCGCCAGACTGAAGTAGAAGAGGGAGCAAAATGGACCATAATGTCGAAGTGCCCAAGATAGACCACAAGATATATCTATCTATCTATCGTTCTTAGTTGACATCTTCATACCAACACAAGCTCAATTTGCACAACTTTGTGTCTATCAATTTTATTAATTTGCTTTAAATAATTTAGAGAGTTGAATTTATACTACAAACAATTCATTTTGGGTAAAATTAGTATAAACCGTAAAAAAATTCGTTACGCAGGAGCTACTTTAACTTGACGAATTTCCTTAGAATACATAAATCACTTTTTAGCGGACACAATTTTATTCTGATAAAAATGAAATGTATATGATTTTAGTATTTGCAAGGCCAATTTTATTAATAAATGGCATACGCCAAAAGGAGTGGGGGGCCTAAAGAGAGAAGAAAACACAAAATATAAAATATCTCTCTTAATATTAGAACAATCTAAAATGCGTAAGGAATTAAGTTGTAGAAAATCATGTGTGCTACAATTCATCACCTTACCATTTTTGCTCAAACTCTAATGTGTAAAGAGATATTAAGGAATTTAATTTTCAATCTTAAGCCGTCAATATTTCTGTAAATATTAGTGTTACAGAAAAAATGATTTGAAACAAAATTGCAGTAAAACTTAATACCTACAACTTTTCTTCTTATAAATTTTTCGATTTTTCAAATATTAAGGGCGATATGTCCCTCTTTCCCCTGTCCGATTTTACCCATTAACGAACTTGACCTTTTGAATACCAAAAGCGCCTCAAATACCAAACTTCATTCCAATCAGATTAAAATTGTTACCGCTAGAGCGATTACAGATATATATATATATATATATATATATATATATATATATATATATATATATATATATATGTATGTATATATATGGACATATATATAAATTTGACAGATGGTGTTTTTCGACATCTACTAGGTAGAATCGATGGACATTTGAAGAAATTTTTGCAAAATTTTGAAGTCGGTACGAGACCAATAGCTCTATTTCCTTTAATGAAATTCGCTAAAACATATGTCAGGAGAAGCAACATTTCTGCTTTGATTGCCCAACAATTTATTATGCAGTTTTATCCCACAACATTATTTCTCGGTGGATTCTTCGACAACAATTTGCAACTGATAAACAATACCTGTACACAACATATAATGTTTTAATCTGTATATAGTAAAATGTGACACCTAGTAGTGTAATGATGATTTAAATATATGATATATTCAAAATCCAACGAACGAGATTATTATTATAATAAAATATAACAATATCATAATAATTCAATCTTACAAAGTCTCCTGGTTTATTTATGGTTTTGTTTTAATGTATGAAACCATGAGGTGAATATCTTCATCCCACATAAATAAATAAATAAACAACGACATGAAAGTTTTCATTTAAACCAAAACTTGATTTATCAACAGTTGTAACAACTTTAGTAAATAATATTTAAATTCAAAGGTTGTGTGTTATATGATACAATTATTCAATTAATTGGGGAAATGTGGGTATTAAATTTGTATTATATTAATTACATATCACCCATTGGTATTAGCATAATATAATTTGTGTAAATTTTAATTAAATTTCAAACCTTTACATTATGCATATGGTAGAGAGAATAAAAGTAAAAATAGTAACTTGATACATCATACATTTTTGATATGCTTTTAAGCGAATTTTCTATCATAAAAAAATGTGGCTGTACCGATAAAACAATTCCACAAAAATTCGCCAATTTTGTAATATTTTGAAATAATTTTGAACATTTAAAAAAATTGTAACGAAAGAAGTATTTAAAAGCAATTATTCTAGTCAAAATGAAATCTGATTGTAGGTTTAGTTCAAATTTCAGCGAGAAATTTTATTGAAACAGGACGTCTACATGTATCTTCTATGCCACTTCGACAATATTCTTTACTAGAACATTCTACGTTTTAAATAACTAGTAGTCCTTAAATTTCAAATATTTCCCCAATTCCTAGAACAATTATTTGTATTTTATAAATACGTATTTCGACTACAAGGTAGTCATCATCAGTATGAATTAGCTAATTGCATTTATCTATGGGATATGGAGTCAGAGATATGTTGCTCGTTGCTAATTTGATGCGTGTCTCACAATAATATTAACAAAGTTTTGTCTTTTATATGATCTGACTGAGGTAGTACCTGAAAGATTATTTGAGTTGACTGACCAATTAAAGGATTAAGTGTGTGAAGAGCTCACCCATTTATTGGCGGTATCCTTTGCTGACCATGCGGTGTTGTTATTGTCAATAAGGTGAGGGTGTTGATAGAAGCTAACCTTGATATTCAGGTATTCAATTTTTGAAAATGGTTGAATTTTATGAAATCAGAATTTGGAATTGGGCCATTGTCTAAATTCATTATCTGTTTTCTTAATTTGTGTATGTAGATATTTTCGTATGCATCTAAATCTGTTGGGTTATGTACCGATGCCAGTAGTTTTAAATTCGATTTGTCAATTTTGTGATTGTTCTCAATAACGTGCGCAGTTATACACGATTTTTCGATTCTCCCAAATATCACATGAACCAGAGTTTCTTTAATTCGAGTTCCGATTTGTCGACGGCTTTTACCAACATAAATTTCGAACAGTTTTGACAACTGCCACCATATATATGTCCGATTGTTTTTCATTCATAATTTTTTCCTTAGGGTTGCCCAGTAACTGTTTAATTATTATTATTTTTTGTTCAATAAAAATAAATAAACAGTTATTTTATTTCGAGATTTTTCTAAAGAATTCAACTGTGGATATTACCTCCTTTTGCCCTAATGAACAAAGCTTTGTAGGCCTTAAGCCTTGTGGGCACACTTTTAATTAAGTTCGCTACGACATATTCGGTGATTACCTCACTTTCCTGCACTAAAGCTATTGTGAGCCCCTGTGAGCTACCAGGAGGAATTCATCCTCTTATACGTTGAACCAGTTCATCTCAAAGATATTCCATGGATGTTCTCTCTGGGCTACGTGGTAAACATCTCAAAATCAGAATTTCGTTCGATTTATTTTAATGTACACTCTTTGGAATCGTTTTTCAACTGCTTTTGAGACGTCCAGTATCAGTCAGTAATATACTAGTAGTCTAGTTAATCTTCAGAAGCTGTTCCGGTCCATTGAACCATTAAAGATTAATCATCTAAATGTGTAGGTATCTTCTAAAGTTTATGGAGTTGGACTTAAGCAACTGCCCTGATGACAGCATTCACTAATAGGAAGCTATATTATTCCCGAGTTACATAGGATAGTAAAATCCTATATAACATCTCTGGAATGAACATGTCCGAAGTATAAGAAGTTGAATTAACCCTCCTGATAGCTCACAGGAGCTCATAATAGCTATAGTGCAGTAATAGAAGGTAATCACCCAACATGTCGTACCAAACTTAAAAGTATGTATAAAAGGCTTGAGGCAGTCATGCATACTTTTAATAAAGTTCGGTACGGCATATTGGGTGATTACCTCCCATTACTGAACTAAAGCTATTATGAGCTCCTGTGAACTATCAGGGGGGTTAATTCATCTTCTAATACGTCGGACATGTTCATTCCTGAGATGTTATATTGAATTTTACTCTGTGCTACGTGCTGTCCATATAAAAATCTCGTTTTATTTTAATTCACGTTAAATGGTTTTTCTTTTGCTTCGGAGACTGGTCAAAGACTTGTTAGAGACAGACTTTCTGTAATTATCTTACCCAGAGCTCACTTGATATCATCGAAGAGCCCACTGAATAACCTCTACCACCTACCCACATTCGAGTTGCACTCTTCTAGTAATATAACATACGTCACACCGTTCGCCTGGCCTTCGGCAGACTCTTGGATGTCTATTGGGCAGATTCAGCGTAGTAACGCTGCCCAGCACCCAGGAAGAAGTTCTTCCATTCATTTTCATTCCACAGTATTAGCTTAAGGCTGCCTCTTGGATGAATTACATTGAGCTCTGGTAGCTTTCTTGTATTATTGTATTATTCTGAGAGTCTTTTTCTAACAGTTATTATGCTAGTTGAACCTTATAATCCATTAGAGCCTAAATTCAGAAATTGTGTGTGATTGAGAACACTAGTTTTTAGCGAATTTCCTGAAAGGAAATAGAGCTATTAGTCTCGTACCGAAGTCAAAATTTCGCAAAAATTTCTTCAAATGTCTATCGATCCTACCTAGTAGATGTCAAAAATCACCATCTGTAAAATTATATATATATATATATATATATATATATATATAATCACTCTAGCGGTGACAGTTTTCATTTTATCGGAATGAAATTTGGTATTTGAGGCGCTTTTGGTATTCAAAAGGTCAAGTTCGTTTATGGGTAAATCGGACGAGGGGAAAGGGGGGTTTAGAGGGAGGGGGAAACACAAAATTTGACATATCTCCCTTAATATACGAAAAATCGAAAAATTTATATGTAAAGTTTTTGGTATTAAATTTTACTGTAGTTTTGTTTCTTATCATTTTTTCTGTTACACAAATATTTACAGAAATACGGTTTAAGATTGAAAACTAAATTCCTCACTATTTCTGTACATATTAGAGTTTGAGCAAAAATGATAAGATGATGAATTGTCGCAAACATGATTTTCTACAACTTTATTCCTTACGCATTTTTTGATTGTTCTAATATTAAAAGAGATATTTTGTATTTTGTGTTTTCTTCTTTCTTTATGCACCCATTCCCCTTCACGTATGACATTTATGAATAAAATTGGCCTTGCAAATACTAAAATCATATACGACCATTCATTTTGATCAGACTAAAATTGTGACCGCTAGAAAGTGATTTATGTATTTTAAGGAAATTCGCTAAGTTGAAGCAGCTCCTGCGTAACGAATTTTTTTGCTGTGCAGTATATATATATATAGATAAATATGTGTATATATAAATATTACATAGATAATTATTTTTATATACTATTGTGTCGTCGTGCATTCTGTCTATATTTAGACATTATAGTAGTTAAAGGATTTCAAACACTGCTGTCAACGCCTATAATATTGTTTATGACTATAAGAAGATTTTCTACTAAAATGAGAATAATCATGTAAGGTAAGTTTTCACATTCAGGTGGTTCCTTGATTCTAACCCACTATGGAGCCATCATGCTGATATAAACTTTTCAAGGGGGTGTTGGATGTTCGTACTATTGGTACTGTCGGTTGGTTTCATTTCGTTTTGTTGGCGTATCATAGTAGTTAGGTGGTATACTCGTGATATTATAATCTAGCGTGGTTAATACGCATTACCATAATAAATGGAATATTTTGAATAGTTGGTTAAACAGTTGAGTGAATGGTAGAGCTAGCTGTATTGGATGATGTGTTGAAGAATTATGTGACGTATTCAAGACTTATCTACTACAATCCATCTTTACTTTAATAACATTTAGGGTTGACCAAGATAAATATATATATCTATATATATCTATATCTATATATATATATATATATATATATATATATATATATATATATATATATATATTATTCACCAGTTTTACAATTGTCTTACTCTTGGTTTGAATTGACATTGTTTTACTAAAATGTTTGTGATCCCCTCCACCTTTACTTTTTGAGGATTGGGAAGCAAGAACTTGACAGGAGACTCATTCACCAGACCAGAGGAGTACAGAAACGTGGAAAGATAGTTTCACTTTGAATGAATCATTCAAACTAAAATTGAAAACTAAAACTGAAACTAAATTGAAAGTAGCAAACTATATATTTATGTCAGTAGAATGCAATTATCCCTCAGTTTCAATACAGTCTTTCAGCTACGTTATTATTGTATAGACTATCTTTCATAAAATGGTGAAAGTCTTTCGTTTGTAAAGATAGACTTAACATCGATCCTCATCATAGGATGCTTGTGGTTGAAATATTATTTTTGTTAAAACATTTTGCATGGAAATTAGCTGATTCGTTTTCAGTATACTCATCTTTCAATGTATATATTTATTTCAGCTACTGATATATATTGCCACATTTCCTGTTTGTTTCCGGTTTGGTTGGACAATTATCACATTCATCAACTTGACGAACAAGATATTGTTACAGTTGTATGTTAAAATATGTCTTTTTATGATATTCTCAACCCTACACTAGTGCACTAATGTATTTTAAATAGATAGGCAACCAATTTTGAAATTCTAGTTATTCATTTGAATTAGTAGAAGATGGAAAACTTTGAAAGATGTATATATTATAATTCTCACTTTTGGCCTGATTGTATGAATATAGAAGTATAATAATAATAATAATAATGATCTTCTCCAAGAACTACGACAACCACACCCTGGCTACTCAGTGAAATTAAACGTCCAACTTAACATTGATATTTAATTCTAAACAGTTTAATTAGCACCACACAATCTTTATACGTTTTCAAAAATAAGCTATTTGTTCTGGTGGTCAATTCGTGTTAAGGTGCGTCCACACTTTATGCACGCCGCACATGCGCATCGAATTCGTCATATTCGGAAGAGGCGCGCGCGCGGCGCACAACGATCTATCTGAAGTTGGTTTTTTCAACGAACGATTTGAATGTTCGCAGTTTATATTTGGACGAAAAAATAATTATTTAAAATAGAAACAAATATCCATAGATTTTATAATTAAAAAAAACCATTTTATTTCGAGGTTTTTAGAAGTAAATAAACTTTAAACAGTGGATATTACCCTATCATGCAGTAATGCCTGCTTTAAGCCTTCTAGGCATACTTTTAATGAAGTTCGCTACGACATCTTGGGCTACCCCGCATTCCTGCGCCAAAGCTAATATGAGCTCCTGTGAGCAATTCGGAGGGTTAATTCATCTTCTTATACGTCGGACATGTTCATATCAAAGATTTTCTATTGGATTTCATTCGGATTTACCTGCTGTCTATCTTCAATCTGAATTTCGCTTGATTTATTTTAATGCACATAGTTCGAAAATTAAATTTTTTTTTGCTTCTAAGACTGTCGGTTCCATATAGATGTACGTGGTGTTGCAATTAGTGCAAAAATTAGAAGAAAACTTTTTGTAATGAACGAACAAGCAGACCAGTGATAGCCCTACAGCTCACTGCACATCATCGAAGAGCGCACTGAACAACTTCCATCAATGAAGCAGCTCCAAATGCAATGATCCAATAAAATTACATTCGAAGTAATGTTCACCTGGCCTTCGACAGACATTTGGATGTCCATTTGACATATACAGTGCATATGTTTTTTTCATATTATGAGCCTTAGGCGGCCTCTTTAATTTATTACAGTGAGCTATGATGCTACAGCTAGCTTTCTGGTCTTAAGTTCATTTTAGCAAGTTTTATTCTAACCGTTTTTGCAATAGAATCAAGATTAAGATCCAAACGAAACCTCTGGACAGTTTCAGAAGCAGTAGAAAAACGATTTCAAGAGGTATACACTTAAAAAAAATTCAAAAAAAGGAACCGAAAATCATCTCTTTCCTAGGCATGGTAGGAACTTGTCGTTTGTGGAGAGGCTCGAGTGCATCGATGAAGAGCTATGCAATGCCGGCAGTAACTATGTTACTGGCAGGAATACTCATGCCGAACAGGATAGCTTTGGGAATTATGATCAAGAAACCATGCAAACCCAAGCTACGGTACGATGCATTGTGCCTAAGGAACTAGCCGAAATATAGGGCAGCAAGGTTAAATGCTGTCATAAACAATCCCCTTGGAGCAACTGGCGAAGTCCACGGTATAAATGCCCTCCCCGTCAAGGGACCCATTGGGTAGTAGACGGCCAGATTTACTCGTGGGGCCAAACTGGAAACCATATGTAAAAATATAAACTCTGCAGGTGCTCAGAAAAAACTGCAGGTGCACCCAGCGCAGCAAAAAATCTAGATGATAAATTCCAGAATATTTTCCTGAAAGATGAAAAAAAATCTCTCGGAGACAACCCAGAGAAGAGCAGCAGTAGAAAAAGCCAGGGCTGTGGGGAAACCGACTCCTCTTCCGAGGAGGAAAAACCGGACAAAAAACCCTACAGCCCTGGTATCTAAAACACTGACACCAGTGGGGGCCAACTCAGGGAATCAACTCCTGAAAAACCCACAGGAGAAGAGATCTAAAGATGGGACTTCAAGCCCGAAACAGATCTCAATAAAACGTAAGGGGGGGGGGGGGCAAGCAAGGGCTATAAATACCTTTGCCGAACCCGCCTCAACATCAAAGATATGAATTGCACTGTGGGGGTATTCTGAGGTTAAAAATGACTCACGAACAATCCGAAAAGGTGCAACTCCCGATGCTGCTAACCCTCACTAGCCAAGAGCTCGTTGAGAACCCACAGTATCGGGGTTGTTACCTGGACAGGGGGCCCTCATTGTGCAGTACATAAGCTCAAGTGTGGAGGGCACGATGAAACATCCAGCCACATTATCTTTAACTGCGGACCTCTAGGTTACAGCAAATGTAAGATATTCGGTGCATATCACCCCGAATATATGAACCTTCAGGAATATTAGATCAGCAAGCTCCTGACTATTGCCAAAATATGGGAGAACTGCATTTCTGAACTGAAGTAGAAGGGGGAGCACAATGGCCCATATTGGCGAACTGCAGTACTTTTTAGACCCCAGCATTTAATCTAATATAATCTAACCCAAAATCATAAATCAAAAATTGGGATGGCCACCACGTAGCACTGGGTGAAATCTAATGAAACCTTTCTTGGAGGAACTTGTTCGACATATAAGACGAAGAATTAACCCTCCCGATAGCTCACAGGAGCTCAAAATTGCTTTAGTGCAGGAATGGAGGAATCAGCCAAAATGTCGTTGCGAATTTATTTAAAAGTAGGCCTAGAAGGCTTGTGGCAGTCAAAAGTTAATTTGCTTCTAAAAACCTCGACTTGTATTAATTAAATTATAAAATTTATGTAAATTTCTCTTTTTTTTTAAATAAATTTTTTACCGTAAACTATTATACGTTTTTTTTTTTTACTAATTAACCCCAGTTTCAGCGAAAACATATACAAATTTATAAAAATGTAGTTTATATGCAAAAAAATACCAAAGAATATTGTTAAATGATTATTTCATAGTGACTTTTTTGCTGTGCCGTGACATGGACGATGGCAGTCCTATATTTTTGTTATTTATCGAATGTCCTACAATCGGTATTCACTGCATGTCCACATTTAATGATAAATCAAATATTTCATTTGAATAAAATGACGATTCTATCATCTATTTTGAAAGTAAATAATGTCTCATTCTAATATAGACTAAACTTTAAGGTATGTTATTTGTATACATTAAATTTAATACCTAGAAGAATTTTAAAACACGTATTAGGGTAAAATTATTAGTTTTCTACCGATGTTGATATTTGTTTAAAATATAGTTCAAGGTTTTATTCATGAACATTAATTTTTGTAATAGTTTATAGTCCAGTCATTTAGTATTTTTACTTGGAAAGTTTTCCGGGAGTTTTGAAAATTGGTAATTTTATAGATTTTGATATGCTCTTTCCAAATTTCAACTTTGCCACCTCGTATGTTTGCCGCTCGCGCCGCCATATTGAAAAAATGGCGCCCAAAAGCAGTTTTTTGATAATAACTCCTTTCCGACGCATTTTACAGGAAAAACATATCTATACAAAATAAAAGTAGAGGAAATTTCCTACAATTTATGTTATAATCTTTTTTTCCCTAAAATTAATAGTTTCGGCGTAGGAGCGCCGTAAAGTGTAATTCAATACACGTTTCGGCAGAAATACTCATTTTTTAAATCGTGGTATCGCCAGTAGGCCTAATTCACATCTGACTCACTATTTAAATATTTAGTTCAATTTCCGTCGCTTCATTCTTGTTGACGGACCAGGTGTTGGGTTTTCATCGTCTTCAATACTGATTGAAATATCGAAGACGGAAGTTTCTTCGGCATCATCGACGATGGGATCATCAGTTTCATCGTGGTCCTCTTCGTTCTCGATTTCATCGTTTATTTGCTCGAGAATAATGTCCGTTTCTTCTTCTTCAATGTCGTCTTGTGACGGAAATTGCGAATTATCGCAAGAACCACCACAGTTCGTGCACACAACGGAGCACTTTAGTCCTGCTTTTCTGCATCCGCAAGCTTTTTGACAACCTTTCTTGCATTTGCAAGAAATAAGTTTCAGTAAGCTTTCCGGAGCAGGGGGATCGAATGTAGTAACAGGAATGAGCCCGTTCTTGTCTTTTTTCCATCCCCATTGTTCTGCATTTTGTTCGTTTCCATACCATTGCTGAATTTGGTGATAAAATCGAAACGAATGTTGTCGTGCTGCTGCTTCTGTTGGTGGTAGCGACGCAATATTAAATTTTCTCTTATATGCTGATGCTGTGAAGCATGCATATCTATATTTATTTAGAGATGTACTTTTCCGACTTTTCACATCGCTGTAGCTGTATAATGCGATGAGGAAACGTTCTCCAGCTTTAGCAATGACTTCTGGATCAGAATTTGGATTTTTGAATACTTCGATAACCTCGTTTAAATCTGGGTTTTTTTGAAGTACTTTAATAAATTTCATTTTTCCTTGATAAAATAATGCTGATTTGGTATCACAACCACTAAAGGCATGTAAAAATGCAATATGATTTGCGGCTGTTTTATCTTTTATACTGTTTATGGAGTATATTTGTCGTGAAATTTTTCCTTTTCCTGGTTTGAGGATGTATATATTTGGATGCGTTGATAGCGCCGTCAAAAGAACGAGAAGATCTATATCTTCACCGACAACTACAACGAAATCAAATGCCGATGAGAAGTTTATTGCGGTATTAATTATTAACGTATCCGCATCTTCGGTGGCTTGTTTAACTACGAAGTGTTCAGCTTCAAATTTTATCTTCAACATTTCAATGAGGCGGTTCTTGTTTGCATCGTTACCCAGGAATTTACTTTGTGACACAGTTGGCGTCATTGTTTCGTCAAAAAGTATGTCTACTGAAGCAGTTTTTCGTGATCGTCGGGATCGTTCTACATATTTGGTACTACGGGCTGCTACATCTTCTGGATATCCGTCAAATACTATAATGGCATTGGAGGTATAGTGCGATCGGATGTAAGTAATGTATTTATTGCAAATAGATGAAAACGATTCGCCCTGTTGCCAAACGACTCGGTGTAATAAGTATCCTCCATCGATGATGTATATCGTATTTTCAAAATTGATATCGCCAGAATGTTGTTCAAATGCCTGATACATCGTGGATTTAATACATTTGCGCATGCCCTCATCATTGAAAAGGGATAACGGAAATGGAGCAAGTTCGTACGCAAGAAAATTTTCAAGTTCTTCTTCAGAATCTTTAGCAATGCACATTCTTTGGAAAATTAACAAAGGATTAATCGGGACAAACTCGTTTTCTATCCGAATACCTGTATTCATAACACCAAGTGATTTTACTCTGTCATTACGTTTAAATTTTACGGTATAGAAATCACTGCCAATGATTTTAGAAATGCCAGCACTACCAACTTCTTGAGACATATGACAGTTAACTTTTTCGTCTCCGATAATTCCAGTGCTTATTGACATGATTTCCTTCAATTCTGGAAAAGGTGGATGATTGGACAACCAATTCATCAATTTTTTGACGTCATCATTGTCACGATTTACCCGTGAAGTTCTTATTTCGACATGCTGCTCGGAACTGGAAAAAGCTATATCGCAAAATTTCTCAACTTCGTCACAAATATTGTATAGAAATGCCATTCCTAACGTCCACTTGGATAGCACGCTTTCCTTGACTCCTCGACCATGAGTAAGCCCACCAAGACATTTCATCGTCCTCATTAACGACTGCTCAATTGTCATATCTGACCACGTACCACTCCAAAATTTGTCAGAACGTCTAATTGTGAAATACCCTTTCCTTGTAAATAGTTCATATTCTTCAGCTGTCATTCTTTGCTTCAAATGAAGCATGTCTTGCAAATATAAATGACAAGATTTAGCATATAAGAAATGACCACTGGCATAAAAATAAGGTATCATTTTCTGCACAGTGTCAAGATGTAAATTCCAGTTGCCCATTCTCTCTGCTGCAATGAATTGTTTTAGAAGTGTAACCATCCGAAAATATTGCACCCATAATTTCGCTGTAGCACCACGTTGTTCAAGTTTAATCAATTCATTCGCAAATTTATCAGCAAGTTCTTTGCAACATTCTTCCTGGTCCGCCTCAAGTACCACTGACCTGTCGAAATTATATAAAATTCTGTCTAATTCTGCACTGAGATCAGGTGTCAAATCGATAAATTGTAGGACAATTATAGCAATAGCAAGATGAGTCAGTATATGCGCTCTTACTGCGCGTGAATACGCATGTCCTACCATAATTTTTTCAATTGAATTCAGTGCATAAATAGTGTTAAAGAGCTCTTTTAATCCACTTCCGTTCATTATGTATCCGATAGATCCCATGAACGACATTAACAAATGGAATCCACCGAGTCTTATGACAGTATTATTCAATTTGGAATTCTCATCATATGAAGAAATGATTTCCCGCGCCTTAAAATATAAGGGCTGGTCAAAAGTGACAAAACAAGTATGCTGATGTAATGACTCACATTTTTCACAAGCAAATAACAGAGCAGTTAAAATTGTGTCATAATCACTCGGTGGAGCATTAATAAAGGGTAAGCACCCAATAAATGATTTTTCGAAGAGCAGTTCTGCTGTCGCTTGTTCCATGAATCCACTCCATCCAGGTATGTTAGGCAGGTCAACCGATTTTCCATATAGCCATAATAAATCGGAAACTGATGGTATAATCTCCTTCGCTACCGCACGAATGCTACCAAAATCTTGAATCTTTATTGTTTTCAAGTCCGTATCGTTTTTCTTCGTAAATGTTTTTAATTCAATGGCACCAAAATAACCTACAACTTTTGCAGACGGCATTTGCTTTAATCGTTCAATATTTTGGTCAGGAGCAATCGCACTTTTAGGTGTTATACAATGGATACCACCCATAGCATGAAAAGTGTTGTACCCATCTAATGTCTGCGTGTTGAAATCGGCGTTATCGAAAACAAACTGTGAAAACGATTGATCATCGATATTCAATGGCGAGCGCATTATAGCTGAAACTTCGAACAGCATTGTTCAGTGTAAGAAGAGCAAAATCCGAGAGATGATAAAGTATCTATCAATTGTCGAGATCCATATTTTTGAAATAAAAATACTGCTACTCCAACCTGAACCGATAAAAGATTTCGGCCTTACTGCGGCAATAATAGAATGTGCGAGAGCAATGCTTTTTTTCTTCCATTTGTCAAGTGACGCTCGTTTATTTTTTAAAATTATACCATCCAGAAAAATTCGCAAAGTTTCAGGGATATCTGACTCGACATCTTGAAAAAAATTGTCTGATGGAGGATAATGATTTGTCTCGTACACCTTAGACCGAATATCTTCTGTAACAATTATTGCTGCTGTCTTTACAATACGCTTACGTTCTTCTAATTTGTTGTCACTTTTTTCTTTGTACCAGGCATCCGTTAATAACTTAAACCCTGTACTTCGAAAACAAACCACAGGCGCCTTATTGGCAGTGACAGCAATTAAAATATCATCACCATAATTTTTAAGCAGTTGTGCTTTCACTGTTTTTATGTGTGGACGGTAATCACCTTCAATTTTTGTCATTAGTTCGTCCAGAGAAAACTGACATTCTTCGGAATTTTCTTCGAGATATGAATAAATGTATTGCATCGCGGTATCAATCTCGCTTGCATACGGACCTCTTTTTTTTCTTTCTTCGGTCGAGGGCGTTTGATACAATTTCTTCATACACGAATTGTGATATTGTGCATCGGCTGCGACTAAGTCAGTAACCTGCTCCAGGCGTTCAACTATTGCTTGTCCCCAATCATCGTTACGAGCCCGAGCAAGTTCTGAAATACTATTTTTCATTGACAATTTTCGCACACTATACACAATATTACGTTCACATAAACGCGTCTGTTTTTGTTTAGATATGAACTCTGCTGTTATCTCAGCAGCACATAAAAAGCAATGATTTTTGAATGAGAACGTTGGACGTGTAGATCGCAGTTGTACTTGAGAAGTTGTACCATCACTTCCCCTACGCAAAGCTGCAGCGATTAACTTCTCATTATTATATCGTTTTCGACACGCATCGTGAACTACTATGGATTTCAATCCCACCAAAAGTTTGTATTTATTGTCTTTTTGTATTTATTGTATCTTGTCTGTTCTTTTTATACTTGACTGACGAAAAGTTTCCAATCCTTTTTCCTTCACTTCAATAACTTCACTTTCTTGCAGTATACCACCACAAATAAAGCAGTTTACTTCATTAGAAGCCATGGCTCTATAAATGCAAACGACACTGTGAAATGATAAACGTATACTGATGACTCAGACTAAATATTTCTATTGAGCTCAGCTGGGTCCAGATGTTTCTTAGAAGGGGAAGAAGGGGCTTGACACAGAAGGGACGCATTCATTTATACCTGCGGAGACATGACAGACTATAGTTAGTTGGGTTTTCATTCTATGGAACAATATTTAACCTTCGTATAATTTTTATAATTTACAAATCACAATATGAGCAGTTTAAAGTAAATAATACACGTTGGTGTGGATGTATAATGGTTTACGGCGCTCGTACGCAGAAACTATTGATTTTAGGGAAAAAAAGATTATAACATAAATTGTAGGAAATTTCCTCTACTTTTATTTTGTATAGATATGTTTTTCCCGTAAAATGCGCCGGAAAGGATTTATTATCAAAAAACTGATTTTGGGCGCCATTTTTTCAATATGGCGGTGCGAGCGGCAAACATACGAGGTGGCAAAGTTGAAATTTGGAAAGAGCATATCAAAATCTATAAAATTGCCAATTTTCAAAACTCCCGGAAAACTTTCCAGGTAACCTCTATTTTTTCGACCAAATGACTGTACTATTACACAATTAGGAATTTAACATGTTTAACTGTGTATTGTTTAGCTATTTGTAATCCATTATACTATAACTTCAAAAGCGGCGTTTCTTTATCAAACTTTTACAGTCGAAAAAAGTTTTTTTTTTTCGAAGACTTAATTTTTTGTTATTTTTTGCTTCTCAGTTCCTTTCTTCTTTCGTCGGTACAATTTTTTGTTAAAAAGTTTTTATAAGAAATATTAACAAATTAGAATTATTATTTTAAATTTATAAAGACACGGTTGCTCAGTTACACGGTGTATATATATATATATATATATATATATATATATATATATATATATATATATATATATATATATATATATATATATATATATATATATATATATATATATATATATATACCTAATTCATATTCTAGATACAGTCAATAATAAAATCTTACAAATTGAGTCTCTATATAGGTATGATATTTATGTACTGTACTAAAAACAAATACTTAGTTATACCAAGTGGGATAATCTTTTTCTTTGTATTCACAAAGGTGTAAAGCATAATAATAATAGTATAGAATTATTACAATCTCAATTATTGTAGTATTATCATTAAGGCCATAACAATATCATTTATTCACAATCATTTTAATACAATAACAAGCAAACCTTTATAGTATTATCTATAATCAAAGCAATATTATAATTAATAATATGAATGGTTGGTTCGTTATTGGGATTAATAACAATCTAAATTATTATTAAGAAGAATAAAGGTGTCACACAAAGTAATCTGCTAAGAAGGTTTTTGGTTATTTAAGAACCATATAAAAGGATAATGATACCTATGATATCAAAACATAGTCGTGATTTTTTCTCATAAGTTTCCCATGATATCGTCAAAGCAAGAGCCGCATTTTGCAGAAATCTCAGGTGAGGCGGAGAGTGTGGGTGGAGGGTCAAATGTATACAGTTTTGATAAAAAAAAACCGATCAAACATAGTTCTGAAATTTAGTATTACATATTGAAAATAGATATTGAAAGAAAATGTTCCCAGAAGTGTAGATTGAGGCCCAACCGCTCTCAGAAGCGGTAAAGTGGTCAACTTTGAGTTGAAATTGAACTCATAAAACATAGTTCTGCAAATTGGTTTACTGCAAGTGTACGATACAATTACACTTTTCCACAAATTTGCAGAAGCTAAAAGTGAGGCTATGGCTCTTTATAAGAAAAATTTTTTTAAGACTAATTATCATCGAAATGATTTATCACTTTTTACTGTGAAAGCAACTCTACAAATACTAAGAAAATATTTCAAAGTGACAAAGGAGATGCCAGAAAACAAATTTATCCTTAAAACAAGTCTTGAATTGGTGTATCCACGTACTCAGTTAAAGTATTTTCAAAAGTCTAAAAGCCTACATACTTGGCAATGTCTAATTCCAGCTATTGCATTAGGCGTTATTACGACGTTATTGCTGAAATTTTGAGGGAGCTTCGAAAGTAGTTCCTCAATTTTATACAATTACCATCTCTTCAAATTTTCATCTATTTTCTGAAGAAAATTCTAACTTATTTATTATTTCAGTGCTGGTTATATTTCTCAATTTATTCGTTTATACGAAGTCCTTAGTTTATTTTTATGAGACTCTTTGATGAAATCCAGGTTCATATGCGTTCCTTCGGCTAGGTATTACAGATTTTTAAATTACACTAATAAATTTAATAATTCTCTCATTCCTTTTGTTCCTAGTTCCTATACTATACGGTCCTTGAATATTTTCTTCATTGTATTGTCTCCTACCTATTTTTGCGTTAAAATTTCCAATAACAAAGATAATCATGGCATGAACCTCTTGAAGTATTTTTTGGATTTTGTTATAGAACCTATCTACTCTATCATCGGGATGGCTGGTTGTCGGAGAAAGAACTTGAATAATACTACAGTTTTCTTTATTATTTATCGTTAATCACTGTGAAGCGTTTCCTTTCGTAATATCTCTTAATTCCAAAATGATCTTTCCATATCTGTTTTACCAGAAAATAGATATGGAAACCAGAAAACAGAATATTGGAGATTTATGTATATTGTTAAATACGCAATAATACAATTTCCTCTACTATAATATTTTATTAATCACACGCAGTAATTTTGCTTCAATGAAGAGAATATATACAATTATTCAAATTATTCTGATAATCATGTAAAAATGACTACGTGAGAAATTAAACCATTTTTACATTGTAAATCCAATTATTTTGGATTGAAGGTGTCACCAGTTGTATTAAAAGTGTTTTCATACGATTTATATTTGCTGAAGTACAATGGAGCTCTTTCTGAAATTTTGCTATGCATTAATTTCAAACCGCGACAAAATACTGTTGGCCAGGCTACCTTAGATAGATCTTGGGATTTAGGAAAAAGTGCCATTCATTTGCGGTGGACCAAACTGTTACATGTTTGAAATATTTCCAATCAAATTAAACTAGCCGCGTGGCTAACACCTAAAGTGTTATTTAACTATAAGCATGTGTAACTTTATGTGTAACTATAAGCACAATACTTTAACAAACGAGTACACCAACTTCAATAACAGTTTTTTGTCTGGTATGTCGAAAGCAAAGAACAATAAACAAAACAAAGCAACTCTCTAACATTAGTCAATTTAGCCATGATTGTTCAAATCATAACACAACATATAATTTATAGTCTATACGATATATAACATAGTTGAGTAATAGTAATATTATTATATTATTGTTGTAAATATAAAATGTGTTTATATGTAAACGTCTCATTTAAATATAAAGATTACTAAAATAATCAATGAGAAGTCTAGGTTTTTTTTACCCAGTATATTGTAAATATACAAGGTATATTAAGTTTAGTTCCGACTTTGTAACGGTTGAAAATATTGGTGTTCATAAAATTCCTTAATTAGTTCATTTCCGCATGTTCGTCTGTGAACACGATAACTCAAGAACGAAAGAGACAACGAACTGATTTTTTTTTTCTTTGTTCTAGAGCAAAAAATAAGGTCAAGTGTAATATTAGAAAAATTGAAAAATTTATAAGAAGTAAAGTTGTAGGTACTAAGTTTTACTGTAATTTTGTTGCATGTCATTTTTTCTGTTACACTAATATTTACAGAAATATTGACTGTTTTAGATTACATTCCTTAATATCTCTGTACACATTAGAGTTTGAGCAAAAATTTTAAGGTGATGAATTGTAGCAAGCATGATTTTCTTACTTTATTATTAACGCATTTTTTACCGCATTTTTAACGCATTTGTTCTAATACTAAGAGATTATTATATTGATCAGACTAAAATTGTGACAGCTAGAGAATGATTTATGTATCCTAAGGAAATTCGCTAAGTTGAAGCAGCTCCTGCGTAACAAATTTTTAAGTTTAATTGGAGGTTTGAAAACTACTTTTATACCTTGGTTTTTTAGTATATTCGGTATTTTTTCGGACGATTTTTCGAAATACGTAAATGATTTGAAACCATCCAATTTTGTAGTTTCCATGGTATATTAGATTTCAAGGGTTTTTGTGCCATCAGTCTCTTCGAAACAGATAATAATGTTCAAATATTTTGTTCCAATTTCGACATGTGTAAAGGACCACGCTAGATGGAGATTAGAAAAAAAATTAATAATAATAGAAGTAAACTAGTGACCTGGAACAGTTTCAGTTTTGTTTTTTTATTGTTATTGACATTGGTATATCGAAACATTGATCTAATGTATTTTTTCAAAGTATAAATAATAAATAAATAATGAAAATCTAATTTTGCGTTTAATAAAATAAGTGATCATTCGTAATTAATTTTGTCAATCTATTCATCACAACATATATATTTTTGCATGAGGTGACACAGTGTTGAACCCATTGGTAATCCAGATGTTTGTTTAAAGATTTATTTGTGATTTAACATGAAGCAATTTTGTTGTAACACAATTCTTAATAAATTAATGTAATCCTTGGCTATAAGTGGACTTGTGTTACGTTCTTCAAACAGGTTTTCGATTAGGCTAATACATTCCTGAGGTCAAATGTTACTGAACATATTGGAAACATCTAACGACCCCAATTTATGCCCGTTTTCTATTTATAACTTCTTAATTTTATTGACTAGATCAATCGAGTTTTTGATACTGAACTTATTAGAAAATTTCAGTTCACTTCTTACGGAGGTGTTCAGGTATTTGGCTATGTTATATGCGACACATCTAATATATGTCACGATGGGCTTAAGGGCAATGAATCCTTGTTTAGTTTGATTAACCCATAGTGATCTTCAAGGATAGCTGTTTAAATTTGTATGCATTTTATACAATCTTGCTGAACTTTTTTTATACGATCCTTCGATAGATTCTGGTTTTTCTCTTTTTGGAAGAAATTTCGAATACGAATACTAATACGGAAGCAAAAAGCAAGATGTATAATCTAGTCCTTTACACATTTTAAGTAGCAGTTATCAGCTTACCCGGTGGTACCTTTCAAATCAAATAAATTAACTATTTGATAGCGACGTTTATCTGTCAGTTAAATGTAAACAGTTAATAATATAAACCATTATATTAGTATGGTCAAGTTTCAAAAAGGGTATATATCAGTATTGAAACTTTCATTTATAACTGGTAGAAATAACCGATTTTGCATATTAATTCTGAGTACGAATACTGATGCGGAAGCAAAAAGACTCAAGCATAAAACCACATAACTCATCAACACTCTTTACTATCAATTGTGTATTATGACGTCTTCTCAAATTACCCGTCATTTTGCACAAACGTTTTGCACAAACATCATGTTATTCATTCCTAATAATCCTATTCACCAAATAATTTGAGGATTGAAATTCCTTTCTCTTTTCTTAAGTGGCATATATTAATTTGGGTGTAATATTAAATGTATAATATAATATTATACATATATATATATATATATATATATACATACATACACATAGAAATATATTACATAAATAAAGGAACCCTAGAAATTCTAAAACCATTTTCATATACCTAATATCATCTAAAAGTAAATAATTTATGGTATGGTTATAAAATAGATAATATTAAATTTACAATTAGGTCTAACAAACAGACATCTATAGTTTGTGTTTAGCATCTTTAAACACACCTACTTAATATACCCAGAATAGTCCAATCTTTATACATGTTTGCAGTACAAAGTCTTTTCAAATATTGAAGGTGTAACTAACTACTTACGAACTCACAAATGTATTCAAATATTAATGTAGTATAGAACATATGCTTCAGTCTACAGTAAAGGTTTGAGATGAAATTGAAGCAAAACTGTTCAATTAAAAGAAAATTTCAAACAAAAAGTTGCTTTAATTTAAAGCATTTTAGTAAATAAATTTTCTTGCGCCACTTTCGGTTTCAGAGGTAGACATTCCCCCCTAGTGGAAATGAATTCACTGTCCTAATGGGTAGTCACTTTATTAATTAAATTAAATACTGATATGAAAAAATTAACTCGTCAACCGGGAATCGAACCTCGGGCCTCTGGATAACTAGTCCAGTATGCTTCCGCTACACCAAAGACGATTGTGATGCAACAGCCAACTTTTTCATATTATTCTAATTTTTTATTTATTAGACAGTATTTACTTCTGTTGAAGTGATTTGTTTATTTAATATTTGTTTATTTGTGTATACTTTCGTGTCAACATAACGATGTTTGTCCAAATTCCTTTCGGTTACGTATGACAAACTGTAGAAGACTATAGCGTATACTCCGATAAATTTCATTGTCATTGAATTTATTAATTAAATTAAATACTGATATGAAAAAATTAACTCGTCAACCAGGAATCGAACCTCGGGTCTCTGGACAACTAATCCAGTATGCTTCCGCTACACCAAAGACGATTGTGATGCAACAGCCAACTTTTTCAAATTATTCTAATTTTTTACTTATTAGACAGTATTTACTTCTGTTGAAGTGATTTGTTTATTTAATATTTGTTTATTTGTATACTTTCGTCACTTGTTAGCTCTAGAATACGCACGCAATATTGAAACTCATTATTTCTTTCTGTTTTTGCGCTATCGTGTTGACGAGCAAACAGATGAACATGCGGAGATGGGATAATCAAAATATTTATATCGTAAGTTTTTTTCAGAATCCAAATCAGAACGCCTGTACCAATATTTTTCCTCTACGATGTAGCTTTTACAAAGTCAGAACTGTACTTTCTGTTGTCCTTATATACATATTCCGTTCTTCATGCGAGCTTGCGAGCTTGTAACTCCTGAACCTAACCCCTGATTTGGCATGAAAATGAGGATATTGGTAACGGATTTGTTGCATCAAATTCGATGTTGAACTGATTTTTATACCCTATATATATATATATATATATATATATATATATATATATCTAGTCTTTATAAATAATAATGTTGATATACGACAACAAAAGTAATAATGTCAATAATATGAAAAAGTTGGCTCTTACGTCAGAATCGTCTTTGGTATAGCGGTAAGCACACTGGACGGAGTTCGATTCCTGGTTGACGAGTGAATTTTTTCATATCAATATTTAATTAAAATTCAATGACATTTGTCTATAAAGTATACGCTAGTCCTCTCGAATTTGTCTTACGAACCGAACCAAAATTTGAAAAATATTGTATTGTTAACGCCAAAGTATACACAAGTATATTAAATATATGAAAATCTTTTTCCTAAATATATTTATTGGTGGCATTTCAGTGAAATGCCTACCGATAAAAATTTGAAATGCCTTATTGTTAAGTATTCGAAACAAAATTTTTATGGTTAACAATAATTCCATTTACATTATGTTACAAACTCCCTTTATTATTTGATGGTGCTATTTGTATTATTCAATTCTAGCTTTCTAATCGAATTCTAGAATTTTTGGTTATAAATAACCATTAATTAATTGGTAGGTATTGAAAATAATATTTCCAATACTTGATAGTGATAGTGAATTATATATGTGATGCCCATTTATAATATAGTGAATAAATTTTTAATTAACTTATTCGTAAATATATTATTTTATATTTGCTTAGGATTCGACATTTATGTGAATGTACTAAAATTCAATTTTCATTACAATAGTGACCGATCAGTAATTTAATTCATGATCAGTCCTTGGCTTGGTAAAGAAAACCCAAAACGATGCATAAATTACAAAATGCAGGCGATGAAAATGTGTGTAAACATTAGGTGTTAATGCAGAGGAAAAACTGCATACTTATGGGAAAAATTTAAAAATAATAGAAATTGAAATCAATGCATTTTCTTCTATTCATTAACTCTTTAACTCTTATATTCTTATAAAATGCTTTTAACATTATTAATTTTTGTAATTAAAAAAAATAAAATTCTCAAAGTAAAAGCGAAGCCGCTAAATATATTAAGGCTGCCTTTAAATATATAAAATTTATAATACTTAGGCTGCGCTGAAAATTTGTTTACTGGTTCGCTAGCATTCCTTCTTTCAAGATTTAAATGTCATCCTATATCCAATTTCCCAAGAAGAGAAGGTTCCAAGAAGAGCTCATCGAATCTTCCTGTGTTAGTAAAGCAACATATAATCTGAAGTCAAAGTTCCAAAGCATCAAGTACCGAAAATTAAGAACTTTCTAAAAACTAAGATGGGATAATGAATCTTGGACAAAATATGTTTTTATCATTATTATTTTTAATTATTATTTTTCTTTTCTAAATTATTTTTCTTTCATATTTGTAAAAAATAATATAAATTATATTTTAATTTATTGATGTGAAACATTTAGCCGTTAGCCGTTTGTTACCGGGTAACGAACCGGCGACGTTTTTCCGCCATGCGTCAACAGGTTGTTCATAGGTGATATTACAGATAACAAATCAATTTAAAAAATGGAGCTGATTGATGGGAGTACATATACAGGTTCAAAAACTTATTCCTAGGTGGCAATGCATATTTTCTATACAAAATAGTTATTAATAATAATAATAGTTTAAGCAACTGATTGGAAGAATTGAGCCGTCTCAATTTTTAAGAAATTATTTAATTTTTAATTTTTTGGTATTAAATTAATAGTATTTTTTAAAGAAATCTGAATATTTTGTTTTTGATTATGCCATATTTATTTCCTTTACTAAACCATCCTTTCATGCATATTTTCTATACAAAATAGTTTCGGTGTTTCACATCTGCCAGATGTCGCCGCGACGGATTAATTATTTATTAATTTTCTTAGGGTCTTTATAATTAGGTATAAGGTTGCTCACCAATTAAAAAAGTTTTTGTTTTGAGATCAACCTTTTCTATGGCTTTTCTTTGTTAAATGCATTTTTTTAGCCCCGCCTTTAGGTCAGTTCTCATAATCAGGAAAACATGAGATACAACAGTCTTCCTCTCTGTTTAATAAGTACGACCGTTTACATCACTCATCATCTTTATAATTATAATGTAAATTGAAATTGACTTTCCATCAAATTATTGTTACAATTTTATAAAAGATAAGTAAATAAATAAATGCGGTGTCTATACCTATAAAAATAAACTTTCTGTTTGTATTCGTTATTAAAATGTGATTATTAGTACTGTTATTTAAAAAGTTTTATCAATGTTTTGTAAAATGTAAACTTCATGATATTGGGTAGGTAATATGTGGAATTAGAAAGTTTTAGAAACACATCATTCATCATCGTCGTTGAATATATAAAATAGTTTTATTAAAATAATGTGTCTCGTCTCTTTTCCTATGATGTATAATAACTATCTAGTTAGTATACATATACATGGTTCGTACATTTTGTTATCAGCAATACTCGTACCTACTAGAGAAAAGATAGTAGTGCAAACAAAATGATAATTCTCAATATTAAATTTGCTTTTAAGAAAATATTTACTTAAACAAACATAAATCATAAAATGTAATCATCATTTATAAATTTTATAAAACTAATTAAAATTATTTTAGTTCTTCTTAATGTTTTGTAACATACGTATTATTATTATTAATAAGAAGGTATTTGCATTTGTATCTGGCTTTTTTGTGCTTACTTTTATGTTCTTGTTAAATTTATAACAAGTCTCCACATTTCTTCTTGCGATTTTTCATGTCACTATGCCACTATGAAATGGAAAAATAAACACAATTGTTCCTATCAATATCTACATAAAGATAAATGACCTTGAGAAAAAGAGTTCTTAATATATTTACATTAACTCCAAGTAGTTCAATCCATGCACGAAAAAAACGGCCAAACCTGGAAATTCTGCCAAACACCACCAATTTGCACCAAAATTTGGCTGCAGGTTCTACTTACCCTCTACTTCAAAGTTGTCAATGTGCCGAGGGTTGCTTTTACTCTGGGGGTGGACGCCATCACTTCACGGGGATGAAACATTTTTTATTAAAAATAAGTATGGGTATGGATAGATTGACTAATTCTAAGCAACTTTTGTTCTGTACAGTTTTTCCTGAAAGTCAATACTTTTCGACTTATTCCAGAGTGGAAACGTTAATTTTTCAACAAAAAAAAACCACATTTTCAGACGGTTTTTCATGAATAACTCTGAAAATAAGTAATTTATAAAAAAAATCATTCGGAGTAAAAATGTAGCTTATAAAAAAAAAAATAGATGGTTTAAAATGTCACTAGACCTGGTCCTTTTTCGTCAAACGTCAAAATCGAAAGTTTCATCGTGAAATATCCAAAAAAACAAAGCATTTTTCGGGGAAAACTCATGGAACTCTAATCGGTGCTGTTTGGTAGAATTGCTAGGGAAACCGTGCATGGACTGGACTAAAGTAGATGATTAAAATTGTACTAAAACCTATGCTTTTTTGTAGGTTTAATTTGATAAAACTGGATGGTAGTCGTCGAAAATCTCAAACACCAAGGTGCTTTTATTGGATTATTGTTGCCAATTATTTCCTTCAAATACAATTTTCATGAAGCCTTATAACTAGTGCTAAAATTGTCGCCTACTAATAAGTTAAGCTTTTTAAGTTTAATAAATATTCATGCATTGGTTTTGTAATACAGTCCAGGAAAATAGTGGCGAAACGCTGTAAAACAGTTATGTCGTGGTTCACGAAACTTATGTGTTGGTGCTGGGAAGCAAGTAATTTGTATATCTACTATATAATACTTGTGTCGGCGGCAGAAGCTATTTCTCAGCTTTCCTAATTTCGTTATATTGTTTGGCACATCGGTTAGCAAATAATTAACAAATTTTGGATGTGTCGTAGGATCTCTAAATTGTGATTCGATGGTGGAGGCACTGGGAAGTGCATGCTGTTTCTCAGCTTTCCAAGCTTTCACATTTTTTATTTTTGTTCTATAACTTATAGCACGCTGTATCTCGGAAATGGCATTAGCAAAAAACAAGTTTTTTTTCAGCAAAAAATTACAAATAATTAGCAAAAAATTATCCAATAGTTTTTTTTCCTGCTTGATGAAAATGCTTAGCTAGGCTTAATATACCTATAAAAGTTGTTGACAATTTCATTTGCGCGGTCGAAGCTGCGACTGACAATGCAAATTCAGTATATTTTTTACACCAAGAGCAAAAATCAAATAATAGAGTCACAGCACAAAATATTGTTAACGAATTTTTTTTTCAAAATATTAATAAATCCAAATAACACCTGGAATCATCATAGAACGTATGTTATCTTACTCCAGTTGTAAGCATGATAGCAAATCATAATTGTATTAATATAAAATTTTATTGGCTTAGACTTTTTTTCATTTTACCAATTTTCATTTTTATAATCTTATTCATAATAGGTATTTTGACAAGTTCATACAAAACTTTTAAATAGATTTAATAAGGTTTAGAGTAATTTTTCACTGTATTCATTTGAATGGTTTTACGAAGAAAAACAATTTTTCTACCAACAAATTATTACACTTACATTTACGTATTTATTATTGTTTTTCATTAAAATTCATTTTCACTCTACATGAGGGTTGGTTTGAATATTAGAAAACAAGTTATAATTATGATATACCAGTGATTTCATGTTACATTTATATAGAGAGCACTATGAAGTGATCGCTCATATTATTAAACCTGTTGAAAACAAAAAAAATCATACATATGGTATAATTTTTAAATAAAAATTAATTAAAACATTTTTAACTTTTATGTGAAACAGTGATGTTAATTATTTAAATTTTTTGCACACATAGATGTGGTGATTATTTTAAACCTAACTTTATAAAGGGATTCAATTTTTCACAACTAGAAAATTTTACATAGAATGTTGACATGTGCGTATACCTCGAAACAGCAGTCTGATATCTATCTCTCCTGTGTACCTATACGATGTAACTTCTACATTAATTAAATTAGATAATGGTGTGCCAGACCACATACATTTAGAGTCCTTGTAATACTCGTTTAAATTACTGGGTGTGTATATGTAGATTAAGCATTAATAGTGTAAAATAACGTCATCGCAGAAGATGTATAGCTGTAAATTAGAATACATTTGAAGACTACGTATATAAATCTATACATATCCTAATGAAATAGGGAATATGCATGAACATTTTTTTTCACATTTATTTTCAGAATATGAAAATAATGTTAATACTGTAATAATATTTAAAAACGAAATTAAAATCCGACAAATATCAAGGCAGCTATAAGCTTTTATAAATTATTATCTGTATCTTTCTTGCAAAAATACTAAAAACGGAGTTTTACGTGTATTTTAAATGGTGAAAGTGTAATATGACGTCACATAACATATTGGAGAATAATTTTTTTTAGTACTCCACTGTTTAAAATTTATTATTGATATTTTTTCATATTTTTATTATTCAAAAAGAAATAATTTATATAATTATTGGTTTATGCGAGTTGAGAATTTACATAATTTCAACAAGCATTTACTTAGATCGGATGTGACTTGCGTATATCCAAGCTTACTTCGATATTTCTGCACATATTTCAAATCAGTTACAAAAGGTACTTCTCTCAGTACAGTTACAAAAAGAAAGCAGTTACAAAAAAGTACTTGTCTCAAGACAGTTACTAAAATTAGTCGGCTCACATGAATTAATCAGATGGTATTTAAAATTTTTATTTCTTCAATTTACAAATTGAATATTTATTATGGATTGTGCTGAAGTATCGAATGGGCGAATTAATGGTTTCTATCTGATTGTATCTAAGTATATTTTTTTTGTATAATTTATTTAATTCACTATTCCGAAACTTGTGGTCTCTCAAACTTGTCACAATTCAATACACATTCTATACACATTTTTGCTGTACAATTTATATTTTATGTGAATATGCAATGACTTTTTCAATTTATAACTATATTGTTTGTATACGCTTGGCGTTTTCGGCCGTGTATTTTTTTTTACAGAAGCGTAATGTCTCTTTTATATACAACTATGTATCTGAATTAAATTTGTAGTCCATATTTATATTTTTGCAAATCAGACATATTTGAACATATTTTTTTTTACTGTAGTGTCGTTTTTTTTTTTACGATATTTCTTTTACTACAGTTCAATCTAACACATATTCATGTAATCTTTTTTTTTATAACTTGTACAACCAAACTTAGTATTTTAAGGATAGTTATACTATCAACATATTAAATTAAAAATTATTTATTTCAAATATATTTTATTTTAACATATATTTTGTTTTGTGCTTTTTTTTGTACTTTTTTTTTATTTTCAGTATTTCAGATTCGAATCACTTGTCGATAACTTAGACACTTACTGGATAGTAAAGATCTTACTACCTCAATATTATCTTTTTTAATGGGCCCAGCTTTTATTGAAAGACTTTCGGTTCAACGTGCTATTTTTTTTATATTTACGTGTATCGCGTTAGCACCGATCGTTTTCTAATTTTCATAATTCCACATACAATACTCTGCTTTGGATTTTTTTTTCTAAAGTACCGTATATTTAGTTTTCATTATTTTTTTTTTAAAATACATCATAATACCTCTTTTAATTAAAATTACTAAATTAACTTAATTTCATATTTATGAAAATAATTGATAATTCAATTATTTTCTATAAAGTGTTTAGTTTTTTTTTTAAAAACTAAACACCGAATTTTTTTTTAAATTAAACTCTAATTATATTTTTTACATACACATATGGAAGCAGAGCAAATATCCATATGTGTCTTTTGTTTTCGATAGTTTTCACAAAGCTCGACTTGTGATTCTGAAATTCTTTTTGAAAGTTGAAATGATTATAATTTTTTCTTTATATTTATACATTTATATCTTTTACATTCTCTTTAATTCTATAATTATATTTAACTTAGTGCTAATTTTTTTCTCTTTCTTCTATTTTGTTTGTGGTTTAAATTTTCATTATGCCGAGAACAACTCGTAATACACCAGGTACCCCAGGAGATGACGATCCTCCAGCTTCACTAGATGACTTATTCATCACGCCTCATCAAGTATCAGCGGTTAACTTAGCGGCTATAACTACGCAGATGCAGACTACAGCTCAACAGTTCCATGCGTCAGTGCTGCACGTTTCGGATGTACAGCAACAAATACAACAGCAAAGCAAGCAGATAAGTAGCATTACCGATGCCTTGGCAACAATAACAACTACTCTATCAAATAATAACACTAGATCAAATCAATTAACTTCAAATTTTAGTTTTTTTGCAAAACCGAGTATAGATTCCTTTATAAATAAAATCACTATTCTGGACATTTCGGTTCCAGAAAATATTATACAGTTTATTGTCGATACTCAACATTTAGTTGATATTAATGTTTTACCTATAGACGTTCTTTTGAAATCTTTAATCAATAGGTGTGCTTCGAACGCACAAACATTTTGGTCTACTTGTTTGGCTGACTCTTTGTCTTGGCAAAATATTAAACATAATTTATTACAAGTTTATATTCCACCTTTGACTAAACAGATATTAATTGATAGATTAGTCCGGCGAAATCAACCTGACACTGAAAAATTTTCGACATTTGTTCCTTCAATAATAAAATTCGCGAACATCCTACTTAATGATTCATCTGAATCCGAAATCATACAAATTATTTTTGCTCATGCCAATAATTCTGTACTATCTATTCTTGGTTTATATCAAATTCCCGATACTTATAAGGATTTGTATCAACTAATCACTAAAATTGAGGAAATTCAAGCGCGAATAACTACAACACCCGTCAGTGTAAACGTTACTTCAATTCAAAATACGCATAATGACTCTAAATTTTTTTGTACCTTCTGTAAAGGTACTAATCACAATTTTAAATATTGTTTTAAAAGAAAGAGGGATAATATAAATGTTAGTACTACGGTTCCAAAAAACTCGCAATAGACCCCAAGTTTCTTATTAATGATGTTATTTTAAATTATACTATTTTACCTCTACAAACCATTTTCATTCAAGGTTATCCTCTATTAACACTTTTTGATTCCGGTGCTACTGTTAATGCTATTAAAACTGCGACTTTTAATAAGTTAAAATCTAACAATAGAAACATCGTCACCGAATCAATTGATAAAACTATTTCTTTGCCGGGAAATAATTTTTTTAAATGTAATTTAACTGCGAAACTTCATTTTAAATTGGCTAATTTTTCATGGACTCAAACTTTTTTTATAGTAGATTCATTACCGTTTGAGGTAATTTTAGGTGTTGCCACACTTAAAGATTGCAACATCATTTTGGACTTCTTTAAGTCGACGATCAAATTTTATTTTCATCCTAATGTTGAAATACCGTTTTCGGGTTTTTGTAACAATAATCGAATTATTAATACCATTGTCGAAGCGAAAGTAAATCTTAATAGCAAACAAACCAAAGTGTTGCAAACACTTCTTCAAAACTTTAAATCGATTTTTTCTGACATTCCTGGTCTTGCCAAGGGTTTTGAATATAAAATTAAGTTAATCGATAACATTCCGGTTTGTAAAGCTCCTTACTATCTAGCACCCGATAAAGCCAGACTTTTGGACGAGCATGTTCAAGAGCTTGTTACACAAGGGGTACTTTCTCCTTCGAACTCTAATTATAGCTCACCCGTCTTCTTTGTTAAAAAGAAAGACGATTCTTATCGGTTAGTCGCTGACTATAGGTTTGTTAACAAACATATAGAGTTTGATCCGATGAGTTCAGCCAGTATGGCTCATATTTTCGCTAGCTTAGGTAATTCGAAAGTGTTTACACTCCTCGACATGAAATCCAGTTTTCATCAGATAAAATTATCAGATGACTCGAAACATGTCACCGCGATCGTCACACAATATGGTCTGTTTGAGTACAATACCATGCCTTTCGGGCTAAAGGTGGCTAGTCAATCATTAGCTCGTTTTTTAAATTCCAGTCTCGCAGAATTTCGTCATAAATTTCTTCTTATTTATTATGACGATTTAATTGTACATTCGCCCGACATTGAATCACATTTAAATCACCTGAATCTCTTGTTCACTAAAATAAAGTTTATCGGTATCACTATTAATCCTTCTAAGGCTCGATTTTGTATGTCGAGGGTACGTTTGTTGGGTAGCGTAATATCCGCTGAGGGACGCTTTATAGACCCTATTAAGGTGCAAGCAATCAATGACATGCCAACTCCAAAAAACGTCAAAGAAGTTATGCGTCTAGTTGGGGCTGCGGCTTTTTACTCCCGCTATATTCCCATGTTCAGTCAGATTGTAGCTCCGTTAAACGATTTAAAAAAGAAAGGTGTTAGGTTCAAAATTACTAAGGTTCATCTTGATGCAATCTCTACTTTAAAAAAATCTTTAGTAAGTGCGCCTGTCTTAAAACATCCTAATTTTGACAAACCTTTTGTGCTACAAACTGACGGATCAGCTACTGGTCTGGGCGCGGTATTACTTCAAAAGTATGATGACGGTTTGCACCCCATTATGTACTGTTCTCGAAAATTGAATCCAGCCGAATTAAAATATAACAGTCATGAATTAGAACTTCTCGCAGTAGTAACGGCCCTAGATAAATTTAAAGATTTTTTAACCGACCGCAAGTTTACTCTACAGACTGACTGCAGGTCGTTATTGTGGATTTTTAATACCCCCAATAAATTTAATAAATTATCCAGGTGGATCCTTAAAATTTCGAGATATGACTTTACCCCGGAACATATTAAGGGCAAATTGAACAATATGGCCGATTTTCTATCTAGGTTATACGAAACTGACCATATGTTAGTGAACAAATTTTCTGATTCAAATCAAGATTCAGGCAAAAATTTCATTAAAGTTAAAGAGTTGCATAGCAATGATCCAGGTTATGCAAACCTTTTAAAAAAGATAACCAATACTTTGGATCAAACTGACTTAGAATCGGTGAATGAAGAAATCAGGAACAATGCGCAACTGAACTTTATTAACGTTTTAGCTAATACAAATTTTGATTATCTTTCTATTAAAAGCGAGCAACGTAACTCTCCCGAATGTAAAATCATTTATCAGAACCTTAAGGCTCAGATGAATGTCCCTAATTTTTGCATAAAGGATGGGTTAATATATAAGTTCGTCGGAAAGAATCGACTAAAACGTATTTTTACCTGATAATTTACTCGACTATGTTCTTCGATATTATCATGATTCTAAATATGCTGCGCATAATTCAGTAATTAAAACATTCCGTGAAATTAGTAAAATTTTTTACTACAAAAACCTCTATGCAAAAGTAAGGGACTATGTCAGAACCTGTAAAGTGTGCCAGGCTATAAGGCCATATACACGTAACGATAAGGTTCAGTTGAGTAGTTCCGTGCCGGAGTATACCCTACATACTTTGTACGTCGACTTTATCGGTCCTATTATTAGATCAAGTGAATGTTTTAAGTATATTTTTTCTATTGTAGATGGATTTTCAAAATTTGCTTTCGCCTTTCCATGTAAAAGGCAGACCAGTGACGTTGCCATTTCACTGATACAGAAGATTTTCCTGCAAAACGGATATCCGACGGTTGTTGTAGCCGACAACGGACCAGCCTTTGCGTCGATCAAGTGGAAAACCTTCTTATTTAATAATGGTATTAGAGCTGCCTACTGTTCGAGCTATACACCATCTTCGAACAAGAGCGATTGCCTCAATCGACAGATAAAATATAATTTAGGATGCATTCTCAAAGAATATTCTGTACAACATAAAAATTGGTCAAAATTTTTGAGTTTTGTAATTTTCAATTACAACAACTCCTACAAAAGTACAATCGACTCAACACCAGCTGAAGTTTATTTTGGTAGAAGGTTAATGACGCCGTTTGTGATTATAAACGAATTAACTGAGTTAATCACGAGTTCTGCTAAACCATCACAAGCACATATACAAGATGCGTTAAAGATTGCTCACCAACAACGAGTCAACCAAACTTTAAATAAACCAACGCTGTCTAAATATAAAGTGGGTCAATTGGTCATGGTAAAAAACTTGGCCCCGAATATGAACAAGAATATCGCACCTAAATTCGCTTCAAAATTCAATAGACCGTACAAGATAATAAAGTTCACTACACCAACTTCAGTTAGGCTAAAAGCTCCAAAATCTAATAAGAAAACCTTCGGCATGTCGATATACAACATTCGGCTATACTATCTCAGAGGATATCAAGGGAATGGTAACGTTACTGCATCCTAATTAAACATCTAAATGTATTTAAATCTTCACGTCTAATCCACATTTGTAAGATTTTTCATTCATCTATTCGTGTCATTCTTGCTTTAATATTTTTCAATTAGCATGTCGCTAATTTTTTTGGCCCCCTGGAGTGGAGAATAATTTTTTTTAGTACTCCACTGTTTAAAATTTATTATTGATATTTTTTCATATTTTTATTATTCAAAAAGAAATAATTTATATAATTATTGGTTTATGCGAGTTGAGAATTTACATAATTTCAACAAGCATTTACTTAGATCGGATGTGACTTGCGTATATCCAAGCTTACTTCGATATTTCTGCACATATTTCAAATCAGTTACAAAAGGTACTTCTCTCAGTACAGTTACAAAAAGAAAGCAGTTACAAAAAAGTACTTGTCTCAAGACAGTTACTAAAATTAGTCGGCTCTCATGAATTAATCAGATGGTATTTAAAATTTTTATTTCTTCAATTTACAAATTGAATATTTATTATGGATTGTGCTGAAGTATCGAATGGGCGAATTAATGGTTTCTATCTGATTGTATCTAAGTATATTTTTTTTGTATAATTTATTTAATTCACTATTCCGAAACTTGTGGTCTCTCAAACTTGTCACAATTCAATACACATTCTATACACATTTTTGCTGTACAATTTATATTTTATGTGAATATGCAATGACTTTTTCAATTTATAACTATATTGTTTGTATACGCTTGGCGTTTTCGGCCGTGTATTTTTTTTTACAGAAGCGTAATGTCTCTTTTATATACAACTATGTATCTGAATTAAATTTGTAGTCCATATTTATATTTTTGCAAATCAGACATATTTGAACATATTTTTTTTTACTGTAGTGTCGTTTTTTTTTTTACGATATTTCTTTTACTACAGTTCAATCTAACACATATTCATGTAATCTTTTTTTTTATAACTTGTACAACCAAACTTAGTATTTTAAGGATAGTTATACTATCAACATATTAAATTAAAAATTATTTATTTCAAATATATTTTATTTTAACATATATTTTGTTTTGTGCTTTTTTTTGTACTTTTTTTTTATTTTCAGTATTTCAGATTCGAATCACTTGTCGATAACTTAGACACTTACTGGATAGTAAAGATCTTACTACCTCAATATTATCTTTTTTAATGGGCCCAGCTTTTATTGAAAGACTTTCGGTTCAACGTGTTATTTTTTTTATATTTACGTGTATCGCGTTAGCACCGATCGTTTTCTAATTTTCATAATTCCACATACAATACTCTGCTTTGGATTTTTTTTTCTAAAGTACCGTATATTTAGTTTTCATTATTTTTTTTTAAAAATACATCATAATACCTCTTTTAATTAAAATTACTAAATTAACTTAATTTCAAATTTATGAAAATAATTGATAATTCAATTATTTTCTATAAAGTGTTTAGTTTTTTTTTAAAAACTAAACACCGAATTTTTTTTTAAATTAAACTCTAATTATATTTTTTACATACAATATCAAGAGTGCTATCACCCTCTTTGTCTAATCGGGAATTTCAATCATTCATATCTCGCTTATTTTTAAAGTTATTTAAAAAGTAATTTTACCTTGATATTATATTGTCAAGTAAACATGCTTCAATTGAAGTGAAAAAAAATTTTCATGCATATTCCTTATTACATATCCTGACGGGCTGGTTCAGCATCACCAAACCAAAGTAGATTGAAGTAAGAAACATGAAATTTGGAAAATATGTTCCTTAGAGATGGTAGAGGTGCAGAGAGAATAAAATAGGAAATGAAAATTTGTATTGGAAGAAATATACTTTCATCGTTTTTCGAAAATCAACCCCTAAAGGAATGAAATAGGCGGTAAAGTTTGTAGGCGGTTGAGTCCCGTTTTTTCGTAGTTAGAGACATGGAAATTAAGGCTATTTATAATAAATAAAGAAATATTGTGATACAGCGTTTTTCGAAAATTCACCTTTTAGGAGATGCAATTTTGTATTGAGGTCCCGTTTTTTTTTTATGTTTTTTAAGTTAGAGACATGAAAATTTATATGAGACTTGAAGGGGAAAAATATTATGTTACTAGACTGTTTTCGCAGAAACCGCAACGGATTGCTACATGTCTTAATATTCGTTTTTCATTTTACATTTATCATTATATATTAGATTATCAAATGATAATTAATGAGAACTCTAGGTTTGTGAAATAAAATTTTAAATTCGCTCCAATGCCCAGATCAGTTTTTGTTTTTGTTCTGTGATAGACAGACTCGCACATGCTTCCATATACGGTTGCCATCCGTCCGGGTTTCCCCAGATTTGTCCTAGTTTATAGGGTGTCCGGGGAGCGTCCGGACGGCCGCCTGACCCGCGATGTGATGGACCGGACGAGATTATAAGATTATAAGATTTTTTTTAGACAATAGTTCCTTAAAACTTTAAGAAGATTTTGATTTGATAACAGAGTATCATTATTGTTTTATTTAAAGAAATAAAAAATGTAAGACTGCTAACAGTTTCTTAAAACTTCAAGATGATTCTGTTTTGTTTCTTAAGAAGACTAAATTTAGTTCAAAATTGTATGATAATAAGTTAAAAGTTGATGCGTAACAAACTATTTTTTATTTTACTGAGTAAATTTAAAAAAAACACTGTTAACATGTCCGTGTTCTACACTCCAAAATCCGAGGTTTTCACATTTCTTGTCCTGGTTGCCAGATTTTGAAGATGGCAACTCTACTTCCATAAGTATTCCGTTTTTCGAAGTACGAATACTAAAAATAGTATGCTCATTGATCAACGACACACTCATTACATTCATAGGGCCTCTCGATGTATACATATATACATACATACATAAAATTCATACTCAATGTTATTAGATAACATCATATAGGCACTTGTTAATTAAAATTTAGATTCAAAATAATATTCATACCTAACTTGTGTTATAACATCACTAAATTGTTTTATGTTAGAGAAGACTATATATATATATATATATGTATATATATATATATATATATATATATATATATATATATATATATATATATATATATATATACATATATAAGTATATATATGAAAGAAAATTTAAATATTATATGAACGGTAAATAAAAAGCTCAATGTGTATGAAACGTCTAAAAACACTAGTACACATTTACTTTAAGAATGCTATTACGTAAATAAGCTATTTATATCGTAATACTTTAAATTCGTAATTGCGATTTTTTTATAACATAAAGCAAGAAACGCTCATTCATATCGAAAAAGGCTCTTCTTTTGTTGAATGGTTATTCAAAGTGTATTAAATCCTAATATTACATAAATTCGACTGTAACAATAAAACTGTTGGTCCAATGTATCTTCAACCATTCGTTCAAGATGTTTCAAAAACCGTGAAACCAACTTTTTTGTCGATTAATAAAAAATTTGTTTTTTTCATAGAAAACAATTGATTTCTCAGAAATTTTTTTTAATTATAACATATAGACAATGTTATTTTCTTCAAAAAACGTCCTTTTAGTTTTCACCTTTATATGTGCTATAGGCTTAGAGTAAAATACGAAAAAAATAATGTTTTCTTTTTTTGTTATTTCTCAACCCTCTTGAGGTACAACAGGAAGGGGGTGAATCATCATCACGAAATTGCACCTTAATTATTGTTATATGATATCAAGTAAAATAAGGGAGTGTGACACAAGAAAAAAAAAGTGTATTATCCTAAACTAATGTGGCATGCCATGACAAAACGTGATATCCAAACTAATATATAAATGTAGGCTATCTCAAAAAATAATCTTGATGAGGGTGAACATAAAAAAAATACATACAATCGAACATAGAATGCCCTCTTTTTTTTGGAGTCCATTTCCACAGAAACTTTACTACTAAAACATAACTATAAAATTATTTTAATAAAATTTTGTTTCAATTTTGAAATGTCAACTTTGATTGTCGTTTCCATAGTAACTACAAACTGTAACAGCACGCTATAAATCGTGATACATCGGGTTCGACCGGTATATATTTATACATACATATATATATATATATATATATATATATATATATATATATATTATATATATATATATATTTATATATATATTTATATATATTTATATATATATATATATATATATATTATATATATATATATATATATATATATTTATATATATTTATATATATATATATATATATACATATATATTGTACACATATATCATATATCGTGATTATTATTATTATTTTCAATACATATATACATGCGGACGAAGTCGCGGGGCTCAGCTAGTTTTCTTTAATTTTCTTTCTAAAAATTTTGATTAGCAGAACGTGGATTTTAAAATGAATTTTTATTTTATTACATGTATAACAATAAATTTAGACTTCATGCGTGTATAAAAATAACAAAAAGTTTGGAACAATTCAAATACTTATTAGTTCTTAATAAATAAAATGAAAAATCTTTATTTAAAAAATGATATAAATCATCAAACATTAATTCTTTTTCAATTCTTCATTATCTGCTTGTTCGTAGTTACTGTTTTGTTCTTTCCCTGCTAAAATTTTGTTTGCATTAAGTTGGTTTGTTTCTATGTCAATACGATCGTCGAATATAGAAAACACGGCACATACTTTGTTGCAATACCTGATAAATTTTGGTAAATGGTTAATAAAATTATTTTAAAATAAATTGCATTTGCTATCCATTGTGCCCGGTGTTAAACGCCTGGTTGGCAGAATTTAATTCCACAAAATTCTAAAAATATTCAAATCAGTTCAATCAATTCTCTGAAGAAGTTTTTATTGTAGGCAATATATTTTTAATTCCTCACATATGAGAGAGTTATGAAGAGTAGAATATATTCTACGATTGCTTGAATCAATATTTTTGCAGTAAGTAATTTTTAATATCTGTTTTATTTTATTTTTACTAATAAAACCTGCTTCAATATATATACATATATACAAATTTTAGCGATAGTGATTTTTAACATCTAATAGGTAGGATCGATGGACATTTGAAGAAATTTTTACGAAATTCGAACATTGGTGCATAAACAATAGCTGCATTTCTTTTGGAGGAAATTCGCTAAAAGAAAATAGCAACACTAAAACAATATTGTTGACAAGAAAATATTATTAAAATAAAATCATTATGGCATGATAGTAATAGAACGTATTTGTAACGCTCTTCAAATCTTGGTTTAATGCAAATAATGCATAAATCAGATCATTGTTGTTAATATCTTGCTATTGGGTACTTCAACTATCTATTCTACATACAGAATGATCCAGAAGTATTTATTTAGAATATGTATTTTTTACAACAAACGAAACAAAATGGTAACTGGGTATTTGATTATTTCCTAATAAAAAATATGTTACAAAGAACACAACTATCTCTGTAAACAGACATAAGTTTGTAAGTTTTCAAGAGAATTAGTAGCGGTTTTTTCCCACATACGTTTAAGTACCAACAAATTTATAAAATTTAAAACTTTCATTGTTCTAGACATATAAGATATAATCAACAAAAGAAAAAATAGTTGGAATATTCCATAAAATTAAATTTTAGGTCGAAATCGTTAACACGAAAAGAATCTTTTCCAGTTTGTTTGGATAATTCACAAAACTTCTACATAGAAAAATGCATATCTAAAAAAGACAGATAGCTATACTGAGCTTAGTTTGGAATGTTTTAAAATATGTTAAGAGGCTATCGCGAAAATGTAAAATCAATAACTAAAAATGTTGGCTTTGGTACCAGGACTTCACATAACTTAAATCTGTGGGTGAATTGAATAGGGTCCATAAAATATTTTGATAATCGCGATTAAAATTTTATGTTAATGGTGTGCGATTAGCTAAAACGTCTAAAAATGCTTGAGGAAAACATGCAAACCCGATCAACTCGGGGTATAACCGATGAAGTGAAAGATTGTAGTACTCGGTTGTAATAGTTCCCTTATTTAATTTCAATAATTTTTGACATTTTATCTCAAATATATAGAACGCTCTATAGTACGGGGTCCAAACACACGCAAACCCGACCAACTCGGGATATGACCGATGAAGTGAAAGATTGGAGTACTCGGTTGTAATAGTTACCTTATTTAATTTCAATAATTTTTGACACTTTATCTCATATATATAGAACTATATAGTGCGAGAGCCAAGTAGCCGCGCTTGTTATGGCGTTGTTTCTACTTGGAACTGGGAGGTTATGGGTTCAAATCCCGACACCGGCAGTTTGTCAATTAAAAATTAATGGGGCGGTTGATTGACTAAACTGTCGGCGTATGGACAAGAAAGAAGTAACCGGCTCTGCTTGTCAAGGTTTTCTGCAGTTTCCCTTCACGAACTCCAGATGAATATCGGCATAGAACCTATCAAAGTCGGCTGCAGCCGCACACCTACCAATTCCTAGTCTGCATACGAATTCCAGATCCTCCACTCACATCATAAAAATGTAATAAAAGTAAAAATTAATAAAGGTTGAAAACTAATGATGTGGGTGGCCTCTATTATAGACTGTTGTGTCTCAAAAACTGAGGTTAAACCCCATTATTATTATTATTATATTATTATATAGTGCGAGAGCCTAAAAACACGCAAACCCGAACAAGTCGTGGTATTTTTTTTTCAAAAGATATTATGTCGGGGGATATTTTGTCTGGGGATATTTTGTCCTGTGATATTTTGTCGGGGATATTTAGTCTGAGGATCAAAACGCCTGCTTCGATCTTGGTATACGTTAGAACATTCTGTATACAATGTATGGTTGTTTTATTGTATGTTTTGTTATCGTTAGAGTTTCTTTATAGTTTGAACAAGTAAATATATATATTATCTATGATACTGTTTCTTATATTTATGAAGTTTTCATCATATTCTTTATGTAATTCTTTTCTTTACAATTCGAAATAACATAAACATAACAAAACACAGCCTTTTTATAAAACTATTATATATAAATATATTTGAAGTAATTCGATGTTAATAGTACTACCGCGGACAAAATGTGTGTATCGTTAAAATTTTTACTCATGATGTAACGGAGATAGATATAATGCGGAACACTTCATGGCCGGTTCTCCGATATATTATACCGTTATACATTCTTAAAACGAAAGAAAATATATAGATATGTACTTTTTATACAAAGGTTAATAAAAAGCGTGCTGTCGAATGGAGCGATTTGACTTTAATTAATTGCCGAACACAGAAACTAGCAAAGAAAAAGAGAACAAAACAACAGAGATCACAAAACTCCACGCCCAATGGCCATTCGAAATATTTATGTTCAGGTAATAGATCTGTGCATTAAAACAATATCATAATATTATTTATGTAATTCAGGGAAAATAGAATTAAGGTATTTCCAAACTATATCAACTGATCAGGTTCTCGCGCGAAAAGAACTATATAGAAAATTATATGCGAAAAAAAATATGTTGGTACTCCTGCGTGTTGTTCAACATCATACATATACTATTATATAATTTCAAACGACTTTCAAACAGCGTACCGGTACCGGATGCAACTGAACCATAAAAGATAACCTTTTGCTGCGGACATGAAAAAAATGCACTTTCTTACGTATATTTAAACAATAAAACTTAACAACCCGATGGGATTCTCCCAAAGTTTTATGGAAAAATATTTCTAAGGAATTGAGGAAAATGTGTGTCGAATTTCAGAACAACTGTGACTATATTGAGAGAGTTCGAAGTAAAAACAGTCGGAATCGTGCATTTTATTGCGCCATGTTTATGAAAATGCATGTTAAATTTCTCTGAATATTTCAAAGAATGGATAGTAGATCTATGTATTCTAAGGAAATTCGCTAAGTTGACGCAGGCCGTAACGGACTTTGTTTTTTGTACAGAATTAGATAAGGTGTTTTCATAGTGCCAAAAAGAATATAATTCTGTTAAATCTCCACTTACATTTTTTTAAGTGAAAGTCTAATTTTTGTGTACTGCTTTATAATGTACTCAGAATCAACATTCGTGCTTTACAACCTAACCTGTATTGACTATTTCGTGACGCAATGTTTAAGGTTAGTATACATGAGCGTACACCAATAAAGTATATCCTTGTTTAAACGAGTATTTAAATGTTCATACTTGTACTCTTTGTGGACTACAAATGTTTTTTTTTTATAGTTTAGTTTGAATTGTTAAGAAAAATAACAATATATCAACGTACATTTAACAGTGTTGTAGAATCTAGAACTAAACTGTTTTTGTGTAAGGTTGTTATTTTATCAAATTATTTGTACCGACTTTAAACTTCTCCACGTAAAAATATAATATACGATTATAAACAATAGTACCTACATTACATATTTTCTATTTTTTGCTTTGTAAATATAAATCAAAGTTTCGATTATTTAATTGACCGACGTTAATTTTTTTTTACATCCATTTATTTTTAAATTTAAATCGAGTGAAAATTCTCATGTAGATAATTTTGTTGGTTTTAATTTTAAACGTTACTGGACGTAATATATACCAATCGATTGTTCGTATGTGTTCAATTTGCTATATCAGTTATATCTACAATTATCGGCGAATTAAAAATTTGTACTGACTTCCGGTACCACTACTTTTGTACGGCACTAGTTTTTTCGTCATTTTTTTTAATGATCTATCAACTAGAAGAAAGCCGTACGAAAAAAAAAGTCGTAATTCCTCATCTGCACCTGGAAAATTCAATTTTCCCATGTACTCACCTGTACCGTTCAAAAGTGACGGAATAGGGCTGGGAGTTATTTTCTGATATAGTAGCAGCCTTCTAAACGTAATTCACGGTGGGTCATTTCACAGGGTAATTTTTGCCTGTATTCTATATCTATCAAGTTTAATTACAGTATCATACTATTATGTTTTGTGTATGTTTAGAATCGGACGTCGGTGTAGAGTTTTAAAAATTATTTTATTAATGGATGCTGACATGCCAAAAGGACCTTCTGATCAAATTTCATGTTTCTAGCTTTAATGGTTTCGGCTGCCAACAGCCAACAAAACAAACATTAAATTATGAAGCAACTTATTTTCCTTAGCCATTTTGTAACTAAACAAATTTTCCCGAACACTTTCTGACTGTTAATTTAACTGTCGAAAGAAAACAGCTAAACTTTCTCAAAATATTATTGGGTTATGGGACAAATTTCAAAGCTACCATTACACATTAAAGTATTAGTGTCTCAAACTATCTTAAAATCTTTAAAGGGGTCTATGAGGAATTGGGCAACCTTCATTCTTGTGGAACTGCAAACAACTGTAACATCGAAATACTAACTGCAACGTTTTCAATCAAAAATTGCTATGAACAATTAGTGATTCTCCGTAGTATTTGTGAAATTTTGGCATTCACCGTAGTCTCCAAGTTCGTACATTGTGTGATTGCGCGGTTTAGTGACTATAAGATTTTTCCATTTAAGGGGCTATCAGTGGGTAGATCATTGTTCAACTCATTCTTGCCACTTTACTTGGAAACTATGAGGTTATGGGTTCGAATCCTGACATCCGCAGTTTATCAATTACTAAGAAAAAAACAAGGGGGCAGTTATTTGACTAAACTGTCGGCGTATAGACAATAACGAAGTAACCGGATATGCTTGAGAAGGTTTTCTGCAGTTTCCTTCACGAACTTCAGATAAATATCGGCATAGCTCCTATCATAGTCGGCTGAAGCCGCATATCCTACCAATTCCTAGTCTATACACAAAAATTCCTTCCACTCCACTCGCATCCTCATATCCTGAGGCATCACAAGGGACCTTATGGTCGAAGAGTAACCCGCCCAGACAGCCTCTACAATCTATCTATCTATACTAGCTACTTATAATTCTACTATCTATTTATAATTCTAAACTGAAAATAAGAAAGAAACAAAAAAATTAAATTTTGACACTGTTTGCATTTAGTTGCGCATTTGTTGAACAAATTGAAAATATGCTCTTTTTATGCTTTCAAATTCATTTTATTAATCTTCTGTTCTTGACAAAATTACTTTTTTAAAACATATTGAGTCCTTTATTTTGTCAAATAAAATATGATCATTCTTTTGATAACTGACATGCAATGATAACACACGAAAGCAGACATCTGTTATAAAACCACATGGCAGCAATTAAAAAACATTCCAAAGTTTAAGTCATAACTTTTCCTGGAATGCAATAAAAAAATAATAAAAAATTATTTAAAAAGAAGTAATGTAACAACTAACTGAGTCAATTGTTTGAATACCCAGTATATATTGAGTTTATGGGAAAAATTTCAAACAAAAGTTATTTATTTTAAAGAGAAGATTTTTTGTTTTTAAACTTTTGTTATATCTCTTACGGTTTCAAAGATAGGCAGTTTTGCCCATTTTGCCCAAACATGGTACAATTGCCAACGAACTTGACCTCACTTTTATGCTATCGAGCACACTTATAAATTTTCAGCTCGTTATCTCTTTTCGTTTTAGAGTTATCGTGTTCACGAACAGACAGACAGACGGACATGCGGAAATGGCCTAATTAGGCCATTTTATGAAAACATATGCCAAAAATTCATGCCTACGATCAATATTTTCAAGCGTTACAAAGTCGGGAGTAAACTTAATATACCTTGTATATTTACATATACCGGGTATAAAAATACAACAGTTTGAAAAATTGTGGGCTGTATATACTCAAGAATAACATTTTATTATTATTATTATTATTAGTTTGATTACTCGACTGTAGTAAAATAATACTGAACCGGAACAAAGAAGAATAATTTTTTTATGATTTTAAATATAGCATTACCACATTCGTAGCTATAAAATATAAATAGATGAGGTAGTACTCATTAATATAAAGAAAAATAATTTTTAATGATTTTTTTTTTGAGTATGTATTTCTTCAATCTCATACACTATTCCTATTCACTGTGTATTGACATGAACGATAAAATATTTCTTGTTATAAATAAAACTTAAATATATATATATATATATATATATATATATATATATATATATATATATATATATATATATATATATATATATATATATATATATATATATATATAATAATAATAATAATAATAATATATTTATTTATACAAAAAAGTACAGAGTACATAGAATCAATAATTGTGCATCATTCAGCAAACTCTTCTATAAATCTATACTGTAATAATTTTGTTGTAAAAGCATTTTTTTTACATTATATTTAAATTGATTAATTGGCAATGATTTTAACTCATCTGGTATTTTATTAAAAATTTTTATACAATTGTTAATTGTATTATTTAATATATATTTTTTATTTGTTTGAATGGTTGTTATTTTATCTTTATTTCTTGTCAAAGAAGTTATTGAAACTGTAGCGGTATCGCTTCTTCATTAAATTATTATTATAATTTTGTTCATCATTTTTAGTTGTTGCATAACAACTATAACTTCCCCCTATTATCACGGTTGCTTTGAATGTTAACAACCTTGATAATTTACATATAAATATATATAATATTTCATAAATCAAATCAATAAAGATCAATTATATCTTTCATACTTATTTATTATCTATTTAAATAATAATTATTTAATATATCAATCTTCTACCTTTACAAATTGGATAATAGGGGGTATTGTCTTCATCAGAGTTTCCATTGATGACATTTCTTGTTATTCTTTTTCTTCTTCTGACTTCTGTAAAGCCGTCAGATTCATCATGCTGAAATCTCTGTTCCATCAACTCAATTTCAGGAACAGGCATTACTCTTGCTATAGCTATTATTGCTATTATAGTCATTTATTAGCATAAGTGACTTGTTTCGTTTGTCTAGGGTCACTCGATTTTTGTTTTTGTCTAGTTGACAAGCCAGCTCCACCACAGTAAACATTTGTTGAATATATATATATATATATATATATATATATATATATATATATATATATATATATATATATATATATATATATATATATATATATATATATATATATTGTATTTTATATATATTTATATTGCCGCTTGTATAAAGATAACTTTTTCTGACAAGTTTGGCTCTCTAAATGTTGATTTTCTGAATTTGGATAAGAATAGCTTTCTACAGCCCTAATGGGATATATGGTTTTAAAAATGATATATGGTGCATAAACCCATTTCATCTACAAAAATATGCCAATTTAGTGTTCCTAATAGTTTTGGAGATACAAAAGAACATCAGTTATCGCACATCGGAGACAAAATTCAATTACATGTGTATATGATAATATCACCCGACCAGGTGATAAAACTGACTGAAGTAGTTTTTTAATTTCTGTATGATCTTAAATATTCTTGAAAAATTTCAGATAATTAAACATATAAAATCTATCTACGGTGAATTAATTGTAGAGTATTCAACAATTTTTTGTTTAATAATATAAATTTAATGGAAATCTATTACTACCTTCTCTATTTTACACACAATGCATAGAATACAGTTTAATTTTAAAATAATGTAAATTGTACAATCTTTATTAAAATATACAACAAAACATAAAGTTAAACCTTAAAAGTCTCATAAATATTTATAATATTAATATATACGTATTAAATGAATTCAATTCAAATTGGCACTACTGTAAAATATATATAATATAATACTATTTAATATACTACATCACAGTCCACTAAATCATTGTTGGCTAGTCCACATAAATCATTTGCAGTTTGTTACATCCAAGTTATCATTTTATTACTAAACATGGACACTTTAATTTAATATACATTCAAATTAGAGAGTCAAATGAATGATGACACATGTTCTTCCAATGAACAGACGTGTACTGTGATTATCGGATATATTCCCACAGTAATAAATTAAGATTTCGAAAGATTTTTATCGGTTGGTTATTCCCGAATTGACTTCAGTCGAAAAGAGTTCATTAGCATTTATGTCTAAGTATCAAAACTAAAACCAGTGCCATGTATTTTTAATCCGACTTCAAAAAGGAGGATGGTTCTCAATTCGTCTGTATTTTTTTTTTTTATGTGCCATCAACTCCGTCATTTATGAACCGATTTTGAATTTTTTTTGTTTGTTTTAAAGGGTTTGGTTTCCCATTGGTCCCATTGGCACCAAATCGCATTCTGATGAGGGGATCCCCGGGAAATCGAGGGAAATCCTCATTTTATATGTGATAACCGATTTCTGCGAAATTTTTTTTTTTTGAAAGGGTATACTTAATCATAATGGGAAAATAAGAAAATTTTTTTAAAAACCGACTTAAAAAAAATTTTTACAAAAGAAAACCGACCCCAGAAAAAAATTTTTACAAAAAAAAAACAAAATGCATGTAAAAAAACTGAAAATCTGTTATGAAAAAATGGACTAAAAATATAAAAAAAAACGGATAAAAAAAATGTGTTATAAAAAAATGCACTAAAAATTAGTAGGTCGTTTAGTTGGTCTACCCATAATTAGACAAATAAAATAAGTTATTGAACTTCAAAGTCACTAAAAAGCGAGAAATAAACCCTATTTTGACAAAATGGAAACCCGATTTCAAAAATCAAATATTCTTTAACAAATAATGCACTAAAAAGTAAAAAATAATTACTTATTCTTGTGCCAATTTAAGTTCACCTAAGCAAAAATTTTTAAGTATATATGTACAATTATTGTTATTTTTGGATACGGTGTCCAAAAGTTATGTCAATTTCTCTATGCTGACACCGACTCCAAAAGTAACAATAATTGTATATATATATTTAAAAATTTTTGCTTAGGTGAACTAAAATTGGCACAAGAATATGCAATTATTTTTTACTTTTTAGTGCATTTTTTGTTATAGAATATTTGATTTTTGAAGTCGGGTTTCCATTTTGTCAAAATAGGGTTTATTTGAGTAATTAATGTTTATTTGACTACCATTGAGATAAACAGTTTAGTCGAGGAGATATTCATCTAAACTGAATGCTTACGACAAACAATCCTACTATCGTACGACTATAGGAAATACAGTAATAAACATTATTCTTCGTGAAATTTTGCAGAATACGACTTGAGGTAATTAAATTAACCATCTGAGGTACTTTTTATGATTAACAAGTAATGTAACAACTAACTGAGTTAATTGATTGAATATGCGGTATACACTGAGTTGTATATCAATGTTCGAATTGTTAATACCATTACTGGGTATACCAATACTATATGAGATGTTATGTATCTACATATGTCCGCCTTCGTTCGACTGAATAATATGTCATTTGCACTTTGAGCAAAAATTATGTGAACATTATTATTGAGTTTATAAAAATATTTTTCAAACAAAAGTTATTTATTTAAAAAAAAATATTTTTTGATATTAAATTTTTTTTCTATTTCTTACGGTTTCAAAGACGTTCACCCTCCAAGCAGGGTGAAACACGTTCCGATTTTGCCTATTAACGAACTTGGCCTTAATTTTTTGCTCTATAACACATATACAAAATTTCAGCTCGTTATCTCTTTTCGTTTTTGAGTTATCGTGTTCATGGACAGACAGACAAATGGATGGACATACTAAATTACCGACTTAGGCCATTTTATGAACACCCATTCCAAGCATTTATGTCAAGGATTAATATTTTTAAGCGTTATAAAGTCGGGACCTTATTAATATACCTTGTATATTTACATATACTGGGTATAAAAACCGAACGTATAAAACAGTGTGAAATAGGCATTATGTTTGTCAGTAGTCAGTAAGCATGTTTGGATTGGTAGTCATTTATTCAAACTGACGGTTTTTAAATAATGATGGGTGATGTGGGTGGTTGTAGATTATTTTCTATTGGTATGATATATTAATTTCACACAATAGAATTATTTCCTTTTTAACAGAGAACACCTTTGAATTTAATAATAATGTTTTAAATATTTTATATATTTTTTCAATTAATTACAATTTAAAAGATTTTTTACGATTAAAACGATAGTTATAAATATTACTTTTGAAGTTTAGCTTTATAAAGCGACATTGTTTATTAATTGTTTATTTTTCTAATTTTATATGTGAATTTTATATATTTATAATTTCATGTATTGATTTATTGTTTTACTTCCATATGAAGTAAGTGAGACATAAACCATTTCAAGCTTGTTACTTTACTACTTAGGTTATGGTTTGAAACCTAGTTTCCCTTGTAGCTGAATGTTCATGCAATTTACACAAACTTGAAAATATGAGCATCATAACAATTCAAGCTAATTTGTATAAATGGGTGTTTTTCAACTCCGTATCAGTTCAGTATACATGCTTTCATTACTTTTTCAATGTTTTGTTAAAATGGATTTCTAGCTAGAAGAAGTGCAAATGAGGAAAACATTTTAATGGGTCCTTGAGAAAAAAAACGCACACATAAAGGATTTATGATGTTATGCAAAGAATAAATAAATGACGGAACTAAGTTTTAGTATATGTAACTTATTAGAATAGACGTATGCATTCGATAACAACCATTTTAGTATCCAGTATCTATACATTTTTGGTGAATCATAGCGTACAACACTTGCGTATAGCGCATATCCTCGTCATTCATGTTCGCAAGAATACTCATTGCCAATGAACAATGTCTTACCGAATGCTGGCGGTAGTTATGTTAATAGGCGGACTCTTTCACCTGAACTATAAACATTATTTTTTTTACAAGGATTCATTTGAAATCGTCGATTAAAAGAAAGAATAATGGATATGTGGACTATCTCAATTAGTATTAATATAATTCAATGAAAATCTAGAATCTCGAGGCGATATATTATGTGGTTTCAGTGAGGAAGTATCAGGTAATTGATTATATTTTCAGTCGAACATTGTCGTTGATACTTGCGAGATATAATCCAATTGAATTATGTTATATTTATTCTATAGTTTATCCTTGGAATTAAAATTTACAACACGAGTTATCTAACACACAGTTTTATTTGTTAAAAATTGATCACACACGATCTAAACATTTATCATTCCAAGTGTTTTCACAGACCTAATGGATAAAAAAGATATATCTCAAACAGTTTAATACATTTTTATAAATTTTAACCTGTCGAATATATTTGGGGTGAGTTCTGAAAACAAAGGACCCTCATGTAAAGGCAAGATTTTGACCCTGGGTTAAAATGTTTTTTTTTTTTTAAATTTTTATGTTGCCTATGTTGACCCGATCAAAAATGTTCCTGGGCAAAAATCCGATAAATAGTCAGTACTCAGACAGGAGTAAATTTTTAATTTGTGCGTACCTACGTACGCACGTAAGAAGTTATACTCCTTTTAAATAACTGATTAATTGCTTAAATACCTGGTATATTGAATTTATGAATATAGTTTCAAACAAAAGTTGTATTTTTAAAAGATGTATAATTTTTGTTCTGTCTTTTACGGTTTCAAGGATAGGCAGTTTTTCCCATTTTGTCCAAACATGGTCCGATTTGGCCCATGCGAACTTGACCTAACTTTTTAGCTCTAGAACACACATACGAAATTTCAGCTCGCTATATGTTTTCGTTTTTGAGTTCGTGATCACGGATGGACAACTTTGCAGAAATGGACTAATCAGGTCATTTTATGAACACCTCTACAAAACTTCTTTTCTGCGATAAATATTTTCAACCGTTACAAAGTTGGAACTAAACTTAATATACCCTGCTATACATTATATACCGGGTATAATAAGGTTATAATTAGAATTTGAAAGACCATACCAGGTTTATCAATATTAATACATTTAATATACAAAGTTTACGAGCACATAAAAATGATATCCTGGATAATGTGGTTCGTAATTCCAATACTCTTCTTTTATCAGAAACACGGAGTAATAAGGATGAAGACAATCCTGTTCCTGATTTCCACTGTAAAGCCAAATTTATATGTTCTAATATAAGAGCTGGTGGTGTAGTTATTTACCAAAATAATAACGATTCAACACATATACTGACACCATCATCTTAATTTACGTCATCCTGAATCAATGACTGCAAGTGAATTTTGTAGGAGAGATTTATGCAGCTGAATATAATATGGAAAGTGGGCAGAAAATTTTATTAGTATCACTTTATAAAAGGTGTTCCAATAAGAACGCCGGTTTTGAATTGCGCGCCATTTGTAGTGTCATGATTTGACATTTAAAAAAAAATGGCCGTTCGTTAGTAGACAGCAGGATGTTAAGTTAAATGGAGCGCTACAATACACAACAACGAATTCTAATTGTGAAAAATTATGATCAAAGTAGTGAAAGTTTTGCAGCCACAATTCGCAAAATGCCTACAATTATGGGCCATCGTAATGCTCCAAATGAAGCCACTATGAGAAGATTAATGACAAAATTTGAGCAAACTGGGTCTGTTAATGACGTGAAAACAGAAACACACATTTACATGGATCTCAACAGCATGCGGTTTCAACATGATGGTGCAACATGCCATACAGCCAGAGCAATTGTTGAATTACGGCACGAGTCATTTCCTGGTTGTGTTATTTCTCGTATTGGAGATCGGAATTGGCCGCCCAGATCATGCGATTTAACGTCTTTGGACTTTTTTCTTTGGGGTTTTTTAAAGTCACAAGTTTATGTGAACAAACCCACAACGATTGCTGTCTTAAAAGACGAAATTTAACGCTGTATCACTGAAATACCACAAATTTATGCGCAAGAATCCTAGAAAATTTCATGAAAAGAGAACGTCTGTGCCAGCAACGCCGGGGCGGTTATTTTTCCGATGTCTTATTCCATTCATAACCTCATGATGTGTACTTCATTATTCAATAAATATTTCAAACTTATGCCACAAATATATATGTTTTATTTAAAACTCAAAACCGGCGATCTTATTGGAGCATCCTTTATATCAATAATAAAATCGATCAAATAATTGGTTTTATTCATAGATATTTATTCACTCCATACCATACTCAGCTGAGGTTAGACGATTGTGAGTCCAAATCTAAAAATTGGTGTGGTTTCAAAATAAATTTATCTTCAGAATTTTCAGCTCTATTAATTGACTTTTTCAAAGAAAAATTCGATTGGACCATGTCCCATAACACTGCAGTAGCAACCACAAAACATGGTATAGATGGTAAGTATAGATGCAGTTTTGATGACATATTTGAATACAGTTAATACAAAATTATTTATATTTAATTTTAGTTATCATAAGCCGCTGATAACATGTGTAAAAAAACAATCAAGACTCTAATTAATTAATAAGAAATAATAATAATTTGAAAGATTATTAATCTGTACTATTATAAAGTTGTAAATGTCAGTTTATTTTTTCAAGCACTGCGCAAAAGCTACTGGACCGATTTTGATGGAATTTTTTTTGTCTCGATACGATGATGGAGTTGGAGCCGGAGATATAACAATAAACGTGAGATAAGCTGCGTGTAATATTTATTGTCTAATAATTTGTTTACAAATTATTTATGGATGATATTTCTGTATACATAAACTATAATCTATATTATTACACTATAAATCATTATTTATAAGTTAGAAACATGAAAATTTGTATTTTGGCTACTAATAAATTTTAATTTTTATTTAACCATTAAAATCCATAAATTATTACTAAGTTTTAGGTTACGCTCAGGGGACCGACCGGGTCATGGCTAGTTGTTATATAAAACTGATTTTATCATTTTTATATTACAATTTAATATATTTTCGTTGGTTATTCTGATAATGACTGAATGAATAGATGACTTATCTGCATCAGACAATTTGAGCCTGCTTTGAGGACTACTCTCCCTTGAGGGCAGCAAGTGCCTGCCCGGTGGAGTAAACTCAAAAACTACTACACCGATTTTCAAGCTGTTTTCACCAATGGAAAGAGTGGTTCTCGAGGAAGGTTTTAGTATATAATTTGTCAAGTATTTGTATAAATTGGTCCTTACATATTATAAAAACAGGTATAGTTGTATAATTTATTGATGTGTAGGTGTATAATTTATCAGTGCATAGTAAAAGATGTTCGCTGCTTAGCGTAGCTTGACTAGGTGCTATGTGTTGTAGATTGTCTGCCAGGAGTGGGGATGTAGACATTTTGACTGTTATTTATACAAGCATGCAACAGACAGCAGTCTGCATAAAGTGATTAATATGTGACAGTGGATCATATATTAATACAGTCCATTGCAGACGTATAGGGTTATAATTTATCCTGGAGGGTCCTTGACGGGAGAAAATATTATGTTACTTGGTTATAAGGTTGCGGGCGAAGCCGCGACGGGTAATGCTAGTATTAAATAATTATGGCATTTATTACACTTTTCTCAAAATAGACGCATTAAATCAGAAATATTTTCAAAATGAAAGGTTTTCGTTTAAAATCGTTGCGTTTAAAAGTTGATCTTAATAAAATCCACGTAACTAAGACTATTGAACTCTCACTGTGTGTCATGATTAGTAACAGTTTTATCGATATTAAATTTTTCGGAAATGATTCAAGAAGTTTGAATGAATTAGTGTACTAATTGCAAAGGCTTTAATATGATTATATTCGGGTATTTTAAGGTTCCAGATAACTATTCATAATTAATCAATATAAATATCTGTAACCATAATCATGTATTTAATATTTATAAAACCATTTACAAAAAGACAAGTTAGTGTAAATGTTACTTTATTATAAATATGAATTTATCATTATAGAAATAAAATACGGGGTGTAGGAATATACTACATGTAATGTTTGTACCGGCACCGGTGTTTGTAATTGTAAAACGTATATCGTAACTTAAATCGCATATATTAACTATCTGTTGGTGTAAGATAAATTCCAACTTGAATTTTGATTTATTCTTCATTTAAAACTCATTAACTCTTATTCAGTTGTGTTTTACTTTTGTTGAGATATACACACACACACACACATATATATATATATATATATATATATATATATATATATATATATATATATATATATATATATATATATATAAATTCAACTGTACGTAAAAGCATCGCACTGTTATACGATAAAGGTGAGCATGGTATTTTACCGAGTGCTCTATTTTGAATGCCCACAGTTAATTGACTCTTTCGAATACCACTCACTTTAATAAAGGTTTAATGCAAATAATTTTTAATTTTATAGTATTAACTTTAAATATGTGAGATAATATATAGCTGTTCGGTTAAGTTTTGCGGTGGAAAGAATATTTTGTTTTGCAGTAGTTCCATAGATTTGCAAATAAATGAAAATTTATCGCAAAAATAGAAACTGTAGGGGAACATTTTACGTTTTGGTTATCTACAATAAATAAACATCATGAAAACTAAACTAGGAACGTTCTCCGTAGCACCGACTCTTACTTTGTCTCCTGAAGAAATTAACCTTGTCTGCTAAAGGTCTTTAAATATAAATAAATGCAAGCTATTTGGTTTTGGGCCCTTTAAACAGGTTACACTTCAGATTTTTTGAATCAAATCAAATCACCTTTAAAAAAACCTGATTTTGAGTGGAGATATCAAAAAGCAAATTTGTGTCGTCCTGGCAAATACAGCCATACCCCTCTACCCTCAAAGTTGTAAACGTGCATTTTCCGGAATTTTGCCAAATAGTTTCAAAGTAAATGTCTTTTTAGACTTTTTAAATTTTATCTGTACAAACTTAGATACGACACTGTAATGCAATTAAAAGTAAACAACAAAAAAAAGAGTTTTTGTCTTTATACCCAAAAGGTTAAAAGTATGCCAAGTTAAAGCAGTTTATTACCAACACGAGCAATAATCCAGCAGCAGCGAGCTGTCGGGGATTCGATTCTTAAATTGGTACTAAATCCGTTTTTCTGCATGAAAAAATTGCGTAAAAAATCGTGATCGTTTCAAAATTATAATTCATTTATGCCTTATTTATTGGGATTTCGGAAAAATGTTTCGAATAAATGTTGTTAGTATGGTTATAATGAAGAACTTTTATGTGAAGTATTTCTTCGAAAACCGTATTAATAAGGCACAAATCAATTATGAAATTTTAAAATGATAGCTCGACTGTTGACGCTATTTGCATATTCGATATAATTAATAATAATAATAATAATAATAAAGGTCTTTATTTAAATATTATACAAATAAGATACAATTATCAATAATAATTTTTTAGACATACTCTATGGTCATTGAAGACCGTCAGAGGAGTTGTCTTTTGAAGAAAAAAAGCCACGAAGAAAAAGCAAGAAAAAAAAAACAGAAATGCATTTGCAAAATGAGAAAATAAATACATAAAATTAAAATAAAAATAAAAAGAGAAAAAAAAGTTAATAAATTAACACAAAGTAACATATTCTGTTAATATCCATTTCGTGATTATATTGTTAGGAAAGAGTGAAGGCATTGAAAATTTCAATACATGAAGCATGGTCTGCTCCCCATTAGAAGTTAAACTCAGATATCAATTCAAATCTATATCTCCAGGCACTTGTGCAGTATTGTGCAAGCTACATCCAATCTTTTCCATTTAGAAATTCCATAAAATCTTCAAAGCAAAGTATAGACTTTTTTAAATATTTGATACGGAATTCTGAGAGAATCAGACATGTTGCCACAAAATGAAGAACGGTTTCTTCTTCTAGAGTGTTACATAACGAGCAGGTTTTTATGTTTTGGCTATACGAATAACTATTAAGATATATTAACTCACCTCTAGCCTTGAGTATCCAACTGATCAGATTTGAATTAACATCGAGGTAAACAAAACTATTCCATGAATTCAACTGTTTATAAAGAGGGATAATTATTCGATATAAATATTTACGTGAGAGTATAACATGCACTCATTAAAACTATAAGGTAGGGTTACATTTATTAAATACACTTTGTATTTGGTAAACATGAAATGAATATACAATTTATCCATTATATTTTACTTCTTACTTTTGTAAGCAGAGAAAGGTTTGTATTTTATACATATATATATATATATATATATATATATATATATATATATATATATATATATATATATATATATATATATATATATATATATATATATACACCTCTTTAAGAAAACCAAACGAAATGAGGAAGAAACGAAACAACGAAACAAGAAAATCTAAAACCCAAACAGTTTGGCTATATGGAGTGTACAAAAGAAAAACTTCTGCTTAATGTTTAATGTATGCATCAGTCTAAATGTTCATAATAATTTTCTTTTCACAAACTTACACCAGACATATTTAGGTTTTCTTAATAGTTTGCTTATCAATAACAATTATTAAAAAATTTAATTCATTTGTTTACCTTATTTGATATTCTACGTTGTATGCGCTTGTTCAAGATAACTAATATATAATTTCCTCCAAAGGAAATGCAGCCATTGTTTTTGTACCAATGTTGGAATTTCGTAAAAATTTCTTCAATTGTCCATCGATCCTATTTACTAGATGTTAAAAATCTTAAAGATTTTATCTATGTATATATATGAATAAGTTTGCTTGAAAAAGTTTGGCTATAGAGTCCACAGACACACACAAATATATATATATATATATATATATATATATATATATATATATATATATATATATATATAAATATAAATATATATATGTATATATATATGTATATTTATATATGTATATATATATATATATGTATATACATATATATATATATATATATATATATATATATATACATATATATATATACATATATATATACATATATATATTTATATTTATATATATATATATACATATATATATATATATATACATATATATATATATATATATATATATATATATATATATATATATATATATATATATATATATATATATATTTGTGTGTGTCTGTGGACTCTATAGCCAAACTTTTTCAAGACCCCCGTAAACACCTGAAACTTGTACAATTGATTTATACGCACTTCAACTACATGTAAACAAATAATCAAGCCTTAATCTTTTTGAAACTTCAGTGCTCGTACATCCTTAAAGGAAAATCTTCATATTGACTTCTGAAATAAAGAGACGTGGCTAATAAATTTAAATCTGCAAATCGAGTGATAGATAAAATTTATTTAAACAAGTGCAAATAACAACTGACTGAATTGCTTATATATACCCGGCAGTATATATGATGAGTTTAGGAAAAAGATTTCAAACACATTTGTTTATTTTTAATAAAGGAACATTTTTGTCCCTAAAATTCTTAAAATTCTTACCGTATCCCCAAGGTCCGTTTTGGTCGATTTACGAACGTGAACTTAATTTTTAGCTCTAGAACACACACAATTCCCGCTTGTTACATCCTTTCATTTTTGAGTTATCGAGTCTACACACGAGCAGACAGACAGACGGATAAATGGACATGTGGAAATGAACTAATTAAGTCATTTTATGAACAACTATTCCAAACATTTTTTCTGTGATCACTATTTTCAACCGTTACAAAGTCGGAACTAAACTTAATGTATCTTTGTATACCGGTTGTTTAGTTTACATCTTCGCATAGCAGATCTCCTTCGAGTATGAGAGAGTGTATGAGAAGGAGGTCTTATAGGTTTGTTTTCTTACTTAAAGTTAAACTGTTGTGTGCAGAACAACAGAACAAATCATAACAACTGATCTGTGTTCACTTAATAAAACCCCACTCTCCAGGATAACACATACAACAGTGTAACACATACAACACACAACAGTTTAACTTTAAGTAAGAAAACAAACCTATAAAGCCTGCTTCTCATACACGTATCTTAATGTATACACATGTACTCTTTCATACTCGTGGGAGATCTGCTATGCGAAGATGTAAACGAAATAACCGGTATATAATATATACCGGGTATAAAAAGTTCAGCTGGATAGCAACCACAGCAAACTTTAAAAAGCAACTATTTATTATAGTATGGTAAATGAGTTAAATAATTTTACAATGTGTTAAACTCTGTAAATAAATCGTATAAAGACTTTTGATCAAGGGGTCTCATTTATCCCACGTCCGGTCAGTTTATGGTGGCTGGATATATAGACATTTCCATCAGAATGTTTTTTAATGCATGAGAAATTTTCACGCATCTGTTTAGTACTGTTTTGTGTAAACAAACGTTTTGAAATATCCGAATAAAAATTATTAAAATTAACAAATATAAAATTAAGTATTTAATATTTCAAAAAGTGAGAAATCATCAAATAATATGTGTTCTAGTTAAGGAAAAAAAATTGGTAAGCCATTGTTATGGTACTCATCGAAAAGGCAGAACGGCGGAAAGGAAAACGGTGTTGTTATCGAGTATGAAATAGTGATACGTAGTATAAATCATTTAAAAACAATAACTTCTATTTTATATTTACCGAAACCTTGTTTAGAATATCGTAAAAAAATTATCAAATCATTCAGCAAAGTTAAAAAATGTCCAAAATGCACAAAGAGTACATTGTGGGTGAAAAAATGTATCTATTGAAGGAAATGGTTGCCAAAGTTGAGGATAGTACGATATTTTGGTTCCAGAAACGTCTTGTATTGGAATTCTCTTGTTCAGAATTTTGAGCCATTTTCCTTTGGCAACAGCTAGCTGTGTCGGTCGAGTCAGTACATTATTACAGTACAGGACATGTACATTACAGTACAGTACAGGTACATTATTTTTGAGAACATTTTTTTCCCTGAAAAAATGATTCACTTTATAGACCTTTTCATTTCAAATTACGATTCGTTTTTGTTTCGGGCTGAATGTCAAAAACTTAATGTGAAGAAATGAGTAAGCGTTCTTTACATTTAGTTTTAAAAAAATCGTAATTTTAAAAGAGAAGGTCTAAAAATGTTTGTTTTTCATCACATCACGGATGCTTAACCTCTCAATCAGCTCTCAATAATGAGCTTCGACTGAAATATGGATAAGTAATGCATTATCAGTAATTTGTTCTAATGAAGTATTTGCTTGCGGAAAAAATACTGCTTTTGTAGCCATAATTAACAAAAACCGTACGAAACTTTCGAATTATTTCGCGTATTTAACATAAAGGGTCCGCTTGCCCTTATCAGATCGTGAAAAGGTCTATTTATTCACGCAAATACTGACATTTCAAAAAAAACATTCATTTTAGTATGGCTCGTTGTCAAATATGTCCTTCCTTATTGAAGTAAGGTAGGGATGCGATACATCTGCGGTAGCGTTTACCTGTGGGCATCCTGTTTGTACTGATAAAAATTGCGCATTTTGAAATCATTTCAAGACTTTTTTTAAAATAATTTTTTATGTCCTTATAGCAATATAAATTTATAGTTGTTAGACAATTTTGTCTTTGCTAATACCGCGCTAGATATAATTTCTCCTGTATAAAGTCAAATCCCTCAAATATCATATATACAAAATATTATTCAAAACGATGAAACGTGCAGGAGTCGGTAAATCTTTCACCTTCGACCACAATGTTTTTTAATATTTTAATTGTTTATTATAAATATATAATTTCTTCCTTTAATTATTGTGTCACAATAAAATAAAGCATCGTCCACGTCATCGTCGCCGTCACTGATATCATCGTTATGAATCTGTTATCTTCGTCGTTGCCTTCAGATGTAAAAATTAAAATATAAATAAATGTATGAATGGTCTTTATCTGGAATTGAACATTGGGCATCGTGGTCCAAGGTTAGTGACTTACCGACCCCAAAACGTTTGGTATTTTAACACAAAATGGTATTTTGGGAGTCAGAGACTCATAAAACGGTATTTTTCTTTGATAAATTTTAAACTTAAAATATTAGGCGATATTAAGAGACCATTAATACAACCATATTAAATTCTAACATACTTAGCCCCGTGTTACATTCATAACCGGTATTTCAGTATGGGAATGGTATTTCCTTAATTTTCGAATAATTCTATATCATTCCTTTAGATCGCATCTTGATCTTGACCCAAATGATATTTTTTGGACTGTTTTAAAAGCCTATTTTTAACATAGTACGAAGAAACTGTTACATACTTTTGAAGTGTACGGGATGTTACACACATGGGTAGACAGACTTTCACTTCATAATTAAACTCGGTCATTTTTGGTTAAAATTTTAAAATTAAAATTTTTTTTATAGTTCAGCAATCCTTTATGTATATCAGATTTTTAAAAGAAAATTTTTGTTTTAAACAATATTTATTAAATCAATATTTATACTAGAAAACACCACTGACCAGGTATCTATGAAACATAACGAAACTCACGTAGATGTGGCTTCGCATAGCTACTAGTACTTAATACAAAATATCATCATGTCTATTTAATGAAAACTGCAGAAGGAAACGCATCAACATTCTACAGTACAAGTATACTGGTGTTTTTGATTTGATTAAGTTAGTTTCCGTTAGAAATGATGTTAGCTTCTTCGTATATATACTTCTACATTAGATTACAATATTCATAAGATTATGTGTTCCAAATAAATATGTCAAGCAAACCAGAAAAGGGTCAAGCAAACAAAAACATTACAACCAGTTTTGCACTTGGACGATACGTTCCTGTTTTTCAAACAGAGGTTAATCCCATACTAGCAGGTTTATGTCAGTGGCTTTTCTGCTAAAATAACATCTACTCTGGTTCTCAAATACACAAAATCACTGGAGAGCTTGGCGAGGATCAAAGAGGTCACCTTGATTGGTTTCCATTACATTGTGGATTTGAGACCAACGAAACAGTGACGAACTCGCCGCACCTCAATTTCAGGCGCCGGAACCATATCTAGGAATAATTTGAAGACTACTTTTGCCCTAAACGAATAGGTGGATAATCCTATGAACAGGAAATAAATCACTTTAAAGTTTGAACTTTTAGCGAATTTTTTCCATAAGAAATGCAGCTATTGTTTTTGTACCAATGTTGGAATCTCGTAAAAATTTCTTCAAATTTCCATCGATCCTACCTACTACTTGTCAAAAATTACTATCGTTAAATTTTTATATACGTATATATATATATATATATATATATATATATATATATATATATATATATATATATATATATATATATATATATGTGAGTGTGTACGCATAAGTTTATGTGGCTGTGTACTCTCTAGTGGTCACAATTTTTTGTGGAAACACAAACTTGATATACCTCCCTTAATATTCGAAAAATTTATCAGTAGTTAAGTTGTTGGTACTTTTTTATTGTAATTTTGTTTCTTATCATTTTTCTGTTACACAAATATTTACAGAAATTCTACAATTAGAGATTGAAAGTTAAAATTCTAAATATATGTACACAATAGAGTTTGGAAAAAATGACAAAGTAATGAATTATAGCAAACTTGATTTTCTACAACTTTACTCGTTATACATTTTTCGATTGTTCCAATAATAAGAGGGATATTTTATATTTTGTTTTCTTCTATCTTTATGCCCTCTTTCCATGCCATTTATTAATAAAATTGGCCTTGAAAATACTAAAATGATATCAGATACGGCATTTCATTTTGATCAGACTTAAATTGTGACAAGAGAGTGGTTTATGTATACTAAGGAAATTCGCTAAGTTGACGCAGCTCCTGCGTAACGAATTTTTGTTAAGTTGGAATTTGTTGCTTTTTTCATGACTCATGCTGTAATCAAGTAATAAATATCATTTGGATAATAAATATCACGCATTTCATGTGAACAATGACTATTTTATTTGGTCCATAGAACATTTGTTTGTTAAGCGTTTGATATGGTAAGTTTTGTATATATTCAGTTTATATCATTGTTACAATCGCAATCTACTACTGGCATAAAATATTGTTAATGAATGCTAGACTTAGTTTACACCAAGTGAGAAATTTAATAAGTAGGTAAATTAATAAGTAGGTAAGTTTTCATTTCTCGCTCACACATATTATATTGTCACTATCATTCCACCGATATCAAGCAGCAACATAGTTTGCCATGTATTTCTCTCTGAATATTACCTAGAGTTGCAATAAAACTCGCCAACTCAATGTGTACTCGAAACATATACTTTATACTTGTAATAAATTTTATTCAATTATGATAACAAATTTATCAAATTTCAACTTATTCTTGAAAATATTTTATTTTATTATGCTTTGCGTTTGCTGTGCGCGTTTATATTCTAATTGTAGATTAAATTAAATTTGAATAAAAATTAATTTTTCAGAAGTAAACACAGATTTAGTATGCAATTATATAAAATGAATTAATTTAATATTTAATATTTAAGTAAAATAATAATAAATAGAAAATTGTCATTTACACCCAGAATGAGTAGATTAATTTTGTTTTACTGTATATTATATCCGTCGGTGGATATATAAATTTAAAGACATTCTTGGCAAGTGGAAATGACTATTTCAATCGCTTTATCTTTGCGTTATGAAGATAATTCTATAACATAAAAATTAATACACATAATTTTTTTAACAAATAAAATTTCTTAAATTTTGCGTATCTACGAAATATTTTTTATTTGTAGACATTTCAATTATCAATGGTACTCCTTGGCAGTTGAATACTTTCTTGGATTTTGTTCATTCTTAAAACGTTAAAATTCAATTTACGTTGGAAACAAAAATAAACAACACAAAACAAAAATAAAAAAATTATAAAATTATTTCGAAATTTTGTTTATTTGCATTTCCACAGAAGCTATACTTCTAAAAAATATTCTACAATATATTACAAATTTAGCTTCATTCCTTTAAATATTTGAATGACTTCAAAGATAAAATCGGAGGACCCCAAATTAATGAATGGGAATTTTTTGATAACTTTGCTGAATAAATATTATATTCGTATTCGAAGTTTATCTTGTTTTATAAATTAATTAAATAATAAAACAACATAACAAATATATAATACAAGACTGATGTAGGATGCTGTTCGTATTCGTTTTTGGGTTAAAACACTTTGTGTAATATGGTAAAAGATTTATCCTATTCTTACCTATTCATGTTTCTTTTCTTTTGTATTGTTTTTGGATTCTTCATTTTAATTAATAAAATTATATATATATATATATATATATATATACATATATATATATATATATATACATATATATATATATATATATATATATATATATATATATATATATATATATATATATATACATATATATATATATATATATATATATATATATATATATATATATACATATATATATATACATATACATGTATATACATATATATATATATTCATAAATATAGTAAGATATCTTTTTGATTAGGACATCATGAGCGTACTCATTGTTAAAGAGAGAAAGCTGATATGGGTTACAGGAATTTTATGGAGTGCATAACAGTTAGTTTTCTCGACAACTGATGTAACTTAATAAAAAAAATAAACAAATCAATATCATAGAAATTGTAAAATTATTCATGAGAAGAAACGAATTTTGATACTCTGCATTTATATTCGCTTCGTGCGGTCAATAACACCATTGATACGATATTTTATGAAATACTGGGTACTGAAAACAAATAAACATCACATGACTTCTAATTTTTTTAATGAATTTTTATGACAGTAGCAGTTTTGACCTTTAAAAACGTTACATTATATTGAATATAAAGACTAGGGGCGGAGTTTCTAGATGAATGAAGCTTTTAGTTTCTGTCTCGTAAAATTCGATCAGAGATTAAAAATACCAAGTCTTAGGTTTTACATTTACAATAATAATTATTAAAACTGACGTTTAAAACTATAAAAAAAACAACACACAAGCTTTAAAATCATAAAATCGTTAAAATCATAATGGTTTAGAATTATCAGGTTAAAAGAATTTTCCATTTCATTTAAATAATTAGCAAATTTAATGTTTAAGAAGAATGTTTTTGAAAAATTCTACGATAGCTTCAACAATTCTTTGTCGTGTAGAATCTACCTACAGGATCAGTAAATTCACATTGAATACTGACTGTAGTCTCTTGTCTTACTCAGAGGACTCAGTACAGTGTGTCTTAATAATTGCTAAATTCTTGTTTTGTATGAGGTATACTTGAATTTAGCAAAGAAGATTGATTTTTGTTAATTTTGAGTCAAGTTTATATTTTGATCATATTCCATCGCATATTCAGGCTTTTATAACCTCATTTCCGAGGTATGGATTTCAGATTAAAACATAGAAACATACACGTGAAATATTTTCAAAAACCAAATTTTCCCTTCGCCCATTTTTTATTCGACGGCGGCGGGCATTTAATTTGCAGTTTTTAGTTTTAAGCACGCATAAGGGTTATTTATTTTCAATTAATTTGCAGTTTTTCAGGCGAAAAGGCCTTGTTTTATGGCTGTTTGTTAACAATAAGGGTGTTTATTTTATTCTTTTAGGTATCATGATTGATTTGTTAGTTTGGGCATATCGTTGTTCATCTGGTTTGTTATTTAATCATTTCATAATTAAAATACCAGAGTACGAACTTCTAACCAGTAGTTTTTTGTGACCTATTCATTTATTTGATATTCCATCTGTGTCTGTCAATCCAGTTTGTGACGTGTCAAGTTATAAGATACGTCGGCCGGAAAAATAAGACTACACCTTTCAGTAGAATCAAAGCGTCACGATTAGACATGCAGACTTAGCAAACGATTGCAGTGTAATCAAAACTAACTTAAACCCTTGCGCGTAGTGTGCATGTATTTTCTTCAAAAAATAATCGGGTCACAGGTAATATGGAAACAAGACACGAAACATGAGCTCAGTAAACGACTTTGTTCGTCCATTATGTTCCTCCGTTATACGGCATTGAACATAAAAAGTAAATAATATATCGAAATAATAAATATTTTAAATATTTTATAATTTAATTTTGTATAAATTGTATTTTACGACTAAAACAATGACGCTTTTGGTGCTGGGGATGAGATTTTCTTATATTAGTATTAAAATTTTATGTGTATACGTGTCTATGAATTTGCTTTTCCGGCTCTAGTTGCTTTCAACTTGGTTATGTTTTAAATTGATGTTCTTTATACATTTGATTAATTAATTAAAATTAATTACATTTTTCCTACCATGAAAAATATTACCAAAGCCGTGTAATGTATATATACATATATATACATGGACATATATATATATATATATATATATATATATATATTGGATATATGCATTTACATGATGAAATTACGGATTATAAAAATGTTTGGTCGACATTTTAATTTGCTAAACGAAAATTAAAAACAGGTCTATGTAAATAGAGCATTCCAAGTGGCCCAGCGGTCTAAGGCGTTATGCCTGCGGAGTATGCCTACTTGGAAACTGGGAGGAAGGAAAAAAAAGGTGGCGGTTAATTGCCTTGTGAAGGTTTTCGGCAGATTCCTTCACGAACTTCAGATGAATATGAGCATAGTTCCTATCAAAGTCGTCTGCAGCGGCATAAACTATCAATTTCTAGTCTACACACAAAAATTCCTTCCACTCTACTCCAGTCACATCCTTAGGCATCACAATGGACCTTATGGTCGAAGTGTGATCTATCTATCTATTACATAAATAATACCAATGTTATGTTCTTTAATTTATAAAAATGAATATTTATTTTGCGGCCATGGTTACTAATAAATATTGTTTTTATTAATTTCCTTATAATTCGAATAATTTCTTTTTTTTTTTTAAATAATAATTTTCTTAGATAATAACAGTTATTTCACAAAAACATGCCTATCGTCAAAAATTATTACGAATAGTATTCAGGTAGAAAAAACAAATACTGGGAGCTTGATCAATTGGTCTTTGATCAAGGATCATACTTAGAAATGCAACATATAGATCCACCGAATGGATTTTCTTTTTATGTTTAGTCAATTTTAATATTGTTAACATAGGAACACTAAGAACACTAACTATCAACTAAAAAGAAATGTAAAGTATACAAATATACACACACACATAGATATATGTAATATATATATATATATATATATATATATATATATATATAAATATATATATAAAAATATATATACATATATATATATATATATATATATATATATATATATATATATATATATATATGTATGTATATATATATATATATATATGTATATATATATATATATATATATATATATATATATATATGTATATATGTATATATGAAGTATATAGTTTTCTATTAAACTCATTTTTATAAAAGGCTTTTTGTGTGTATTTGATTATTTTTTTGTGTAGTATCATCGCATTCTCTATTACCAGTAATCTCTTACTAGCTTGTAGTTTACTTATCATATATACTTCAGTCGAATCGAGATGGGAAAACTTTATCCGAATACACAAAAAGTAAAAAAAATAAATAAAAAATTAATGTACACATGATCGATTCGAAGAAAAAATGACTTCGACATTTCTTCTTATGTTGAGAGTTTTTAGAGGAAAAAAAAAATCTTGAGAAATAGCTAGTAACGGAATGTTTTTTTTATTTTGTATTGTAGAGAGAGTAAAGAATTTTTCTACTATGTTTGGTTTTATGACATCCATTACACTCTGTGCTCTGAAACTTTTGAAAATAATGGTTTTGTAGAAAATAGCATTTTGTATGATTTGAAGCGAGATTATGAAAAATAGTTTTTAGCGAATTTCCTCCAAAGGAAATGCAGCTATTGTTTTTGCATCAATGTTGGAATTTCGTAAAAATTTCTTCAAATCTATCCTACCTATTAGATGTTAAAAATCACTATCATCTATTTATATTTATTTATTTTGTATTTGAGGCGCTTCATTAATGGGTAAAATCGGACGAGGGGAAAGGGGGCTTAGAGGGAGGGGAAAACACAAAATTTGGCTATCTCCCTTAATATTTGAAAAATCGAAAAATTTATCAGGAGTTAAGTTGTAGGTACTAAGTTTTATTGTAATTTTGTTTTTATCATTTTTCTGTTACACTAATATTTACAGAAATATTTACAATTAAAGATTGAAAGTTAAAATGGTAAATATCTCTGTTCACATTAGAGTTTGAGAAAAATGATCACGTAATGAATTGTAGCAAACTTGATTTTCTACAACTTTAATCCTTATACATTTTTCGATTATTCTAATATTAAGAGAGATATTTAATATTTTGTTTTTGTTTGACACGAATACACGAAATATATTTTATTGTAAAAAATTTTGATTGTCGTTTCCATGGTAACTATAAACTAATTTTTGCAAATACTAAAGTCATATCAGCTATTATATTTCATTTTGAGCACACTAAAATGATGACCGCTAGAGAGTGATTTATGTATTCTAAGGAAATTCGCTAAATTGACGCAGCTGCTGCGTAACGAATTTTTTTACCTAGTGTACATACTAAAACACTGACGAAACCGCACTGAAGATAACATTGAACAGCTTGTTTTTCGCTTTCAGAAAAATATCTTGAGTACAATAAACGTTACCTAGTCTTTTTCTGGAGTACAATTGCAATGGAAGTGATAAGAGCTCTTATTACAAACCGTCTTCGTTCCTCGTTCCTTCGTTCTTCGTTGATAGAAAATTAGCTAATTCATACTGATGAAGACAACTTTGTAGTCGAAATCCATATTTATAAAATACAAATAATTGTTCTAGGAATTGGGGCAAAATTTGAAAATTAATTTCAAAAAACCTAGAGTTCTATTCTATTATCTTAATAATCTTTATATATTCTGATTATAATACATTCAAAATTTATTATTTTATAGTTGTAAACAAATAAACTATAATTATCATCATCATCATTCTCATTAGCATCTTTATATGGAGGTTTGGTAGTGACACGAGATTTTCTTAAACGCAATCTATAATAAAAATTCTAACATAAGAACTACGTAGGCTCAATTAATTTTCTCAGAGGATTATGAATATGAAACATATTTAATATGTCGCGGTAAGCATCATATCACTTAAAAGAGAAAAAAAATGTCTCGGTGATAAGTTTTAGTTGGATCCTTCATAACATATGACAAATTTTCAAATTAGAAAGGCATAATCTTTTGTTGTGAAATATTTATTGCGGCGTGTTAGACCGACTGTTGTTCATAGTTGATATGATGCGACAACAAGTTTTTCATAGTTGATATTGCATATAACAAATCAGTTTAAAAAAAGATGCTCATAGTTGGCGGTACATATACAGGTTGAAAAGCTCATTCATAGGTGGCAATGCATATTTTTTATACAAAATAGTTAATAATCATAATAGTTTGTAATTGATTGAAAGAATTGAGTATTAAATTAATAGGTATTTTTTAAATAAAGAATGATTTTTATCTTAAAAAAAACTCTGAATTTGATCATGCCATATTTGTTGATTATGCCATATTTATTTCCTTTGAAAAACCCTATATCCTTTCCTGAATATTCTCTATACAAAATAGTTTCGATGTTTCACACCTTCCAGGCATCGCCGCGACGGTTTGATTTTTTTTTCAAACGAAAAATCTGCCTTAAACCCTACATCAGATACCAGTCGTTTGAATCGGAATGGCTAAAATTCAAGCCTATATCACTTGAGTCTCACTGCCACATACTAGATGAACCTACGCGAGTCGAAATTTAACAATTCAATAGAGCATGCTTGATTATTTCTTTTATTATTTCTTGAATTTAACCTATTTAAGTCATCAATCGCGTGTTTATAAGTAGTTAAACGAAGACTTAATGATCCAACAATTTAATGACTCGCCTAGAATTTAGTGCATTAAAAACACATTTTTCGTCACTACAGAATTGAAATAAAATAGATCTCAACAAGTGTTCAGTTTTCCATTGTATACAATTCTCTAAGTCATAACCATTTTTAAAATATTTAATATTTTAAATATTTAATTCACAAAGATGAAGGTATACTCTCAGCTTTGAATCTTGAAATACCTTCAAAAACATTTACGCATTTTATTAATGTCTTTCAATGGCCATTTCTTGTGTGATATTCGACGCAAACATACAGACGGTAAAATATATAATATTAAATGTATAAATAAACTGATAATTTTATTTATTTTTTAGACGCAAAAAAGGATATCGAAAATCTGAGAAATTATATGGAACAATTATATAACAATTATGGAAAAAGCATATGAGATACAACCAAAAAAACTGTTCTTCTGCATTATCAAGTTAAATTGTTATATTATTTTAGCACCTATTATGTAAAATCTAAAGTTGAAATTATTGTAATTTTAATGTTATAAATCGCAGAAGAATGTTATACACCAGAATCTTCTAGAGTAAGTGTGAAGATCGTGAAACTTCTGAACGGCTTGATCGATTAAGATCATATTCACACAATGTATTTATTTCGCCGAGACGATGGTTCATAGCTATAAAAATAATCCATATCACTATCTAGATTTGAACTCCAAACACTCGCATGCGGTTAACGATTGTTAAGGGAAAAAACAAAATCCACCGCCTAAATTCCTATTTACATGCATTTAAATGCATGAGCCAAAAGTAATTGTATTGAAAATTTTTTAATGCATCTTTACTGGAGTATATGATTTGGAGGAAAACGAAAACATAACTTTTGTATTCGATCTTACGTTTATTACGTGTATTCAGCGTAAAAATTAAAAAATAAAATAAAATAAGTTAAGAGTTCAAACAGGAAAGTTAATGCTCTTAAGTTCAGATTTAAGTTTAAAGCGAAAAATGCTAGAATTTTTTATTTTGTTTAACGAAATAAAATTATCTTTTATAATAGAAGTTGGTAAGATGTTTTCTATCATCCGATATAAAAACGTAGATAGTGTAGGAGTCATAATTCATTGTGTGGTTATGCATTTGAAAGATTTTTCTTACAAAACACATTATTTTTAATGAGCTGTTTAAACGTGAACTTCAAGAATATTTCTAGGTTATTTAAGAATTATTTTTTTAATTTTTCTTATATGATAAATTACATTTTCATAAACTTAATTGCATCAACCATATTGTATTACAACCCATGTGTAATCGACATTAGTAGTGTGTATAATACTTATTTATTATATATTCAATTGATTCAATTTCGTGACGATTTCTAAAATCTTTGAAGGCACAGTTGATTGTTTTCAAAACTCATTAGTTTATTATAACTCACACGTTATATTTTCTGCGAATTTTATTTAGAGGAGATTAGTTTGGAATTAAGAAAAATATTGAGAAAAAGGTGTAGATTTAAGCAAAATTATTAGAATTGCCAATTTGTATACCCATTATATGTAAATATACAAGGTATATGAAATTTAGTCCCGACTTGTAATGCTTGAAAATATCAATCCTTGACAAAAATGCTTCACAAATGTATTCATAAAAGGGCCTAATTCAGCCATTTCCGCATGTCCGTCCGTCCGTCCGTCTATGGATACGATAACTCAAGAACGAAAAGAAATAGCGAGCTGAAATTTTTTTTTGTGTTCTAGAGCAAAAAAGTACGGTCAAGTTCGTTAAGGGGCAAAATGTTTGGGAAAAATGGGCAAAACAGCCGTTCTTTGAAACTGTAAGAGATAAAATAAAAGTTTAATGACAAAAAAAGCTTCTTCTCTTTAAAATAAACAACTTTTGTTTGAAATTTTTATTCATAAACTCAATAGTCTTCTCATAATTTGTGATTAAATGTTACTTGGAAAGCTAATTGTTAACAATTCGAATACGCAGAATTGTTAACAATGCAATCACTGATATGCAACTCATTATATACTGGGCATTCAAACAATGAACTCAGTTTGTAGTTACATTCCTTGTTTAGTTACAGTGTTGAAACGGGATATAAAAAAAAATTTTATTCAATATTATTGGGTTGCGTGTCAATTAAAAGCCTTTAGAGCACAATTCAAAAAATAAAATAAATAAATCATTAATAATCATTTTTGTGTGATGAATTTTTATTAACATTCTTGTGAAAAAACAAAATTGCTGTCTCCCAGCGTATCATCAAATGTTTAGCTGAGAAAAATCTGAATAAAACCACGAATAAAGATAGAGATTAAGGATAATTGAAGGAAAAATTTCAGAATTTTAAAGTAAAGGGGTTAGTTTTGGGGGTCACAACGAGATATAAAAAAATTGTTTGGGTGTCAATTTGAAGCGCCACTTTAAAAATGTTAAGTTCATTTTATATTTTTTTTTATACTTGCAAGAAACTGATGTAGCATAGAATAAATACATGGTTTGGACGAGAAATTGGTATACTAGTTATTTATTTGAAAATTCATTATTTAATATAATCATTCAATCTTTATACGTATAACCTATAACCTTACGATAAAAATTATACCGGAAATTGTATATTTATATGAAAGGACATGATTAAAGTTAATATAAAAAAAACTTTTGTAGCAAAATATACATTCTAAATATTATATCGAACGGTTAACAAGATGTACCTACAGTTACAACGATTGATTACTTGGCGGGTTAGGTTTTAACATTTTAAGCTAGTAATGACAGGCCAGTTGAATCTACAGAGTGTACAAAATTTGTAGAATGTATGTTTGTTACACGAATTTCAACACAACAACACAAAAATAAATAAATTGCACTAGGTTCGAATGATGCTATTTTGGAATACGTTTTCGCCACTACTAAGGATCTGTGAATGTTTTGTGTATACTAATACGTTTAATTGAGACCAGTTTTAGCTAAACTTTAGAGAGTATTACTATTTATCGAGATACCAGTTATTTTCCAAATATAATTTCCCTAAAATTTAAAAGTAAATGATACAAATTTAATTGCAAGATAAAAATTGAATTGCATGACAAAAAATTTCTTTGATAGTTTGTTAGGTATTCTTGGTATTTATGCTCTAGATAAAAATATTTCAAGTTTTTAACCTACAACATTTTATCCACAAATCTGTGTTTGTTTATCCACAAATCATAAAAGACTGCTATTCGTTTTTTTAAATCGTAAAAGCTATTCTTGCCAATTAATTGATTCTGCAAAATTTTCTATTATTATCTTATAATATTGCATCAAATATTTCGAATAATTCAAAAACTTTTACGGTCCTGTAACTGCAATCGAATGAATGCACAATAGAAGGAAGTATGGAAATATGGTATTAAAGTTCTTTAAATTAAATACACGACAATGTTTCAATATTTTTCGTCCAATGACAAACATTGTTAATAGAAAAAGTCACAGGTAAAATGTGTCGAGGTAAAAATATATTTATATTTGAAAACACTGTTGACAATCTGGTGAGAATCAAACTTCATGTATTCACTCCGAGCGCAACCGTACTCAGCGCCATTCGTGGGCAAAAAAACAACTATATGACCAATGTCAGTGTATAAAAACCATAGGCGTTTAACAAAAAGTTGCAATTAATTTAGCTTTTACATGTTGATTATTCAATTTAATTAATTAATTAGATGTGAATATAAAATCTTTGTATTAGAAAACCATTCCACTCTACCACTTTGGGACAATTTCAGTCAAAAGCTTACTTTTGCAACCTCCCAAATTAGGAAACTACAAATCGTAAAAATCTAGTGCAACTTTACATCAAATTTGGATATTAAACTTATAACTTCTATGACATGCAAAGTTTTATCCTATGTTAAGGGGTAAAATGCTATTAAAAAAAAAAATTATCCTAAGATATAATCATATAATCTTTGAATTATTAAAGAAGCAATTCAATTCGTCTTTGCTCCTTTCAGTTACATCTTGTATTATACGCTATACATATTACATCTTGAAGCGATTATATTATAACTATATTGGTTTAGTTTTCAATCGATCGACTGAGCTAAACGACCACCAAGATGCAAATATTTTATATCATAATGTCAAAACGGTACGTAAGTATGTGTAGAGGAATGGACGACCAACGACAGTATGATGATGCCACCAGTCACCTACATGCTATTTCCCATAGTATGAGGTAATGTTATACATTGAAAACTGAAAGAGATCGTTTACATCCAAATGGATAAGATGTAGTAGGATACCGCTATAAGCAAGAGGATGGTAAAGAAGCGCCTACAATGATGATGGTGATCATCTATATGTACAGAGTGTAACAATGATGACATCTTATCCTTGTAATAATATTTAAAAAAATTAAATAATTCGCCACGTAGAAAGTATAAAATTTCTGAAAATGACTAAAAATGGATTTTTCAAAATTTAAAAAAATTCTACAACTGCCGGGTTTGAACGCATGCAGCTGAAATGCTGGTGATCGTCTTTCTTTTTAACGTACTTTCGAAGAAAAAATTAGCAGCCAAATTGATTTCTTACGCGTGCACTATTTTGTTGAAAAGTAATGTATCAGAAGAATAAATGAATGCCCACGTATAAATAAATAAATAAATAAATATACCGTACGTGTTGGAAAGCATTGCTAATAGAGATACAATGTTAAATATTATTTACTATAACTATAACTATAACTATACACAATATGCTTAATAAAGAAATAAAAATAGTGGGGGTACTCTTTCTGGACTGTTTTGTACTGGATTATCATGTAATGAGAGTGGGTTAAATATGTTCATTGTTGTCTTAAGCTTAGCATTACTTCTAACAATTGAAAATTATTTTTTGAATATTCCTTATAATTTGTATGTGGGATGTTTAAAAATAAATGCTAGAATTCTATTAACGGTATAACATATAACAACAATCCACACACAAATTAAAAGAAAACCCCAAAAAGAACAAAAAATAGAATTGAGAAAAAAAAATGTTGAACCAACGGTTCGAATTATTTGCTAAACAATATCCGAGTTGATTGTAATAATCTACCCGTGTATTTTCTAGCACTAGAGGAGAAATATTCGCATAATTGGCAACAATTCTTTCCCTAAATTGTTGCCAATTTTCAGGCCTATTCCGCGAATAGATCTGTGTTTTGAGAAAACCATTCATAAGACGTTCCTGGAATGTTTGTTCTAGGTTAGTAACAGCCTTACTATCATGGCATTGTGTGCAGGGCAACCATTTTGTTGGAACCATACAGATTCCAGGTCTAAATCTGGAAGAGCCCTAACAGTTGACAAACTATTATTTCGTAACAAACTCAAATATTTTTGAGAGTCTAAAGAATTGTCAATGAAGAATGGTTCTATAATATGGTCACCCAATACTCCAGCCCAGACATTCAGTTTCAGTATGTATGTGTACGTATGGTTTTATAGTAAATATTTTATTTGTATATTTAACATTGATTCCCTATTAGAAATGCTTTTGAAAACAGACTATATATATATATATATATATATATATATATATATATATATATATATATATATATATATATATATATATATATATATATACAAAAACGAAGGATTTTTCTTTTTTTTTACATCAAGCAGTTACTAATAACATAAATATGTAAATTTGTCTGCTTAGAGCTCAACCCTTTATTACGGCAGGGTCAATGTGGACAAAGTTACGAATAAAATTTATATAATTTATAATATTTACGAGAAAATGCGACACTACCGTAGCTTTATTAATCTAGCTTCGAAGTTCATTTTCAATTAATAATTTATTTTCAATTTATGTAGCATCAGAGCCGTTCATATGTGCACAAGATATGCATGATCGCTAACACTAGATACAAATAGGTTGAAATGATTCCTATTTGCATCCAATCAAGGCAAACATCTTGAAAACAATCCATTTCCCCATGCTTATTTAAAGTATTGGCTTTATGGATAATATCCACCTGTAAAGAATAACAAGCCTTTTTTGCTACACATAGTAGATGGGATCATGTCATGATATTTGCTATATGCATATTGTGTACAAGTTCTTCTTCGGTTGGTCGACGGCTATGTCTTCAGCAACTTACATTATGTTCGAAGCACCAAGCTTTATTGAAAAAATTCCCCGTTTTATGTGTATAAAACGACTGAAAAGATCGGTGAATATATTTTATTTAAATTTTATATTATAATTCAAGTTTGTGACGTCATTTTATACAAATATTTTATTAGTAACTTTTGTTAATGCTTTTATATCGTCTCTGATTATATCAAATAACGTCTTAAATTACCATTCAAGTATAAAGATTGTCAAAAATGTCAACAAAGAGAACTGTAGGTTTTTGGTGCATGTCTCACCAAATTAGCAACGAGTAATATATCTTTGATTTGTAAAGTAAATGGTTGTTGTATTAAAAAATTATTATTTAAATAAATAATAAATACATGTAAAATATATAATTGATCTTTATTAATTAAAATTGATATTTTTAATTTCATTTATGAATTGTTATTATTTTTATGTGTAAATTACCAAGGTTGTTAACATTCACAGCAACCGTGATAATAGAGGGAAGTTATAGTTGAAATACAACAGATAAAAATGATGAACAAAATTATAATAATAATTTAATGATGAAGCGACACCGCTACATACTTCCCCCCATCAACTAATAAAGAAAAAACGACTAGAAAAAGGTTGTAACATAAAACAACCTTGTTCACGCGAAAAAAAAAGACTTTAATAGTTGTACATCTTATATTTAAAAACAAAGTAAATTAAGAAAAGATTAACATTGAATAAAGTATGCAGGTTTTAGTCTATCAATTGAAATAGAGGTAGGTTTGTTATTGACGTCAATAAAAAAAAATTTAGGAAATCATTTGATAACAGAGAAAGGACCTGTATAATTACAAGATAGTGGAGGTTTGACATGATCCTCCGGTATAAAAACTTTTTTTGATGAATCCAAATCTTTTGGTAAAAATACATTTTTGTTGGTGAACTGTCTGGTAAAGAAAAATTTTGCGTTGATCATTCTATTTTTCAACTCTTGAGTGGATTGTTGAACAGAATGATATATCAACCTTTTCCGAAAAGAAATCATATGGTAATCGTAGAGGAATCCCATATAAAATTTCTGCAGAAGAAAGGTTAATATCCTCCTTGACCGAGGAGCGCAAATTTAGAAGTACCCAAGGTAAAATTTTGTATCAGTTATTATTTTTTTGGCAGCAATTGAAAGAAATTTTGAGTGACCGGTTAAACCGTTCAATAATACCGTTGCTGTTAGGGTGATAAGCAGTAGTGAAAATACACTTAATCCCTAGAGAAGACAAAAAATCTTTCCACATATGTGATTGAAATTGTTTACCTTGATCAGTAGTGATCCTCGTAGGTAAACCAAAACGCGAGAACCAATAAGCAATCAAATTGTTAATAATTTCTTCCGACGTGATAGTTTTGATAAGTATGAAGCGACACCGCTACAGATTCTATGAGATCATATCAAGATTTTTTGTTGAAAAGGGTTATAAATATAACCCTATAATAAAGATAATTTTCCGAATTTTTTTTAAAAATTGACTGAAACTCAATTGCAATAAATTAAACACGGAGTCTATTATTAACTGGACTAGGACTATATTCCAACTTTAACTGGTTAATTTAAATGGAGTATGTCATAAAATATGACCATAAAAGTACATACGGTTTACATTGAGTACCATAAGGCATTTAACTACACATAAAATTTTATATTACGGATTCATCGTCCAAATATTTGCGTTTTACTACAAATTTCAAGTATACAAATGAACTGATAATACAATATTTCATAAAAATTTCGTATTAGATTTGTTTGTGCGTTTATACTATATAGAAATTCGTTGACATACTCCTAATCATATTTGAAATACAGTTCCTCAGACGATAAAAATGGCTCAAAAGTATAGTTTTGAACTATAAAAGCGAACATAAGTATTCAACATTATTGTTTATATAGTATGTTTACAAATATTGTATTTTGGAAACAAAATAGCCCATTTTAAATACCCCACTCGACGAAGCCAAAATTTAATCGATTTTAATTCTAATGAATTAATTTTGTTGAATAATTTCATGTTGGCAATGGTTAACACTAATGAAGATTATTAAAATAATCAAAAAGAACTCTAGGGTTTTTGAAATTACATATCAAATTTTGCCCCAATTCCTAGAACATTTATTTGTATTTTATAAATACGTATTTCGACTGCAATGTAGTCATCGTCAATATTAATTAGCTGATCGTAACTATCTCAGGGATATGGAGTCAGAGATATGTTGCTCGTTCCTAATTTGATGTGTGTGAGATACCAGTGTTCCTCTAGACAAACTCTAACTACCCCTGAAATGACACGGGCAAAGTTTTTAGAGCAGCTTGACTGTCCGAGAAAATGTATACGTTCTGGTTTATGTAACCCCTACCTAAGTTCTCCAGGACGCAAGTCAGTATATGCATATTTCACCTTTCACTGTAAATTCCCGTCAGGTTCTATCCCCAGTTTTGGAGTAGTCTGTATACCAAACGATACAGATCTTGTATTGGGATAGGATGCTTCTCCTTCGTCCACTATTCTCTTGTATCTGTGCCCATTTTAAAATGGGATCTGTGAAAATTCATGTTCCCCCGGTTCTTGCATGTGAAAACTGGTTAGTTTTTGTAATTTAGTTATTAGTGCAAGATAGTCTATAGGCGCTAGACCTTGGTTTGTTATTTCAAGGTTAAGAGGAGTCAGCCCTAATATAATTCTCATGGTAGCTGTGGATGTGCTATTCATGGCTCCAGTGACACACAAGGTCAGCCTTTGAATCCTGGACAGCTTTGTGCATGACGTTTTTTGATTAACTTTAGGCCACCACACTAGAGCAGCATTGATGATGATTGGCCCAGCTACTGTTAATAGCTCTAAGATTGTGTCTCCACAGGTTCCTCGGATTGCAATAATAATGTCGTCCGCATATTTTTTTGTGTAGTATTCTCTTTTGTAGAGGTTCGTCAGTAAGTTGTTCAAGGCCAGAATACACAAGGGTGGGGATAAAACTTCACCCTGTGGACATCCTTTAGTGTCTCTCATAGTGACTGAAAATTAAGATAGATCATTTAATAATTCTAATCTTCTCTTTTACATTTTGTTTCTATCTTACGACTATTTTTAGTGAAATTTTCGATGGAAAATTCTTGAAATACGTACGTTATCCCATAATAAGTTAAATTAACACTTTTTATCCAAAAATAAGACTTGCCTATATTAAAATTTTCAAAAGACAAAAACAGTTTTCTGACTCTATTTTTATAGAGCCGCGCTCCTGCGTCAGGGACCGGAGTTATATTCAGGAATAACAAGAAGTCGGGCTACCTACTGTTTTGATATGTCAATGAATAGGAAGTGGAAAGCTAGAGCATACTGCAAACTGCAGCCATGCCAAACAAATTATAATGAGAAGCCAAAAAAATGATCTTGCAGACTCTAACGGCATCTATCACTCATGATGTTGGAGCACAGCGAAATTTTACCCGATTCTAACGGAGCGGAAGAAACGCTCTTTCACATTTATAGTTATCGTCGTTTTCTACCCGACGATAATAGGAATACAAAAGAATTTAAGTGTAACTTTCTCCTGTCATTCGTAAAGAGGACGATTAGGTCCAATAGGAACATGGGGTTGGAGGTAACAAATGAAGGCTAGTAAATGAAAGAGGTTGAATGTATCGGTAAAAACGCCTTAAAAGGCTTACTTTTCTAACAAACTCAACGAAATTTTGCGAAAAGCGACATGCATCAATGAGCATATAAACCGATAACCTATCTGCAATGAAAATAAGGTTTACCTTACTAAATTATTTTGTATGACAGATAACTCACTCCCAACGAGTTTGTATGATATATGGAATAGGTAAAATATAGTGTACGATTAGATAATCATCCGTAAATGTGTATGCAAATTGAGGGAGTATTATTTGTAACTATTCCCATGTATATTAATAATTTGAATTTCAAAATAGATTTTGAAGTATTATTTTGAATAAAAAGCGTATTTACTTTAATATATTATATTATTTGAAAATATAACAAGCTTTTTTCTTCAAAGGTATCGTATCATAATTTTTATTACTTGAAAAAATAGATTTTGGATGACATCCCTTTGATTCTTAATGGCATGCACGGATACTAACAAATAATATAATTGACTTTTATTTATAATGCTCAGCATGATTTTTGTTGGTCTGTAATGTAGTGTTCTGGTAGGTCAGGGTCCGTCCTTGCACCGCACGGATGTGGAACCTGCAAAATTTAATATCAAAAAACTTCAAGGGTGTTACTTGAAGACAGTCTGATGCGATCTCAATGTACGAAGGGTGCCTATAATGACACCCTTTTGCTTAGCGGTGATAAGATGACGAAGATGAGACCTGCAAACCAGAATGGTGGAAATATTAGGCTCTAGAGTGGGGCGTATACCGCCAAGGCAACCGATAATGAGAGCAACCATTTTGACTAAGTAGCCAGGGTGTAGTTGTCGTAGTTCTTGGAGACGATCAAGGTATTTAGTCCGTTTTTGCTCCTCTTTCAAGAATATATTCGTTTTTGCAGGCGCAGAGAACTCGATGACGTAGATAGTCTTAGCTGAAATATCCTGGAGCACTATATCAGGCTTAGTAGCAGAGAGCTGCCTGGTAGTTGGGAACGAGAAATTACAAAAGATGATACATTTATCGTTTTTGGCAAAATACTCGATTTGGTCCACTTCATACTTGTGTCTCAAGAAGTAGTACAGCATGCGCAGGGCAGCGTTATGACGATTAATGAATACTGGAACTCTGTACTGAATACTGGAAACTGCCACCTACCACATGTATCTCTGGTGTGTAAGAGTAGCTATCACACCGTCTTGGGCAGCAATGGTAAAGCCTTCTGTTTCGGACTTGGGTCCAACTGATTGGAGAAAAGAAAACGTAAGATCAACGGAGATATTTCGACCAAAACTGTTTGTGTTAAATCCAAATTTTTTTTGCACTCTAGAAACCACATCTTGTTGGAAGTAGTTAATCATAATTTTGTTAAATCCCAAAGTGAGTAATTATTTAAAAAAATCGTAAATTAATATTATTAAAACTATCACTATTTTAACATAAAAGTTTTTACACACAATAAACGGAACAAAATAGGAACATACAAAATGGTGAAATGTTATGTCTATAATAAAGTTACGTCAATAACAATAAGAATATAAAATAAAATACAATTAATTTCAAAGATATATAATACGTATAGGAATTGGGACAATTTAGTAATTCATACGAATGTCATAATCTCAATTTATTTAATCATATTCAGTAAACATCCATTTACTATTATGATTTCATAGCATATAGACGTCACTGTTCCTTAATTTCATCTTACCAGATAATAATTCACACCTTATGATTTGTTTTTTTTCTTTATATATTTTCAAGCGATATTTTTCTATATGAAGATAGTCACTCGGATTTGGTATTAAAATACTTTTCATGCCTATATGTAAGCTGTGAATACGTTTGTTCGATACAAATATTTTATAGTGAAGAGATGCCTGGAGTTAAATGAAGATGCTTGCTTGTCAATAATTTAAGTCAATAAAACCTCAAATATAATCCCTATTATTGTAGGGGTGAGGCATACTAGCAACATTATTATAAAATATTTAATAAATAACAAAATACTTTGTTTGCTTCTTAAAATGTGTAGGCAATTTGTACAGTCAATTTGGGTCGTATTCATTTGGTTTTTGGCAAAATGTTTCGAATACAAGCTGTTCATCATATATATACTAACAATTATGAAAAATAGACACCACTCTTGTGGTCCATAGAACTTTGACATATTTTATGCGAAAAAAAGAATTTTGTTATTTATTAAATATTGTATTTATAATAATGTTGCAAGTATGCCTTGCCCCTGTGCTAGTAGGGATTATACATAGAGGTTTACTCATATCTTCTCATTTTTGCAGTTTGTTCCCAACATAACGTTTGTGTAAATCTTTTTCATCAATTTTAGTTGTGTTAAGATTGATAGTAATTAATGAACAAGCAAACATCTTCATTCATTTCAAGACATCGCTTCACTATAAAATATTGGTATCCATAAAACAAATGTATTCACAGCTAACGCATAGGTATGGAAAGTATGTCAATGCCAAAACCCGAAGAAGTGGCCATCTTCATACAGAAAAATATCGATTGGAAATCTAAAAAAAAAACTCAAATGGTATGTATGTATACATGCATATGTGTTTGGATAGATATGTACCTTTGAACAAGATATCGAAAGAACGAAGTTAGCGAGAAGTATGAAACTTTAAACGAAAGTTTAATATTATCGTCTCACACTACTGCAATGTTTGGTCGGAAATAGCAAAACCATTAATAATTCTTTATTTACAATGTTTTAAAATGATGCTCATGGATGGCGGTACGTATACAGGTTCAAAAACTCATTCATAGGTGGCAATGCATATTTTTTATACAAAATAGTTAATAATAATAATAATAATAGTTTAAGTCATTGATTGAAAGAATTGAGCCGTCTCAATTTTTAAGAAATTATTAAATTTTTAATTTTTGGTTTTAAATTAATAAGTATTTTTTAAATAAAGAATAATTTTTTTTCTTTATAAAAATCTGACTAGTTTGTTTTTAACTTTGATTAATGCCATATTTATTGGTTATGCCATATTTATTTCCTCTAATTAACCATATTTATTTTGCTGAATCTTTTTTATACAAAATAGTTTCGATGTTTGCCATCTGCTAGGCGTCGCCTCGACGGCTTAATTTTTTTTTACACTTCTGAAGATTTAGATATTTGCGTAGTTGTTATTACACTAATTTTTTTGAAAAGAGTGGTTTGTTGCTGAACAAAGTTAAACAAATTTTTTAACTAGAGGTACAACCTTTAAACTTAGATTTTATAGCATTAGTTGCTACAATATCTATAGATAAAATCCAGAATTTAATTGAAATCCACAAACCGGAAGTGGAACTTTATTCTTGTTGTTTTTAAAAGTGTTCTCAAAAACAGTACAATAGAGCAAAAAAAAAAATTCCAGACAAAAATATCAACAACTTGCTTTTCTAGAATTGTTTCATAATCAAAATAAATAAATTTTCAGAATAAAATAAATATTTGAGATTTTTGTAACAATAATTTATTTTAATTTTGTTTTATTTGACAATTAAGAACTTACTAACATACTTTAAATTCAATTTTATTTTCTCGACTTTTTCTCCCAAATCCATCTCTGTATGCAATCCGAGTTCATTTGAAAATGTTTTAAACAATTATTTTTCATTGCATATGACAACATGCTTTTTATCTTTTATATCATCACAATGTAATTACAATTTTATATTCAATATTATTTTATAATTAAAAAATTAGGTCAATACAGATTATTATGACATTCGAGCAAATATAATACTTTTGTTTTAGAGTAATTCAATTGATTGGAACGGAAGAGAGTTATTAGTTTTTTTTGCGTATTTGTATTTTGTCATTATTATATAATGCATTAATTTCATGTGGTATATTTACAGAATGCTTCGGAGAAATCTATCGCGAATTTATTTGCTAAACAAACTAAGAAAATATCTAATATGTGTCTATGGGGGATAGTCACAAAAAGTTTACAAAACCAATAAAATATATAAAGCTATTCCTTTGAACCCTAGCATATAATATGTTATTTCAATACAAAATGCTTGGTGATTTTTTGAAATTCAAACATTAAGAGGATAAACAAGATAAAACAAACAAAAATTTTTTTTTTAAATAAGCTTTTATAAGGTTGCTGCGGCCACCGTCACTTTACTACGGTGTTTCGCTCATCAAACCCTTTGGATACCCATATCATAGGGTTTAATGTGGAAATTATAAATCGCCATTTTGCGGTGGCCACCATATTGGATTTTGAATGACGTCACATTACTTACTGTGTTTCGCTCATCAAGTCCTTACATTTGATACCCATATCATAGGGGTTAATGTGGAAATTATAACCACATTATTCCCCATTTGATACTAAGGCCATTTTGCGGCGGCCGACCGTCAATATCTTCGTAAATATTAGAGAAATAGCAAAAGGTAAGAAACTTAACTATAGAAAATTTTCCACAACTTTACTTCTTATGTATTTTTCGTTTTTTTCATTACTCTCATTACTGAGAGATATACCAAATATATATATTTAGTTTAAAAAAAAAATTGGTGTTTAGTTTTAAAAAAAAAATTGGTGTTTAGTTTTTAAAAAAAACTAAACACTTTATAGAAAATAATTGAATTATCAATTATTTTCATAAATATGAAATTAAGTTAATTTAGTAATTTTAATTAAAAGAGGTATAATGATGTATTTAAAAAAAAAAAATAATGAAAACTAAATATACGGTACTTTAGAAAAAAAAATCCAAAGCAGAGTATTGTATGTGGAATTATGAAAATTGGAAAACGATCGGTGCTAACGCGATACACGTTAATATAAAAAAAATAACACGTTGAACCGAAAGTCTTTCAATAAAAGCTGGGCCCATTAAAAAAGATAATATTGAGGTAGTAAGATCTTTACTATCCAGTAAGTGTCTAAGTTATCGACTAGTGATTCGAATCAGAAATACTGAAAATAAAAAAAAGTACAAAAAAAAGAACAAAACAAAATATATGTAAAAATAAAATATATTTGAAATAAATAATTTTTCATTTAATATGTTGATAGTATAACTATCCTTAAAATACTAAGTTTGGTTGTACAAGTTATAAAAAAAAATTACATGAATATGTACTAGATTGAACTGTAGTAAAAAGAAATATCGTATAAAAAAAAAACGACACTACAGTAAAAAAAAATGTTCAAATATGTCTGATTTGCAAAAATATAAATATACACTACAAATTTAATTCAGATACATAGTTGTATATAAAGGGGACTTTACGCTTCTGTAAAGAAAAACTACAAGGCCAAAAATACCAAGCGTATACAAAACAATATAGTTATAAATTAAAAAAGTCATTGCATATTCACATAAAATACATAAATTGTACAGCCAAAATGTGTATAGAATGTGTATTGAAATGTGACAAGTTTGAAAAACCAAAAGTTTCGGAATGGTGAATTAAATAAATTATACAAAAAAAATATACTTAGATACAATCAGATAGAAACCATTAATTCGCCTATTCGATACTTCAGCACAATCCATAATAAATATTCAATTTGTAAATTGAAGAAATAAAAATTCAAAATACCATCTGATTAATTCATGTGAGACAACTACTTTTAGTAACTGTACTGAGCCAACTAATTTTAGTAACTGTCTTGACACAAGTACTTTTTGTAACTGATTTGAAATATGTACGGAAATATCGAAGTAAGCTTGGATATACGCAAGTCATATCCGATCTAAGTAAATGTTTGTTGAAATTATGTAAATTCTCAACTCGCATAAACCAATAATTATATAAATTATTATTTTTTGAATAATAAAAATATGAAAACAAAATAATAATAAATTTTAAACAGTGGAGTACTAAAAAAAATTATTCTCCACTCCAGGGGGCCAAAAAAATTAGCGACATGCTAATTGAAAAATATTAAAGCAAGAATGACACGAATAGATGAATGAAAAATCTTACAAATGTGGATTAGACGTGAAGATTTAAATACATTTAGATGTTTAATTAGGATGCAGTAACGTTACCATTCCCTTGATATCCTCTGAGATAGTATGGCCGAATGTTGTATATCGACATGCCGAAGGTTTTCTTATTAGACTTTGGAGCTTTTAGCCTAACTGAAGTTGGTGTAGTGAACTTTATTATCTTGTACGGTCCATTGAATTTTGAAGCGAATTTAGGTGCGATATTCTTGTTCATATTCGGGGCCAAGTTTTTTACCATGACCAATTGACCCACTTTATATTTAGACAGCGTTGGTTTATTTAAAGTTTGGTTGACTCGTTGTTGGTGAGCAATCTTTAACGCATCTTGTATATGTGCTTGTGATGGTTTAGCAGAACTCGTGATTAACTCAGTTAATTCGTTTATAATCACAAACGGCGTCATTAACTTTCTACCAAAATAAACTTCAGCTGGTGTTGAGTCGATTGTACTTTTGTAGGAGTTGTTGTAATTGAAAATTACAAAACTCAAAAATTTTGACCAATTTTTATGTTGTACAGAATATTCTTTGAGAATGCATCCTAAATTATATTTTATCTGTCGATTGAGGCACTCGCTCTTGTTCGAAGATGGTGTATAGCTCGAACAGTAGGCAGCTCTAATACCATTATTAAATAAGAAGGTTTTCCACTTGATCGACGCAAAGGCTGGTCCGTTGTCGGCTACAACAACCGTCGGATATCCGTTTTGCAGGAAAATCTTCTGTATCAGTGAAATGGCAACGTCACTGGTCTGCCTTTTACATGGAAAGGCGAAAGCAAATTTTGAAAATCCATCTACAATAGAAAAAATATATTTAAAACCTTCACTTGATCTAATAATAGGACCGATAAAGTCGACGTACAAAGTATGTAGGGTATACTCCGGCACGGAACTACTCAACTGAACCTTATCGTTACGTGTATATGGCCTTATAGCCTGGCACACTTTACAGGTTCTGACATAGTCCCTTACTTTTGCATAGAGGTTTTTGTAGTAAAATATTTTACTAATTTCACGGAATGTTTTAATTACTGAATTATGCGCAGCATACTTGGAATCATGATAATATCGAAGAACGTAATCGAGTAAATTATCTGGTAAAAATATACGTTTTAGTCGATTCCTTCCGACGAACTTATAAATTAACCCATCCTTTATGCAAAAATTAGGGACATTCATCTGAGCCTTAAGGTTTTGATAAATGATTTTACATTCGGGAGAGTTACGTTGCTCGCTTTTAATAGAAAGGTAATCAAAATTTGTATTAGCTAAAACGTTAATAAAGTTCAGTTGCGCATTGTTCCTGATTTCTTCATTCACCGATTCTAAGTCAGTTTGATCCAAAGTATTGGTTATCTTTTTTAAAAGGTTTGCATAACCTGGATCATTGCTATGCAACTCTTTAATTGTAATGAAATTTTTGCCTGAATCTTGATTTGAATTAGAAAATTTGTTCACTAACATATGGTCAGTTTCGTATAACCTAGATAGAAAATCGGCCATATTGTTCAATTTGCCCTTAATATGTTCCGGGGTAAAGTCATATCTCGAAATTTTAAGGATCCACCTAGATAATTTATTAAATTTATTGGGGGTATTAAAAATCCACAATAACGACCTGCAGTCAGTCTGTAGAGTAAACTTGCGGTCGGTTAAAAAATCTTTAAATTTATCTAGGGCCGTTACTACTGCGAGAAGTTCTAATTCATGACTGTTATATTTTAATTCGGCTGGATTCAATTTTCGAGAACAGTACATAATGGGGTGCAAACCGTCATCATATTTTTTAAGTAATACCGCGCCCAGACCAGTAGCTGATCCATCAGTTTGTAGCACAAAAGGTTTGTCAAAATTAGGATGTTTTAAGACAGGCGCACTTACTAAAGATTTTTTTAAAGTAGAGATTGCATCAAGATGAACCTTAGTAATTTTGAACCTAACACCTTTCTTTTTTAAATCGTTTAACGGAGCTACAATCTGACTGAACATGGGAATATAGCGGGAGTAAAAAGCCGCAGCCCCAACTAGACGCATAACTTCTTTGACGTTTTTTGGAGTTGGCATGTCATTGATTGCTTGCACCTTAATAGGGTCTATAAAGCGTCCCTCAGCGGATATTACGCTACCCAACAAACGTACCCTCGACATACAAAATCGAGCCTTAGAAGGATTAATAGTGATACCGATAGACTTTATTTTAGTGAACAAGAGATTCAGGTGATTTAAATGTGATTCAATGTCGGGCGAATGTACAATTAAATCGTCATAATAAATAAGAAGAAATTTATGACGAAATTCTGCGAGACTGGAATTTAAAAAACGAGCTAATGATTGACTAGCCACCTTTAGCCCGAAAGGCATGGTATTGTACTCAAACAGACCATATTGTGTGACGATCGCGGTGACATGTTTCGAGTCATCTGATAATTTTATCTGATGAAAACTGGATTTCATGTCGAGGAGTGTAAACACTTTCGAATTACCTAAGCTATCGAAAATATGAGCCATACTGGCTGAACTCATCGGATCAAACTCTATATGTTTGTTAACAAACCTATAGTCAGCGACTAACCGATAAGAATCGTCTTTCTTTTTAACAAAGAAGACGGGTGAGCTATAATTAGAGTTCGAAGGAGAAAGTACCCCTTGTGTAACAAGCTCTTGAACATGCTCGTCCAAAAGTTTGGCTTTATCGGGTGCCAGATAGTAAGGAGCTTTACAAACCGGAATGTTATCGATTAACTTAATTTTATATTCAAAACCCTTGGCAAGACCAGGAATGTCAGAAAAAATCGATTTAAATTTTTGAAGAAGTGTTTGCAACACTTTGGTTTGTTTGCTATTAAGATTTACTTTCGCTTCGACAATGGTATTAATAATTCGATTATTGTTACAAAAACCCGAAAACGGTATTTCAACATTAGGATGAAAATAAAATTTGATCGTCGACTTAAAGAAGTCCAAAATGATGTTGCAATCTTTTGGACTTCTGTGGCAACACCTAAAATTACCTCAAACGGTAATGAATCTACTATAAAAAAAGTTTGAGTCCATGAAAAATTAGCCAATTTAAAATGAAGTTTCGCAGTTAAATTACATTTTAAAAAATTATTTCCCGGCAAAGAAATAGTTTTATCAATTGATTCGGTGACGATGTTTCTATTGTTAGATTTTAACTTATTAAAAGTCGCAGTTTTAATAGCATTAACAGTAGCACCGGAATCAAAAAGTGTTAATAGAGGATAACCTTGAATGAAAATGGTTTGTAGAGGTAAAATAGTATAATTTAAAATAACATCATTAATAAGAAACTTGGGGTCTATTGCGAGTTTTTTGGAACCGTAGTACTAACATTTATATTATCCTTCTTTCTTTTAAAACAAAATTTAAAATTGTGATTAGTACCTTTACAGAAAGTACAAAAAAGTTTAGTGTCATTATGCGTATTTTGAATTGAACTAACGTTTACACTGAGGGGTGTTGTAGATATTCGCGCTTGAATTTCCTCAATTTTAGTGATTAGTTGATACAAATCTTTATAAGTATCGGGAATTTGATATAAACCAAGAATAGTTAGGACAGAATTATTGGCATGAGCAAAAATAATTTGTATGATTTCGGATTCAGATGAATCATTAAGTAGGATGTTCGCGAATTTTATTATTGAAGGAACAAATGTCGAAAATTTTTCAGTGTCAAGTTGATTTCGCCGGACCAATCTATCAATTAATATCTGTTTAGTCAAAGGTGGAATATAAACTTGTAATAAATTATGTTTAATATTTTGCCAAGACAAAGAGTCAGCCAAACAAGTAGACCAAAATGTTTGTGCGTTCGAAGCACACCTATTGATTAAAGATTTCAAAAGAACGTCTATAGGTAAAAAATTAATATCAACTAAATGTTGAGTATCGACAATAAATTGTATAATATTTTCTGGAACCGAAATGTCCAGAATAGTGATTTTATTTATAAAGGAATCTATACTCGGTTTTGCAAAAAAACTAAAATTTGAAGTTAATTGATTTGAACTAGTGTTATTATTTGATAGAGTAGTTGTTATTGTTGCCAAGGCATCGGTAATGCTACTAATCTGCTTGCTTTGCTGTTGTATTTGTTGCTGTACATCCGAAACGTGCAGCACTGACGCATGGAACTGTTGAGCTGTAGTCTGCATCTGCGTAGTTATAGCCGCTAAGTTAACCGCTGATACTTGATGAGGCGTGATGAATAAGTCATCTGGTGAAGCTGGAGGATCGTCATCTCCTGGGGTACCTGGTGTATTACGAGTTGTTCTCGGCATAATGAAAATTTAAACCACAAACAAAATAGAAGAAAGAGAAAAAAATTAGCACTAAGTTAAATATAATTATAGAATTAAAGAGAATGTAAAAGATATAAATGTATAAATATAAAGAAAAAATTACAATCATTTCAACTTTCAAAAAGAATTTCAGAATCACAAGTCGAGCTTTGTGAAAACTATCGAAAACAAAAGACACATATGGATATTTGCTCTGCTTCCATATGTGTATTTAAAAAAAAAAAATAAATAAATTTTTAATTTAATATGTTGATAGTATAACTATCCTTAAAATACTAAGTTTGGTTGTACAAATATGTCTGATTTGCAAAAATATAAATATACACTACAAATTTAATTCAGATACATAGTTGTATATAAAGGGGACTTTACGCTTCTGTAAAGAAAAACTACAAGGCCAAAAATACCAAGCGTATACAAAACAATATAGTTATAAATTAAAAAAGTCATTGCATATTCACATAAAATACATAAATTGTACAGCCAAAATGTGTATAGAATGTGTATTGAAATGTGACAAGTTTGAAAAACCACAAGTTTCGGAATGGTGAATTAAATAAATTATACAAAAAAAATATACTTAGATACAATCAGATAGAAACCATTAATTCGCCTATTCGATACTTCAGCACAATCCATAATAAATATTCAATTTGTAAATTGAAGAAATAAAAATTCAAAATACCATCTGATTAATTCATGTGAGACAACTACTTTTAGTAACTGTACTGAGCCAACTAATTTTAGTAACTGCACAGAGAGAAGTACTTTTTGTAACTGATTTGAAATATGTGCGGAAATATCGAAGTAAGCTTGGATATACGCAAGTCATATCCGATCTAAGTAAATGTTTGTTGAAATTATGTAAATTCTCAACTCGCATAAACCAATAATTATATAAATTATTATTTTTTGAATAATAAAAATATGAAAACAAAATAATAATAAATTTTAAACAGTGGAGTACTAAAAAAAATTATTCTCCAAATGAATAAAAACAATGAACTTTAATAGTGTATTGTAAAATAGGCTTAATAATAGTAGAATGGCAGAGAAAAAATTTTTTAATAATTCAAAATTAAAATTGTTTTCCATTCAGTTTTCCGATTTATTTATATTATATTTTACTTTGCTGTGCAGATTACAACATATCATGATATGTAGAAGTATTGTTTAAATTATGAACATTGATGTTGAGGATGTATGTTTGTGAAAAAAAATTACGCCGGACTGATATACAGAAGAACATTTTTACAAGCTTTTATTCAACAATTGCAATGTATGTATGTACGTATGTTCGGGTCAAATATTGCAAGCTGAATTAGAACCACTTTCTCTTATCCTTCGGAGTTGAATTTTTACATGTTGGGTCAGTTCCGATGAAAATGCATTTTTATGGTAAGCATGACAAGAATCGAGAAGGGGAAAGGGGGTTTAGAAGAAGGGGGAAACACAAAATTTGCTATATCTTAATATTAAAAAAATCGAAAAACACATAAGTACAGTTGTAGAAAATTAATTTTACTATAAAAAGCTTGTTTTAAAAAATATTTTTTTAATAGAAACTTATTTAAACCAAAAATAGGACTTTCAACTTTAATTATGTATGCCAATATTTCGTCGAAAACAATTTATTTTGAAAATTTATGTATGGCTTCTATTTTTACAACCTACATCCGGATTTTATGAGTTTTAATATAAATTTGAACGACTTCAAATTTTGTCTTGTAGTAATATTTTTGTTTTAGATGCAAACTAATATAAAACTTCGTGTGAAGTTTTCATATCAAATTTTGTGCCAATTATAAATTTTCAATTAATTTCATAATTAATTCACTGTTAATGTGTGGCAGAATTTGATGTAAAATCAAGAACAGTTTTATGATAAAAATAAGAAAACTTTTGGGGCAGTAATTGTGGACTGAACCCTAACAAGGATGAGTATCTGAGCTGCGTGGCACGAAGAATATTTCATTGTACCAGACTGTCCAGATCCTACAATTTGTCGTATGTTATTTCGAATTTGACTCCGATTACAAATATAGGTCCATCATCTGTACAAGTTTGGGTGTATAATCTATTTTCTGCCAGTCTAGACAGAATGCAACTAAAACTACACATTAGTAGTGTTGGAGAGATGAGGCAAAATATAGATTTACTCCCTGTGCCCTGTCACCAAAAGTTGTGATGTAGCGTTCGCGTCATGCTACGAACTAATCAGGTGATCTCTATGCGTGTGGAGTATAACAGATGATTGGGATTCGAGTTTCACTGACAGCTCTTTCAGCTTCTTCGGTCCAATTGGTCGGTCCAACAATATAAACCCACTATTTTTCACTCGTTTTGTCAGCTATCAGTTGGATCCGATAAACTAGGAGACACTGTTATTGTTCCTAGTTTATACAATTTGGGCCCTGTTTTGAGATCGAAACAAAGAGTGTTCTTGTACCACATACGATCGTGAGATGACCATATAGAACAAATTATCACTTCATCTATTATTTTTAAATTAAGTCTCTATATGTTCTTAATACTAACGTTATGTCAATCTATCTTGTCGCAGACGAACTTTGGTTCATTTTGACTGTTTAATGTAAAGGGAGAAAAATTTCAGGATCACACCATGTGATTCGAGTTAGCTGGTTTTACATATTTCTTGAGCTTTAGCTTCTTGTGTTGAAAATCCTATTGCTCTTTATTGTTCTTATCAGTGGCATATTTGCGATTTTTCGCCCTGGTTGACAATCGTTCTGCAAAAGGCTTCCTTACTGGTAAGTTCTAGTGAGATAATAGATGTGGGAATTTTCGAGAGTTGCAAAATTATTTTAAATCGATATTTAAAAAATGAGATTTATGTAATATGTTACTTGGAAGAAAATGGATTAAGATTGGAAAAACTGTACATTTGCCTCACACTTTTAAATAGAGCTAGTGTATATTATTATTTCAATATAATCAACACATACGAGCATATGAGTGTGTAAAGTATAGAAAATAATAATAATGAATTTGTACATGTTCGTTAAAATATGTCTATCAAACTACTAATAATGTAAAAACATGTTTAATCTATTTTTATAGTAGATTCTCCATAAATGTGTGTGCTACTTTACAGTGAAGTTTGTCTATAAATATACAGTGAATAGATAAGATTTTCAGGACTTAATTGAAATATTTCTTTATTAAATCAGATAAAACCACCAAATTCTTCAGCGTCAATATTATTTATTCTTTAATAAATACAACGTTTTGTCGGTTTTACTCCGACAATTCCGCAATTTGTAAATTATTGGTAATTTTCAAGTATTTTCATGTATTGTCCGACGAAACGTTGTATTAAAGAATAAATAATATTAACGCTGTAGAATTTGGTCTTTTTACCTGATTTAATTAAAAAATATACAGTGAATATTCCAGTCATATAATACAATACAAAATGATCCATCTCAGCCAGTTACCCCGGCTGTTACCAGAGATGATTCTAACCTATTTAGTAAAATCAAAACAGTCAAACATTAAATAGAATACAAAAAATTATCTCACCACTACTTTGCAATTAGATATACGCAAAAAATTGGTGAACTTTTAATCTTTTAGGACCTTTGATCAATTAACGTACGTTTGTTTTGGTGCATTTACAATCTACGTATACTTTTTACAAATATCGTTGCGTAGCTCACTTTTTGAAAATTTTGACCAAAACATAAAAATGCATTTTTACACTACGATGAAATGAAATTGCCAAATTCGTAGAAAAAACCTATTATTGTTTTATGGTATAAAACATCACACTTTTCGCTTAAAGCATTTATGTATGAATTCTCTAAAATTAAATTATTTTTCTCATTGGACTCATTGCATTATATGAGGATAAGTTTCACAAAAACTTTCAATCGAATAAAATTGCAAAATACTGATACTGATAACATCACAACATGGCAACAATGGCAAAAAAATATGCAAAGGGCTTTACAACACTTTACCACCCTTTTAATTTGTCCCATTAAAAGTTTCGACGTTCGGGCGTATTACGCTCTTGAAGTTGCAGTTTTTAAATAGTTTTTTTGTTTTTAAATTAGAACAGATTGCGCAACTTTGATATAATTTTTTAATATCATACAAAAATAAGATGGTGTGGAGGTATTGGTGGCCAAAAAATATTGCTCCCAAGATATTCTTTTCTGGTCATCATTTATCTTGTTCTTCTGAAGGCTATCAAATTTTCCTGCGAGGGATGTCTTTTAAACCTTGTTAAATTTCCTCTTTTTCTCTGCAATAGCTACTCTCACGACATCAATCTACCAGGGAACTATCTTCTTAAGTGGTATGTTGGAAGACTTATTTATAGCGTATGTAGCTGCTTCAATGACATTGGAGGAAAGTGTCCCAGTTAGCACGACGAAGACATCTCGTTTGCCATCTCGGCAAATACGATGTGGATGCATCGGTGAGTTAAAAGAAATTTCTATGTGTAGATGGTCACTATCACAAGGACCAGGATGCACCACCCATTCCAGTCGATGCGCCAGAGCTGATGAGCATAGTGTCAGATCAATTGCTGGCATCTTACCAGGCCTGGCATTTAAACGTGTTTTTTCAACGATTTGTGAAGTGCGAACAAACGTGTTCGCCTTATCCCACATGCTTCTCTTTTCTTATAGCCCCACAATGAACTGTCAGCTTTAAAATCACTTAGCAACAGAAATGGCTGTTGAAGTTGCAAGATGAAACTCGCTAGATCTTCTATTGTGCATAGTGTGAGTTTGAGCGATCCATATATTCTTATAGCGATTGCTTGTAGGGAATGCCGGGGAGAGGACTTTGGTAAGACAGGCTTTCCCTTATTAATATTGCGACACCTTACCTTGTTCGAATATATGGCAATATATTCGATTCGAATATATGGTTTCTGCCGGTTTATGGTGCGACTCTTGTACACATACACACACAGGTGTATGTTCTGCCAGAAGCATGTGTAGCTCACAGTAGCGTTGTGTAATACCATTGCAATTCCACTGTAATATATTTGCCATTTTGATTGTCCCGGAATACGTGGAATGGAACTCGTTCAGACTAATGCATATTCTGACTTTTGCATCCATTGCACACTATCCTACCAGAGGTGACGTGACTGGTCAAATCGGAGAAATTGAGTACCACCCTCAGCTACTCTCGACCCCTTTGAGAATATTAGTTTGCGTTATCATCGAAATGAAAATAAATTGCGTCGCTAGTGGCAAAGACACGAGGTGGCAAAGTGAAAATTCGAAAACAACAAGACGAAATCTATAAAAATACCAATTTTCCTGAAAACATTTCAGGTAAAACTACCAAATGATCGGGCAATAAGTACTTCTGAATGAGTAGAATTAAAATGTTGAACGATGCTGTATCATCCAACAACAATGACTCATTTTTTTCATATTTATTAATTATCAGAATTAAGTTTTTTTTTAAAATAATTAATTTACTAAAAAAATTACTATAGTAATATAGTATATTTCTCTAGAATTTAATTTTGATTTTTATAAAAAGGATCACTATACCATTCAGTATTTCAAACTTCAAAAAAAATTTTTAATTAAAAAATTCTTTATTAATTAACTTTATTTATTTTTACGAAAAATTCGACTTTAATTAATTAAACCAATCAATATATTAACAAGCACAATTAATTAAGTATCTATATACACTTACTGTTCAAATGATACAAAATTTAAACACATCCACCCTGCAATGTTTCCAACCATTTAAAATAAATAAACCTGAAAGTGGATTACTCGATAGTCATGTGCATATATTTAATAGACTTACTAAATTAATTAAATTTTTTTGGAACAAAATTTTATTGCGAGCTTAAATTGAGTCCAATTAATGGGTGTCTGCAATAATCAATTTATTAACTGCCCGCTCCATGCAAATTAAAATTTTTCTGAAATAAAACAGGTAATATAAATATATCAAAATTAATTTGCGAATGTTTTACTGATTTGAATCTTTGTCCTTTTTACTCTTTTTGTAATAATATAAAAAATATCGGCGAAGAAATAACCCGATATAACCGCCAATTCTATAAACCTTTAAAATAACAAGAATATAAATAAATACATAATTTGAAGTAATTAAGACCCAAACAATTCGTTTGCCCAAATATGATAAGCTGATCATGTTAACTATAATTTCCTGAAAATATAAAGTAACTTTGCACTTGTTCTTTTTAGAAGCTGAACATGATTAAATATTTAAAAAATCAGTGTCAAAAATTATCATATCAACCTACTACAGAACGGTTGAACTTGATGTACAAATACTTTGAGATATTTCATGATGATTCAAAATCTCAATGATACGAATACTTATAAAAGATGCCAGTGCAAATACCCACTTGATACAAATAGTAATGTCAATAGATATTGTGGAAAATGGTTCATCCAAATATCACGTAAAATAATATTTACGATAATATTGACGCTGATTTCTAATACCGAAACTCTTATATACTACAGCTCCAGTAAAACACGAGAATATGCCGGTTGCTGTTTGTTTTCATTTTTACAAATAATACAAGAAAGTTTTCTGGCTAGCAATTATCAAACCCAAAAATTGTTTCAAATAATAATTATTCATTAGGAGAATATTTGAAATATCCTTAGGTAAACTCCAACACGAAAAAAACAATTGTTCAAATTCAAAGTTTATGAGATATTAATTACGTGTAAATATTGGCTTTGTTTGTCCGGTAGGGCAATGTTTGACCCGAAATAATGACAAATCTATTGAATGTACAAAAAAACATTTCAAACAAAAGTTGTTTATTTTAAAAAGAAGAAGATTTTTTGTTAACAGATTTTTTTTCGGGGGGAAACACGTTCCGACTTTGCCAATTAACGAACTTGACCTTAATTTTTGGCTCTAGAACACACACAAAAATTGTCACCTCGTTATTTCTTTTCGTTTTTGAGTTATCGGCTTCACGGACAGACGGACAGACGGACGGACATGCGGAAATGGCCGAATCAGGTCATTTTATGACTACCATTATGAAGCATTTTTGTCAAGGATTAATATTTTCAAGCGTTACAAAGTCGGAACTAAACTTAATATACCTTGTATATTTACGTATACTGGGTATAAAAAGGCTATTCGAGAAAACATACAGAAATAGTTATAAAATTCAAAGTTACATGTTGCTATTTACGAAAAAAATTGAAATAATCAAACCATAGCATGCAAAAATATATAAATGAAATCAAATAAAAACTTACCAAATCAAATTAAAAAGTGCCCATGAAGATAGTGAAAAAGTATATACCTTCCGCATAGTATATTTTCGCTAAGTTTGTATAGCACTGACCCAGAATAATTGAGGTTATGGGTTCGATCCCCATCAAAATGAAGTTAAGATATATTTCTTTAATATCAAATTCAGTAAACTCAAATTTCCTCCGTTAGTAGTAATAAGTCCACAATACTAACAATGAATGGATAGACGTTTAGTTTACTAAAATAGAAAAAACTGACATTTGTTGTGTATGGAACAAAATGTAACGTTCACACGTTTAATAATCCATACATAAACTTATTGTACCCGGTGTATAAAATATATAAAATGGTATTATAAGTTTAGTCCCGGCAATAACCGAAAATATTAATCGCAAAAATACGTTCTTGGCATAAGTTCATAAAAGAACCTAATTAATTCATTTTCTTGTCTGCCCGTTTGTCCGCCCATCACACGATAACTCAAAAACGAAAAGAGATAACTAGCTCAAATTTTGTATGTTTGTTCTAGAGTTAAAAAGTAAGGACAAGTTTGTGAATGAGCAAAAACGTATCGAATTCATCGAAATATATATTTTTGAAACGATAAGAGATAGAAAAAAAGGAAACAATTTTTGTTTGAAACTTTTTTCATAAACTCAGTACATACCGGGTTATTAAATAAAATTATTAAAAAAAAGGAGGCTGTTAATTGACTAAATTGTCGGCGTATGCACAAGAATGAAGTAACCGGCTATGCTTGTAAAGGTGTTTTGCAGTTTCCTTCAAGAACTCCAAATGAGTATCGGCATAGTTCCTATCAAAGTCGGCTGCAGCGGCACATCCTACCAATTCCTAGTCTACACACAAAATTTATTGTCCTCCACTCACATCGTCACATCTTTAAGCATCACAATGGACCTTATGGTCGAAGTGTGTCCCGTCCAGGACAGGCGCTACAATCTATCTATTTACATACCGGGTATTTAAGCAATTAACTCTATTAGTCGATATTTTCACTTGTTTGTATTTTTATACCACTTAAGTTTCACATTCTGTGAGCATAAAATAGATATAGATAAAGTTTTATCTTACGTACACCTGGCCACATAGATTATATTATAATAATATTGAGGTCTAAAAACTATTGCACTTCGACCTTAAGGTCCATTGTGCTCCTCCTTCTACCTCAGTCCGACGAGATTCGCTTTTCCCATATGTTGGCAAAAGCCTGGTGCTTGCTTATCAGGTACTCCCAAAGGTTCATATACTCGGGGTGGGATGCACCGAATATCCTGTATCTGTTGTAACCCAGAGGTTCGCAGTCAAAGATTATGTGGCTGGATGTTTCTTCCTCCTCACCACACAATCTGCACATAATGGATCCGTTATGGAGTTCCATTGTGTGCAGATGCTTCCGCAGGAGACATGGCCACATAGTGTCATTTTACAAAATTGCGTAATTCGTTTGTGCCTTATTCATTCAGTTTTCAAAAAAAAAAATGCACATACTCAGTTCTTGATGCTTCGTCAAGTAGAATACAAGGGATAGTCAATGATAAATAAGTAGTAATCAATAATAAACACAACGTTTACCTATCATCTAGTTTCACAGTTATGTAAGTTTATATTATGGGTACGTACGTGTGTGTATTTACTATTAATATTGACTAGGATATGTGTAGGTAGAGGTACTACCTACATTTATTGGTGAGGGTTATGTTGAATGACCCTACTTGTCCGTATATAAAACAACAAACATTGGTCAATATTGACAACAGTTAAATAAATAGTAGTTGAATTCTATATAGAAATGTGATGTGAATTCAAATCAGAATATGAGGAAAAAAAATAAAAAATGAATACAATGAAAAATAAAAGTTCAAACCGTGCTACCACTGTCCTATGAAAGTATATATAATACTGACCAACAAAGTATGTATTTACGTATACCGGGGTCGACATTCTTTTTTATAGTTCCGTACCTAAAGGATCTAAAATCAATTCTCGGAAATATCAGTAGTAACTTTATCATAATCTTCTTCGTTCTTTTATAAATCAAGTATATTACTATTTTCCAAAAAAAAAAAACGTATAAATTGAACCTGACTGAGCAGACACTGTTCAGTCAAGTCCTTCTTCTCTCCTCTAAAATGAAATTCACTTTTGATGACGAAAATTACACATTAAATGATTATAATTAAGATACATTTGAATTGTATTTACTATGCCATTTTCTTTATATTTCCAAAAGGTAAAAATTGTTATGTCTTTGAACGGTGATCTCCTTGATTTTGGTTTTATCCGCCTATGCACGTAAAAAAAAACTAAGCCGGGCGTGGTGACGCCTGGTAGATGTGAAACACCGAAACTATTTTGTATAGATAATATGTATGAAAGGATGATTTGTTAAAGGAAATAAATATGGCATAATCAAAAAACATAGCATAATCAAGGAAGGCATCGTAATCATAATAATTATTGTTTTTCGTTTTTGAGTTATCGTGTTGACAGGCAGGCAGCCGTAACAAAGTTGAACTTAACTTAATATACCCTGGTATATATTGTATATACTGGGTATAAAAATATGATAAAATCTTTTAGAAAAGACCTTTTACAGTATAATAACGGCCTATGACACATTTTAAAAAAATACTCTATAATGACTTTCTCAAAGCGAACTTTAATTAACCTGGTTAAATAAAGTTCATTACTTAGTTAACTTAATAGTTTTGTTTCTTTTTTCTATGTCTACATACATGAAGAAAAGTATTTTATGTACTGTAAACATACATCTTTATGTTATAACAAATTCCCAACTTATTAAAAACATTTTCGTTGACCAATAAATTTCATTCAGACATACGATACGCTATTTTTAAACCTGATTTGTTGTACGTATTGCCAACTATGAATGAGTGTTTGAACCTGTATATGTACTACCATCTATAAAAATCTTTTTAAAACTGATTTGTTTTGTGGAACATCACCTATGAACAAATTTTTGATCACATGGCGAGAAAATTTCACCAGGCCGTTGCCAGGTAACAAACAGTCTACATAAATTGACACTTGATACTTTTACTTTCGAGGAAATTTATTTTTTCTAAAATTCCCTACTTGTCTATACTCAAAAATCATGTCTGCATATTGTAGCAAAACAAGAAACTTTTTGTTCGAATTTTATAGAATTTTATTTTTCTTGCACGATGCCACCGAAGTGTTAATATTGATTACTTATGAAGGTGTCTGAAACCATGAATTTGTTCAGCGAAAATAGATTTTAATTGACTTGTAATATAAATGTGAAATTTGGCATCTATTTCTTATGCCTGTGGTTGATTTAGAACAGTAATTTCTAAAAACAAGAAAATCATTTAAGCATATATAGATTTTTACAACAAGATTACAGCTTTACTAGTTTCCAAGATATTTAACTCTCTTACAGATCATAATCATCAGTATTCTACGGTACTTCCAGTTCCAGAAAATTGATTGTTGGTACGAAAATAGGTCTTCGACTGAAACCACCCAGGAAAACCGATGAATTTATTGCGAAAGATTACCCTTGGTATGTATTGAGGATATGGTTATTATTTATCAAAAGTATGTAAATGATTGGTATAAATTTCGATTTTGTAACGTATTTCATATTTTTCTTGGCAAGTAATCATACTTTAGTATGCTTAAGAAGAATATGAAATACCTGCAACTGAAAAATTTACATAATAAATATATACCAATCATTTGCATATTTTTGACAAATACATTTATCCTTATTAAAAACATACCAAGGAGAATCTTTCGCAATAAATTTTTACCAATCCTTTTCTCACTTTTGTAAATTCACATCTTTATTTTTGATGGCATATCAATACTTTTTGTATGCAAAAACTCTTTAAAAATTTTATTTTTTCTGTTGGATATATTCTACAATTTGGTGTCCTTGTCTCACGATACAGGCAATGATACAGTAACGCTTAACTGTCAAATGTTATAAAAAATATAAAGAATACCAATTTGATTAATTTCGAAAGTTACTAGTAACACTAGTAGCCGTTTTGTATACGAAACCCCTAATGTGAGGCACTTTTTCAATTTTTATTGATAATACAGTGAGTTAAAATTTAAATTACTATAATTACTATATAATTATAAAATTTAATTATTCACATTATGTAATTACATTTTGTGGACAAAAGATAATGCATCGATTTATATAGAGTCCAATGGATTCTTGATATAGTTGCATAAACCAGGTCTCTTAAGCTAGCGGACTAAAAATGTAGGCTACAAATGGGACCTAGTTGGGCATTTGTAGCCTATTTGTAGCCAATTTGTTACGCTATTAAAAAATTTGTAGCCTTAGCCAAAATTAAAAAAATTAGGTATCCGCTAGCTTAATATGAAGCTAGCGGATACCACAATAATCAATGTTTGGAAGCTTCGAATTACAATTGTAAGTGCATAAAAATTTGTAGCCGGCCAAGATCTATGGGATAGAAACAATTAAAATGTATTTCACATGCAAAAATGTATTTTACAGTAAAAATAGTGTAATTTAACATGCAGCGGCTAGGGATAAAAATTTCAAAAGTATTTTTTTGCTATCAGAATCGTTTTTTTAGACTAAAAACAGGTAACCACTATGGCTACAAGTATCGAAAGAATTGTTTTACAGAAAAAAAGGTTTGCTTAAACTAAAAACGGGTAGCTGCTATGGCTACAAATTTCAAATTGACTAAACAAGAGTAGCTACAATGACATAAAATTTCATAGTAATTTTTTTCAATAAAAATAAATTTTTTTAAATGGGAAAGCAGTTATGGCACAAAATGTCAAAAGTATCGTTTTACAACTAAACAGTTTCTCTTAACTAAAACCGGGAAGCGGTTATGGGTACAAAAACCAGCATTATCGAATAATTTTTTTTTCTAAACAAGAGTTTTTTTTTCGATATAAACCGGCAGCCGCTACGGCAACATATTTCAGGAGTATTATTAAACAGTGACAATTATGTTTTTTCACTCTAAGTGTGTAGCCGCTACGGCAACAAATTTCAAATTGACTTTGAACGAGAGTAGACGCATGGCTACAAATTTCAAAATATTATTTTTCGAAATATGATTTTTTTTTCGATATAAACCGGCAACCGCTACGGCAACCAATTTCAAAAGTAATATTAAACAGTGATAATTATGTTTTTTCACCCTAAGTGTGTAGCCGCTACGGCAACAAATTTCAAATTGACTTTGAACGAGAGTAGACACATGGCTACAAATTTCAAATTATTATTTTTCTAAATATGAGTTTTTTTCGATATAAACCGGCAACCGCTACGGCAACAAATTTCAGAAGTATTATAAAGCAGTGACAATTATGTTTTTTCACCCTAAGTGTGTAGCCGCTACGGCAACAAATTTCAAATTGACTTTTATTGAGAGTAGACACATGGTTACAAATTTCAAATTATTATTTTTCTAAAAAGGAGTTTTTTTCGATATAAACCGGCAGCCGCTACGGCAACACATTTCAGAAGTATTAATAAACAGTGATAATTATGTTTTTTCACCCTAAGTGTGTAGCGGCTACGGCAACAAATTTCAAATAGACTTTGAACGAGAGTAGACACATGGCTACAAATTTCAAATTATTATTTTTCTAAATATGAGTTTTTTTCGATATAAACCGGCAACCGCTACGGCAACAAATTTCAGAAGTATTATAAAACAGTGACAATTATGTTTTTTCACCCTAAGTGTGTAGCCGCTACGGCAACAAATTTCAAATTGACTTTTATTGAGAGTAGACACATGGCTACAAATTTCAAATTATTATTTTTCTAAAAAGGAGTTTTTTTCGATATAAACCGGCAGCCGCTACGGCAACACATTTCAGAAGTATTATTAAACAGTGGCAATTATGTTTTTTCACCCTAAGTGTGTAGCCGCTACGGCCACAAATTTCAAATTGACTTTGAACGAGAGTAGACACATGGCTACAAATTTCAAATTATTATTTTTCTAAAAAAGAGTTTTTTTCGGTATAATCCAACAGCCGCTACGGCAACAAATTTCAAAAGTATCATTAAACAGTGACAATCATGTTTTTTCACTCTTAGTGTGAAGCCGCTACGGCAACAAATTTCAAATTGACTATGAACGAGAGTAGACACATGCCTACAAATTTCAAATTATTATTTTTCTAAAAAAGAGTTATTTTCGATATAATCAGGCAGCCGCTACGGCAACAAATTTCAGGAGTGTTATTAATTAGTGACAATTATGTTTTTTCACCCTTAGTGTGTAGCCGCTACGGCAACAAATTTCAAATTGACTTTTATTGAGAGTAGACACATGGCTACAAATTTCAAATTATTATTTTTCTGAAAATGAGTTTTTTTCGATATAAACCGGCAGCCGCTACGGCAACAAATTTCAGGAGTATTATTAAACAGTGACAATTATGTTTTTTCACTCTAAGTGTGTAGCCGCTACGGAAACAAATTTCAAATTGACTTTTATTGACAGTAGACATATGGCTACAAATTTCAAATTATTATTTTTCTAAAAAAGAGTTATTTTCGACATAAACCGGCAGCCGCTACGGCAACAAATTTCAGAAGTGTAACTTAACAGTGACAATTATGTTTTGTACTCTAAGTGAGTAGCCGCTACGGCAACAAATTTCAAATTGACTTTTGTTGAGAGTAGACACATGGTTACAAATTTCAAAATCAGTTTCTTTCTAAAAAAGAGTTTTTTTCGATATGAACTGGCAGCCGCTACGGCAACAAATTTCAGGAATGTTAAATGACAATTTTTTTAAACTGTAAATGGGTAGCTGCTACTGTAACTAACTGTAAATCAAAAAAAAAAATTTATAGAAAAAATAATAATGTGAATTTTGTAGCCATGTGTCTACTCTCGTTCAAAGTCAATTTGAAATTTGTTGCCGTAGCGGCTACACACTAAGAGTGAAAAAACATGATTGTCACTGTTGAATAATACTCCTGAAATTTGTTGCCGAAACGGTTGCCGGTTTATATAAAAAAAAAAATCATATTTCGAAAAATAATAATTTGAAATTTGTAGCCATGCGTTTACTCTCGTTCAAAGTCAATTTGAAATTTGTTGCCGTAGCGGCTACACACTTAGAGTGAAAAAACATGATTGTCACTGTTATATAATACTCCTGAAATTTGTTGCCGTAGCGGTTGCCGGTTTATATCGAAGAAAACCCATTTTCAGAAAAATAATAATTTGAAATTTGTAGCCATGTGTCTACTCTCGTTCAAAGTCAATTTGAAATTTGTTGCCGTAGCGGCTACACACTAAGAGTGAAAAAACATAATTGTCGCTGTTTAATGATACTTTTGAAATTTGTTGCCGTAGCGGTTGCCGGTTTATTTAAAAAAAAATCATTTTTAGAAAAATAATAATTTGAAATTTGTAGCCATGTGTCTACTCTCAATAAAAGTCAATTTGAAATTTGTTGCCGTAGCGGCTACACACTTAGGGTGAAAAAACATAATTGTCACTGTTAAGTGATACTCCTGAAATTTGTTGCCGTAGCGGCTGTTGGATTATACCGAAAAAAACTCTTTTTTAGAAAAATAATAATTTGAAATTTGTAGCCATGTGTCTACTCTCGTTCAAAGTCAATTTGAAATTTGTTGCCGTAGCGGCTACACACTTAGGGTGGATAAACATAATTGTCACTGTTTAATAATACTTCTGAAATTTGTTGCCGTAGCGGTTGCCGGTTTATATCGAAAAAAACTCATATTTAGAAAAATAATAATTTGAAATTTGTAGCCATGTGTCTACTCTCGTTCAAAGTCAATTTGAAATTTGTGGCCGTAGCGGCTACACACTTAGGGTGAAAAAACATAATTGTCACTGTTTAATAATACTTCTGAAATGTGTTGCCGTAGCGGCTGCCGGTTTATATCGAAAAAAACTCCTTTTTAGAAAAATAATAATTTGAAATTTGTAGCCATGTGTCTACTCTCAATAAAAGTCAATTTGAAATTTGTTGCCGTAGCGGCTACACACTTAGGGTGAAAAAACATATTTGTCACTGTTTAATAATACTTCTGCAATGTGTTGCCGTAGCGGCTGCCGGTTTATATCGAAAAAAACTCCTTTTTAGAAAAATAATAATTTGAAATTTGTAGCCATGTGTCTACTCTCAATAAAAGTCAATTTGAAATTTGTTGCCGTAGCGGCTACACACTTAGGGTGAAAAAACATAATTGTCACTGCTTTATAATACTTCTGAAATTTGTTGCCGTAGCGGTTGCCGGTTTATATCGAAAAAAACTCATATTTAGAAAAATAATAATTTGAAATTTGTAGCCATGTGTTTACTCTCGTTCAAAGTCAATTTGAAATTTGTTGCCGTAGCGGCTACACACTTAGGGTGAAAAAACATAATTATCACTGTTTAATATTACTTTTGAAATTGGTTGCCGTAGCGGTTGCCGGTTTATATCGAAAAAAAAATCATATTTCGAAAAATAATATTTTGAAATTTGTAGCCATGCGTCTACTCTCGTTCAAAGTCAATTTGAAATTTGTTGCCATAGCGGCTACACACTTAGAGTGAAAAAACATAATTGTCACTGTTAAATAATACTCCTGAAATTTGTTGCCGTAGCGGCTGCCGGTTTATATCGAATAAAACTTTTTTTTAGAAAATAATTTTTTTGAAGTTTGTAACCATGTGTCTACTCTCAATAAAAGTCAATTTGAAATTTGTTGCCGTAGCGGCTACTCACTTAGAGTGAAAAAACATAATTGTCACTGTTTAATAATACTCCTGAAATATGTTGCCGTAGCGGCTGCCGGTTTATATCGAAAAAAAAACTCTTGTTTAGAAAAAAAAATTATTCGATAATGCTGGTTTTTGTACCCATAACCGCTTCCCGGTTTTAGTTAAGAGAAACTGTTTAGTTGTAAAACGATACTTTTGACATTTTGTGCCATAGTTGCTTTCCCATTTAAAAAAATTTATTTTTATTGAAAAAAATTACTTTGAAATTTTATGTCATTGTAGCTACTCTTGTTTAGTCAATTTGAAATTTGTAGCCATAGCAGCTACCCGTTTTTAGTTTAAGCAAACCTTTTTTTCTGTAAAACAATTCTTTCGATACTTGTAGCCATAGTGGTTACCTGTTTTTAGTCTAAAAAAACGATTCTGATAGCAAAAAAATACTTTTGAAATTTTTATCCCTAGCCGCTGCATGTAAAATTACACTATTTTTACTGTAAAATACATTTTTGCATTTGAAATACATTTTAATTGTTTCTATCCCATAGATCTTGGCCGGCTACAAATTTTTATGCACTTACAATTGTAATTCGAAGCTTCCAAACATTGATTATTGTGGTATCCGCTAGCTTCATATTAAGCTAGCGGATACCTAATTTTTTTAATTTTGGCTAAGGCTACAAATTTTTTAATAGCGTAACAAATTGGCTACAAATAGGCTACAAATGCTTAACTAGGTCCCATTTGTAGCCTACATTTTTAGTCCGCTAGCTTAAGAGACCTGCATAAACCACGTATACTAAAAATGATTAAATTGTCAAAGCAGCGGTATTCCTATTTGTCGCTGCTTTTAATATATTTTAATGCTTATCCATTTGAACAAATCATATTTCAATGGTAGTTTAATTAGAAATATTTAATTGGTTATTTTAAATACTGAGCAAATAGTGAAATAAAAAAATATTTGTTTCAAGGTCCCTGCTCAGGACGTTGTTTGGGATAGTGCGCCATGATTGATGTTATCATTTTTTGCGTAGTCTTCTCTAATAAAAAGTAAAAACAAACCAAAGAAAGCAAATATGAGTTTCTTTTTTCAAAAGTTTAAGTATAAAGTGGCTTGAAATACTGATAGAAGAAAAACTCATTCGGATATTTTTAGCGAATTTCCTCCAAAGGAAATGCAGCTATTGTTTTTCCACCAATATTGGAATTTCGTAAAAATTTCTTCAAATGTCCATCGATCCTACTTATTAGATGTTAAAAATCGCTATCGCTAAAATTTGTATATATATATATATATATATATATATATACATATATACATATATACATATATACATATATACATATATACATATATACATATATACATATATACATATATACATATATACATATATATATATATATATACATATATACATATATACATATATACATATATACATATATACATATATACATATATACATATATACATATATACATATATACATAAGACTTTTTAAAATGCTTATGGATTCTCTAGCGGTCACAGTTTTATTCCGATTGGAATGAAATTAGGTATTTGAGTCGGTTTTGGTATTCTAAAGGTCAAGTTCGTTAATGGGTATAATCGGACGAGGGGAAAAGGGGTTTAGAGGGAGGGGAAAACACAAAATTTGACTATCTCCCTTAATATTTGAGTTAAGTTGTAGGTACTAAGTTTTACTGCAATTTTGTTTCTTATCATTTTTCTGTTATACTAATATTTACAGAAATATTTACAATTAAAGATTGAAAATTAAAATTCTAAATATCTCTGTTAACATTAGTTTGAGAAAAATGATCAGTAATGAATATTAAGAGAGATATTTAATATTTTGTGTTTGTTTGACACGAATACATAAAATATATTTAATTGTAAAAAATTTTTATTGTCGTTTCCATAGTAACTGTAAACTATAATCGTTATACCGTTTTTTTGGGCTATTAATAAATTTAATTTATAGCTAATTTCCTCCAAAGGAAATGCAGCTATTGTTGCAAATACTAAAGTCATATAAGATATTATATTTCATTTTGATCACACTAAAATTATGACCGGTAGAGAGTGATTTATGCATTCTAAGGAAATTCGCTTAGTGGGCGCAGCTCCTGTGTAACGAATTGTTGTAATATTTTTAATAGTCGCATTGTCACATTGTATACATTTTTATATGGATTAGGAAAAGCGAATTTATAGTTTTTTTATTCAATAGTTTTGTTGCTGTATTTTACCATGCATACTTTCTGATGATTGAAAATGCATTTTTTTTTAAATCCTTTCTTTTTGAAAACACATATAAATCAACTTTACTCCAGCATAAACTATTAAAGGATTTTATTAATTAAATTACTTTAAAACGATTTTCTTGTTTTTTATCATTCACTTTATAAATGGGATGTACACACTTATGTATATATTCACTTTTTATTGAAATGCATCAAATAATCAAATAAATTTAAACACTTCGTAGGAGCTACGTAGAGTAAGCGAATTTTATCTAAGGACGCATAAAATATTAGAAAATTAAATCAGAATATAATTAAAATGCCGACATTAAAGGCATAGTCTTCTCTTTATTCTTGTTTTTGATGGGAATCATTATGAAATGTACACTCCCGTTTATAAAAATTGAAAGTTGAAACAAGTTGAACAAGTTGAAACATTCTTACTGTAACTGTATGTAATATTATACATATTTTTAGTAATATATACGCTTAGAATGTGACTTACTCGTTCAATTATTATGAACGGGACTGTACGTATAAAAAGCATATTAACTACTATAATAAAAACAATATGGATGGTATAAATATTGATCTAAAGAAAATTTGAGAAAAAACATAAATGTGAGAGGGAGGAATTTTTTGCACACAAAAAGTATTGATATCCCAGCAAAAACAAAAATGTGCCTGCAAAAGTAGTGAAATCTATACAAGGACCAAGTATTTTAACAAAAATGAGATAATGAATGGTACATATATATATTTATTGGGTATGTTTCTCAGATGCAGGATTTTTATATTTTACTTGGCAAGTGGTCAGTATATCTATGTACATTAAGTGTTATAAAATCTGACCTAGTAAATTTTGGCCTAATAAAATATGAAAACCGTTCACCTGAGAAATTAAGCCAATAATTATATACCAATTTTTGACGGCGAACATTTTTGTTTTAGCTGAGATATCAATACTTTTTTTGTGCGAAAACTTGGTACCTCTCACATGTAACAGTTACTGGACAACTCTAATCATAAAATTATCAGTGAAAAACAATCGGGCCTACATGGGGTCATTTGTCAAAACTGTTCGAAAAATTTTATGTTTGTCAAAGTCGTCACCAAATCGGAACTCGAATCAAAGAACATCTGGCTCATGTGAAATTTGGGAGCACCGAAAAATCGTATATAGCTGCGCACGTTATTGAGAACAACCACAAAATTGACTAATCGAATTTAAAACTACTAAAATCGGTACAAAACGCCACAGAATTAGATGCATACGAAAGTACATCTACATACATCTGCATACACAGATTAAGAAAACAGATAGTGAATTTATACAATGGCCCAATTCTAAATTCTGATTTAATAAAATTCAACCATTTTCAAACATTTAATATCCGAATATCGAGGTTAGCTTCGATCAACACCCTCACCTTATTGACAATAACAACACGGCATGGCCAGAAAAGGATACCTCCAATAAATGGGTTGGGCTCTTCACACACTCACTTAATTGGTCAGTCAACTCAAATATTACTTCAGGTATTACTTCAGTCACATCATATAAAAGATAAATCTTTTTTAATATTATTGTGAGACAAGCTCCAAATTAGCAACGATCAACATATCTATGATTCCATATCCCAGAGATAGTTACGATTAGCTAATTCATACTGATGAAGACTACCTTGTAGTCGAAATACGTATTTCTAAATACAAATAATTGTTCTAGGAATTGGGGCAAAATTTGAAATTTATCTCACATTTATGTTTTTTTGTCGGATATCATTACTATTTGAAAGTTTTTTAATGGCCACTACACGAATGATCCATGAAATGTAATATTCATATAGGTAGGCTTGATATTTTAGAGAAGAAGAAAACACAGTATAGAATATCTCTCTTTATAAAAGAGAAATACCAAATTTTGTATGTATGTGTATATTTTTTGATTTTTTCAGTATTAAGAAAGATATACCAAATTTTGTGTTTCCTCTCCCCCTAAATCCCCCTTGTACTTTGTCCGATTTTGACCATTCACGAACTTTCAAATACCAAAAGCACATACCAAATTTTATTCTGATCGGATTATAACTGGTTACTAGAGTGGATACGGACACTATAGTGACAAGATAATATAATAAAACCTATTTTGACAAAATGGAAACCCGACTTCCAAAACCAAATATTCTATAACAAAAGATGCACTAAAAAGTAAAAAAATAATTGCATATTCTTGTGCCAATTTTAGTTCACCAAAGCAAAAATTTTTAAATATATATGTACAATTATAGTTATTTTTGTCAGCATAGAGAAATTCACATAACTTTTGGACACCGCCTCCAAAAATAACAATAATTGTACATATATATTTAAAAATTTTTGCTTTGGTGAACTAAAATTGGCACAAGAATATGCAATTATTTTTTTACTTTTTAGTGCATCTTTTGTTATAGAATATTTGGTTTTGGAAGTCGGATTTCCATTTTGTCAAAATAGGTTTTATTTCTAGCTTTTTAGTGACTTTGAAGTTCTATAACTGATTTTATTTGTCTAAATATGGATAGACTATGTATAGAATTTGGTTTTTTTTTGTAAAATTTTTTTTTTTGGGGTCGGTTTTTTTTTTAAGGAAAAATTTTTTTTGAAGTCGGTTTTTAAAAAAATTTTCTTATTTTCCCATTATGAATGAGTATACCCTTCAAAAAAAAAAAAAAATTTCGCAGAAATCGGTTATCACATATAAAATGAGGATTTTCCTCGATTTTCCGGAGATACCCTCATCAGAATGCGATTTGGTGACAATGGGACCAATCGGGAATTAAACCCTTTAAAACAAAAAAAAAATTCATAATCGGTTCATAAATGACGGAGTTCTGAGGTAACAAACATTAAAAAAAATAAATAAAAAATACAGACGAATTGAGAACCATCCTCCTTTTTTGAAGTCGGGTTAAAAAACGAAATCTAATAATAATCTAAATCTAATCTTAATCTATCACTATTGATAATTGACAATGTTTGAACAGAAATTACGGAAAAGTTGTCTGTTTTTGGCAAAATTTTTTGTTTGAAAATTTTTCTTCTATCTTTTACCGTTTTCGAGGTATACATTCTGTGAGTGGTTTTAGCCTCAGCCCTATTTGCCTACCCAAAGTCAACTTTCTAGGACAACTAGAAGTATCCTATAATATTGATGATACGTGAGTGAGCGAGTGAGTCAGGCAGTCCCCATAATGTCGATTTTTAGGGTAAATTACAGCTATTAAAGGGAAACTATTAAAGTTGAAATATTAAAACTTGGTACGTACCATCAGATGGTGTGTCACAAGATACTTTTAAAAATTTCAGCTTCAGTTTTTTTTGGATACAGTCAGATACAGTCTCAGCCGCCTAAAAACCGTCTCTAATCCTTCCTGTAATCAAGTTAGTGCTTAAACTAGGTCTGACGCACTACCGTGCTATATGATAAAAACTACATTTATGTAATATAAGAAAATTAACATTATTATATTTTACATCTAACAAATGTACCTAAAAGGATCACTGTGTGTGCACCATTCATATTCTCAACTCATTACTTAAAATTATGAATTGGAAACAACAGCCAAGTTTTAAATGTATGTTATGAATAGCCTTAAGGAATATTTCATACGGAACAAATGTTTTTCACCAGTGCAGAACTGAAAGCCTACCAAAGTATTGAATATATAATTGTATACAGTAGGAAAATTAACATTCAATTCATTTACATTCAATCAGCAACAGGACGAAAACAATTGTTTTTTATTGCTAGACAATCTTTAGCCTCTTTTTACAGGATAAATCGTATTGGTTAATTTTCAACGAACCTACTGAGTAGATATCGAAAATGAACATCACTGTATATATATATATATATATATATATATATATATATATATATTTATATATTTATATATATATATATATATATATTTATATATATATATATATATTTATATATATATTTATATATATATATATATATATATATATATATATATATATATATATATATATATATATATAACACAAAATTTGATATATCTCCCTTAATTTGAAAAATCGAAAAATTACTGTACTTAGTTTTACTGTAATTTTGTTTCTTATAATTTTTTTGTTGCACTAATATTTACAATTTAAGATTAAAAGTTAAAATTGTAAATATCTCTGCACACAATACAGTTTGGAAAAAATGATAAGCTGATGAATTTGTGCAAACTTGATTTTCTACAACTTTACTCGTTATACATTTTTCGATTGTTCCAATATTAAGAGAGATATTTTATATTTTGTGTTTTGTTCTGTCTTTATGCCCCTCTTTCCCCTTGACGTATGCCATTTATGAATAAAATTGGACTTGAAAATAGTAAAATGATATCAGAGACGAGATTTCAGTTTGATTGTGACTAGAGAGTAGTTTATGTATTCTTAAGAAATTCGCTAAGTTTTCGCAGCTCCTGCGTAACGGATTTTTTATTTATTTTTCTTTTCGCGGAATATATTTTTGAACTGTTCTGGTTAATTAAACTTTCAATCAAATCATTGACATTGCGTTTAAGAATATTAAAAGATTCGTGCACGAAAACTCGATTCTTACCAATAAGACATTAGTATAGATAATAAATGGGAAAAGATTGCCATACTGTATTACTCATACTTCTTAATAGTTCTTTTTCAGGAAAAATCGTGTTACATGGTATGCAACTAGTAAAACACTTGTAAATTTTGTTTAAAAAATTGTCGATGTAATTTAGAACATTAATAATGAAAAATTAGTATAAAATATAATTTATTCCCCAAGGGCCAATATTCTCGTGTCGTTTAGTTGGTTAAATAAATAATGAGATTTTTTTATTAGTTTCAGCAAGAGTGAGTTATTATTTCATGGTTGTTATGTCACATTTATCAATATCAAATAATTTATTCATGGAATTACTATGCTTTTTTTAATTTTTCATATAATTTTAGAGAATACCTACACCCAAATTTTGAATGTAAATGATTTGGGAATGTTTGAAATGTTTGAAAGAAATTTCTGAGATAATCAAGATGGTTGCTGAAGTATTTTGGCTATGTCACTCATACATACAAAAATGTTTTGATTCAATTTGCTATATCATTTATTTTGGATTATAATATGCTATCTTTTAGGGAACCTGGCGTTTATAATACGGGATGCATATTTCACAAACTAGAACTTAGAGGGTTGATTTTCGTTGTTGAAAAAAGGACTAACTTTCATATACAATGATTGTAATACTATGTGCCTCAAAAAAGATTTATTAACTGAAAAATTAGAAAACATGTCAGGGTTTCGAAAAGAAATTAATGCGGGAAAATTATCAATTAATTATCATATTTTGCATAATTCCAAATACGACATATTGTTGCACAACTAGCACATTCTAGTACATGTTATGTTTTTGCTTTTAAATGCAAATTACCCTTCTAGTTTCTAGCATTTGTGCAATTTAGTTTGTAAATTTGCAATTTAGTCGTCACAAGACGGTTTACTTTTATTTTCTTAAACATAAGATGCGGCTAATTATTTCTAAGTAATATTTTTGTCTACTTTAAACATCAAAATTTCTTAAAAAATTAAAAGGTGACTATTTGGCAGCTCAGTACACATCGATTGGGAAAAGTTTATGTAAAAAATAAAATTATATTGAAATAATAATTTTAAAAGTTTTATACATTAGATAATGCAATGACACAGATTATTTGCTTTATTTCTCTCCAGGTTTTTCCTTCTTCTTGTATCTCTTTCTCGACTGACCTCTTGCAGGTTATCTTGGGTCTTCCACGTTTTCTGCTTCCTTGGAGGTTCCAGTCTAGGGCTTGTCTGCAGATGGTATTACATGGCCTTCTTAAGGTGTGGCCAATCCACCTCTTAAATTCAACTCATTACCGAAACTGCAACAATGGAAATAAACCGGGCGGACTTTTGGCTTGAAGATAAGTACTTACATAAAACTTTCCTATAATAGACATAGAAATTATCTACTTAAATATCTATTAAAGTATTCGTTTGAGTAAGTTGTGTAAGTTGATACCTTTTCGCTTTGTGGACACAGTACTTGTAACTTGTAAAAATTTAATACCAGTAGCAACGCATATTAGCAACGCTCCAGACTTCGCACGATGACGCAGATTCGCACTACTTGTGCTTGCACAGACAAGTTCATTACATGAGTAATTAATAGAAGTATCAGTGACAAACGGTACGGGTCTACAGGGCGAAAACTTTGGGAACATCTGCTTTATTTATATGAATTTTTTATCGAAACATAACACACAAATGTCCATTTTTACAGATATAATAATTTGTAATAAAAACAGAAAGTCTTATGTCATGAACATTTCGAATAAATAAATTGCTATAAATCAAAAATTAATTATATATTTATTTGAAAAATTTTAAAATGATAGTTTAAAAAATCAATTGTGAACAATGCTCGTTCTGGCTAGACTTTTACAATTATTATATTATGAAATTTGAAATAGACTAATAAATAAATAGGTCATTTTAAATGTGTATATTTCATATATTTTAAATTACATATATTTTTAAATTACAAAAAATTGAAATTATATGAAAAATAACTAACTACATCAACTACATACAGTACGTATTACATATATGCCTGCCATATCATTCATGTGTTACCAACAACATTGATAAAATAAATTTTTTAACCCAAAATGAATAAAGGGTATATATGGGGTACTGCATGTTCACAGATTATTTATATACATATATATATATATATATATATATATATATATATATATATATATATATATATATATATATATATATATATATATATATACTATTCATTTTAGGATTAAAACATTTTCAGTAATTTACCTACGCTTTGGTAAATCAGTATTTTAATTTTGTGTAAATTACCCAAACGAATGAGTAATGAGCATAATGTAACATTATGTTGCATAATATATAATATACATAGTGTGTTTGTAAAAATTAGACATTATTGACATAATGTCTAAAATTAATAACTTTTTAAAATATGCGTCTATATCTAGTAATTCGCTTGATTAACAACAAAAATTTACTATCGAAACTATTCAAACAGTAGTAGTTTTTCGCAAAAAATAATCTAAAATATATTTCCTTGGAGCACCACTATACGATAACAAATCAAGAAAGTAAAGTTCGGGGAAAAATTTTTATTTTCACTTTATCGATCCATTAAATTTTGTTTACATTTTTTCTACAATTCTAAAATTTTTGACTATAATACCAAAAGACATCGACATATTTCAATTTTAACTATTTGATTACCAAATCCGTTGATTTTAATTTTTTATTGTATTTTTAAATTTTAGATTTTAAATTTTTGACTGAATTAGCTGAAATTTTGTTTATTTTTATTATTTTCTTGACAACGAAATGTGTTGAAATTGTAACATATTGTATGCCTTAATTTGAACTTTGATTTAATTTTGTTATAAAAAATTTTGCTGAAAATTTGTAGTACTATTAAAAATTATGTTTTTGAACGTACAAGCCAAATCGGAATATATATTCCTTCAAATACTACGATGAGTTTGTATATCTAAAGGCCTGGTTACTCAGTGCGAGCTACTGGCGTTGACTGTAGACTACTGCCATTTGTACTGGCTTGGCAATAGCTCGACTCGCCTCACCCGGTCACACGAGTGCGAGCTGCTGGCGTGACAATAACTGCACCTCTGTACTCGCATATATTATGCCCCGTGCAATGTTGACGCAAAATACAAGTCTGATCATAGTTCATACCACAATAAAAGCTGTTACAAAAGTACTTTGCGCTGAAATACTTCGATCTGTTTTAGCCACGCTTTACGCAGATCTCTCTCTATTCTTATAATTAGGATCCAAACAATTCCATAAGTTGGTTTGATCCTTGTATAGGTTCACAAACTTTAAATTTTGCTTGGAAGTCCATCTATCTAAACACGTGAAGCGGCAGAGAATCCACCCGGAGTGTGCCTGAGCATACAAGCTACTGTCATTTCGTTAAAAACGTGCGAGTTGACGTCCGAGTCACATGCGAGTGGCGTGGTGGGAGAAGGACAATGGCGAGTACAAACAAAAAATGTTGTAGTACCTTGGATGACAGCTACTGACCGACTAGCACATGACAGTAACGCGCCTCACCCGGTCACACGGTGCAAGTTGCTGCACTGCAGTAACTCGCCTCGTCAGCTCGCATGCGAGCTCGCACCGTGTAACCAGGCCTTAAGTCTGAGGTTAAAACCTTTCAATACACGACGGTTTGCCTATGTTTCAGGTTTAACACATTTTGGGATTTTTTGCACTCCAAAATTGTTAATGTGAAATATAACGTGGTTATTAGAAGAACTGGTATAGTGATCATATATGAGCATGTAGAATTAATAGGATATATATTATATAGTTGAGGATAGAGAATATATGTTGTATCTCAATCGAGTAATGATTTTTATCGACGTCAAATAAGGTAGTAGTCAAATTATCGTAAAACAGCTATCTGTAAATTCACAGTAATCCGCAAGTTCAGTTTTCAGGAGGAGAAGTGAAACGGATAATTTATTTAAACCATAGAAAGTATAATCGCGTGTGTATTTGAACCAACGGATGTTTGTTTCCGGTTTTCGAAATCAAAGTTGACAGATTCGAGACCGTGATACATTACGCTCAATTATTAATTCGGCAATGTATACGAGTGTATTATATTTTATATTCGAATTATTTTTAAGTTCGTTTTTATATATTATCACTTGTTATATGTATCGATTTGTATGTGACACATGTTTTAAAAATAATGCGAACAACTTTCCACAAATTATTTGAATACTTTAAATTCCCAATAAATTAATATTTGGCGAAGGAAACCAAATATTTAGATTGGCTTTTTCATGTCAGGTATTTCCAAACAAAAACTTCATAATTAATTTCCTCTAATTATCTTGCAAAACTTGCATCTGAGCACATGGGTGAACATTATTCTATTTTTTTTTTAAACCAAATGCACAAATCAGTTGTTAAATAAAAAAATTTTGCATCACAATTAAAGTCGCTATTACAGTTGGTTTTGGGCGGGATGCATTCGGTTTTCGAAAAAAATGTAAAGAATAGAATTTAAAAGTATTTTTATATGAAACACATTTTGTTAATTTTTTAGAAGAAAATTTCGACATATTCGAAATTTTTGTTTTATATTTCGGAAAATATTGATCTCAAAAATGAAAATTGTATTTATATCTGTGATCATGAACTTTTGAAGAAAGAAAAACATGGAAGGTCGAAACCAAGAAAAAACTTAAATTTGATATCGGAAATAGATTGAGTAATTGGCTAGCTATACCCGGCATGCGTTGAAATTCCTCGCGCTTTAACTAACGCTTTGCGTTAACTAATGCTTAGCGTGGACTAACGCATTTATAACTAACGCCTCGCGTTGACTAATGCTTCGTGTTGACATGCACTTCGCGTTAACTTACGCTTCACGTTAATTGTATGTACAAATGTTTCAAGCAAAAATTGGTTCTTTTCAATACAAAAAATTTCCCTTTTAGAAAAAGACAATTTGTTGTCTTTGAACTTTTCTTCTATCTCTTGCCAAGTTCGAAAGAGTTATTACATGGAAAGCAGTTCAACCAGGAACTAATGAATGAAAACCTCAAAAACCGGTTTTAGTGAACATTTGTTTTTTATTGAGAGATTTGTATTGAATTCATTATTTATTTGAATTCCGTAAGTTGATACAGCACCATAATTAAAATTTGCTGCATTGATACTTTTAGTGAAATAATAGATATTCAAAAATCAATTTTTCAAAAGTTAAAAACAATAATAGTAAAATGTGGGCTTTTCTTTTCTATATTGAACGTCCTGGTATATTCAAAGTTATTTTCAGGAGTTTTATTTCATGGTCATGAAAAGAAATAAATACGTTTATTTTTTGTATTTTTAAATGTATAGGATTTTTAACGGAGGCGTAATTGAGATTTTAACTCTTGTGTAAGATATTTGTGTTTTACTTCCTTGTGTTTAATCTACTTATATGAATAAAATTACATATCAAAATTGATCCCTAGAACAGATGAACCGGAAAGAATGAAAACTGCCAGATTTACTAAATGAACGGTAGGTAAATCTTTATCTTTACAAATGTCATTTACTTGGCGACAGTTAAATTTTGTATGTTTGAATAGTAAGGTGACTATATATTATGGGATTCTATACTTATGGTCTAAGATCCGGCATTAGTGAAAACCTTCCCTCATCTGTTAATTGATTGAAATATTATTGAAAACGCTTATTGCAATATAAACAATTTGGCAATGTAATGTCTGCCACGGTAGTTCTGCTGCAATTAACATTAATTAATTAATTAAATATTGATTTTTTTATAATTAAATCCCTCACGTGTTAATTGAATTTTGCTTGTTAAATAACATAGTATACGATACGACAAATCTTGTAATAGCAGGCAGCGCTGCTTATTATTGCTACGGTTACCTGCAGCCAGGTGTTCAAACTTAAAGTAAACTTAGGTTGCTTCCCTCATATGTTAATTGAAATTTTTTTAGCTAATTTAAAAGTTCAGAATAATTAGAATACATCCATAACTGGCAGCCATCTTAAAATCCATTACAATCAAGTGCAGCCTATATAAGAAAAATTTTAAAAAATAGAAATTAAAAAAAAAAACCTTGTAGAGAGAGAGAGACTATTGCAATATTCAACGTAACAAACAAGGAAAGTATATGATCATGCGAATGTGAATCATGTATTCCGTTTATCATAAACTCAACACAATCCACTATTAGTATAAATACACTTATAAATGGAGTAGGCTTTACAAATGCATAAATCATATACTTTCCTTGTTTGTTACGTTGAATATTGCAATAGTCTCTCTCTCTTTACAAGGTATTTTTTTTTAATTTCTATTTTTTTAAATTTTTCTTATATAGGTTGCACTTGATTGTAATGGATTTTAAGATGGCTGCCAGTTATGGATGTATTCTAATTATTCTGAACTTTTAAATTAGCTAAAAAATTTTCAATTAACATATGAGGGAAGTAACCTAAGTTTACTTTAAGTTTGAACACCTGGCTGCAGGTAACCGTAGCAGTAATAAGCAGCGCTGCCTGCTATTACAAGATTTGTCGTATCGTATACTATGTTATTTAACAAGCAAAATTCAATTAACACGTGAGGGATTTAATTATAAAAAAATTAATTTTTAATTAATTAATTAATGTTAATTGCAGCAGAACTACCCTGGCAGACATTACATTGCCAAATTGTTTATATTACAATAAGCGTTTTCAATAATATTTCAATCAATTAACAAATGAGGGAAGGTTTTCTACTGTCGGATCTTAGACCATTACAAATTTAAAATTAAAAACTTAAATTTTAACACTTAACACTTAACAACACTATTTCGATTCAGATTGTTATTAAAGATTTTGTACACGTTTGTTTCATGTATTTTAAAACACTTTGTTTATTATTAGTTAAAATATACACATATTTTGAATATGGGTAATGGATATTGTATAAATAATCTATGTGTATTTAAAATTTATTTAATATTCTATAAAAAAAAAAAAGATGAATATTTAATATATTACTTTTTACTATCGAAAAATATTAAAATTGGGTATTATCGATTTTATAAAATATTAAAACATTTGATACAGTCACTTATGAAAAACAATACGTTCCATTAAAATTTCACATAATAATTAGCTGCCAGTCCTTAAAAATAATAAGTACCTAAGACTATTCCAGGTGGACAGATTTTCATTCATATGAAAGAGGTTATATTAAAGTGTGCCATCATCGAGGTCCTAATTATATTATATCTGAAGTCACAATATGTCATACTTGACATTGTGACTTCAGAATGGATTTTCAAACATGTCTTTGAATCCATATCCCAGAGATAGTTTCGATTCTCTAATTCATACTGATGATGACTACATTGTAGTCGAAATACGTATTATAAAATACAAACAAATGATCTAAGAATTGGGGCAAAATTTGAAATATTATTTCAAAAAACCGTGAGTTCTCTTTGATTATTTTAATAATCTTTACTAGTAATATTGTTAGCTCTGCTAGGTCTAAGGCGTTATGCCTGCGCAGTATGCCTACTTGGAAACTGGGAGGTTATGGGTTCTTCGCATCCCGACATCGGCAGTTTATCAATTATTAAGGGAAAAAAAGGGGCGGTTAGTTGACTCAACTGTCGGCGTATGGAAAAGAACGAAGTAACCGGCTATGCTTGAGATGGTTTTCTGCAGTTTCCTTCACTAACTCCAGATGAATCTAGGCATAGTTTCTATCATAGTCGCCTGCAGCCACATATCCTACCAATTCCCAGTCTATAGACAAGAATTCCTTCCAGCCCACTCACATCCTCACATCCTTAGGCATCACAATGGACCTTATGGTCGAAGTGTAGCCCGTCCAGGGCAGCCTCTACAATCTATCTATCTATCTAACTCTGCTATGTCAGAAAAAACTAGAGTTAAGCGATGAGGTATAGTTATTTTCGGTTCAACTAGGTAGGTCTTTAGAAAAGTCTTCAGAAACAGACTAGCACATATGTCACAATTAAGATGGACTGGAATGCTCTTTTTGTTGACATTTGGCCTTAAATTAGAACATTTTATGCCCCTTGTTTAAGTTTCTGAAAATAAAATCACCCTTTCAGTCGCAACAGTCTCAAGCAACATTTATTCATAATTATATGCTGATACATTTTGGCAGAAAGCATAGTTTCTTGAAACATTTATCTAGCCTCAGTAAAGGCTATTAATATTTCTAGAAAAATACCAAGTCACGCTCGGTTATGTTAACAGGAATTAAAATGGAGGACAGTTGAGAAAATAAAAAAAGACAACTAAGGCATTTAATTTAATTAAATCACTACGTTATCATTGTTGTATGTTTGCAAACAACCTCCTCTTTCAAGCTAGTTAGTAAGGTTATTCATTCAGGTAAAACAAAATGTATTAAGTTAAAAATATATTCTGAAGTTGACAAAAGTAGTTAACTGTTATTAGATAATTTTTCATCAAAAGAGAAAAGATACAACGAAATTAAAACAAAATAATTAAGACGAATAATTAAGAGCATACAGAAGAGAAAATTTATATATTATATTTAGAGTTCAATGAACTTAAATATTATAAAATACAAGTACATTTTTATCAACATTGTATTCAGTAGTTAAAATTGGAAAAAGTTGAAGAAATTTTTTTTACTATTTATATTTCTTTTGTAATATGGCTACTGTTTTAACTTTTTTTTGTTAATTATTAAAAAGCTTAATGTCAATTTAATTCTTCATTTTTCCTAAAGAACACAAGAAATATTTACAGTGGCGTAGCTGAGGGGCCACGAAGCCCGCGGCGCTGGGGAGTCTCGAGTTTTAGAGGTCCCCGCTCGCTATAGCGGAAAAAATATTATTTTGAAAATCAGTAGTATGTTGTAAAAATTTCAAAGTCTAACTTGTATTGAGCCACTGTGTAATTGAGCCACAGTCAGGACTCTCACCAGTGGCAGGATTTCTCGCGTAACTTACAACTTTTTGAAAAAGTGAAGCTTTTAAAACTTTTAGCTTAAAATTGTCAAAAAACGAAGTGATTGTTGATGCGAGACAATCATTTGAAGTTCATGTGTTCAATGCTTATCTTGATAGCACCATTGGACAATTACGCTCACGGTTCAAAGGAACCCAACAAATTTTTTACAACTTTCCTTCAAACAATAATATATTAATTATACATGTATGATAAATAAATAGTTGTTTCTTACATTAAAAATTTGTTTTTCTCTTTTAATTCATTCAAATTCTCACTAGCTTCCTTGTCTTGACAGGGCCTCATGAAGATTTTTGCAGTGGGCCTATTAGCTCTCAGCTACGCCACTGAACACATATATACCTAGGGTAACCTGGTTCAACTTTTTGAAGTTAATTACTTGCAATTACTTGTTAAAAACATTGTTAAATCATAATGGATAATAAAAGCTGATACAATATCACACATATTTTGATTTTTAAACAAGTATTTCAGTACATTTAAGAACTACATAAACCGTTTTTGAAAAACTATCTTTTCTGATGACGTATGTATGAAGTATTACTAACTTCAAATAATAATGTGAAGTTTATGTGAAAGAATCGAGAAAGAATCGTTTGGTTAGATTGGCCATAAGCTAAGAAGGCCAGATTACACCATCAGTCGCCAAGCCCTCGAGTGGAACCCTCAAGAGAACAGGAAAAGAGGAAGACCGAATAATTTTAAATGTTTTAAAATACATTTGAAACTTCCTCTTTTGCTATTTCTTCTGTAGGACTGATGGAGGATAATTGATTTTTAATTTTATCCTTATTTTGACATCAATTTTTTGATACAAAATAATCTTATATATCTTGGCTGGGGATAGAACTCAATCTCCTTTGGCTTTACGGACAAGTGCTCTGCCACATGTTATAAAAATATTTTGTTTTCAGATGATGCAGAAGCTAAACAGTTACGTAACTGTTGTCACGTGACCTTTTTTATCATTACCATCCTATGAAATAAAAGGCTAATGACTACCCAATTAGTGATTAGTCAAATACTCTTGAATAGTTATAAACCAGATCTTATACTTAATTGATAGCAGTGTTCCTTGGTCTTTACGTAATCTAATTTTCGACCCAGTTCACCTTTATGGAAGAAACACAATTAATGTGAAGGATGCACTAGTGATTCAGAACGGACATTGTTTAAAGAGTATTTTCAACTTTATAAAGACATGTACACTTGGTAACAAAAGTTGATGACATTTTTTTAAAATTTATAGTTGATTTATATCTTATTCATTGGGTTTTCGAAAAAAATTTTCGAATAAAAGTTGTAACTATATTTCTAATGAACAACTTTTATTCGTAGCATTTTTTCGAAAAACCAAATCAATTTAAAATTTAAAATAAATGACATCAACTTTTGTGGGTCACAGTACAAGATCTGCTGTTCTTAATGTATAATTTGTTTGTTTTTTGTTTGTTTTGTTTTTCTTTTCCTTCTCTTCGTTTGTATTTGTTGATTGTTACGTACCATTGGTAAATGTATTTAAATGTATTTAATATGATATACTAATCAAAACCCCTTGTATAAGAATGTATCTACAAAACAATTTATTATTATTATTATTATTATTATTATTATTATTGATTTACAACCAACGTGGCGTGCACTGTGATTCACTGTGTAAAAGTCACCTATACCGACACATACGTGCAAAGTAATGGACTCTGATGAAGTATGTCTTCAGTCTGGAGATTATGTTCATTTTTTGTTAGTCGTTCGTACGTCGAGATTTACGTGGGAGCGTGGATGTTAGTTCAGCAGATAGATTTTGGCGTGTTCGCTTTTTTGTTATCATAGAACAGATAGGAATGGGGGGGCGAGAGAAAGGATGGGACTGTTTTTGTTTATGTGCGGATATGATTACTATTTCTAGTTGTCTCAGTGTGCTTATATTCCGAGGTGTCAGATTATACTCCATAGCAGTAACGGTTGTGATGCGATAATCACACGGTTCCTCCCCATCACTAGATAAACTAGGCGCGTTACGTGTGTCTATTCGTCTAATGTTTGTCGGTGATTGTGTATACGTACGGGTAGATAGATGCTTGTGTATGGTTATTTGAGTTTTGTGTTTGTGTATCTGTGTCGTTCGTAATCACTTTGATTGGCTCAGGTGGAAACGGAGTAGGTATTTGCTACTCCGTTTCCATCAGATGTATTATTACAGACTCCGGTACGAGTTCGCATTTCACCGGATCCACCAGAAAAGCTTCACCAGCAGCATCAGCACCAACCTAGGCTTAATTGGTCTTCAATAGCCGCGTAGATCTTCATATCATCCATGCATAGTAGATGTAATATGGTATGGCACTTATAGGATTTACCCTTGACTTCGAAGCCATATGTGCTGTCATGAGCAAGTAGAAGACTGGATGTAATGCAAGGTAAAACCAAACGGGGCTAATAAATTCACCTTTAAATATATCTCGCCCGATAAGTATCGCCGCGCTAATTGTATGTTTGCCATCAATAGTTAACGATGTTTGCCAGCAGGACATTATTGTTCCAAGGAAATTTATTATGTCTGAAATGCGGAACCGAGTGAAATTCCTAAAGGTAGTCCACAGTATACATATTACGGTGTTTTTCGTGCTAATTTCAATGTAACGGAGTCCATTACTAGTTGTACCTTGCAACCTTGTGATCATTCACGACAACCTTTTTGCGTTTTTTCAGTATGTTGTCAATCGCTAGTGGTGTTCTTTAACCGTGTATAGCGTCTGTACTAAAAATTGTTTAGAATAAAAAAAATTGTCATCATATTTCAAATTTATTTTTATATATCACAAACAATTGAATACTAGTAATAAATTCATTTATCTTGATAAAATACCATTTTTCCAAATGAATTGAAAAATATTATGAATTATGTAGTTTTTTGCTGTTTTGTTCAGCTAAAATTGTTTTTTTGCCATAATAATGTCTACAATGTGTTTGGTTGTAAATTAAAATTTTCAAATAAAAAAAATATTTATTGATATGAATATTAAATTTTTGTTTTTTCGTACGCGTTTTATTTTCTATATAAACCTACAGTAAAAGTTGGATACAAAGAGAACAACAAATATGATCTAGAAATCAGACGACTAACAGATTCAAAAAGTTATGTTTAATATAAGTATTAATCTCGGGAAAATGTAATAAATAATTTTCTTTAGCTTCTGAGGGATCCAAATAGTTCAATAAAATGATTAAAGTTTATTCAATTTTATTTAACTTTTCTTATTGTTATGATTTTTAGAAAACATACTTTCGTAAACGTATATTGTTGAGATAAAATATCTCCTATAAAGTTTCTACTGTACCAATACGGAGACATCGCGTGACTGTGTCATACTCTATGATCTGGAGTAATTTTATTAATGTTGAGCGTGAAAAACATTGAACGTACAATATATGCTCACCCATTTCATTGATATGAGCTAGGTTATTCTATATATATATATATATATATATATATATATATATATATATATATATATATATATATATATATATATATATATATATATATATATAGTGGCTGTTTATTTGTAATAACATTATAAATTACTTTCCATGTACATAAATGGTGTTTAGGTATATTATTTATACAGAAAATATTTGTTTCATAACATATACCTTAATATTATTTATATTCGCAACCGATGTTGTTTTTAAAATATATTTGAATTTATTATTCTTTTGCCGATATATCGGCAAGGTGATATACTTAAAATAAAAATAAAATTCAATAAATGGGTATATACTATATATATAGTGGGTGGGTCAAAAAAATATTAAAAACTTGTAAAATATTATTCAATTATTTTTAATGTAATCCCGCGCATCGAACTTTTCTTTTTATTGTGATAAATAGTGACTTTCTGATTCGCAAAACGGGTCATTTATTCCACGGGTCATTTATTGCTGTTGAAGTGTTAATTGTTAATTGTTAATCAACCGTCACAATTAGTTTTGTTTTTGTACTTTAAGTTCCATTATTGTTCTATTTATTTATAGTGCGAAAAGAACGATATAAACTTACAGTTGTGTGAAAATCGGCCGTGTAGCTTTCTAATTATGGAAACAAGAAGACAAACTTACCAGTGTCCTATATTCTGAATGTAACTGACTCATCCATATAAAATCACACCCACTTCTAACAATCATTACAGTTTTCAAAAAAAAAAAAAAATAAAATAAAATAAAATTTTTATTTTGCAAAATTATCACGTATAGTTAATGAAATTATGCCATTCAACTCAATAATAATTTTCATGCATGGTTATAAATATAAAATTATTATATATATAATATTTTCAATTTAGCATGAGGTAGGTACAAATAAAATGATGATGTTATACATTATTCGTAATGCAGAAAATAAATAAATACTGTAGGCGACAAGACAATTGCCCGTAAACAACTATTGCATCGATTAAAGAGAAAACAAATTGTATTTACACGAAATAAAATAAGATATAAAGTATTATGAATAAACATACACAATGGTTAAATTTTACAGATTGTCAATTCTATGTATGCTAGGCATAATTATTTGACTCACATAATACCCGAAAAATGCACAAAATTAGTCATAAATTTAACATAGCGAAAATGCAAAATTGAAACTGTTATCACAAGTAAATGAGTGAAACTAAATTTTTGGGGATTCAAATATCATCAAAACTAATTTTTCAAGTCTTGTATTAATACTGTTTTTCTGTCGTACAGCGAAATAAGTTTATAATGTTATAACAAATAATGATTCGCTTTTAACGAGAAAAATAGAATTATTTTAGAAATAATTATTGGAGGGGTAGACACTAATATACAATCAAATTTATCTGAACACAATTGGAAAAACTGTTCATGTCATTCAACGGGAAGATATATAACGGATAAACTTTCTAAAACCAATATTTCCAACCGTTACAAATTTGGAATTATACATTTATTATAGCGGATTTCGTCATATATTTGACATACAAATAAAAGACAGGCTTCACATTCAAATAATAACCATAACCAAATATAAATTAACGCCCTGTACAATAAAAATACCACCTACTAAGTTTTTGTTCATACATCCGTTGATATTTGTGTTACTTTTATCGGTTTTCTACTCGTATTATTTTTATTATTATTTGTTTTTTTCAACGCCTCGATGATCGGCTCAACTCTGAAGTATTCTTCTTTTCTCTGTAACTAGGCTTGTTTATAGTCTAGATACCACACTATTGTTAATGTTGGACTACAACAAACCTGATGTGTTTCGTTATATCATTTTCATTTCATCCCTTATATATGTTTTGTTTGTTACAGCGAAACACTTCATTCTAATAAACAAAGCTGTAAGAGAAATATTATGTAGTATCTAACTCTACACAAATACACTTTCAGTAAAAAGTATTGGAACTTTCTAACTCAATCACCTTGGATCACTCAAAGGTCCATCGAAAATGGCCATCTATATAAATTTATATATATATATATATATATATATATATATATATATATATATATATATATATATATATATATATATATATATATATAGTATATGGATATGGATAAATCCTGTCCTTCATGCGATATCTATAAATATCTATAAAAAACCTATAAAAAGACCCTGACAGTTGGAATTTTGCAAGGGCATAGATATTACCTAAAGATTTTTATGAAATATCTGTTTGTACAGCAAGAATATTTTAAATTAAAAAGTGTAATTTGCGTACTTGAATTTTTCGTCTGCGTTTGGAAAAGTGGGTCACCAACTACTTTAATAAAATTCTTTATATCATTGAGAGAAAACTCTGAAACATTCTTCCAAGCTCTTCGGCGTTGAACTCAAAACAAATCTCGAGATTATATATCTAATAAACTTCTAAACTTCGCAGAAAACAATAATAATTGTCTCATAATTAGACGCTAATTAAATGCCAATTAAATGCCTTAATTAAAAATTAAATGATCTATGTTTCATCGTGTTACCGCATGCTCTGCTAGCTTAATGTTATGCTAGCAGAGCAATATTTAAAAAATCAATTTATTTTATTGTATATGATATCAAATTATTAAGCTTATTAAATGCTAACTAAATGCTCTAATTAAAAATTTAATGCTCTTTGTTGCACTGTGTAACTGTATGGTCTGCTAGCTTAACCAGCAGAGCAATATTTAAAAAATCAATTAATTATATTGTATGTAATATCAAATTATTAAGCTAATTACATGCTAATTAAATGCTCTAATTAAAAAATTAATGCTCTTTGTTGCACTGTATAACATCATGCTCTGCTAGCTTAACCAGTAGAGCAATATTGAAAAAGTCAATGAATTATATTGTATTTAATATCACATTATTAAGCTAATTTAATGCTAATTAAATGCCCTAATTAAAAATTTACTGCTGTTTGTTGTATCGTGTAACCACATTTCACGATACAACTAGCAGATCATGTGGTTACACGATACAACAAAGAGCAGTTAATTTTTAATTAGAGCATTTAATTAGCATTTAATTAGCTTAATAATGTGCTATATAAATAATTGATTTATATATAATTAATTGATTGTTTAAACATTGCTTTGCTAACTTAACATTAAGCTAACAGAGCATGCGGTTACACGATAACACAAAGAGCTGCTAACTTTTAATTAAAGCATTTATTTAGCTTCATAATTTGATATTAAATACAAAATATTTAATTGATTTTTTAAATATTGCTCTGCTGGTTAAGCTAGTAGAGCATCCGATTACACAGTACCACAAAGAGCATTTAATTTTATTTAGCTTAATAAATTTATATTAAATACAATATAATTTTTTAAGTATTGTTCTGCTAGCTTAACGTTAAGCTAGCTGAGCATGCGGTAACAAGATACAGCAAAGAGCATTTAATTTTTAATTAGGGCATTTAATTAGCCTCTAATTATGAGACAATTATAATTGTGTTCTGCTCAAGTTGCTCTGCTAGCTTAATGGGCATCACAAACTTATGGTTGGACGTCAATTAACATCATAGGTTTTTATAAAATGTGTGATCCAGTATGTGTATAATATCTGTGTAAAATGTGTCTCGTTCAATAATAAGTTAATATACAATTTTCTGGAAATTCGTTTCCTTTTATGTATTACTCGAACTTAATATTAAAAAAATTAATCTCAAGTGTCAGGCAAGAGTCAACTTTATTTGTAGTTAAGGTTGATCGGACTATAAATCAAAATACATTTAAAAGTTTCTGAGATCTCAGGTAATTTTGAATTAATTGTATTTATAAGCGAATCACTTAATTATTGTTTTTTTTTAATTAAAAACCATTTAACAATCGATGAGGTATTAAAAATAACTTTAGTTTAAAACAAATGAACATAACAACTAATTGAGTTAATTGCATTAATACCTGGTGTATACTCTCTAAGTGTTTCAAAGAAGGATATTTTTCCCTCTGGTGGAGGAATTAACGTCTGATTTTGGACTCACGAACTTGACCTTACTTTACGAACAAACAAACACACACACACACAAATTTCAGCTTGTTATCTCGTTTCAGACAAAGGACAAGCAAGAGCGAACTATTTAGGTCATTTTATGAACATCTATATTAAAAATATTTTTCTGTGATCAATATTTTCAACCGTTACAAAGTAAGGACTATGCTTTATGTGTCCCCGTAAATATTACGTATACCGATAACAATGAAATAAGAAGAATCGAAATAAATTTTATAACAGCAGTGTATTTTAAGAATAACAGCATGGTAAAATTCTTTTATGGTTTTCAAACAATAATAACAAATAGAAACAACAAACAACACAATATTTTTTACATTTATCGTCGTCTGCTACTCCTACTATTACTATCTCTCCTGTTCTTTTTGTTGAGCCGCTACTGTTAAACTCGTATCTATGTAGCCAAATACTCTAAATATATAGAGTGGCCTATTTATTCTGATACTACTAATTCTTAAGTTGGGCTTTAGATTGGCCTTCGTTATAATTAAGCTATGTGGTATATCGCCAATATAACAAGTCAAAATAATTTTGCACAATATCCTTAACAATTTATGTTTCTAACTAATATAAGAGAATATATGTATTGTGAAAAATATTACTGAAAAAAGGGCAAAAGGAGGTCTCTAAATAAGAATTGCTTTTTACTCTGCATTGAATAAAATGCACAATCATGCTATGAATCAATTCTATTTGGAAACTGAGGAGTTGAATGAATGGAATTTCTAATTTATTTAACTAAGTCGATGGTCTACTTCAGAAACGTATTCATATCAAAATAGTAGAGGATACAACGTAAAATATCTGGTTTCGAATTATTTGTAATGGTCGATAAAAATTTGTATCACTTAAACAAAAATTGGACTGCACACAATGAACTGGTAGTTTTTTTTTTAATGATTAACTTATTTTTCCTCATTAGAGGGAAAAATAATCTTCAAAATGACGTATCAAACACTAATTTTGATACATTATTAATGGATATATTTTATACCGACAAAAAAACACCTTTGAGAAATAATATATGTGATGATGGTATCTAGTTTGTCATTAGTTTTGTTGTATACTTTTTGTTGTTATTTCCATGGGACATATCCATTGACTTATGTTTCTTTTTATAAAGCTAAGACGTTTATTTTGTACAACTGACTGAGCTGTAAACTAGTATCAATAAGTTAAGGTGATACTCTAATCGATGTACATATAACCATTTCGGTATTTCAGTGCTAAATTACAACTGAGCCTATTGTTATCAAATTAATCATTGTTTATTAATTTCATTGGTAATAAATGTTTCATTTATGAGTATAAAATAATTGAACTTGATTTAATTGACTGAAGATAACAAACACACAATTGATGGGACGTTCAGTAGCTACCAAACAACCAATGAATACTATTATAGAAAGGAAGTGTATAAAAGATAGATTCTCAAACACTATTAAAGCAACCTCGCTACTCTAAAACTATTATACATTGTTTATAATGTGTTTGCTTCAGTTGTGATTATTAAAGCGTACAGTTTTTTGCCTATTTTATTATCGCTTTTATTTCATTCAATGTGTTTATAAATCGTCATATTTATAAATTATCTATGAGGATAAACATTATAATTATTTGCTTTTCTTTTTATGTATTCTTGGGAAAATTTTATTACACATATGCTTTTAAAATAGTGATTTATTTAGAATCTGTGTTTAACATAGGCGATAGTATATTGCATAAAACTGGGGAAACTTTTACTTTCTAATGATAAAAGGAATAGGAGGGTTCTGAAATATTTCAATCTTTCACATGTGGTTCCGTATTCACTTAATTTTTATAACTATTTTCAAAGCATGTAGGCTGCCATAACATCTAAGTAAATGATGTATACGCAATGTTCAAATAGTACCGATACGACTTTTTTGACAAAAAATGTAGGACAATTTCTTCAAGGGCCCCCTAAGGTTAAAATGGTTTATAAAAGAGATTCACTTTATTATTATTTTGAATATTTATCACTTTCCTAGTCAATTTCCATGACGGTTACGTAAGAGAAAACAAAAAATTAACTCATAAACCAGGAATCGAATTCAATGCCATGTTTGTCTATATTGTATACACTAGCTCTTTTGTACTATGTCATACGTAACCTTAATGAAAATTGACTTGAAGTATTGTATTGTGACGCCTAAGTATATACACATAATAATATGTGGAATAACAAGTTAATGTTGACAAGAAAGTAAAACTGTCAAAGATGTGAAATAATTGAATCATTTACCAGAGTCATACTTGGTGTAACAGCAGCACACCGGACTAAGAAATCTAGAAGCCTAGGTTCGATTCCGGGTGTATGAGTTAATTTTTTCGTATCAATATTTAATTAAAGAAATTCACTTTGTTAGTGTGGAAATGAAAATTGAAAATTTTTTTTGTGAAAATTACACATTCTATTAACCGTGCTACATAATAATACTTGTTACAATTCTATTTGTCAAATAGAAATATAATAAAAATGTATGCCATTGAGTCGAGTTGAAATTTTTCGACGTATACTTTGCGGTATACGGTCGAGTTAAAGGTATACTTTTATTTATGACAAGTTTCCGAAACACAGTATTCAGACGAAATCATAAGTTACTATTTTGTTTGATGTTATAGAGTACATGATTAAAAATATTTTTATACGAAAATTTGATTTTCTTATGTTTTTCTTTTCAATAAATATAGACTGTGCAAATCAAAATGCCCGTACACCGTTGTCGTTTTGTTTAAGACTACAATTTCGATTTATAGAAAATATTTTAGGTAAGTCAGACTTCATCAAAGTTCGCATTTCACAAAAAATCTGCTATAATTCAATCAGATCATTAAGATGCTCATACTGATGTAAATAGTTTTCTCAAAAACATTTCGTCGATTGAACTTGCCTCTATCATATCTCATTAGTTTAACGGTAGTAAAGAGAGCCACCAACGAACTTCCTGATTTATTTAACAAAAAATGTTTGTAACATAAAACGATACATCGAAGTTTTAAGTCACATGCAAATAAATTTTGGAGAAAATAATGGCAAATTAATTCGACGTCAATTCTCACAGTCTGTATAACTAGTGTCACTTTTAGTGCGTGCTTGGCTGATCATTACGTAGCGTATTATATTTGTATAATGTTTCTCTATTGTTTATATCCAGTTTCTTTATTTATTATATATCATATTTATTATGAAAGCATTTTCTTGGGACATTTGAGGTGGAATTGCGTTTATGTCCAACGCAAACAGTTCACATTAATATCTTTTTTACAGTATATCCATTTATGTTAGTGAAATATGAGATATTTTATAAAATGTATCTTATACTAAAATGAGAGACAAATAATATTTTCAAAATGTTTCCTCTTATCTGTACAAAGTAAAATGATTATAATTTTCATATATATTTATTTGTGTATACTTAAGTGTCAACATTACGATGTTTGTCCAAATTCCTTTCGGTTACGTAAGACAAACTGTAGAAGACTTTAGCGTATAATAGTATACGCTAAAGTCTTCATATATATTTATTTGTGTATACTTAAGTGTCAACATTACGATGTTTGTCCAAATTCCTTTCGGTTACGTAAGACAAACTGTAGAAGACTTTAGCGTATACTATTATACGCTAAAGTCTTCTACAGTTTGTCTTACGTAACCGAAAGGAATTTGGACAAACATCGTAATGTTGACACTTAAGTATACACAAATAAATATATATGAATAATAACTTCGACAGAAGTATACTGTCTAAATAAATAAAAATAAGAATGATATGAAAAGGTTAGCTGTTACGTCACAGTCTTCTTTGGTGTAGCGGAAGCATACTGGACTAGATATCCAGAGGCCCGAGGTTCGATTCCTGATTGACGAGTTAATTTTTTCATATCTGTATTTAGTTGATTATAATTTTGTTTACTCTTTTTGAAAATTACTCTTAAACGTTACATTTCATAATTATTTTATGTATTTGATTTAAATATTAGAGCATTTTGCTTAAATATTATTATTATTATTCTTTTAATGTTTAATCCATGTATAGTGGATTGCCAAATGATTAAGTACACTGAACATTTTTTGCAATTTGATATTATAGATGCTCACTCGAGACGATCCATGCTATAATGCTGGAATCGTTGGCAGATCATAATATTGACAGCCTGATTAATGTTTGGCACCCAAAATCATACTATTCGGTCATACTAAAGAATACAAGAAATCTCATATAGACACATCAAAGCTGTAAGAGGCAAAATAATGTAATAAGAATGTAATAACCAGTGATTGGTTTTATTTCTTTTTTTGAAACAAATCGTTTACTTAAAATGCTTTAGGAATATTAGATAACCCTTAATAATTTACTTTTTCCTCAATAACAATTGAGATGCGTATGGACATGCTATGCATTGTGTGACATGATATTTGGAAATTGTGATGCATTTATCAGTTTTTCGATCAAATTTGCTTCTTGGTTGTCTTCATCATGTTTTCGAAAGTTAAGCTTGTAACTTCATTTGACGGCACTACTCCCAGTAGACCATAAATGGAAATTTGGAGAAAGGTGGCGTCCATATTTACAGTACAGCGGTTGCATTGGCTATTAGTAAATTGCATGTTTCTAACCCTTTTTCAAAACAGGCAAAGTATTAACTGCGCACCCAATAAATTTGTAGGAGAGATACCAAGTTTTTGAAGTTACCTTTTAGTAATAACTAAGTGGCTTAATTTGATGCAATTTGATTTAATTTAATTATTCCAGGATCGGAGTTGGGCATCCTAACTAGAAAAAAAAAAAAAAAAAAAAAATATATATATATATATATATATATATATATATATATATAAATATATATATACATATATACATATTTAATTAATTCTAATAACATAAAATTAAGTCACTTACTTATTACTAAAAACGTGCTAAGTTTAATCGAAATCAGACAAATAGTTTTTGAGACAAGTTCATATTAACTTTCTTCTTATTTTTGGTAGATCTATCGCCTATTAAGTTTTCCGGTTTAAAATAAGAGAAACCCGGGCGAACTGTAAAAAAATAAACTGTTAATTAGTCTTGTAAATCCAATTTTTTAAACACACTCCCACATTTTTCTGCAGTTTACTTTTCATATTCACCAAATTTTCAGTTAATTTTGGTAAATAATGAAAACTAATTGGACTCCTATATGAATTATTCTGTTGCATTCAATAATGCAATAAAATAGTTTACTATTCGTTTTTCGTGGACGTAACTTGGCTACAGAGTCCTTTTAAATATCAGACGCCACAATAATTTATTAAATTACTATTATTTTGATAATAATGCAAATAACTATTATTTTGTTAATAATGCAAATTATAATATAAAAATAAATATGACTTAAATTATTTGTTGTCTTGTATAATACGCATTCCTGACTAACAACTAACCCAAAAGAGTTTTATCTTGAGCACCACTAAGCGCATACACGACTGGCACATACCAATAAATTTCAGTACGTATTCTTTATACCTATTATTTTTGGGAGTTAATAGTATAAGGTACCAATAGAATCTGTACTCGGGTATTCTGTTTTATGCTTATGTAATGTTTATATACATTTTTATATTATTTATTTAGGTTTTGTGTTTAGTCTCGCATACACTGAATAAAATTCATTTTTGCATAAATTTCACCACATCTGTGAGTGACGTGTGTGAGAAAATGAATAGCGCAAAATGTCTCATCTTCAAAATTATAAACTATAAATTAACTTTAGGGCAAAATTGTTTCATCACAAGTGTATTGCTGCAAGGTTTCACTCAAATGCAATATATTTGAGACATAATATTACATACAGTAACATTTAGAATATTTTAACTGATTCAAATTTTTGCAAGGGATTGTACAATTCTTTACTACTGTCAGCTCTTTTATTGTTTTGCCTTGTTTTTATTTCATTGATTGGATTTGTAACTATTGTATTTTATAAAACAACAATTAAACAACGAAACTTTCTTTTTGTATTTTATGTTTTGTGAGTAAGTAACATGTAAACATACTGTCACTCATTGTAAATCTATTCGTGTATTTTGTTTTGATGATATATAATAAAGTTAAAAGTTGAACTAAAATATATTTTATAGGTAGTTCTGCTTACATTCCGTCACTATTATATTTTCTTCTGCGTTATTTAAAAGCATGCGGTTATTGAAAACTTTATGGTAGATATAATATTTAATTGAACTATATAATTCTTTATTTTTCTTTATAATATTTAGAGAGTTAAACAAAAATCTAAAATAAATGTGAAAAAACATTCTTCACTTAACCAGTTTCTGCTTTTCTGCTCCAAGATCCAGTAGCAAAGACTGCTAATAGTTACATGTCCCTAAAAAGGGTATTTATTGAACAAAGTTAGTTTCAAACGTGGCTGATTGATCATCACTGGAATTATTAATCCATTGAAAACAAGAATTGTTACATATATGCAGAAAAAAACAGTCATAATGCGTTCAGTAGAGTAAGCTAAATTTGGAATACTATTAAATAATTTTTATTAATCGTATTTGGAATGTTATTAATGTACACTCCCGTTCAATAAAATTGAGCTAACCTGAACCGAATCAGTCTCTCACAATTTTGATTATTCTTGTAGTAAATGTTGTTGATAGATACAACATTTTATTTTATTTTTATACGTAAAAGGGAGATATAACACTATTTACATTACATATTCTTGTACTCTATCACTGACTTGTTTACATAAATAAAAAATATAAAACTTTCATTTCTTTTTTCACATTTAAAAAGTATACTACTTTTCTTAGTTTATAAATAAATAATGTACAGAGAGTTATAAAAGTGCGGAGTTTTATGAAATGTTAGAAAATTAACATTTCAAGTTGGTTCAATTTTATTGAACGGGAGTGTACATCAGGAGTCGACAATTTAATTCGAAATTTAAACTAATACATTTGAAACAAGTACAACATAAAAGAAAACAAAGCCAAAAAAAAAAAATTAGTAGCAAGATCCGGTAAAAGTACACTACAAAAGTAAAAGTTTATTCCGAAAAATGTTTTGTAGTCAAAAGAAACGAAGTTTCACAACCCCTAAATCGAAGAATAAATATAAATACCTAAAATGTTTACTCTTTCCCGCGATATTTTGAGGAATTCTATACCTCAACAATTTATTATTGTCCTGTGACAAGGAGGTGAACAATGAGTATAAATTAGTAACTTACTTTAGGGAGATTTCAAAACACATTGGAAGCGTATTGAAAAAACAAGAGGTATTCATATAACATACAAACCTCCATTCAACTTGGAAAATCTTCTATCGAATCATGAAACCCAGTTTAGAGTGTTTTGAGATGTATGTGGTCAAATAGATAGATTCTTAGAAAAAGAAAAGTAAATAATTTGATTTTGTATATCTATTAAAAAATCTGGACGCAGTTCTTAGACCTATATGGAAGTGTACACGTAACCAATAAAGGACGTAAAATGATTGCTTGGGAATCGCTGTAATTGCACACAAGAAGAGGCCAGAAATACTACTAAAGGACTAGAAAGAAATCCTCAACTCAAATTTATACAGACTTCTTTTATTAGTTTTAACAGGTTTGGCACTAACAAAATTTCCCAACCTTCCAGAATCCGAGATTAAAAACAGGGGTTCTCATTTTAAAAACACAAGTTGACATTCGAATAACTTGGAAGGCCAAAATAAAGGTCACCATAATATGTTTCCCTCCGAACAAAACCACTTTCATTGGAATCATTTTTTCCACAAACGTTTCCTTGAAGAAATTATGTTATGTTTGCTTAACATATTTTATAGGTGATCAAATCTGGAGTATAAAAGAAGGGTAAACTTTTGTAGTATTTGTAGTATAAATGGATAAATGGAATCAACCAACATAAATTATTGTTGAAAACTATTATTTTTTAAAACCATCAAGAAAAAGTCTACAAGACTTACCATAAAATTTTTAAGAAAAAGTTAATATAGTATAATGAATGGTTCCTTATAATTTTTGTAGTTGACGTATTTGCTATGCCTAATTAAAAAGTTCTGAGTATAAAATTATTAATTATTTTGTATTTATCATTTTTAATGAAGCATCAGTTCACTACTACGTCAAGAAATTTTTTTAAGAATTATAATGCTTATGTTTATTTATCATTTAATGTGAGAATGTGATCTTCAATACCTACTACATCATTTTGAATTTTATGCTTCAACGATTTTAAACTGTCATCACTTCAACTGTTTATTACACTACGATTCATCTGTGAACATGATAGAAACGTTTTATAATTCTCTTGTGGTTATATCCGTTGACTGCTAAGAGCCATTGTTCTAGGTTTGACTTACCTAGGTTACTACCTCAGAGGGTACAAATAGATCCGAAAAAAATATCGCCCACCACCAATAAACTTGTACTGTTTGTCTGAAGATTATGAAAGATTACCAATGACAATGGATCCTGTATAAATCTTCCACACTTTCGATAGATTTGAATTTAGCCCCGGTAAATCGATAGTTTATAAGATCGTGATCAAATTTCTCAATGCCCACTAATCCCAGAAAATCGGTTTTAGATCACAAATCAGAGGTCTATTTGGACATTTCTAACATTGATGCCCACCTCTGGTTTGCTTATATGTTTGTATTTACTTGATATTTGTGAGTTGTGACCCGTTGATAGCATGACGCACAACAATACCGTCATATGATTATCATAATATCATACGAACGTCACATTTCTAAGGCTAATTAATTGCATTGTCGTCTGTTGAACATAATGGAAACGGAAGTAGAAACATGCACCAGGAAATTAGGCGGATATCACAAGGGGCTGAATCTTTAAAAAAAAATATCTTTAAAATATAGAGAGATGCTCACACAAATGCACCAAAATATAGACTTTTTCTAGCATTATCCTACCATAAAGAATAAATAATTTTGAAGACTTCGAGCTTGCGTTAAGGCCGCAGTTATCCTACTTGGGGTACGTTTAACTAGAGTTTATATACATTGTCCATCACTTAAAATGTTGATAAGCGTACAGAATACAAGAATGATCTTTGATCAAATGATTGACATAATGGAACCTCTTGGTTAACGATAGTTATTGAAATTTCAAACGCTCATTTGCAAGCACACACACACGCACGCACGCACATCCACACACACACACACACAGATCAGATGCTAAAAATGAGTCAATGAAGAACAAAAACTTTCACACCGAAAATATAAGCAGGCCAGAGAAGAGGCATAATATGAATAGTCAATATAAATATAAACGCAAACATATGTACGTCAATATACATGCATACAAATAGAATTTACATGACTATTATTCTCCAAAGTACCTTTACATACATTGCTTATTTTTGAATTTTAACCCCCGATTTGTGACTGAAAAACAACTTTACGAGATTAAATCTTATAAACTATCGATTTACCGGGATTAGATTCGACTTGACCGACAGTTCTTTCCCATAAGGTTTGTGCGAAGCCTTTAAGGTATTTAAATGAAAAATGCAAATAAAAATTCCGATAGCAAAGATATTCCGATTTCGAAAATCGATATGCTTAATACAATATTTTTATTAAATATATTATCACCTATAAATAATTATTAAACTGAATTAGTTCTTTTATCGCAAAACTTTTGAACATCACGTATCAGTAATATAACACTACTGTTGTCCTATTGAGGTACTACCATGAAACCCTTTGGGAAATTGACTCGCGTTATAGTAGCATATCTACATACTAAAATAAGCAAAAAACATTCGGGATTTATTTTGCGAATTCGCCTTAGTTTAGTTTTAATCATGTCACAATTAATCTGAAATGTTCACATAAAACTGAATTAATAACATTTAATTACAACGAATTACAACAATAAGCTCGTTACAAATGTTTTTGTGACAAAGGTGTTTCTCTTAATACTGTACCAAAAATTCGCCGAGAATCATTGACATCAATCTCATTAGACATTAGAAACATGAAAACTAGTACATAATTTTGTACCTTTAGAAATTTTTATTTTCTAAAAATTTCTAATTATACTTCTTGGAAGCTGCTCATCAATTTTATCACTGGCATTGTATGTAATTATTTCTTTAAAGTTAAATTAAAGTTGACTTTTTTGACAGAACCATACTTAAAATAAAAAATACGAGATGGCGCAGTACTTTACTAGCGTATACGTGGTAATCTTTTTTCTTTGAAACATTTAAAATAAAATTGACATTAGCAATGCGGTAATAAATAGCATTTTGGATTCATAAATGGATTATTCTAAAAACAAATAAACACTGTTCAAATTCTGTACGAACTTTAACAGTAACTCAGTATAGCGAAGAATTCTATCAGCATGGTATATAAAGGTGTATATAATGTGCCTTACGGTTTACTCTTGAATTATTAGTGTAATTTATCACTGTACTGAGAAATATTATCGTCTCGTTTGACACTATAAAATTGGTAACCATGTTTTACGTTTTACTATCAGAAATAAAAATTCATAAAACAATTTTTAATATCAAGTGCAGATAGATAACAAGAACTACACAAAGCACACATTATATTGTTTGTGTGGAGTTTATTATTTGTGAATACTAAATACAAGTATAAATAGTTATTTTGATTGGTAGAAATGATGAAAAAAAAAACCATAGAGATATGGTGGAAACTTTTATTTTGATTTTTGGCCAAATAATCTTAACTTCCCAATGCTGTAAAGTTAAAAAGTTTTCATTACAAGCTCTTCTAATTTGAGAGCCTCTCACACCTATATTTCTCTATTATTTTGGCTTCCTTATTTGAATCGTGAAATAACTTTTTGAATCACAGCAAAGTTTGTTTATTTACGCTTGTTTGTTTGTATATTTGCATATGCTCAACTAGTGAAATTTTTGAATAAGCTGGTGAAGTAATGAGTGCGAATGAGAAGCCAACTCCTGATATCAAAAGCGCTCTGATAACAATTTTGAGTCTATGAGTCTATTTAATTGATTAATAAATTGTACCATGTGTTCAGCTGCTGAGAACTATAAAATACTAGAGCCAAAGTGTCTTTAATTGGCGATGGAACTGCATCGAAATCGGTTAAGCGACAGGGTGCGTTGTGGAAACTTCCTTATTTGAAACAATGATAAAACAAAAAGTATTGGAGATTTCATTTTAATTTCTTTTTTTCGTACATATCGGTACATTTAAAGTTTTTTTTCATTGATTTTGAAAATGATATCTTGAAGGTGGTCACCGTTCTACTCAGTACAAAAGGAGAGTCAGAACCTGAAGTTTTTGTACACTTTGTCCAGCACATTAGCGTCGATCTTTGCCGTAGCAGCAAGAATATTGTTCTTAAGCTCAGTCAGGGTATCAGATGTACATCAGGTATACACCAAGGATTTAAGATATCCGTAATAAAAAAACCACAGGGTGGGTGCTAAAGATGGCGAGCGTGCTGGCCGCTCTAAATAACCCCTTAAAGAGATAAGACGTTCGTGGAAATGTTCGCGCAAGAGAGACATTTATTTAAGTTTAGGAAGAAAACAGTATTTCAACATCTTGAACTAACGCTGAGAAGTTACTATAACCGCCTTATTGGTCTCTTCAAAAAACCATGGTTCGATAATGCTAATTCTGGATAACGCGCACCAAACAGTCACACGTTCTGCATGTAGGGGTCGCTTCTGAAGGTCTCGGGGATATGTGCAACTCCAATATCGCGTTTATTCACGCATTCTGACAGGTGAAAATGTAAATGTGCTTCGTCGCTGAAAAACACAAGGGCATAATCAGGCAAATTTTCAACAAAATCTTCACATGCACGTTCTCGTGTAAGAAAATTGCCTGGATTAAGTTTTTGCACCACCACCAGCTTGTATGGATGAAATTTCAGGTCTTCATGAAGAATTCGTCTCACTGTGCGAACACAAAATCGAAGAGCAGCTGTATGTTTACGCGCAGATCGCTTAGGGGATTTCAAAACCACCTTCCGCACTCTCTCGACGTTTTCTGTAGTCCTGGTTTATTTTGAAGGTCTGGCTTTTTTTTACACACTACCGGTAACCATAAAAGTGTCCCCCCACTGAACAATAGATTTACAGTCAGGAACTAGACCTTTAGGAGCGATTATAAATTTTTTTCTAAACGCACGCTGAGTTGCAATAGTTGAATTGAGATTAGAAAAATACCTTGTGGTTACTGAACTAACCGTTCAAAAAACGTTAGGCTGGGTCCTTTGAAGTGCGCCCATCCCTATTCTTGGGGAACTAACAGCTGTTGTGTGGCGCGCAATTCAAAAAAGGAAGTTCCGGGCCGCACCCTGTATAAGCTTCCGGAATAACGCAGCAGACAGGTTTTATTCCGGAAGCTTATACAGGGTGCGGCCCGGAACTTGACCGAAAAACAGACACAAATTTACAAAATGATTTATGCGTCTTCTATTGATTTCGACTAGTCACCACAAAAAATACGTTATCAGCTGTCTTCCATGTTTGACCCGGTCACAGATTTATAACACGCATAGATTTCTGTGATTTTTCGAAAGAAAATGTGTCATGTAAATGTTATAGAAATCTAGAAAAACAAAAAATTAATTAAATGTACTAAAAAAAATATATTAAAAAAAAAATTTTAGAGAATATATAAAAAATCAATTTTTAATGTAAAAAAAATTCGCAACCAAAAAGACCATTAATCAAAATACAGAATATGAGCAAAATATATCAGTAGCACATTCATTTTTGTTAGCTGTTTGTTGTAATAGCCGTATTATGTACAAGATGACCCATCAAAAAGCCCTTATAACAGAGAAACATAATATTTTTCTCTATAATTTTTATGTCTCTCTCTAATTTCTAAATATCTATTTTTATGTCTCTAATTTCAAAACGCTGATTTTCAAAAAACTCGGAAATACGTATTTTATGATGTATAACTTCAATAGAAATTTTTGTATCTTTATCTTAGAAAAAAACCGAAACTCTGAATCCCTATTTTACCCCCTAAAGGTTGATTTTCGAATAACGCATAAACGTGTATTTATTTATTTATCACAGCGGACCAGCACAAAGTTTGTATATTTTCTCAAAGATATATAAGAGATAGTTTTAATACTTATCAATAGGCATCCCACGGACACCTACTTATCTAATTATCCCCAAATATAATCCGATTAATATCCGATGATTTTCTTTTCTAAAAGTAGTTCAGTTCTAGGCTGCATTCGACCACAAAAGTTGATGTCATTTTTTAAACTTATTATTGATTTGTGCCTTATTGATTCGGTTTTCGAAAAAATGTTGCTTCGGGCATTGCATTGCAGAGTGCAAAATTATTAGTGTACCAGGGCCGTAAATTTATTGTATTTTTAGTAAAATTATTGTACATTTTAGAATTATTTTCATGTAATTACGTTAGTTATTAAGAATGGTGTATAATTATTTATACTCAATAAATTCGGAAATCAATTAACGAAATTTCTTAATAAAAGTTATAAATTTTTTTGTATTTCAGAAAATATAGATGTCATTGGTTGATATTGTCAAGAAATAAAACTGGAACGCATCTTTTAACCATAATAAGAAAAAATTACTATCGAAAGATAGCGAAAAAATACATGCTACTAAAAACATTTTTTTGAGTTGATTTTATTTATAACATTATTGAAAAGCCATCATTGGAAATTATTATATTTCTTGCCGAATTGTACACTTAGGATTGAGGATTTTACTATTCATTAAATTTTGGTAAATTGTTTGACTTATGACTCTGGGGCCGGGAAATAGCAATTACCATTTATGCCATGTCCATTACATATATGGAAATTGAATGGATTAATGGAAGGAGTCACCTTGTAGTTGCTTTCCATCCATAGATGGCGCCACGTCCGTTAGTCAAATCTATAAATGTTGACAAATACAGATCCCTGTAAGCGAATCCTTTTGATAGTATTTGTGTAGAAGCGATTTTTTAATGAACTAAAGTTAAGCAGAAAGAACCGGATTCCTCAAGAGATCTGAAGAATATAGTTTAACCAAAGACTGCAATCTTTAATGCCGCTATTTGGTATGTCCATATATTGTAGTAAATATACGGGTATGTCGGTATTTACAACAGTTCAAACTTGTTTATTGAAATAAATCTGTTGCAGCCGAAACAAATGAAAAACAACATGTCTATTCCGAAAATACTCAAACTAAATTTAAATAATTTATACAAAAGGTCAGTAATTATTCCTTATTTAACTTATTCTTTATGATTTCTATTCAAGTTATTTGAGTACTGCTGTGATTTTAGGTTACTCGTGAGAGAAACGAACCTTGGGGTTTCGCAGCGATGCCACAGTAATATAATAGTTCGTATACTTCTCCTTTCGATATACCCAATAAGATGAAATAAAATGAAATGAAAGTTTATAGTACTCACCGTATTAAAACTCAATTCCGGAAATTCGAAGACCGGTATAAGATCTCTACCCTATTCAGATGATACAAAATGGATACAGTTTTTTTTTATAAAAAAAAAATTTAACCTTACTGGATCGCGTTAAAAGATATAATAATCCATTTTTGATGTTGTTTCGTCTCGATCACAGCTTTCATTCAGCGCCCTCTGACGACTTCCATTAATCAATATACGTTACGTATATTAAAAAAGTGGTAAGTTCGAATTCTTAACAAAGTGTACAATAATTATTGTACGTCTGCCAATACTGGCTTCGGGTAAAAGTTGTTCATTAGAAATATAGTAACAACTTTTATTCGAAGCCCGAATAAATCAACTGAAAATTTATTTAATAAAATTTTTATAAAATTTAAAAAAATGAAATCAAGTTTTGTGGTCAAGTGTACCTTATATGTTGTTTACGGTTTCACGGTTATGTTGTTTAAGTCAGATGATGTCCTAATTTCATTTGAATCATATCTGAAATTTAAATATTCTAGATAACAAAATTACAATTTAAAAATAATACAATTTTAAATTTTATTCTCACATTCCTCCATTCTAGTTTACTCTATACAAAATACTATTCTAATAGAATTTGTGGAATTATTTAATTTTTTGTAGATCACCCTATATAGATCAACATATTCAATTTCCAGTTAGTTTCATCAAATGCCGCTGGCATATGTTGACATGAACAATAGAACTTTGAACAGTATTTTCATAGCTTAAAGCTTTACACGTGGATACAACTGTTATACTACCTACAGCATTAGTTACAGTTAAATCAAAATAACAATAATATGATCAGAGTGGTATAGTCAAGTAGATATTATATTTAAGGCATAATGGTATAGCGCATATTCCAATGAGATTTGGCTATTTAACATGAAATATTATTTGACAACATGTAAAAAGTCTAGTGGAACTTAATTTCTAGATTTTCATTTAAAATATTCTATATTAAAAGTTGTGTGAATTATTTTGATTCAAACTATGCAATGATAGACATTTTAAAATACTGTGACTTGGGTGAGTAGAATATAAAACGAATCAATTAGTTCATCAGTATTTGTTATGCATATAGTATGACCCATATAGTATGGCCGAATTAAGTTGGAGAGTTTGGGTCCTCAATTTCCCATCATCAAAGGCGTAAAGCAAGGTGACCCTCTATCCCCTAAACTGTTCAACACAGTTTTAGAATATAAATTCTCTGGGCTACAATGGGAAAACCTTGGTGTGAGGGTTGACGGTGTTAGGCGCTCTAACTTGCGCTTTGCAGATGATATAGTTTTTCTTGCGGAAAATGCTGGGCAACTACAAATCATGCCCAATGAACTAAGCACAACTTGTAAAGAAGCGGGCCTGATCATAAATAGAAACAAAATAAGGTAATGTCGAATTTCTAACAGATATCGATTCTCTTGAATGGAGTCGCTCTTGAGTATGTCAATCAATAGAAATATTTTGGAAAAATAGTTTCAACGCGTAATGGTCCTTAAAACATATACTCAAGAGTGACATTCCAATAACTCTGAAGGGGAAGGTAATGGATGCCTGTGTGCTACCGGTGCTGGCCTATGGATCTCAAGTTTCGGCACTAACAAAAAAAGACTATAAAAAACTTCGCACATGCCAACGTGCGCAAGAACGAGCAATGTTCAGTATTAAAAAGTCGCAAATAATCTCTTCTATAAACATAAGAAACAAGCGCAAAATTAAAGATGTAGTAGTACACATTAAAAGGTTAAAATGGCAGCGGGCGGGACATGTGTCGAAGCTTACGAATACACGCTGGATTAATAAAACGACTATATGGACACCCTATAATTACAGAAGAAAAAGGGGACGCCAGATAAAACGCTGGAGAGACGAAATTGTTAAATATGCATGATGTCTGTGGATGCGCAAGGCAAGGAATAGGGAAAATTGGAGGCTGCTAGGGGAGGCCTTCGCCCAACCCGTGGGTTGAATTGAGCTTATAATAATGACCCATCAAGTGGCATTAAGATAAAACAATGAAAGTTCAATTAAGATCAATTAAGATAAACGACTAATCAATGGCAAAACAATGAATGAACAATTTAACGAAAACGTGTATATCTACAAGCAACATCTGAACTAGTTACTTGATAAATACCCTATGTATATACCTTGTTCAAATACCTTCATACGCATGCTTCTTCAAATGTAATTAAAATAAGTAATTACAGATTTGTTACCTAAAATTGTGAGAAAACTATTCATTTTACATTGTAGCTTGCAAAAGAAATTTCAGATTGCCCGTTTCCAAGTTGTTTTTATGAACGTCTGTAATACTAATTCATTCTTACTCTTGTATATGTATACACAAATTCGATACGTTAGAGCTAGTTAGACTAAACAAATTTTTCTCAGCGATAAGAATTATAGTACATATGGAATTATGTTATTTTGGCAATAATTCATCACTATTACATTAAAAACGTAAATGTTTTCATGTGAAATACGAATTGCGGCGTGTTAGAGCGACTGTTGGCCCAGTGACGCGATCAACAAGTTGTTCATAGGTTATTTACACATAACAAATCAGTTTTAGAAAGATTCTCTTAGATGGCAGTACATATACAGGTTCAAAAACTCATTCATAGGTGGCAATACGTACAGCAAATCAGATTTAAAAATACGATACGCCTTGAATGTCTGAATGAAATTTATTGGTTAAAGAAAATGTTTTTAATGAATTGGGGATTTGTTACAACATAAAGATATATGTTTACAGTATATAAAATACTTCTATTCGCGCACTTTTTTTATTTTAAATTTTACTAATGTTTACTAGTATTTTCTTTTTGTGTCGAGTATCGGAATCTGAGGTGCGACAGCGCTCCATTAGAAGGCCTAAAGAGAGCCAAGATACCGCGACAATATGTAAATATAAATATATATATATATATATATATATATATATATATGTATATATATATATATATATATATATATATATATATATATATATATATATATATATATTTATATATATATATATATATATATATATATATGTATATATATTTACAGATAGTGATTTTTGACATTTACTAGATAGGATCGATGGGTATTTGATCTTGAAAAGACCAATAGCTCTTTAGGAGGAAATGCTCTTAAATGAAATTGATCGATTTTATTTATATGATTATTTGTTTGAAATTGCATTTCCATTCACCTCTGAAACGATTTTCAGAAATAGAAATATTTTATGTCTAAACAAAGTTTTCAGCAAGATGTACACTCTCGTTCATAAAAATTGAGCACGTTGAAACGTTCTAAGCATTATTGTATGTAATATACATATATTTAGTAATATATACGCTTAGAATGTGACTTACTGGTGGTTCAATTTTTATGAATGGGAGTGTACGTAATAATTTTCTTAACTTGGCACTTCTATATAATAACAATCTCTTGTGAAATAATTTTGAACATAGTTTTAAGTTTATATTCAAGTGTGTAAAGTTGGGAGAGGGAGCACTATCGTATATTCAATATGAGCTAGCATTCCATGTCTAGTCCAGCAATAAATTTGCTACAGTTTTACGTCCACATAAGATATATGTCATAACCTTAATTTTGTTTATGAATACCATACAAAAAAGTTTCTATTCCAACGTAAGCAAACTTAACACAGAACAAAATATTCATTGTATGTGATAGTTTAAAACGAGGTCAAATTGAACTTCTTTAGAAAGCCAGGAACAACTAACCATTAAATGTCAAATAATTAAAATACAAGCTTTTATTCGTAGGTTACGCACTTAAAAGAATAAAATGCTTACTTGTAAAAGCTTTGAGCTGTTTGTGTTGAAAATCTCTTTGGGAAGACTATGATAATGTAATTTCAATAAACATCTTTTCAAGCTTTTACTATTATTTATTAAGTTGTTGCTTTTTAGTTTGTTACCTACTTAAAAGCTTGTATTTGAGTATTCTTCAGAGAAATTTTTTTTAGGATTATAAAATTTATTAGTATTTTAAAACTAATAAAATTAAGCGCCTGGCGTTCTCACCAAATTTTTATTTCGAGCAAATTTTTTTTAAATTCCATTGTGAGTTCATGTAGATGTTACCGTATTATTGTAGTGTCATAAAAATTGCATACATTTGCAAATTTCAGCTCGATCGGAAAATAGGCGAGTGAGTAATAAATTGGTGAGTGAGTACATATTTTCAACCGGAAAGTATTAGTTAAGGTAGGTCCAGTATTGTTTTGTATAATCAGGACAAAAAAAACGAGTTTGATTTTATTATAGAACAAATATATAAACACACATACACAACACATACATATTATGTACATAAATTAATGTAATTTTGAAAAAAAGTAAAATTTTAAACTATGATATTTCGAAAACAAAACGGTAAAACGCGATTTTTTTAAAAAATACAACAGATAATAGTTGGGCGGGTATGAACGATTACTTTGTTATTAATTATCTCGCGTTATAAACGGCTAAAAATTCTGAAACTTCGGGATTTATTAGAAAACGTTATTTTTAGCCTGTGAAAAAAAATGAACAAAATCTGTCGAAAAGTGATTTCATGCTGGACCTGCTCCCTTGAGTTAAATAAAGTCATGTAATCTGTTGGTGTGTCCGTATCTCTCTTCCACGGACTCTCATGAAACATTTCCGCATAATATCTAGGCATTTGAAACAGCATTTTTGTCATCTATGTGCAGGAAATCGTCACATATATTTTTAATATCAAATAGTATACAATATTAAGCTATGGTCTGTGTGATATTAAAAATTTAATAAAAAATTTTTTACAATTTTGAACTCTATTACATGATAGTTTCACATATGTAATGGTTTTACTACATGTCATGATGATGAGAAGAACGACTGAACAGTTGTATATACATCATATGGACATATATGGTCATTCAAATATTCGGCGTATTGAAACTTGATTCTGCTATTACTCTTTAATATTGACATATTTTTGTTATGAAACTTTTGTTGGTAACGTAACCATTTTTCAGGTGAGGATAGCGGTGATCTATGTTTTCTACAATTTTGTTTATATTATCGTTCGGTTATATTATACCAACGGAAGCGACTAGCGTTTACTTACTTAGACATTTAAGTAATATGTCTGAACATTGATAACATTTTTTGACATCAAATGCTTGATATGAAAAATCATACACATCTAGGGATGGGGATCGAACCCACGAACTCTGGCATTCTAGACAAATGCTCTACCAACTTAGCTACCTTAGATGTTATGGTAGTACTATGCATATGATCTTTCATTATTATTTTTGATGCCAATGTATTATTAATTTTGTTTATTAACTATTAACATATTTTCAAATTGTTTTTTTTTTTTTGTAAACTAGCGTCTATTTATTTACATTTTTAGTATGGTTGTCTTTCGGTTTTATTATACCAACGGAAGCGACTAGCGTTTACTTACTTTGACATTTAAGTAATATGTCTGATCATTGATAACATTTTTTGACATCAAATGCTTGATATGGAAAATCATATACATCTAGGGATGAGGATCGAACCCACGACCTCTGGCATTCTAGACCAATACTCTACCAACTTACTTAACTCTTAAGTTTAAAAAAGTGTTTTGTTTTCCTAGTATAATTAATCGACATGATGTAATAAGTTAGTTGTCTTTGACATTATACACACTTTCGCAGGAAATTAGCTCGAAATTAGATCGAAATTCCTGCGACAGAAATTATTTCCATGGGCACGTTCTTACGGACCTTTCAGAAAAATTCCGCTAGCCGTGCAAAACGTTTTCTCGTTTTTCCTGGCAACGTAAAATTTTTGGGAAAGCTCGAAATTAGTGTTAGATTAAAGTTCGAAATTAGATCGGAATTCCTGTGCAAAAAATTTTTCGATTGAGCGTTTTTGCACGGCTTAGGTATTTGACCTAATTTAATCATTCTTCATACAAACATGTTCATAATGAAAAGATGCGATACTGTATGTACACTCCCGTTCAATAAAATTGAACAAACCTGAAATGTTATTTTTCTTACATTTCATAAAACTTCTCACTTTTGCAACTCTCTGTATAATATTTCATTTATAAACAAAGATAGGTAGTTTATATTTTTAGTATGAAAAAAGAAATGGAAGTATAGTAAATAACATTTACAAGATAATCAAAATTGTGAGACACTGATTCGGTTCAGATCTGTTCAATTTTATTGAACGGGAGTGTATGTACAAACATTGCAAATCTGCTAAAACATAGTGTGTGTGTTTTCTACCATTTTTATTGTTAAAACCAATTTATATACACCTACTCTTAAAATATACATACTATATCATTATTACCTGTGTGTATAAATATTTACTGTATAATCTGTTGAGATATTCGGAAATGTTTGTTTAAAATATAATATGGAGTGAATAATATGTCCTTGCTATACATATTGGTTTTACGTATTTACAATTATCAATATCTTATATAAATGTAAATCCGATCAAAAACATAGGCAAGTTTTTGTGGATATGTATCCCTAATATAATAGTTGCTCCTTAAAAAGTGATATAGAATAGTGGACCCACTTATTTATATAGTGTAAGAAGATGAATATAAATTTACAATGTATTTATTATGTTATCTTGACAAGTTTTTTTTTGTGTCAATTATTTTAAAATCTTTAATCTTGCCAAGAAAGAATATTAAATAAATACTAAATTTATATTCATTTTCTTACACTATGTAAATAATTTGGTCCACTCTTCTGTATCACTTTTTACGGACCAATTATTATATTAAGGATAACCCCGAAAACTTGGCCCGTTTATACAATTTTGTTTTTGGCTGGATATCACTCTTTTTTGTAAGGGTAAAATATGCAAAGCCGAACGCTTCGCGTTGCATAACTCTTTTTTTTGCTAAGTTGATACACATATACAAAGCAGACGGCTTCGCGTTATGTAACGTTAATTCCTATTTGTATCCACTATGTTAAATTCATCAAACTAGTATGTAAATAAATATGTAATGTTTGTTTTTAGCGTATTATGCAAGTTATATCCGCCGTATTGGATTTAATATGACGCCATATAGCAAATGACACGCAGAACTCTAAGAAGAAGCGAACAACACCTCGTTTGACAAAGTATGACAAGTAGGGAACATATTAACATACTACAAAACCGATTTGATCTTATAAGCCAGGAAATTTGAAAAAAAATTTTGGAAATACGTCAACTGAAAAAAGTCACCAAATGTATAGTTAATATATTTAATCAATTTAATATATTTATAATTTTGTTTCGGATCTACATACGAGTACCTGTGTGAATCGGCATTTTCTCACTTAAAGTTAACGAAGACTAAATAACGTTTCGTTTTGACTAATTCCCATACTGAAGACTCAGGATATACACCTAATTATGATTCCTTGGTTCGAAACCCAACTTTTCCATTAATGTTAAGACAATAAACTAAATTTTAAATCTGTAGCTAATTTGAATTAATTTTGACCCATGAACTAATCATGTTGTTTTTTTACGCAGGTGGATACCAGATTGTTTCAGTACGAGGTGTACGCCCGTAAGTTGTTGACAGATAAGCAATAAACAAGATTAAAAAGCTTATACCATTCTTCAACTTTTTAATATCGTAGAACATATAGTACAACTCGATCGTGACACATTTTTAAGCTAAAAAGTTGAACTTATACACACAAAAGTTGGCCACTCCTGCCTTATACTACCTATACATACACTCGGAAAAAAATGGCGCAATTTGAAAAATTTATTTAAAATATTTCCTGTGAAATTATTTTAAATTTTTATAATTTTGTATGTTTTTGTTGATATGGAATTCAAATTGACCCAAAGTAATTTAGAGAAAAAAACTATTTAATGATTTCGAAGTAATTTTCAATTAAAGTAAAACGATCAAAATCCAGATTTTGAGATAACCACTACGAGACCCAGAGTGAACAATACCATCTCTGGGATTAACATGTCAGACGTATGAGAAGATGAATTAACCCTCATAATAACTTAGAGGAGCTCATAATATATTCCACATTCATTAGCTTTAGTGTAGGAATATGAGAAAATCACGGTAGATACGTACCGAAAATATGCCTACGTACGTTTATTGAAAATATGCCTTAGGGCTTAGGCAGTCATCAGAGTAAGAGGACGTAATTTTCGTTATATGGAGGTTACTTCCTTTTAAAAACCTATAAATAAAATGTTTTTATTTTAGTGGATATTTTATACAAATTTGTCTGTTTTTCCCGAAAATTTTAACTAAACATAATTATTAGGTTTTTTTTTGTCAATTTTTCTCCCATATCAACAAATTCATATGCAAATTTATAGAATGTAAAATCACTTCACAGGAAGTAATTTAAATGACTTTCAAAGTGCACCAATTTTTTTGCTGATCAGTATATATTGTACGCGCTTATGTTTATTATACTTGCGACTAAAGATCGATTTTGGTATAAATTTACATTCAGCATATATTTTTTAATTAATGCCAATGAATTGTGGTCATTGACAGATCATAGTATAATTGATTGACAGGTAATCGAATCGCGATTGAAATGTTTGAAATATGCTTATATTAATATTATGTGATATATCTGATACAGAGTGTTCTAACAGTTATTATATGCAGCCGAAGAAAGGTATATTATTATGCTGATAGCCCTGATGGTTCTAAGATAGCTTGGGTTTCCAAAAACATATTCATTGAGCAGTTGCGTAGTAAGAAATTTAATTATTCTTAATCAAATTATTGATTTATGATATATTTCGAAAACTGACGAAATTTTGCATTAATCAGTAAATATATATCAATTAAAGTTTATACACATAGATAAAATCTTACTTTGTGTAACATCCTAGACCAATTTGTCAATTCGTTAGTTAATTTAACTTGTCGCGGTATCTTGGCTCTCTTTCACCTTCCAAAAAGGAGCGCTAACAAACCTATAACAGATTCCGATACTCGACACGAACAAAACAAAAAAAATATTAGTAAAAGTTTTACTAAATATTTTCAATTAGAAAAACACGCACTTTTAGAAGAAAAAAAAAATTAAAAAAAAACAAAAGACTTTTATGAAAATCAAACCTGATGTTTTATTTGATTTTAAATAAATAATTTTAATTAAAATTCTTTTTTTTCAACAGTTTTTAATTTTTACAATGGTATGTCAATTTGAATCGAACAAATTTTTAATTAATCTTGATTACTACAATACAAAGTCAACTTTTAACTTTAATCTGAATCGAACAGAAATCAAATTTAAACTGACTTTAAATTGGGTCAGGCTCCGGCTTTATATACCACCAGAATAACAACATGTTTAGACGGATAAAAAAAACATTTAAAAAAAAACAAATTTTGTTTTTCTCTAATAAAACTAGTTAGTAACCCAATTTAAAACTTACATAGGTTATACAGTAGTGTTTACTATTTATAATAATTGATAAATTTTAACTTGTATCTATATTTCATACTTTGAAAAAAATTCTTACTTTATTTGTTTTAAAAAAAATATTCAAAGAATTTTTGGTAAACAAGTAAATTATATATGTATTTTTTTTTGCTTCAAAATAATTTTTTACAATTTTTTGATTTTTATTTAAAAATTTAAAATCAATATTCAATAATTTTTTTATTAATTATTCTTTGATATTTTAAATTCTAATTTTATATTTATTCCTTTTCAAATTTACAAAAAAAAAAAAACTTTGTTTCCTTCAAAGACAAAAAAAAATATATATAAATATATATCAAATACTATCTTATTATTTTCTTTCTATAGTTTTTCTTGTATTTAAAAGATGTGTTGGGATCAGAAAAATTATTCTCAATAATTTTCAATACAACAAACTATATTCGAATGCTCATTCGGCATGATCCAAATAGTATTATCGCGGTAAGCTTGACTGTCTACCAAAAACAAACTGCGTCGGGCAATTAAAAACACCAATAAAAAGTTAATTAAGTACTAGAAATAGTTAATTAAAATTAAATAGTAATTTTACCAACATTCACTTAAGAGAACAGCCATAAATTAAACAAATTATGGTATTGGAAAAAATATTTTCTTGATAATATTGAGTGCAATTTTACGGCCAAGTTTGTAGGGAGCGGTGGCATGTACACACGAAATATTAAGGCCCAAATGACCCCCTTGTTACTTTTGAACTAAAAGAGCTACAGTACTGAGTTCGCATATAGCAAAATAACAGAATTATGACATTATTTAATGTACTACGGCGTCAAAAGTCGAGCTATCATTTCAAAATTTTATAATTGTAAATTATAAAATTATAAATTATAATTGTAAATGGTAAATTTTAAAAATTTTTTAATATTATTGTGAGACACGCACCAAATTAGCAACGTGCAACATATCTCCGACTCCATATCCCAGAGACTCCATAAAATAGATATGAAATTATATCTTTCTGTGGGTCATAATGAATGATTAATTCGGATTTTAGAAGTGCCTCATAAAACCCCCTAGTTTGTTAACCAGTACAATTTCAGCTGGTATATAGAATATTCGGCTTGGTAGGTTGTTTGCACACTAAAAACAGCACCTACTTTTGCATTTACTTTGATTATAATATTCAAATTTAAAGACGGTTGAAATTTCAACTGTCACAATTCGATTATATATAAGACTGATATCATAAATCTTTCAATCCTATTCCGTTTAAGTACTACCGTATAAAAACAAAAAGTTTAATCTATCAGGCTTAAGCTGGTAAAATATTAATCTAAGGTTCATTGTTGAAATGCCAAAATATATACTCATTTTAAAAACCAAGAGCTTCTCAAAAACGTAAATTTCATATGGACAATTATTAGGCATCTATTTCTATCGAGTTGTAGCTTTGGGACACTTAATAGACATGTCAACATTTCCACAATATTGTCTCGTCGTGTTTCATGAGATTGTATTTATATGTCTCCCCGTCAACTCAGATTAAAACTCATACAGATAAACAATTACGTATATATACATACATATATACATACATGTATACATATATATATATATATGTATATATATATGTATGTATATATACGTAATTGTTTATCTGTATGAGTTTTAATCTGAGTTGACGGGGAGACATATAAATACAATCTCATGAAATATATATATATATATATATATATATATATATATATATATATATATATATATATATATATATATATATATATAATATAGAAGGTACACTCTGTAATAATATTATATATCTCGTCATTGTACATAAATTTGCATATATTCTACACCACCTAAAACGAAACACATTCCTTTAATGTCGCATCGTATATATAGTGAATTAACAAACGGAGTTTAACATACCGTTAGAATTATATAACGTTATGTTACACATCACAACACTGTCCTGTACAACATTTGATGCAATACATTACATTTTACGTTTAAATTATGGTTTATGTTTTAAATAAAGTTCAAATGTACTAAGTGGTTTAAATGTCTATTAAGTTACGTCCCAGTAGAAATCACGACACCTTCCATCAGGTATTTTATTGAGGTTCACTCGTTGCCAATTTTCTTGTACTTTTAAATTTATATATATATATATATATATATATATATATATATATATATACATATATACAAACATGTTGCCGAAGACATTTAGATGAGAATGTCCCTGCTATAGACAAAATACTATACATATACTATATATATATATATATATATATATATATATATATATATATATATATATATATATATATATATATATATATATATATATACCGGTTGTTTAGTTTACATCTTCTCATAGTAGAACTCCCGCGAGTATGAGATAGTCCACGAGTAAGGAGGTCTTATAGGTTTGTTTTCTTACGTAAAGTTAAACTGTTGTGTATTCTATGTGTCGTACGATACGCATTCAGTTAGATGACGCTTAGAGAGTGGGGTTTTTTTAAGTGAACAGATCAGTTGTTATGATTTGTTCTGTTGTTCAGCACACAACAGTTTAACTTTAAGTAAGAAAAAAACCTATAAGACCTCCTACTCATACACATTGCTTAATGTATACATATGTACTCTCTCATACTCGTGGGAGATCTGCTATGCGAAGATGTAAACTAAACATCCGGTATATATATATGTATATATATATATATATATATATATATATATATATATATAAATAACTATATATATATATATATATATATATATATATATATATATTTATTTATTTATTTATTTATCTATTTTTTTAACATAGATAAATACTACTAGGTAAAAGACTAGTAGGTAGGATCGATGGGCGTTTGAAGAAATTTTTATGAAATTATTAATAGCTGTATTTTCTTTTGAGGGAATTCGCTAAGTCAACACACACTTCCACCGACAAAAAAACACATTACAAATAAATGGCCAAAGAAGGTTTTGCATAGAAAATATATACCATGGATGGCGAGGTTGCCCAAGTTTATGTCATCCCGGAGGCTGAGGGGTTCATGTTTGCAATATAAGACCAAATCGTACATACACATAACTACAAAGATTATTTACAAAAAGATGCTACACTGCAAACTGGCCGCTTATTTGTAAGGCAAAGCAACAGAAGCCAGAAACTGTACAACACTTTAGATCTGCTTGCAAACGTCTAACTTCTATTGCAATCTCTAACACGGTTAGATAGCGAGAATGATACAACAAAAACCTACCAAAAGACGAACTCATCATAGACAACACACCTTACTACATACACACCCTCAGCCATGCCCAGATAACAACACACACAAGCTTTAATGGAACTGAACAATTATGACAGAGAGAATAGTACACTTTAACAGTTCAGGCATTACACTGATTGATAAACACACGAAAACCACATTTCTCAATTTACAGATTACACATACTGAACAACATAAAACATGGACTGGACTGGCTGTCGACTTGAAGAATCAGTAAAGGATGGTACGGGTTACTATCGTTTCCTCAGCTCGGTGAGTATCATATCAAAAACAGTTCAGTACAGCTTAAAAACATTTTAACTGCAAAAAACACATACCTCCGATTACGACAGGCAGTGATTATTAAAACTTGCCACAGTGAGAAAGTTTCTCAATATGGTGCAAAGCACTGTATCCTGGAAACGACTGCAATGCTCTACACACAATAACAGTTGAAATTCCGAACAATGTAATTGCAAATATGCAAAATAACGAAACTTCATACCCAAACTCACACATCCCATAACCGGATGCACACAAATCTTCGCAAGAAAGAAATATGTGATAACACGATATAGCTATATAACAGCTATGTACACGCACAACCACAGCTCTCTGATTCTAAGCTTGATGTAGTGCTGCAAGATATTTCAGCTAACATTATTTATGTCATCGAGTTCTCTGCTCCCATAGAAACGAACAAGGTCTTGAAAAAAGGACAATAACGGACTTTATATCTGAAACTTCGCCTAGAACTACGACAACTACACCCTGAGTACTAAGTCAGTATGCTTCTTCTCATCATCAGTTGCCTCGGTTTCTACCACAATCTAGAGTGTAATATTTCATTTATTCTGGTTTGCAGGTCTCATTTTATCACCTTTTCACTTTCTGTCATCATAGGCAACCTTTATACATTGATATCACCTCAGACTGTCTTCATGTAACAGCACCTAAAGTTTTTTATTTGAGGGTTCCAAATCGGACCATTCGGACATTGCGTAACTGACTGACGCGCAGACTAACTTATATACATATATACTTCATTTTGTTAACATCGTTGTACATCTTTGTCCTATAAATATATATATATATATATATATATATATATATATATATATATATATATATATACATATATATATATATATATATATATATATATATATAATATTACGTTCAAATTGAAAGCTTCAGATTTCTTCTTACATTTGTATACAATGGCTTCAAAGGATATTAATTAATTCAAACAAATAGTAAAAGTTTAAACAATCGCAAAATAACCTCTTTCATGTACAGCAATATTCACCCTACAATAAATCCAATGAATTTTACCAGTAACCTGATTAACTGCAATATTTTCTGGTTAATATCTATTTTATATTAAGTTTGTCTATTTTATTTATCATAAGAAGTATTTTAGTTTGAACAATTAGAAAAAATCATTTACATTATATATATATATATGTGGATAACAATATTTGTCAGTCATTAAGTCTTTTAACAAACATAAATAGAATGCGATGTACGAAGTAGGCTAAAAAAGCTGGTAACCAAGTATTTGGCTTTGTATTTCGATAGAAAAGATTCAATGAAATATGATTTTACAAAACAAATTATAGATCCATAAATGGCATAATAGTGGAAATAACTGTTCATAAACACCTTCGTATTGAAAATTTCGCAGCGGCCAAGAGTAGTTTGACTCGGGAAAAGAAAGTTCTAACCGTACAGTAAAATGTAACGGAAAAGAATAATCGGAATTATTTTACAAAAGTGTCTAACAATTGTGTATTTGCGTTCAAATGATCTGTAATAATGTGACAATATGCATGTGAAATGAAACTGATTGTGACAGATTCAAAAACACGACTCGTCCAAAAACCGTAATATAAATAATTCACAACATTATTTAAGATTATCCACACTGTGATGAAAATCATTGAAATAATAAAACTTATTCAAATAAATTAATATCAAACGAAAATTGAAGACACAGTATATATTTAATTTAATTTACATTTTATGTGTTTTATTCACATTTGCAATTCATATAAGATTATGATGTGGGAACCCACATGAAGGTGAAAATAAATATATTGTACTAAACAACTATTTTACATTATCTAATTTTTAATGTTTTTTTTATCTGGTTTTGTTTACTTCCAAAGTAATTGAAAGTTAATTATGTTAATTTTTTTAATGTTTTATTTTTCCATCCACTTTCTTTTTTACATTTTCATTTTATTATGGTTCACCCGATTGCCAATTTTCTTGTACTTTTTGATCAATATATATATATACATATATTATATAATGATTAGACATGAGGCACAAATATGTAACATCGAAATGCAAATTGCATCACGAAGAACAAACGCTGTCTTATATCTGGCGCCTCCTTCTCATTTTTGAGTTAAGTGCCCAGCTTGTAGCTCGTATTGTCTGCTGGCAGAGATAATGGCATCTTTGAGCTTGGATTTATACAATTATTCTTAAACGTATATCAGGCTTCTGAGATTTTAATCAACCATGCGAACAGGTCGGTTTCAGACGACATTACTCTACAATGGACCACTTGCAGACCATAAACCAATTAATCGCAAAATGCAACGAATATCAAAAACCACTATACCTACTATTTATAAATTATAGCAAAGCTTTTGACTCTATTGAACATCCTTATATCTGGCAAATTCTCAAAATAATTGATATGGAATATAAATACATACGTATTATTAAGTCTCTACGCCTACAGTACTGTGCTGATAAAATTGGAACAGTAACTAAATAACTAACCTAAATAACCAACCAATTGAATATGTAACCAGCTACAAATACCTTGGCTAATTCATATCCTTAAAAAATAATAGAGGATATCCTTAGAAAATAAACGGCATCAGAGGGTCAGCAAAGAATAACAAGTGAATGGCGAAAATACTGGTCACTAAAACATATTTTCAAAAATAATAAACCCATCACACTAAAACGAAAAGTCTATGGTATAGCGAATATTATGTCCCTCCAAGTAGCCGAGCGATCTAAGGTGTTATCTCTGAGGCGTTATGTATACTAGGAACTGCGAGGATATGGGATCGAATCCCGAGATCGGCAGTTTGCCCATTATTAAGACAATAAAAAGTGGGCGGTTAATTGACTAAACTGTCGGCGTATGGACAAGAACGAAGTAAACAGCTATGCTTGTGAAGGTTTTCTGCAGTTCGTTCACTAACTCCAGATGAATATCGGCATATTTTATATCAGAGTCAGCTGCAGTCGCACATCCAACCAATTCCTAGTCTACACACAAAAATTATTTTCACTCCACCTACATCCTCACATCCTTAGGCATCACAATGGATCTTATGGCCGAAGTGTAGCCCGACCATAAGGTCCAATCTATCTATCTATGGCTCCCAAACCCTGATATACAATGTATCCGATCTAATGTAACAACGAACTACACAAATAAACATGGACAGGAGCATATGCGGGTTTAAATTAAAAGAAAAATTAGGTCATCGGACATGCGAATTGGCATGCTGTTAGATAGTAAATAATCGTTCTATGGTTTGTGGTAATATATGAAATCCATATAACTATACCAGGAGTAAAGCATAATCACAAGGAGACCAAAGAGCAAAAACTTTTCGTTGTAGAATTATCGAGGTCAATAATTGGAGCTTACTGGCAACTAATTTTGTATTAAAAGGTCATGAAATCGATAAAATATCCAAATAATATAATTTTTTCGTCTTCAAACCATTTTAGGTTAATGATTTCAACATAATTTCGATGCGAGGGCTTAAGGCATTAATATGCGAGCTGCAATACATATAATATGCAATATATATATATATATGTACATGAAGCATTATTGTGTTGTTGTTCATTATATGATATCCTAAGGGTGGATGAGATGAGAGTTTACGTATTGATATGAAAGATTGGCAATCAAATATAACGGTAGAGAAAATATTGATGGTTAAAGGATGGATAGATTTCTTTTCTTATTGAACTATAATAATAATTTGAAATATTTTTGGTGTAAAGAATGCGATCATCAACAGGAAATAATAGCTATATATATAGAATATATATATATTTATATATATATATATATATATATATATATATATATATATATATATATATATATATATATACATATATACACATGAAGAATAAAGTTCAATGTATATACAGAACGATCATTACTCCGAAATCGTAGAGTTGTATGAGAGTCGTAGAGTGGTAAAAATTTTTACTCGCTCTCTTGAGTCTCTTGTTTTTACCACTAAAATCTCTAGTTTTTTGACAATATCTTCAAAACACAACCACAAGATTGCAAATAATAGCTATAAGTAAATAATAGCTATATTTATTATTTTTTTAATTAGGTCCAGTATCACGTACTGAATGTAAATGAACAAAATTCTTACAAATGTCGACCCCGGAATTGCCGAAATTTTGAAAAAAAACTGTATAAAACTGTAGATATAGGTCAATATCTCCATAACCGTGCACTTTAGGTCAAAATGGTAATAACCTTTCTTGTAGATAATTAGATTTCCTATTTTTTTATTTGTTTTGTATCACTTACCGTTTACGACTTATACGACTATTACTATTTATTTATTGACTTTTTGACCGATATCTCTTCTAATAATTGTTTAAACAATAAAATGCTTATGACTTAACTGTTAAGTCTACAAATTACCTACAACTTCAATTATCTACAAGAAAGGTTATTAGCATTTTTGGTCTAAAGTGCACGATAATGGTGATATAGATCGATACAGTTTTTCTCAAAATGGCGGCGCTTCCGAAGTCGTAATTTGTAAAGATTTTGTTCATTTACATTCAGTACATGATACTGAGCCTTATTAAAAAAATAATAACTCCTGTAATTTAGTGCAATGCGGACAAGAGTGACGGGCTTCTCTATTGATTGTACTAAACATATTAAATTGATTTCTAAGCTGTTTAATTCTAAAATTACTTTCAAAATTGTATACTTCTCACATTTTAAAAGGAAATAAAAGAAAAAAACATATTTTTAAGTTACTACCCTAAAGTTTCATTGCTCTTATTCAATGATATTCTTTAAAATCACCTATACATAATAATTCTATAAAAAAGTGGAATGTTTGGTAAGAAATATTCTAGAGTACCATCAACACGTGAATACTGACTTAAAGCCATCATCTTCTATACTACATCGATAGTAAGGTGGTGCAATGTTATATGGTTGCCTGGTTGTGTCCTGGTGGATTGATCTTCTCGATAAATGACAACAATACTATTGAAAATGTCGTCGTCGATCAATGGACAAAATATTTTCAACATAACCTCATCATCATGATTACATCTCTCATTCCACATACCCATTATTTGATTCCCACATCTTTTCTCTGATGGTGCTGTTTCTTTATACCTCCCCTCACATCATCGTCTTATGTATTTTACCGCATGTTATTTGTCATTTTGTTATGTACGTACATACGTCACATACACAGTATTCCCGCAACTCACCTATCTCCTCGTATCCATTTCATATTTAGTCATTCGCCTCTCATTTATATCCATCTTTGCATCGTCTGGTTGTCGGAATTTCTACATCATTCTTTCATACCCCTATGCTACACTGCATATATCTACCCACCGTTATTATTACTTCAAGCAAAGAAGATCAAGCTATAAAATATTATAAAGGTAATATTTTGTTCTGTATTGTTTTAAAAATTTATATTCGATGTTTCGTCGTAATTAATTTTTTAATGTTTTCTTATAGTAAATACTTTAAAATACGTAACAATTTCACAATTGCGGTGGTAAATTTTTGAATAGACGTCAGTAAAGAAAACCGAAAAGATTGATTAATATCGGGGTAAAAGTTATTGCCCTTCGACCTTATGTTCGATTGTGCTCCTCCTTCTGCCTTAGTCCGACGAGACTCGCTTCTTCTATATGTTGGCAATAGCCTGGATCTTGCTTATTAGGTCCTCCTGAAGGTGCATGTATTCGGGGTGAGATGCACCGATATCCAGTATATGCTGTAACCCAGAGGTTCGCAGTCAAAGATTCTGTGGCTGGATGTTTCTTTCTCCTCGCCAGACATAATGAATCTGTTATGAGTCCCATTGTGTGCAGATGCTTCCGCAGGGGATAATGCCCGGTAATGAATCCGGTAACCATCCGCAGTTGCATCTTGTTCAGCCTCAGTGCATCGAGAGATAGCCTCAGTGATCACGGTGTTTAGCATTTGACCACTCGTTGATCACCTGTTTACATGCAGTCCTTGGAATTCCTAACATAGGCTCTGAGCTAGTGAAGGATATTCCAACTCCCTTCATTGCTTAGGTATGTGATTTTTCATTTCCTTCGAAACCATGACCCGGTACCCATATCAATTTAACAATTACCCTTGAGGTGACCTCAGTTCCATAAAAGACTTTTAAAGCAGCTTGATGTCCGATGGAATACATACGTTCTGGTTTATGCAGGCTCTACGTAAGTTCTCACGGACGCCAGTATGGCGTAGACTTCTGTTTTGAAGGCCGTGACATATTTCCCCAAGTTGAGGCTTATTTTTGCATAAAGTCGCCGTAGATTCCCGCCCCAGTCCCTTCTTCAGTTTTGGATCCGTCTGTATACCAGACGATTCCTTTTTTGAGAAAGGGTTGTTCTCCTTCTGACCACATGGCCCTATCTTTAAAACACGTAACAATAATTTCACACTTGCGGTGGTAAACTTTGGAATAGACGTCAGAATAGCAAACCTTGATTAAGATATAATTAATTGAGTAAACCTTTGTACCATACTGCTTGAGTTGAGAATCTCAACGATGGGTATCATCAAGGCAACGTTGACATTATGGCAGATGTGAGATGCTTTAAACAAGGGGCACTTTTCAATTACGTTGGGCATGGAATGGTGAAGCCTGCTTGTTTGCTTTTTAATGTGATGTCAGAGAAGGTAGTACGAGATGCAGTGGATTGAAACATCTACCTAGTGCAAATCCATTGCGCCAATCTACTGTATACCGCTGAAAAACTGAGATTGAAAATAAGCTAATTCAAAATAAAGTGAATATACAACGGATCTTTTAAAATTTCACAATTTGGCAGTTTTGTACTTGCATTTATTAATAAACACGAATCATGACACGGCTTTCAAATACAGCAGCTGGACAGAAGCTTTAGCTCAAGCAAAAATAAACAATCCTGCACATAAACCTGATCTTGCCTGTCTCAGCATATCATCTGGAAACTTGGATCATATTAAAGAGAGATGAAAAATCAATTTGCGTGAAAAATTTCAACATTATTCAACTTATCAAATAAGAGGTGGTGATTTAGTTTTGGTGTAACTGCCAATAAAAGTTACACATTCGATAGTCTAATCAATTTTTATTTAAAAAGTATTAATGTTATATAATTTAACAGATTCTGTTTGCAAGTTTGAATAAAAAAATCCTACAGGTTTAAAACAATTTGAATCTGAGAGAGAGTAACGTAGATAATATTGAAGATAAAAACATTTTTAATATATTCATTCCAAGTCCATTTGAATGAGGGTACCATGAAATTACTCATGAGCATGTTTAACATTCTCTGCCTTAGATAAATGCACAATTTTCTTTCTTTCAATAACTTTTCGATAGTTCTTAGAAACCATAATAAATATAAAAGGAGTTTGTATAAAGAGTTTAATATATATAATATATTCATGTAAAAACAATTTCATTAAAATTCGTTTCAACTATAAGCAGAATAATTGACAGTATAATATCCTCGACTTATTGATGTTTAGCGAATCGTTTTCTATCTTATGCTACAAATATCCATACTTATAAGAAAATTCTTTTGAGTTAAAAATCTGTCAAATTAGCTTCAAAATTATTCGTGATTATATATGTATTCGTTCTATTCCAAATGATATTACTACTTTCTTACCCAAAATATTACGTGTCTATTTGCTTTTCGGCTAAAACAGTTCCTGTTAAATTTCTTCTCAATTTGAAAAATGTCGAAATAATAGAAACTAATAATCTAAAGATCACCAATACCAAATTATCGAATAACCGAGGAATTATCGAAAATGACAAATAGTTTTTATTTGTGGATTGGCTATTAATTAAAGAAGTTGTACATACAAGTTTTTCAAAAAGCGACAACATTTTTAAACGTACTATTTCAGAAACAAAATATAAATCATATATTATAAAGTGGAATTAATATATAATTTTTCATCCGTTGATCCATGTCATAGTGCGTCGAAATGAATGTAATAAGAATTGTAAACTGAATTTTCTGACAAAGTATAATTAGCACTTTATTAGGGTTCACACTATAGTGCCGATCACGGTTCGATCTTGGTCCGATCTCAGTCTGGTAAAATATTATCATAGTTAAGAAACAATATGTGTATTCATACTATCGGTCACAGTCAAGTCCCGGTCCAATCACACTCCAGTCATGATCAGTCTCAAAGAATATTTTTGAGTGAGATCGAACTGGTAACGGCATGTGAACGATAGTGTGAATGCTTCTCTGTTCCCGGTTCAGTCAGCATTTACCCACTGAAGCGACAAGTGCATCACATATTGTAAATTTGAAAGATTTTATTAAATTCCTATTTAATAATTGAAAACATTTTATTATTTAGATAAACCTTTAATTATGACTAAACAAATGCGGACTTTTGAAAAAGGTAATTATGCATAAATAATTCATATTTTTAAATAATATTTCTGTATCCAATTACATACAGATCTATGATAGAAATAACATAAGAATAGTAGTACTTACCTGAATTTTAATACAGTTGTTAATGATATAAATTTAATAAGTTATTGTTATTTTTATAAAGGAAAATATTATTAATTTTTTTCAGATGAAAAAAATTCTCTGATTCTCATTATAGTGATAATATTTATAAGATGAAAATGACTGAACTGAGATCATATTCAGATCGAGATCGGACCGAGAATGAACCATGATCGGCATTATAATGTGAATATCATTGGACTTTACCAGACCGAGATCGGACCGAGAACGAACCGTAATCGACACTATAGTGTGGATCGACCCTTTTTTCCTACTCCAATTTATAACACACTTTACAAAATAAATCGTCAACGTATCAAATCAATCACTTAAGACGTATTAATTACTTGATTGCAATGTAAAATCAAAACCTGTATTCCGTATTAGGAACTCAAATGAAGTGTGTGGCCGTTGAAGTACAGAGATATGACAAAAATTATTAAAAATACAAACATGGCATTGTGTTTGTGTGTGCACTATACAATATTATATCACAATACCATCCATCTACATTCTACACCAGCAGTGTTAGTGTTAAAGAGAATATGGCACATAAAAAGTTTTGAGCCTAGTGTTATATAGCAAATAACAGTATCTACCTACTACATAGTGTAGTATTCTTGAAGTTGTGAAAGAAAAGTTAGTAGGTAAGTGTCATCAAGCTATCATAGAAAATTTATATGTGTGTATATTACATATCCTTATCTGACTTACATAAGAATGTATATTTTCAGCTTAGATTGGTGTCTCTTTTCACACTCAAACATATTCAAGTAACAGTACTTGAGATATACATATATTCTTTTATTTTTTTTTACTACGAAGTTTTTTGAAACAGTTTTGATTAGTACAAGCAGCGACCGACATAGATCTGAAGACATTGTTATCTATTTGTATTACATAGATATGTCCTAATTTATTTGGTCAATCTTTTTTATTATTATTATTATTTTTTATTATTGGATTATATTGTTTTTCTTTGCTTGTCTGTTATGTATTATTTTTCAATGATTATATCTTTTTTTTACCAATTTGGTTTTTATAAGTTAATAGAATAATAAAATCTGGATATATCTTTAGTGTAATTTGAAGTTAGAAAAAACTTTTTAACAAAAAATAGAACCGACGAAAGCAGAAAGTAACTGAAAACCAAAACATAAACCAAAACTTAAAAAAAAATTAAATCTTCGAAAAAAGAAAGGAACTGAATAGCAAAAAAAACTAAGTCAATGCAAATACCTAAATAATTTTGAGTCGCCGCCAAACAAACAATATATGTAATATTTTGTAATATTTACTTTTAACCGAAAATCAGATTCACCCTTCGCCCATTTCGTTGGAGATTTTTTGGCGCCAACTCAAAATTATTTAGGTGTTTACATTGACTTAGTTTTTTTTGCTATTCAGTTCCTTTCTTTTTTCGAAGATTTAATTTTTTTTATAAAAGTTTTTATTTTTTGCTTTTCAGTTACTTTCTTCTTTTGTCGGTTCTATTTTTTGGTAAAAAGTTTACTTTTCAGTGCCTTTCTTTTTTCGTACATGTTATTGTGTCATTAGAACTACATAAGTGTGTCAATAGAATCGGTTCACAGATGACAATTCAGTGGGTAAAAAATCCATTTTTCTCTATTTTTCTACCCTTAGGCACGAATTTTTTTTCTTCAAATTGTATGGTACCAACTTCGAAATATACCCAATCCAATAAAAGAGGAATTATTGAAATCGGACTACTGTGTAAAAATTTATGCGTGGTCATAAATAATATATATATATATATATATATATGTATATAACGATATTGATTGCTTTCAAAGTGTTTACACACAGACAATATGCAGCGATTATATGTGTTCTTTAGTGGAAGCGCCGGGAAGTCTTATTAATTTTTTTGTGGTTTAAATTTGAAACTTTTTTTTTCAAATTTTTATGGGACCAACAAAAAATTATCAAAGGCAGACTACTCTGTAAAAAGTTATGCGTGCTCATTCATAAAAAAAATAATATACAGGTTGAATTGAGTACCTCCTTCTTTTCGTCGGTAAACTAGATAATGTTTTACTCATTGCAAACAGAGCTTGGCCTTGTTAAATGTTGATTTGAATATTCAAAAATATAATATTGAAAATTTATACCAAGAATTGTAGACAGTACAATCAATATTGTTATATTATTATAAAATGTCTACTAAAAATTCTATTAGTTTAGATTTAATTCGAATTCTGTGTGTAGGAGTCAATCGTAACTAGCTCACATAATACAAACTAAAATAAATATTTTGCTTACTATTGGGTGAATCTAGAAACATTATTACGCAACTAACAAACATAACAAACTAAATTAAGTCAAATTAAGGACTTTAAGTTACTTTGCTATTAGAAGATGATTCAAATTTTTTCAAACTAATCGATGATATTAACACACACATTTAATTTTCAAAGCATTTGGGGCGTAGGTTGGGTATACAAATTCATATTACTTAATCATTTTAATGTACGTGTTCTCATGGAGAATAAAACATATATAGTCATTCCATTTAAAATTTTGCCTCAATTCCTAGAACATTTACTTGTATTTAGAATTAGATGCATACGAAAGTATCTACATACACAAATTGGGAAAACAGATAATGAATTTAGACAATGGCCCAATTCCAAATTATTATTTAATAAAATTAAACCATTTAAAAAAAATTAAAAATTTAATACCTGAATATCAAAGGTTAGCTTCGATCAACACCCTCACTTTAGTGACAATAACAACGTCACATAGTCACAAAAGGATACCGTCAATAAATGGGTGGGGTTCTTCACACACTTAATCCGTTAATTGGTCAGTCAACTCAAATAATCCTTCAGTTCAGATCATATCCTGAAATCATATAAAAGACAAAATTTTTTTAATATTGTGAGACACGCACTACATTAGCAACAAGCAACATATCTCTGAATCCATATCCCAGAGGTAGTTACGATTAGCTAATCGTAACTGATGATTACATTGTAGTCAAAATACGTATTTATAAATACAAATAAATGTTCTAAGAATTAGGGCAAAATTTGAAATGTAATTTCAAAGAACCTAGAGTTCTCTTTGATTATTTTAATAATCTTTATATGTAGTCATGTTTCAGTAAAAAGGGTGATATCTCAGTGATATTTTCCATAGTGGATACGCTTAATTTGAATAGTATCAAAATTAGCCTAGTGACTTATCAGTATAAAGTTCTCTAAAAATGAAAGTAGTCCCAAACTGCGTTTATTTTGATACCCGGTATATGTAAATATACAAGGGTATATTAAGTTTAGTCCCGATATTGTAACGCTTGAAAATATCGATCACAGTCATAATTGTTTGGAATAGATGTACCTAAAATAGCTTAATTCGGCCATTTCCGCAAGTCCATCTGTGGAAACGATAACTCAACAACGAAAAGAAATAACGAGCTGAAATTTTGTGTGTGTGTTCTAAAGTTAAAAAGTAAGGTTACGTTCGTAAATGGGCAAAATCGGCAAAACCGCCCATCTTTGAAACTACGTTAGAGATAGAACGAAAATGTAAACACAAAAAATGTTCGTTTTTTACAATTAACAACTTTTGTTTTTAAGTGTGGGGTATACGGGGTATTTTAGCAATTAACTCAGCTGTTATTTTCACTTGTTCTATTGAAACTTAGTATCCAATGAAAGAAAACATGTTTTTAATTTCACCCTTTTACTATATTTTTGTCTATGTACTGAGCTGAATTTTGGATGAATAGACGCAAAGAATAGATAAACACACAGTTCACATAAACAATTAAATCTGTGTGTAATAATACACATAATACAATATAAAAGTAACTTTTGCTACCAGTAACTACCAGGTGATTTAAAATACATAACCAATAAACACGACTAACGTAAAACTCTTGAATATTAACAACATTAAGACACCTCGTGTAAAACGATGAAAACTCTTTAAAAATAACGAAATATTGTTGATATGAAAATAAATTAATTTGTCTAACTTTCCGGAAGTGGCTTCGAAAGAAAAATCCGTGTTATTGTCACACGTGAAAATTACATATGATCATATGAAAAATATACCATATTTAGTAATAATTCAGTAAAAACCGATTATATCTTGCATAGTGGGTAGCTATACTTCCTAACAGCGGGTTGCCTTAATTTCCGCCATTGATTAGAATATTGTTAAAAAACATTTTTTCATCTTTCGAACACTCTATTTAGTACACTATTTTTTATGAACATAACGACTAAATGTTTGTTGATATATAAATAAACGTAGTAAAACTATATTTTTTGCACTATCAGGACTAAAATGACAACTTTACTCCCATGGGAGAAAAAGTATATTTTTTTCCATGGGAGAAAAAGTAAAAAATTTGTTAAATAGAAAAGTCATTTTGATTTTGTTGCTAGGATACGTATTGAATTTACTTTTTCTCCAATGGGAGAAAAAGTACTACTTGAGTATCTATTTGGAGGGAGTTCAAGTTGTCATTTTAGTACCGAAAGTGCAAAAAAATATTATATTTACCGTGGGACTAAAGTGCCTTTAATCCGTTGCGCGGACGTTCCTTCCGGCAACCTCCACTCGCGGGATTAAAAGAGTCACTTTAGTCCCATGGTTAATAATATACTTTTATTAATATTTTGAAGAAGTTCGAAGTGAATGTTTGAATTTTTTACTTCGGAAAAAATAATTATTATAATTTTGCTTTAAGAAGCAACTGTTTTTCCGAAAATGTAGTTTAGAAATAAAAAATATGGAAATTAAGTTCCAAGTATCTTAGTGTTTTCTTCTTGTTTCAAGTCATTTGAAAGCAATTGTTTTTTATTAAAAAGTTTTTCCGTAGTAGTCGTACTGTTTGAATCTCAAAAGTAGTTTTTAATATTTTTAGGCTAAACGAGTAAAAGATACTTTTGTAAAACAAAAAACTGCCAATTACTTAAGCAAAAGTTAGTTTTAAATTTACATCAAGACAGTTTGATTCGAAATAAAAGTATATGGTTACTTTACTGATCGTAATATAATATTCATTAAACATGTGTAAATGGAAAAATGTTTAGTAAAGTTATAGAAAATTAATGTTATATCAATTTATATGCGGATCAGCATAATTTTATTAAGGTCAGCTAGAACATTGAGGTGTGGTTAAATTTATAAATATCCTACATGAAAATGTCTCAACTTAACATTACGTCTATTCAATAGAAGAAACAATGTTCATTTGGGTATTGTATTGTTAATGTTTTTACTTTAAAATTTATATGTTTACTTTAAAGTGTGTAGTTTTGGATAGTGGAATTTATAGTTATTTTCTTGGCAACATACTCTTATTGATAGAAAAATACTTTATTCTGTATATATATATATATATATATATATATATATATATATTTACGACAGTTGCTTATGATGATAATTAGTGTGTACAGTTCAAAACCCAACATTGCGTTTAAGGTTACATGTTATGATGCTATACTCATCTATGAGATGTTAATATCCAGAAATAATTACTACGGTATGTGCCTATTAACTAATTAAATAATTAAATTAAATTCCATAACTAAGTGGAATATTTCTATAAAATAATATAATTACTACAAACACAATAAACACTGGATACATATTCTCTTTGTAAAATAGTACAAAACATTTATATATAACATACTTATATCTAAATGTTTTGTGTCAAAGCATTTTATTATATTCCTAGAATATTTTTAATAAATATATTTAATTTTTCATCATAACTGTTTAAAGTGTAACTATTTGAACAATATTAACACAATATTGTTAAGGATGTACGCGCACTGATGTATAATCCATTTATAAAATTCTTCAAAATCGTATATAGTAGGTACAAGTCCACAATGTTTATTATTTTCTGTTGTTCGAAGTTAAAATTAAAATTAAATTTAGGCCCGTCAAACCGGGCCTAACAAAAAAAGATATGTAGGCAAAAACCCTGAGATTTCGGGTAATTAAGCTACCACCGACAGCAATATAATTTACCCGCAAATCTCAGTTGTTTCCTTAAAATCTTTTTTTTAGGCCCGTCATACCGGAATTTTATGGGATCAATCTCTATTTTAATATTTCTATTTTCTATTGGGTAGTTTTTTTTTTCATTCGTCTTATTTTATTCTAAGTGAAAATTATCAAAATATGTCAAAATATGTGTAAAAATATGGGTTTTTCCAGCAATACACTAAAACTCGAACTTTAACATTAAATAATTAATTCAAGACCACCGTAACTCCCCTCCCCCCTCCTGAAACTTTTATAATTGATTTATATACACTTCAACGACATGTAAACAAAAAATCAAGCCTTATTCTTTTTGAAGCTTGAGTGTTCGTACATCCTTAAAGGTATATTTTATTCTTAATTTTCATTGATAGTTCTTACGATCACATCTTGTGGACTGTTTTTGAAGTTTATTTGAAGTGCTAAAACTTAACATAGGTTTATATAAAGGTCAACACGAATAATTTTTTAAGAATGTCAATTTGTATTATTATTATTATAAAATTTCAAATTCGCCCTCTTTACCTAGATCAGTTTTTTGTATTATAAATACGTATTTTGACTACAATGTAGTCATCATCAGTATAAATTAGCTAGTCGTACTTTACTCTTTGACAATTAGAAATAGATAGAAAGTCGAGATCAACAGACAAAAATAAAAATAAATAGAAAATTAACTAAATTAAAATATACTGGATTTAAAATATAATAAATTTTAAATTATATTTACTCTTGTTAAAATTTCCTTCACACACATTTATTCCTGTTAATTTTACTCTTTTTAAAATTAATCTTATATTGTCGCAGGATATGTTGCTTGTTACTAATTTGGTGACAATTTCACCAATTTTTGACAATATCAAAAGTCTTCATTGATCCGACTTCTGCTAAAAGTTTTATTCAACTTCAACGGTCAAGAATAATGGTATTTCGAATATATCTCATAAACGGTAAGTTTATGAGATAAATATGCGAAGTAAGTTTTCGAGATATCGCAATTTCAAACATCGAATAGTACTAATATGCACTCGTACGCCATAATTGAAACAGCAATAGAACAATGCAATGGAACAAACACAACTGCCGTTGTTGGTGAAGATATTCATTTATTAATATTATTGACTGCTCGAACACTAATTGATAAGATTATTTACTTGGTTAAACCTGGAAAATCTCAGGTACAATCACAAATATATTCGTCTCGAAGTTTGATTGCATATCCAAAATGTCGAGATAATATTTTATTTTTACAAGCGATAACGGGCATAACGTGACACCACGTCTGCAATTTTTAATAGGGATAAAACAGCCGTTTTTAAATTATTTGAAAAACGAAATAATCTACTGGAATGTGCACAAGTGTTTAAAAACATCGGCTCTTCTCCAGAGCTAATCATAAGGAATGAAATTAACTTCTTCTTGCTATATACAATGCTCCTAAAAAAGTTAATTGTATAGATATGTTTTGTAAAAAATACACGAAATAATAAAAGAGTACAGTTGGTTGGTCGTCCACCAACATCTGCTTCTGCTTACCAACACTTACATCGTGTGTATTATCAAATTGAAGCATGGTTAGGCAAAGAACCGGATCCAGAAGACTGGAGTTGGAAATTGGTAAATAATAGTAAAGCATTACTTCCGCCTGCTCCGGGAAAGCTTCTTAATAGTATTTTTTGTAATTGTAAGAAAGACTGTGGAAATAGTTGTGGTTGTAGAAAAGTTGAATTGTTTTGTTCCCTAATTGTCAAGGCCAGTTTTGCTCGAATATTACACCGTGTGAAACAGATGCTGATACTTATAACATCAATGACGAAATATGTTATATATCCTTGACTCGTGACTCGTAGGAAAAAATTATGAAAATATTGTTTGTAGACAATTTTACGTTCTACAATTTTTGTCCAATCTATTTTTGTGATAAAACTTATCGTTTATGAGATATATGCGAAAAACCGATATTTTTTTCCTTTGACATTGAATAAAATTTTTAACAGCAGTCGGATCGATGGACACTTTTGATATTTTATTAGTAATGGTATAGTTAACATATATATATATATAATTAACATATACCAATTTCCAGCTGTATGCGAATTTTTGTAGACTAACACGGTTTTTTGGCTTAATTGACTGGAGTAAAAACCAGGGATTTTTATTGGCACGAACCTTATGAATATTTGTTTTGTAAGTATATGATATTTGTAACTGAATCTCTCAGTTTTAAATAGTTGAAACTAGATTTTATAAACATCATCAGCAGTGGCACTCTTGAAATTCAAACTTATCTTCTCATTATAATGCACACGGCAGAAATATTCAGCTGCCCTCATTCGTCCCAGTTAAACTCATATATTATTTTACCATACCAATACCCACCCTCAGCTACATTTCAAATTTCAGCAAAAATGTGCAGCTCAACAGAAAAATGAGATGATAAAGAGACAGTCGATTTAACATCATTGATAAGTTTCAAGATATTTAGATTACACCAAATAAGATCAATTTTACTTTTGGAGAAATAATTACAGAAGGTAAATTGAGTCGGATTATCACTGGCCGCTCTCCCGCCAATCAATACTAATCTATTCTGTTCCATAAACTCGACTAAAGCTCTACCCCTTGATTTACAAACATTATCCTCACTCTTTCGTTCCGCATAAACCTGTGCATCTGTACATTTTTCTGAACTATAAAAAAAACTGTTAGACCTCATACTGAAGATAACATCCTCAACACTGTATAAGTCAAAACAACGTCCGTATTTTTAGCGAATTTCCTCCAAAGGAAATGCAGCAATTGTTTTTTCATATGTAATAACTATATTATTTTATACGGAAAATATTCATTTTTTATGTATTGCGGAGCACTTAAAAATTTATTTTATTTTATAATTGTTAGAAATTAAAATAAGAATATAAGTTAACTAATGTCGTTTTTTTCATAAAAAACTATAGCAACGCTGTATACAGCTAATAACATACATTCTAGATAGATAACTGTATTACCATCAAAGCTTTATTTTTCACTCATGTAACCACGCGGCACTTTAATTACTTTTAAAATACTCAAGTCAAAATGATAATGTATACGGGTTAAACGATTTCATTTATGAAAATTTAGATTAGAAAGTGTTGTTGATATTACCATCATAGCTTTAATTTCCACTCATGCTACCGCGCAGCGCATCAGTGTGTTCAGTTGATTCGATATGCATAACTTGGCGATGTTGTAATGCCAACATCTGACTAAACGTCAAATATGACGTACATAAATATCAGTGATTTTGATAAGTTTTAAATAACAATTTTAGAATAATCATAGTTCAGAATGGATTCATTTTTTTAATATACACTCCCATTCAATAAAATTGAACAGACCTGAAATGTTACTTTTCTTACATTTCATAAAACTTCTCACTTTTGTAACTCTCTGTATAATGATTTATTTATAAACAAAGATAAGTAGTATATATTTTATAAGTGAGAACAAAGAAATGGAAGTATAGTAAAAAACATTTACTACAAAAATAATCAAAATTGTGAGAGACTGATTCGGTTCTGATCTGTTAAATTTTATTGAACGGGAGTGTACATTCACTTAAATAAAATAATAATAAGTTTTTAAAATTTTTTTTTTGAATTTTTCTTGTTTTCATCAAATGAAAACAACAATCACTATAGTCCCTCTATCCATCGCGTGTTAAAATAATACAATCAAATGGTATAGAACAAATTCTTCTAATTAGGTGAAAATGAAGAAAATAAAATCTTTCTCTATTTTTATGATTTACACATCATTTTTAAGTAATTGTAACAAATCACGTACCGTGTGCTTACCGAAAGTATAACATTCAAATCTTGTTGTAGAATTGTTAAACGGTTTTATTTTTAAATTAAAATTTTATTGTTTCTATTACAATTCTTGAACTAAGATAAAAATTTTTTTAAAGAGATAAGTTTTTTCAAAGATGTTATATATTGTCTCTATTATAAATCTATACTATTATAAAATTGTAAATGTCTGTTTATTTGTGTACTGTACCGATTTTGATGAAATTTTTTGTTTTGTTAAAACAAGTATGATTCACTCACAATAACCGTGAGCGAAGCCACGCATTTAAGCTAGTATTTAATATATTTGTTGTTATCACAACTGATTTAGCGGACGTTTGCGGGTGAATTTGTTTTTTACCTTTTATGATTATTATGTTATTTAGTGTTATTAGTGATTACTGTGTTATTTTATGTGTTTAGTTTATGTTGTCAATCTGACAGGTTTATTGACGAACTATTTTTGTAACAGAAAATAGTAAACAGGAATGGAAATAATTAAATTTTGTCAAAATTAATTAACAACGTTTATAAATAGCCATCAAAGTTAAAAAATAAATAATATTAATATACATGCATATTATCCGTTTTTAATATTAGTTTGTATTCGCTATATTTTAAACTTTATAGAAGTATCAAAAATATGGTGCATGCTCATTTTTTGATAGCGTCCTTTGAAATTAATATTCAATGGATACTACTAATATGAAAGTTGTCTTGCAACAAGTCTCTGTTTTACTAACTTAAAATAATTCGCTTGAATTGATTTAGATGTTAAAGTAATAACATATTGTACTCGTACACGTATTATAAGATACTATTACACCATCAATTAACCTTTTTCAGTGCTTTATTTAAGTTTTATCTCGATTTGCATAAAGTCAATATTTGAATCGCAAACCTTTTCATAGAGACTTTTTCCTCAATCAGTTTATCAATAACTTAAAATTTATGTTCCATAAATTTATAAATACCACTAAGTTATTTTACTATCCAGTTCCTGACATACTGTTCCAATGCATTGAAAACAAACACACTTTTGGTGATAGGCTTTGTTATACTTATCTATTTTAAATCAACACTTTTATATATTTTATATGTTAATACGTATATTATAAAATTATATGTGTCAAGTACCTATATTACAAGGACCGAAAAAAAAATTTTCAACAGTGTACGGAAAGACTTATAACATAACATTAATTATATAAAATTGACAATATTTTATTAATTATTAAAAATAACTGCAAATAAATAATATATTACGAAAAACCGTTATCGTATAATTCCGAAATCTTGCTATATTCGAAAACTCACCACTGTAGCGATTTCCGTTCAAAAGTTACATGGGGGTCAATTTTGGTTCTAATATTTCGAAAAGTAATATCGCGGTCACGTTCGCAAGGACAAAACACCTTAAACTCGGTCTGACGCTCTACCGTGCTATAAATAAAAGTATTTTAATTTTATAATATTTTGTTAAGAAAATGGCTTATAATATAATAATACATTTAAATTTAAATGTGTAAATAGACCTGACGCACTACCGTTCTATGTGATTCAAAATCAATTTCAGAGATACTAACTTTTATGTCTCAAACCCAGGCGGCATCCTTTCCAAAATAGCAAATATAAAACATCCGACCAAAAACATAAATGAGAAAAATTCGTTACGCAGGAGCTGCTTCAACTTAGCGAATTTCCTTAGAAAATATAAATCTCTCTCTAGCGGTCAAAATTTTCGTCTGATCAAAATGAAATATCGAATTTGATATGATTTTAGTATTTGCAAGGCTAATTTTATTACTAAATGGTATAGGTCAAGGGGAAAGAGCGGCATAGAGAAAGATGAAAACACAAATATAAAATATCTCTCTTAATATTAGAACAATCGAAAAATGTATAAGGAGTGAAGTTGTAGAAAATCAAGCCTGCTACATTTCATTACGTAATAATTTTTTCCAAACTCTAATGTGTATAGAGATATTTAGAATTTAAACTTTCACTCTTTAATTGTAAATATTTCTGTAAATATTAGTGTAACAGACAAAATTTTAAGAAACAAAATTATAGTCAAACCAAGTTTCTTTACTCCTAATACATTTTTCAATTTTTCAAATATTAACGGAAATATGCCAAATTTTATGTTTCCCCTCCCTCTAAACATCCCTTTGCCCTTGTCCCATTTTACCCATTACCAAACTTGACCTTTTGAATACCAAAAGCACCTCAAATACCTTATTTCATTCCAATCGGAATAACTAAAAAATCGGAGTAATAAAAAAGTATCCCATCGTAATTTTCGTATCTCGACGGAGAGCCGAGTTATTGCAAAAAAACCAAATTTAAGCCTTTTTCAAGATGGCGGAGAATGCACATAGGAAATCTTGGTCGACAATTTGAAGTTAAGCTTTTCTAAGCCCCCCCTCCCATTGACAATATAAAAAAATCAGCTTTCTCGGTTCACTTGCATTTCCAAATGTATATAATGACTATAATAATAAATTTGAAGACAACTGTAGATACGTATAAATAAATATCATAATGTTGCTTACTACATGTTTGCCTAGTACTACACACCGTCCGTATTTGTTGTCCATCGGTGCCCTGGTTCGCGGATTTGATTATTTATGCGCACAATGTTTTGACTGCTTTGATGTTTTATCATGTCTGTGAGTCAACCACGAGTGGTCTTCATTTTGCTTCAGTATACCGATTTCTATTGGATGTTGTTGAAGAATGGGAGAATCGTGGAAGGAATTGGAGGTATGTGCTATTATCCACCTGGTTCGACTCACCCTGTATATATATATATATATATATATATTTATATATATATATATATATATATATATATATATATATATATATATATATATATATATATATTTGTATGCTTAACATATTGTATCTGAACACGTTTGTTATACATTTTCATCCAAAATGGTTTATGTGACATGAATTTACTGGCAGATATGTTATTTTTAGAGATGTTATGATATTGTTTTAAATTATATTATTCTTTATTGAACATTTTTGTGTGTGCTGTTTCGTTATTTCGTTGTTGTGTTGGGGTTGTTTTTTAACACCAACACAACACCAAATATAAACAAAATATGGTTCTTTGAAAGATAATGTGGTTTCCAATCAGTTCTAGGAATGAATAATACGGTTGAACATAATCAGATAATGCATTTGTATGTTTGGACACTTTCTTGACATTTTGGTCAAAATTCGACGTCATTTAACTGATTCGAGAACAGTCTTCTTTTCTATTATCCGAATAAATATGGTAGTAAAATATTAAATCATAAAATTTAATATTATTTGTACGAAGTAACGGCAACTTAGCCTAGATAATATAATATAAAAGAGATATCCATGGAGGAGAGTAAAAACAGTAAGTTTTTCATTTGAAGTATGCTTTATTTCAAACATTCAAGAGCAACAGAGCAGCAGCATAGCAATATTATTATTATCAACGTCTATAGTAGAAGCAGCATACATAGAATGTGCATGTCAGAAAATACTTGATGTCAGCTCGAGGTATTCTCATAAATCATAGGTATATCCACCTTATACTACTACTACTCATACAACAACCTTCAACCTCAAATAAACTTATTTAGTATTTTTATTAGAAAAACCTAGAAACATCTTTTTCTAAAGAGGATTGTTGCTAGTTGCATTATGAACGTGTAAATACATATCAGAAAAATTTCTCATGAATTTTTATTGAAAAATGTATAAAAAAATTATTTTTTAAATGATCTATGACCGCATAAATTTCTTTAATATTTTCAGGTTTTTTTCTTCCACCATTGGTATGTATTATGTTAGATATTCTACCAATAAATCATATAAAAGTCAATACTTACTTATAAGAGAAATCCAGTCATTGCATTCGCTTCTTAGACCCAGCTTTCTAAACAAATCATGTCTACTTCATGACTGATTCTGTTGTTATATGTATGGAGCATTGAATCAACAACATATGTTTTGAGCTGTAAATAAAAGTGAGTACAAAATCAATTTGCTCGCGTTTGAGTATATCACTTTAAAATAACGCATGTACAGTTTATTGATCATTACATACCTGGATCAGGATACAAAATTCTTTACTTTTTTTGTCCTCAAACAACGTAAAGATCGTCCAAATAACATCTTTATTTTGGCCACTAGCAGCAGTGCTCATACTCATAAAGTATCTTATTCTAGGGATGGTCTAGTTGATAAAGCATCAGACAAATCAAATTTGATAAGTAATTTTTAGCTATTGTTATAAAAGCACCATATTTAATTTAATTTAATGGGTTTTATGATTACGTTTATTAAAAAGACCATTATTATTAAACATAACATTTATTTAAAAATTGTTAATAATTTATTCTAATAACATAAATTTATTTTAATAATTAAAAAAAACAAATCTACTTTTCAATCTCGATACTTTTGAGTTTTTGCTCATGAGAAAATAACACGTAATAAAGAAGTTCAGATTCATATTTAAATTTCGGAGTTGTATATTTTCTAATGTAGTTGTACAAGTATATAAGTTTTTAATTGATGTAATAATGCTAACAGTTTCTATACCTTTGAAAATTTGAACCGTATTCACCGATCCGTGATTTATGTTACCTGATTTATATAACTGATTTTATGAATTATACGAATTTTATGAATAAAACCATGAGTACCTACATAATATGAATCGATTTTTGTTTGTGGATACACCTTTCTAGCGAATTTCCTCCAAAGGATATGGTGCTATTGTTTTTGTACCAATGTTGGAATTTCATAAAAATTTCTTCAAATACCCATTGATCCTACCTACTTATATGTTAAAAATCACGATCACTAAAATTTGTATGTATATATATATATATATATATATATATATATATATATATATATATAGTTTATGTGTCTGTGGACTCTCTAGCGGTCACAGTTTTATACCGATTATAATGAAATTTGGTATTTGAGGCGGTTTTGGTATTCAAAACGTATGGTTAAAAATGGGCAAGGTGGAAGATGGGTTTAGAGGGACGGGGTAAACACTAATAGTAAGTATTTATTATTATTATTATTATAGTTATAATATAAGTGTATTATTATTATATAAGCTTTAATTCATGCGTGCAAAAAATGAATGTCGTACAAAAAAATTATAGGAATATGAATTGTAGGGAATTTTTTCTTTTTTATTTTAGTAGAATATTATCTTTTACATAAAAAGCTCACTTTTTCAAGTTATAAGCCAAAAACAAACAAAAATCGGCGATTTTTATTGGTTTTTTATGATTCCTCCAATTTATCGAAAAACAACTTCAGAAAAAAAAAGTTAGGCCCTAAAAATATTTACACTAAAACTTTCCACTTCAAGCCCTTTTAGAACACCATTTTATTGGATTGATTTTAAGATAGATATATAAAAAATGGTTGCTATAAAATTTAGTTGCTTAGCCTATAAATTATAAATAATAAGAAATGCCTACATGTATTAAGCTAGCTAAGCATTTTCATCTAGCAGTAAAAAAAAAACAGGTGGATAATTTTTTGCTAATTATTTGAAATTTTTTGCTGAAAAAACCAAATTTTTTGCTAATGCCGTTTTTGAGATACAGCGTGCTATCTAGCTTAAGACTTAAGCTGGCTTGCAAATTAAATTGTGCGATAACTATAAGCCATAGAACAGAAATAAAAGTGAGTGAACTTTTTGTAGCCATTTTGAAAGCTTGGAAAGCTGAGATATAGCATGCACTTCCCAGCGCCTCCACCCTCGAATAAAAAATTAGAGGTCCTACGACAAATCTAAAAATATGTGAATTATTTGCTAATTTTTTGCTAACCGATGTGCCTAATAATATAACGATAGAGAGCCGGTTTCACCAACACATAAGTTTCGATAACCGTGACCTAACTATTTTACTCGAACATATTCTTTTTCAAGTACTA